>CM061044.1:71157825-71775325 GCA_030762985.1 Adelphocoris suturalis
TTTTTCGTGAAAAGAATTTAGTTGTCTTTCTGTGCCCTTCCATAGAATGACAATATCATCGACATATCTATACCAATAGAGAAGATCATTTGTGCTACAAGTTGTAAATATTTGTTGCTCAAGATAATCCATGTAAATATCTGCAAGCAGAGGAGATAACGGAGAACCCATAGCAACCCCTGGCTGTGTATAACATTTCCCCTCAAATAAAAAGTAATTTTGATCCAGGATTTAGCGGTCATTACAATTGATAGTACGGCTCCTGGTCAGCTGATCCTCACCAAAGTCAGCGAGGCACAAGTTTCAATATGTTGATACAACATATGAAAATTTTGTCCAAATCAGAACAGCGGTTTTGGAGGAGTAGTGAGCACAAAATTTTGTCCATAAATATATATATAAAATAAGTCTGAAAATGAATTACTATTGTAAACGTGTTCTATACCCTCTGAAACGCAAAGAAAATGCATCTCCACCCCCCAAGTGCCGCCATGCCAACGGCTGTATTACCCCCTTTTCTACGAAAATGTTGGTAAAACTCATGACCCTACAATTCTCTCTAGTCAAAGTAATGTAGACGTACATGTACAAGTAGCCGTTAATACAACTCATTTGATTTTGTCATTGTCTTCCTTGATATGGGTACGAACTAAATCACTCGCGACGAAGTTGTGGAAACCCATTTCTAAACGGAAGTTAGTGAGAAAAAAAAACCGTTGTCTATTTCCACGAAAAATAAAGAGTTACAATGTTAAATCGATTTCGACGGTTAGGCCATCATCAATAACAAGCAATTACTATTCAATAACTGAAAATAACTATTACTATATAAAATAACTATAAACCAACTAAGTTATTGTTTGTTACTGATGATGGCATAACCGTCGAAACTGATTTAACATTTTAACTCTTTATTTTTCGTGGAAATAGACAACGTTTTTTTCACTTCCGTTTTGATATGGGTCATCAAATTTTGGAACCATTCGTTAGTTCCGATAGCTTCATAGCACTAGGTACAATCATGCCGATAATCCATGTGCATATTGTAATTGAGTACATACGTTGAACATTAATAATATTATTATTTCACTATCTGCATATTAGTGTAGTATTACGTAATTTGGAACAAATTAGCATAAGGCGCACTTATATAAATGAATTCATAATCACATAAATACCAACCTGTTTGTTAGCATTATCCATTGATTGCTGCATTGTGACGTTCAGGTGTGAACCGAATCCACCTGCACGAACGCTGATGACCTACTAATTCTGATTCATGATTACGGGATGGTAATCAAGTCAAAATATTTGATTATTCTCAAAAGCTGGTGTCAATCCCGAAATATACGACAAGAAATTACTTTTAAGTTTCAAGGGCTGTTACGACGCTCGTAAGCACTTGTCATTTCCTAGCCTATGAGGTCCTTTAGCTTGTTAATAAATACAGTGTGCTTGTATATTCCTGGTGTATTTGTGTGATGATAACTTCTTTTTTTTCTTGTTAAAAGAAAGAGTGACTACCTACTATTAGCTTTTCCAGAAACATGCCCGCGAGTGAATCACCTGCTAAGAAGGTCTAGATAAATGTATAGTAAAAGATTTACCTAGTTGGTGTTTCGAAATTTTACCCAACTTTAATATTGAAAAATAACCCATCGGGTGGCAGTAATACATTTTTCGTGTGAGGGCTCAAATGAAAGCTTATGACGAGAAGGTTTCAAATGTGGTGCTGGAGGTAAATAAATAAAACAACTTGACATAATAGTGATAAGATACACCACAAAATCTGAGTTATTCTTATGTGCGGGTTTCACGGGTTTACGTGAAACGCGTGACTAAAACACATTCTGTGTTTCAATAATTTCATTCGACGTACGTAAATAGAGGTAGCCGGTGGTCCAGGGGGCTTTCCTTCCTTTTTTACGTCCGAAAATATTGAAATGATTATGTATGAGGTCTAGGAGGTGCTATTCCTTCGAGTAGGAGAACTTCGGTCCCGCACGCATCTTCTTTGATTCCATCAATAACAATAAGTAATCGCACAGTTTCATCAATGAACACAAAAGCACACACTGAATGTGCATTCTCGGGACCAAGCGAATGATTGGGAGAGGTAAAAAAAAGACAAAAAAAATAGTCCTTCTCACTCCCGAGATAAGGCATCTCTTCTCAATGTCATGGAACACCGGAAGTTCAACCTGGGATCTCGGATCAACAGTGGTTCAACTGGAGTTTTCAATGAGCCGAAAACTCGTTCCTAGGAACTCTGTCCAACTTGATGAAACCGAAATGAATTCAAACTGAGATCAATCCATGGATTACATTAAACTTGGATCCTGATAAACCGAGGTCACGTTTTTTTCCGTTTTGCTACCTAAAGTCTACCTAAAGGTAGCGTACCTAAGCATTGTTTTCACTTTCGTGAGAAAAAAAATTTTTAGTCTCCAATTTCAAAATGTTGACTCGCATTTTATGTTTTAGACCATTCTGACCAACTTTGGTTCCGTGTCTGTCTGTCCGTTTGTTAGTGTGTGTGTGTGTTTCTGACGTGTGTCCGCAGATCCTTGTAACAAGCTTATTTTCCACAGTTTTCATCCGATTTAGATGAAATTGTCAGAGAATGCGTGGGTCAGGTTGTAGATGGTCCCCTATCAGTTTTATTGTTGCCAAATCAATACTTCATTCTGCGCATGCGCAAACGTAAATTCTATTATGCTCCATTTTTTCACACTCAAGTCGTTTGATTTCGCTTAAATTTGGAAGATAGTTGGAAAAAGATGACTTGATTACCTCCAATAAATTTCAACACGATTGTATTATTAATAGCGCCAATTTGAAATACTTGTAATTACCTTAATTACTGCAGTTTTCATCCGATTTTTATGAAATTTTCAGCGAATGCGTGGTTTAGTTTGTAGATGGTCCCTTACATATTTCATTGTTTTCAACTCATCAGTTCATTCTGCGCTTGCACAAACGTAAATTACATTGAGTATCATTTTTTCGTTTCTTAATTGACCAATTATGACATTTCACGCTACTTCTTGATTTACTCTTTTCCGCTATGGAATTTTTCAAGATCATTTAACACTTTTCAATGATCTATACATTCATGATAGGTAAACGAGGAAGCTATGTGCCACACCCAACTTGGTAGACTTTTTCCTTTTTTTTTTCTTTTTTTGTGAAAGTGGCCCTAAGTAAGCTTAATATTGAGGGCTTTTAGATGTTAATGCTAAATTTATCCAAGTAGGTTGGTAAGCAATACAAATCTCGTTGTACCTACCAAGAAATGCACCGATTGATCCAAAAAGGGAGCGGAGACCTTTTTGGAAGGCGACGCGTGTGTTTACACAGAGGCAAGAACAGTGGGAAGCCCACCCAACCAGATGACCTGACGTGAAAGGGGAGGATGAGGATGACAAGATCTGCCTAGAACGGCGTTTGAACACGTTCGCCCGTCTTCGTTATCCCCAAGAAAACTTCCCCGGCACCGGACTGTCGAAAAACGGACGTGTCAAGTCCGAAATCCACGTCAGTCAGGAAGCGGGTGACGGGGACCGGAAAATAAGTTGGAAGCGAAGCCCACAACAATGAGACACAACTGTCACGGCCGAGGCTTCTCTCGTTATTAATTTTTGCCCGAAATTAAACCGGAGGCCAAAAAGTCGCGGGAGGCGAAAAGTGGAAAAACTGCCGATCATTTCCGAGGCGAATGGGAGAATAGTGGGATAAACAAACAGTAATTGAATATGAATAAAGGTCGGAGAAGGAAGGAGAAACCATTTTATCGACGTAATTATTCAAAGAAGAAGAAGAGGAAGAAAAAAAGTTTAACTTATATATATTATTGCAATTATTGCAATATCTATCCTTGTATAACTTTACACATATATAAATGTATATATATATAAATCAAAATAAACATTACGGCATGGAAATCCGTCTGCCGGAAGTTAAGACTGTTTTTTTCCTTTTAAACATGAATAAAATAACAGAACATATATATACTTGAAGTAAATAACTCTCTCTCTCTCTCTCTCTCTCTCTCTATATATATATATATATATATATATATATATATATATATATATATATATTTATATATATATATATATATATATATATATATATATATAATTGAAGTAAATAAACACAACCTTATTCTTAATCCTCGATGGCCTTACTAACTAAAAATGATTGAAATTAAATTGAAATTATTCAAAACTTCAAAAATTAAAATCTCTGGCAAGAAAAGAACGATAACGCCAGGCTGATTTACAAAATTGCCCCAGTCTAGTCCGATCCGGGCCGTTGAGAATCACGATTGCTTCATCGCGTGATAAAGTGTGGCATCCAAAAGTAGCATTTCGGAATCTCCAGAAAAAGTTAAAGACGTCCTCTCGCTCGAGAAGATTGCACATCGAGCACTCTTCTGGTCTATCCGAATCATACGGTTTGGCATTTAAATTCAAGGATTCCGCACGAATTTTAAATACCCAACGTGCAACATGCAGTGGAATCCCAGCGTCAGACTGAAGACTCACACATCCGTGTCCAGGATCCAGCTCACGGTACAGAGTGAAAAACTCAGAAGTTTCAACTCTTCCTCGGAACCATGATCGCCTATTGGCACTGAATGCAGCGACCAGCTGGTCTACGTCCGACTTGAGGACTCTGTGGTCAAGAGATGAAAGATTGTCCGGATGGTTGAACTTGGTACAGAGTAAGATTATTCAAAGCAATTCCTGATTAAGTCCTGTCGAAGGTAGTGATTAAGACCTCAAATAAAACAGAAGAGAAGACGTGGTATGATTGAACAATCTAGTCGATTTGTAATGTAGAGGCTTTATTTAACCAGAAGATTTCGGCGCATGACTGATGGTGACATACTTTCGGTTACTTCCAGATGAACTGCTCAAGTTGCTAAGCAAGAAAATAGGCACACCTAAACTTAAATAGCCTTGATCCATAACATTTAAGTGACCGAAAAAATCTGCTCCAGTGTGAGAAAATGCAGCAGAGCGAGTTATCCTCACGATTGGGAAAGGAGCCATTTGAGGTACTGTATAAGCTCCTCCACTCCACCCTATAGGGCGAGGACAACGGCTAAGTGCGTAAGAACACCACAATTTATTGTGACTTCTGAGCAAATCACAATAATACTGTGGTGTTTTTCTCCGTACCTTACTGTTTGTACATGAATACAAAAAACTTATCCTTTTGGTTTATTATTTCCAATAATAAGCCTATGTGATCGTATAGCAAAAAATTTTTATAACCCCCCCTCAAACCGGGCCGGGCCATAAAAGGCCTAAGAATTTACTTAAAAAACCCGTTCTTTCGCACATAGACTCCATTTGGGGTCTGGTTGGTCCTAACGTTCAACAATCCCGATCGCTTTACTCGCATAGATGCTTTGATAATACACCGCGGTACCATGAGGTGGGTACAGCGTTCCTTCGAGGCATGAATATATATTTTTTTCTAGGTCATATTTGTGTGTTAATACCAATGCTTTTCCTACGCATATTTAATAACATATCCTCTCGACTTTTCGTACGTACTTAGATAATGATATTATTAAGGCAATAACTATTTGAATAGATAGGAGCTCAAATCGAGAAATATAAACATGCGTATATAATTATAGAAGTATAGGTTGTGGCAACTCGAAGTAGGACACGCCGAGGAGTCTGGGACGGGCCTTATGACGTACGCTAGCCAACTAAAACTACGATCATACTCAATTGAAAAAATAATAAACCTTTGTGAAATAATTTGCAGCGTTTTTTCCAGGAAGAACTATACTCTTTAGTGTTTCTAGCGAGACTGATAAACCATTTTTGTCATTTGTTGTTTTATACTCGTATTTTGCCTATCTCTATTCGACAATGTGGTACTGCTTTCGCAAACTGCGTGTTGGTTTATTATTTCCAATAATAAGCCTATGTAAGGAAAAAAAATCATTTTCTCTCAAACTTTGTCACTTTACGTTTCAAGAAGCGTAGAATCCAAATCTGCAATGTCCGTCCGCCGTCCAGGCCATAAGAGGCCTTGATGAGAAAAATACGCCCTTTCCCACATGGACTCCACTTGAGGTCTAGTTGGTCCAACAATCTAGCCAGCCCGATCGCTTCAGACGCATCAATGCTATGAACAAAAAATGGGCCAAAAATGGGCTTTTTTCCGCATATTTTTCCTCATACATAGGTTGTCCTATTTCTATTGATTTTCGCGTAAAACCAATGCGTTACTAGCAAAGTGTAACTCCTTAGTTTTCATAGCAGGAAAATCGTTTGCTACTAGTTGGAATGCTCCCATTTTATCACAACACCTCATGATCCCTAAGCCATTGTAGTGTCAAGGAAAGCTGATTCATTACGCTAAGTTATAAATTAATATTGCTAAGTAACCATAATGAACTAATAATGTGAAAAGAAGGCACTGGGTACATGGTTGGTATACTATTGAGTAGTAGGTACTTGTAAACAGTAGTTATGTACTTGACTATTGCAATTATTGGGTCTTTTATAATCAGCTGAGTGAGCTAAAATCTTTCCTGAAGTTGAGATTTGATAGGAAGACTCCCTGGGACATTAGGAATCGATTGAAATGACTGGTTCATTCCTAATCAGCTGAATAAGCTACGATCTCTCCTGTTCATCCTAGGAAGTTGAAATTAGATATGGTTACTCTCTGGGACACTAAGAGACGATTGAATTGATTGGGTCTTTTCTGATCAGCTAACTTAGCTATTTTAATTGAGACGTTTTTAACTTGAGACACAAAACACATATTTCACAGGGGGAAAAATAAGGCATATCCATGTACCGATGTATCTGCATGTAGTGGTTTTTTCTTTTGGTAGGTGACATCGTCCAGTTACCCAGGATTGCATACTCCCGGAACAATCTTGAGGTCAACAAATACTTAAAATTTACCGAAAAAAATCACTGAATAGGGGACAAATCGTTGTATATAAATCTTGCCAATTCGTGATTTCTATTCTGGATGATAACTCTATTCAAAGTCAACCAGCGGATCTGACATTTGAAATAAAGTCCCATTCAGATTGCTGGGCGAAAATGTCTAATGCATGCTGATCAGCTAAGTTTTTCATCAGCAAATCTAATTTCTTTCAACGCCATCGAACGAATGACTTGGAATGCGCACGGAAAAGGATTTTTATTCTCATTTTCTCTCCAAGAAAACCATTGTTCAACAGATGCACTTGATTATTTCCGGTATAAACCCATATTCTCGCGACGTCACGCCTGGTGTAGGTTAGCGTTTCAGACAAAGTCGGCCATGACTGCGCTACGTCAGTGAATCGCAACTCAACCAACCTATTTTTCGCAAGAAGTCTGCCGTCTCACGTCAACCTAATTCGTAGTTATAAAGCCATTTTTGAACAGTTTTGTTTTGCGAAAGTAATATAGGAGCAATACAAAGTTTCAGTTCAACTAAATAGTTACAATAATCGTGCCTGCCAGCGTGATTATTGGTTGCAGTTTGTAGCCAACGATACCGATCTAACGGTGAACGAGTTTTTATTTGGACTAGGAACCGACTAACTATTGTAGTTCATCAGTTTCCGAAAACTAAAGAACTTCATTCGTTTAGGCTTTGAGAATGATTAACCTGAAAAATAGTGAAGAAAAAATTATTGAACAATTTTCAGGTGTCTGCATTGCAGTGCAGGTACATGGCCATTGCTCAGGGAGCTTCATCAGCTTTTTATTAAAAGTTCGTAGCACTATGCTTAACTGAGGAAGTTTTACTTGCTATATTGAGTGAATTAAAGGAGAGAATTGATAGTTTATCAAAATAAACAAGGCGGTATGTTGCTACACCAAGAAACTAAACTACTTAGGTAGGTAGATAGACGTACATCCTACTAGATTCGCTGTTGGTTAAAAGTGACTAAAAAAAGTAGGTAGGTTGTTGCTTTGCCGACGAATACAACTGCTAATTTGCAAGTTTCTCAAATATCGAATCAGGAACTATGCAACATGAATTAAAAACCAGCTGTAAAGAAAAACCCTTGAAATGTATTCTTCTGAAGGTAAGATTTCATAAAGACGGCATTGGCATTGCAGTTATTACGCGAGTTTTGCAGTTACGCAAATTTTAGGGACAAAAAAGTTAATTAGGTACCTACTTTTGTTTTTGTCTACATGGACAACAAATAATATACGGAAAGTAAGTAGGTAGGTATATTCCTTCCCTCTATGTAGGTACTTACTTTTCTACATGCAATACAAACTTATAATATTCCCGTCTAGCAGAGCTCTCATGGCACGTCCTTTCATATGACCACTTTCACAGTGCTCTAAAGATTTTTAGTTTCTTAATTGATTCAAAGAACAGTTCTGAAAACTAGATAGACAATCCCCAACATCTTCACGGCTGATGTCTGGAACATCTAACACTAACTTTTATGTCAACTCCCCAAAACACATTTCATATGGATCTCGACTGCACAGTTTAATCTTGCGTTCGTGGCGTTTGAGGTCATCACCTGATAATAACTTGATGTAATTTTCATAAAATTTATTATCTTGCATATTAAATAATGAAAATATTGACCGTAGGAACTAGGTAAGACTAAGCATATTATGCAGTATATCCAGCCGTGTCTACAAATGGTGCATTTTCGTATAGTTTATTCGTCACCATGACAACAAGGTGAAATAACATCGGCTTCGCCTTGCCTCTAAGTAAGGATGCGATAGTGTCGAAGTCTCGAGAATATCTCGTATACAGTGCTACAACTTTCCAACAAGGGGCGGCCCCCTTAACGATTAGTTCTCCAGGATGTGTGGAGAGTCTCCACAACATCCGTTACGGGCCGTCTGTTCAGAAATGGGCAGGTGGCCCTGGGAGCCGTCATGGTGGGTGGGTCCGGGCCGGTCGGGGCCCTCCGGCCCTGACCGGCCGAACACGGAGGCGAGGGCCTCTTCACGCGGAAAAATATACAGAAAATAGAGAAACAGAGGATATTATTTGACTACAGGACCACAGCAAGCTGTAACAAAGGGATAACACCAAACACATAAAGTAACAATTTTGATACAGGAGGTAACAAGCAACTCATTAGGAATTTTTCAGAACATACAGCACCATAAACAAGACCAAAAAAAAAAAAAAAAAAAAAAAAAAAAGGATTTCCGAACCATGCAGACAACAAGTCAAGATATACCCATTCAGCATCCCCATCTCACCTATTCACCAACATACACATTCTGTACCTAGTTCTGGTACATGTACAAATTGTATATAACCAATAAATGAATTTAAAAAAAAACTTTCCTTAGTTGGTATAATATTTGTAAACTATATAGGGGTTTTTATAATTATAAACCAATGATCTGCGTAGAAGGGATGTATAATACAGAAATGATAAACCCTTGTGTAGCAATTCGCAGCGTTTTTTATGTCCCATATAAACAGACAGCTTATAAATCTAGGTTTCTTCTATGTTCACCACACGATTTAGTATCAAAAGCTCGCCTACTTTTGGGTTTTACGTGCTAAAATAATTATTGACGTTATTGTACACATTTTGCTTATTTAATGTTATTCTTTCTTTTCGCAGGAGCTGCCCAGTGAGGTTTGAAGATACCAGTCAATACATCTTCAGAAGTAGCTTACTGATGTTTGTGCCAACTAAAACGTCACTTTCTGACGATCTGAATATCGGAGTAACGTCATCGCCCAGTGATGAGGTTGGTATGACCAAATAAATCGACAAATAGGGAATATGCGCAGTATGCTATTATAGAACGAGTCAGCTAGGTAGGTATATGGTTTTAAGAAGTTTATTTGCCTGAGATATCGTTTTCTACATTCAATGTTGCTGGTAAGTAGGTACGTAGGGGCTTAATATTAAGCAATGAAATAGAATCTTTATTTTTGATTATATGTACCACTCGTATATCAAACGACCGAAATGTATATGTTATAGTCAATGAATGACTAGGCATTGTATATAATACCTAAAACGGCTAGTAAATTTATCTAATTGGAGGTGGTTCATACTATGAAGCGTTTTAGTCAATGTGTGAAAATTCATTCCATTTTCCTCTTGAATTCGTCAAAATTTGTTTCAACTAGTCTTAACAAGATTCTAATCTATATGTCAACTAATCTGAATGTTTACTAAGGGATTGACTACTTTATGTTATGTGTTTTTGAGATGCGAGCGTAGCGAGCATCCAGACCCCTGACCTAAGTAAAACACTGATCCGTATAAAATCTCTCTAAAAATGGTTAGTCGAGCTTACACTAAGCTATATGGGAATAAAAAGTTCCAGTCATGCAGCATGATCGTATGAGCGAATATTCAAAAATTATCATTCTACATTATGTTAAATTGTTTTGAAAATTCAGGACTTGAAAAATTGAGGGTGATAAGAAATTGTTATCTTCCAATTTTATGGAGAAAAAAAAACTCATTCTAAATAATATTCTGCGATTAAAAAAAGATTTTAGATTTTTAGCTTTTTGCGGTTTTTAACTATTTTTCTGAAAACATTAATGACATTTTTTAATGTTCTTGTTTATCGTTGATAAACTTCTTTTGACTAAAATTCTGCAATAATATAAATTGAACAATTTCTAGCAGTTTTTAGTCATTTTTATTGATTTTTTAATCACATTTTTTGAAATTTTGCCAATTTAATGTACTCCAAGAATGATGGCTAACTCATCCTTTTGTTTGGAAAGCTTGATTTTTGGACGCAAGCACGGAATTTTTATCCCAATCCTAAGGAGACCTATCGTCTGGAAGGACATACTCGTAGGTGCATATGAAATAGCCCAAACTTCAGGTCGTTTCAGAACGCTTCTAAAATGATTTTCTTGAAGGAATTTTCCTAAAATTTTGATTTTTAAATTTTGGGAGCCATTGCAATTGCTTTATTTTTTACGAATATTTGCTAGTTGGGAAAACAAAAAAGAAACTAATTCTATAATGATACACATCGACTAAAACTGCCAATCATTAAGTAGAATGACTATGCATTATATATGATGACTCAGTTACATACATTGACTATAACATGATTATGTTACGTGATGTTTTGATTGTATAACATAAACATAATAAAATCAGAACATAATGAGGTAAATATCCGAAAACATAAGTAAATCATGCGGTATGCCAAGAAGTTACTATACAAAACCGTTTTTCAAACTTCAAGATAGATGTATAATCAACATCCGATATAAGTTTTTAGTCAAATTGAATGGAATTTAATTTTCGTCTCTCAGTTTAGATCAGCTTTGTTGTTTCCGTTCTGTACCAATTATATAAAATCAGCTAAGTATTTTGGGTTGCCAACACTGAAAATCAGACTTACTTAGTGCATTTCATCACAAAACCTACTAAAATCCAGTTTTTTGCTATGGTTTTAAAAACACCACGGATATCGTGTGATTTGATCACTGTGATTAAACATTATTAAACATGCAATGTTACTTTTTTTGTCTTCTCCTTCATCAAACAAAGTATTGAACCGATTTGAAAGACTGTGAATTACGAACTGATTTCACTAGTCATTGCGCCTACTTATAACAATCGTATTTTTCGTGCAATGTACGTGCCATAACAAATCAAAAAATGATATTGTATCTTTAAAACTTGGAAAAGCCAAAGTTACGAAAAAATCGTGGTAAGGAAAATGGACAATATCTATGTACAATTTCAATCATATTATCGGAAGAGTTTTTGAAAACGTTTAGAATTTTCGTTCGTTACTAGTGTGTGATAAATAGAACTGTTAAACTTGATTTATTTGTCTCATGTATAGTTTACATTAATTACTATACACGAAAATGTTAGTGTACATTAATATGATTATGTATATTTAATATTTTACTTGAATATAAGCATTGGTTCCTGTTAGATTTTCGAAGATTGCGCACTATAAAATTCATGTTCAAACCTTGTCAGATTATTATTTAAATTTCAATAGCATTTGTAGGATGATATTTTTGAATTACAATACACAAACGTATACGAATTATTAAGAACTTTGGTTGTGTTTCTTAAAAATTTTGAAATGCAACATTGAGATTTTCGTTCTTTCGAATTGATTGGACATAGTTTAGTCGTGTATTCTTTACTATCTATAAGCCAAGTTTTGTGTTATTAGTGTGATATTGTACATACTGTTTGTAATATAATTGTATGATAGAAATTTAAAAAGTTATGTATGGTAATTGTATGTGAATTATGAATACTTATTGTGAACTAATTTCATCGCCCAGGGCTGAAGGAAAACACTTTTCGTCATACATACCTATAGTGAACTGTCAACCTTTAGAATAGTAATTATTGTTCCGTTGGAATATTGATGTTTTAGGTATTTATTTTCTATTTTCATTCAGTTTTTCAATACACTCCTCAAAAGAATTAAGGGATCACTTTTCCTTGTAGACGCCAAAGACCCCAGTACAATCGGACAAGTTCACATTATATCTCATGATTAAGTACAAAGTGGGGATGGGATGCACCTGTTTTTATTGTTTTATCTCAAACATTGAGAATGGTCGATATCAAGCTCCAACTTGAGCCCAAACTGAATGAATCGCGCTTCTTCATGGTTACTGGTTAGTAGGGAATTGTGCAAGGCTGAGTCGTAGTCGAATGGGAGGAACTACGAATAGAAATGGAGCATTGCGCATGAGCGAAAAATGCTAACGGTTAGCGGTCCATTCGTTGTACGAATAGAAAAATCTTGTTCGGAGCTCAACGGAAACGGAATACAGCTCCGAATACGCATGTAAGCTTCCATGACGATAACCTATAATCCTATAATCAATTTTTTTAGTTCCTAATTCAAAGTGACATGACATGCGCATTGTAATATTCGTGATTTTCAAAAAAAAAAAAAATGGTTGGTTTGTTGGATTCATCCTAACTTAAATTATGCTGATATAATGGATTCTAAAACTTCACGATCTACCATCACTCTGATTTCGTTCGAGGGTATTCGGGTGCAAGTGTCAGGATGCCATCCTACTAATTTTATTGAAATAGGTAACCATTGCACCTGCCAAACCTGAAATTGGTTATAGACGAGCTCCGATACTGATGGATTGGCTTGATGAAATGGGTAGGGATTGTGTCACATTATAGAGGAAATAGACGCTGACAGAAACGGCTCTTTGCCCTTTGTCGCGTATTAGCGGGTATCCTCATCTTCAATAATGAAACGTAATTGGCCAAGGGAAAAAAGTGTAAAATATCGTATATATGTAGGTAATGGGTATAGGTAAGTAGATACATGTTTATAATATAGGTATGTACATCTTGATCGATGATCATGTTTAAGTTCCCGAAAGAGATTCTCCTAATCCAAGGCGAATTTCGATGTTGCCTCAACAACTTCCTACCTTTCCAAGTTCCCTTCCTTCTTGTACTACATGTATTTCTAGTGAAAAAATTGAACCACAGATAAAGTTTTTGCTAATTAGATACTTCTTCCATTATGAAAGAATTCATTACACGTTAGGTAATCTATGACTCGGGCTTAATTATGAAGATTTGGAGTAGTGTAGTCACGTTAGTGTAACTTTTGAATCATTTCATTCAATCGTACAATGATTCCCTATTCGTACAGTGCGATTCAGTGGTTAACTTCTGGTTTTCAGAACGGAATATATATCGCAATTCTGGCTTCACCATCGTGTTCAGCACTGAAAAATCTTTGAAATGACTCCCTCTTAGGTAGCCGAAAAAAATTTTGGATTTTTTTCCTGAATTTTATTTGCCTAAAACATAGTGTTAGGTACCCCATAAACGCAACCATATTTCACTTCGATATCTCTAAAATTGTGGGGGGGAAATTCGGGTGGTGGGGGTTACTTTTTTTTAGGAAAATGCTCAGATTTCATTCTGTTTTGGTTCCAGTCGGAGCTTGATATCGCTGGTCTCTCGCAGTGTTTGAGATCATACAAAAAGAACAGGGTGCATCCCATCTTCACTAAGTACCTACCTAATCATGAGATGTAATGTTAACTTAGTCCGATTGATCTGAGGTCTTTGGTGTCTACAAGGAAAACTTATCCCTTAATTCTCTTGAGGTGTGTAGTTCCTCGAGTCATCACTAACAGTCAAAATTATAGAAATAATTCAGTTACTTGTTACACCCAATCATTCCCACACAACATAACCTCTTAATAATGGTAAAAGTGTTATTCAGATGTTCCACACGTTTTAAATGTAAATAAACATGAGATTATGTGAGGTGTATATAAACTGTGGAAGCATATCTTACATAGGTAGCTAGAATCTTTATTTTACACTCAGCCTCGATAGTAATATAAAACAATAAAGTAGGTATCCAACGAGGGGGGAGAATAGGTGCCATTCCTAAAATGTAGGAGTTTGGCTATAAATTATTGCCAGGGGCAGAATTTATATAAAGTGTAATTTGGTTATAATACTCTATGTATGGTGTGGAAGTAATGAAATATGAAAACTGTTGCAACACACTCATGTCGAATTATTCATTCTTTCCTTGACGTCATCATCCATAATATCTTACTATTACATAAAAATCTAATGCTGTCTGTGTGGGTGTTACTCAATCAAGTGAAAACTACTGGCAATTCTTAGATTCCCTGGTTAAAACATAGGCTATATTACCATCCTACAGACTTACTCCTTCATCGAGAACTCGGTTTCCCTAAACAACGTGCAATTCTGGTTCGACAAAATTATTTTTTGGCCCTATCTTATAGGAAATTTCACGCTAATTCGTAATATACCCCTTATAATGCCACTTTAATGCGTTTCTCATTAAAAACCTCTAAAATGACACGTTTTAAACATATTTTTTCAGATTTTTCCCAACAAATACATTTTAAAACTATTGGTTTATTATTTTCAATAATGAACCTTTGTAATTGACCAAGAAAAAACTTAAACCCCGTCCTCAAAATTTGTTGGTTTACATTTCAAGATGCGTAGACTCCAAAGATCAAATTTTAAAAAATCCATTTCGGAGCTTTTCTCCAAAACTACTGGACTAAAGTTTATAAAATTTGGCTCAAAAATCATACATCCGCGGGGGATGTGCCACTAACATCGGGATCAGTTTCAATCAACCCTAAAGGGTAGTAATTAAGGACCAACATATTCAAAAATCGAGATTCCAAAAACTTTCAAGGTATGATTTTTTGCTTGTCAATGATGAAGTTAATCCCAAAGAATCGATTAATACTATCCGCAACGCTTTAGGTTGAACCGTTCGTTTTCTATGAGGGCTAGAATCGAAAACGTCGTCGAAAAAACCTTCGGGTTTCCTTCCTAGGGCGAGAAGATGATGCGCTTCTAATCTTGATATCACAGGCGATTCGGTGGCTCATCCGATAACGTGTCTGAGGGCGTTTCATCGATCTGAGCTAACGTCCCATCATCTTAACCAAAGGTTAACGGGAGACCGGTGATCACGAGCTGCGTTGAGGAATTTTCGTTCACCACGTAAATTCAGGCGTCAAAGTGATCACCCCCGCAGCCGGTTATGGTTTGGTTAAGTTGACGACGAAACGATTCATTTTTTCCATAAGTCATGGAACATGTGTCCAAATTGGACAGAAAAGTTGTTCCCCGGAACTTGGAATCATAACCTAAACCACTTCAACAGCAGTTTCCATGAACCTGGGAGGGGTCTTATTGGATTCTTATCGATATTAGTTGATTTTTTCTTAAAAAATACTAAAATGTGATGAAACTCTGTTATTGTGTGTTGAAACACTTAAATTTAAAAATTAATTTTGAATATACATTTAAATGATAGAGAGAGAGTAAAAATCACTATAGGTACCTGCGCTCGAAAGTATTTTTAAATGAGAAACCCGTGAAGTGAAGTGAAATTAAACATATTTATCTTTCTACTCTTTTGGTGACCTAAACA
The DNA here is from genome assembly GCA_030762985.1 of Adelphocoris suturalis. Classification (NCBI taxonomy): domain Eukaryota; kingdom Metazoa; phylum Arthropoda; class Insecta; order Hemiptera; family Miridae; genus Adelphocoris; species Adelphocoris suturalis. Next base: position 71,173,758 of record CM061044.1, read on the forward strand.
GTAGATGTTCTGGTACTGGAGGGTATCATACCTACATTCCAAGAAATTCATATGTAGGAGGATACTAGTTGATGGAAGGTTTGTGACAGAAAACTATGGAAATCTCGTCAGATAAGACATACATATCTCTACTTCTCAATAGGAGAAGTATAAATCGGATTATCAAACTTGGTTAGGTACCTACCTAGGTAGTAAGTTACTAATCTATGCTGGATGAGTCACGCGGATCCCCTTACAAGAAAATGTGCTATCCTGTGACTCACTTCGTGAGCACTGATCTATTTGTTTTAATATACGCGTATAGTCGCGCATGTGTCACTATCGATTCATGATAAGGCGCCTCATCTGTCTCTCCTTATCCCTTCAAGGAAGGAATTCTGTAATGTGTTAGAGTAACGCGTAGTTTGTGGCACCAAGTACCAGCTTGTTGGCCCGGTTAGCTCGGCGGTGTTTAGAATCAAGTCGGTGGTTGTTTAGAGAAAGACTGAGGTGAAATAGTTGGGATGGAACTAATGAAGAGGTTTAGTGGAGCGCGCGAGAAGCTGTTTTGACGTGAGACGATAATTTGTGAAGGAACTTGAGGTCTCGTAGTCTCCTAGGCAGGGGAGCGCGCTGAAGGTCCACGGAACAAAAAATAGACGCCCCGCATGGCTGTTCCGGCGAAGGAATCGCCAACATTACTTCCATATGGAGCAGAAAAAGGTGTGGGCCATTTCACTCTCCAATCACTCAACAATCCTTTTTTACAATACCTACTCCGTCAGCTATGTTAAAGGGCTCAGTATATCATTGTTTTCTGTTAGTTGTTTAAGCATACAGCATACAACCACAATGAACCAAAACCAAAATCTGTTGTAGGTACAGTTGTTGGTGGTTCAAACTTCGTGAGGAACTTGGTCAGCGGACCAACAAGTGATACGATTACCCAAAGTTACAAAATATGTGTCAGTGAATAATGATAAGTATAAATGGAACGAAAATATTATGGAACTTCAATAACTAAACTGAAACAAGATGATTTTGATGTAAAAAAATTAATAAATAAAATAAGGGCTGGAAACAATAAACAACTTGACCTTAGTTCGGTAATTGAAGGAAAAGTCCAATGAGAGGGCGATTTTTTAGGTAGATTTTTTTTTTTTTTTAAATTGGCAATATACAATGTATATATAGTAGGGTGGTTCAAAAAAAAAAAAAAAAGTTCTGGGATTTTTGGTCCCCATTGCGTTTTTGCTTCCTCGGTATGTCAGGATGGCCCTCCTAAAGTTTTAGCAAAAAATATTAATCCTAACCACTTTACCTGGGTCGATTTTTGCCAGTTATCGACTGCTATCGTAAACCAACCTCTAAATTGGGGCCGACGTGATGATTTGAAGGACGGATTTCAATTTTTTTAGGTCTATTTATGGGTTTTCGCATGCGCTGAACACGATGAACCTATTTATTTTACGCTCCGTCCACTAGTTATCCGGTAAACTGGCGGAGAGCACTGCTTGAAGATAGTAAAAATCGAAAATTTCACCGAAAATGCTGTCGCCTGGTTAAGAATTGTACTAGAAACATGCTATTATGGTCGGATAATATGCTTTGGCATGTTCTGAACATGATTCCGTTGTTTACTACACTTTTTTACTTCGTTTATTGGCCATAAACCTCAAATTACTTGTAGGGTAATAGACAAATTCACCCTAATTTCACCAGAAATTATGTCGCGTTGATAATTTAAGGTCCCAAAATACCTTGTGCCGATAAAATTTGGTATTTTCCAGGATACTCGATACAAAGCCGTAGGTAATTTGGCAAGGACCTGAACCGGCATTGTACTTATTCGCCAAATATAGCGGCGAAATGGAGAAAATAGCTAAAATTTTCCCATTTTTCTGTAAAATTCCTTAGTTTCCATCGGTTTTCCGGGGTCAAATTCATAGTTCTGAATTGTCTGAACTGTGATTGGATTGTTAAATAAAAAATGATGTAGTATAATTGAAAATAATATGTAATATAATTTTAGTTTCACAAAACATAACATTTTAACGAGAATAACATAACAAAAATATACAAAAAAAAAAAAAAAAAAAATTAAAAACGGTGAAATATCGAAACATAAAAAAAATACCAAATTTTATCGGCACAAGGTATTTTGGGACCTTAAATTATCAACGCGACATAATTTCTGGTGAAATTAGGGTGAATTTGTCTATTACCATACGAGTAATTTGAGGTTTATGGCCGATAAACGAAGTAAAAAAGTATAGTAAAAAACGGAATCATGTTCAGAACATGCCAAAGCATATTATCCGACCATAATAGCATGTTTCTAGTACAATTCTTAACCAGGCGACAGCATTTTCGGTGAAATTTTCGATTTTTACTTATCTTCAAGCAGTGCCCTCCGCCAGTTTACCGGATAACTAGTGGACGGAGCGTAAAATAAATAGGTTCACCGTGTTCAGCGCATGCGAAAACCCATAAATAGACCTAAAAAAATTGAAATCCGTCCTTCAAATCATCACGTCGGCCCCAATTTAGAGGTTGGTTTACGATAGCAGTCGATAACTGGCAAAAATCGACCCAGGTAAAGTGGTTAGGATTAATATTTTTTGCTAAAAATTTAGGAGAGTCATTCTGACATACCGAGGAAGCAAAAACGCAATGGGGATGAAAAATCCCAGAACTTTTTTTTTTTTTGAACCACCCTAATATATAGCCATACATAATATTTACAAGTTCTATTTGCAGGTTTGAATGTCTTTGTTTATTTCAACTATAAATTCATAGAGTCTGTGGAATGCCGAGTTGTGGTTCTTATTATTTTGTTGTAGCAGAATGGGGAATCAAGTAGTGGAGTTAGGTCGTCGAATAGTATTTTACGAGGCGTGGAGAATATTGAACACATCATAATCGTGTGTTCAAATGTACCCTCTTCTTCTTGGCACTCTTCGCATATAGCTGAAGCTTGGTCATTTAAAAATCTGTGATTATATGAGGTACATAGGACATGGTTACTGGGTACGCGACAAATCGTCTTAATTTCTGGGCGGTTCGACGACACGCCCACAAACCATGGCCTCCGAGGAGGCAATGGTACTGCCGTTTTATAGAATTTTGCACTGTGTGATGCCAGCTTTCTCGGTTAAGGTCTTCAATCAAACGATAGAAATCTTCTTCAGGGATCCTATCCAAACTTGGAGTTCCTTGTGTAATTCCTTTTAGGCCAGTGCAATTTTTTCATCACAGACAATCCCTATATGTGCCTTCATCCAGACGAATTTTACGTTTATATTTTCGTTTGCAAGTTGTGCCAGGCAAGTCAGAATTTGGGCAAAAAGTGGGTGATGAGCTCTCTTCGTACCTTCTGCTTTCAAAAACTTTGGGGCGCTCAAGGAGTCGGAGAATAGCGATTAGGTAGTTGGTTGGAGAAAAAGGCGCGTTGAAAAGTACTGAGAATCTGGAGGACCGACAGGGCGTTAGAAGATTTAATTTCGAAAGCAAAGCTGGGAAGTCGAGACGATACTTCAGCAGTTTATGCAAAAAATTAGGTCTGCCATGCATCGGCGTTATTCGATGGGAAGCAAGTGGCACAAATCTATTGGGTAAGGGCAGTCCACTTCACTTGCGGGATGATACCCGAGCTTGTAGGCTATGTACCGGAGGAATTTATTTTGCATCCTCTCCAGGATGTACTTGTGGATGTTATAGCTTGGCGACCAAACTGGAGAGGCATATTTTAGCAGAGGGAGCCTAAGGGCCTAATATAATACAACTATAGCTTGTATCACTATACGTAATCCCGACTTGTGAAGTCACTGGTCCTACCATTGCTAACATATGGTGAAATAGGATGCAATTGTACGCTGCATGGTTACATTAAACGTATATAATTATATTATATTAATTCTGTAGGTACCGCGTACTAGTTTCATGCACATCAAGTCGGTTTTGCTAATATTTGCTAACCTGGTGTGCAGGTATATATTTATGTCTCAATAAACCCAATTATTTTTCATTTCAACGGTAGAAATAAGTTACTTCCACGCTAATTTTGTAATTTTACGTACATTTATAGATAGATTATATATGTTCAAAAACATGGTTTTTCTATGAAATCGAGGGTTTTCGTGAAACATGACTCTCCAAGAATATTCGAGTAAGGGGCCGGTTTCTACGTATTTTTTCACGCTGAATCGAATGGTAACACTTGCAGATCTCCCCAACTCTTATAACCGAGTTTCACGATTTAACTAACTAGTTTTACCCTTAAAAACACATAGAATTGAGCATATCAAATGAACTATAAAATCGTGTGTTAAAGTGTAAAACTCTGTTATAATGAAGTTGGGAAGACCCGCAAGTGTTACCATTCGATTCCGGGGGGAAAAATACGTGGAAACCGACCCCAAACTCGAATTTTCTCAAAGGGTCGTTTTTCACAAAACCCTCAATTTCATAGAAAAAACCATGTTTTTCAACATACAAACATACTTTTCGCCTACCATTAGCAAGGTAAATGTAAAATTGACTACACCGTTCAAAAGCTGACAGTTTGAAGAAGTTTTTTTCCGAAAAGCGCGCGCCGAAAAACTCTCACAAAGGTAGCAGAAAAACGGAAGAAAAAACGTCGATTTTAATTTTTTTTTCTTCTAATTTTGTACTTTGGCCTTTTTTGACCAATTAAAACATATTGAAAAATTGCATTTTCTATTAGGGTTATAGGAAACGTAACGTTCTTTCCAACGATGTTCTTAGAGTTTACAGTGATTCTAAAGGGGTTTCTGGCCGTTTCAATGTCATAAGGTACAAAACACGAAAAAAAAATCTTGAAAATGTAATAACTCGAAAACAAAGCGGTATACAAAAAATCTTGGAGTTACAGTTAGGTAGCCGAGCCGAGCGCACGTGTTTTTTGCGAGCTCCGTATTAAGTATTGATTTAGCAGGGTTGTATTGTGAATTTCGTTTCAGTTTTTTGTGGTTGCTCTTTGATTACTCTTAGAGAGTAGCTAGATAACTCTTAGCAATAACAATTTTCATAAATTTTTAACGGGTAGATTTCTGGAAAAAGGTCATTTTTGCGAGTTTGGTTGGTGATTTGTTGTTTACCGAAGGGAAAGGACTATCCACTCGACCGAATACCGTATTCCTTAGTCAGCAGCACTCGAAGAGCCGACCGGTGTCGCGTCGAATAATTGCAACTACGAGAATGTCGACCTCCGAGTTACATCAGGTAATTCAATGCCTTGACGTAATCACAACCAAACTTCAAAACTGCGACTGCATTTTGAAGGAACATACGAATGTTTTGAATACATAGGTGCATGCTCTGTCGCAAGAAATCGCTAACAGCCAAGAAACTATCTTGCTTATAGAAAAAATTAATAAAAGAATTGACAGTATAAAAGACAATCCAGCATAATCTGAAAAAAAAAAAAAAAAAACTCGGCGCTTTGCGCCTCGGCGGGGGGCTCCGCCCCCCTGCACCCCCCGGTTTATTTCTTTTTCCATACTCTGTATGAAATCATAGGAACACAGAATGTGTTTTTGCGATGATTCTATTTCCTTACCAACGGCTTGGTTGCACGTGAATAATAACAATATTTGGCAATAATAAAATAAATAATTGTTAGACATTTAATTTGGTCTAAAACCCTATAAATATTATATAAATAAATATGTAACTACAAGAAAAATACTATATAAATTGAGAGCTTTCCAACGAATGGTGAACGATTTCTGTGCGATTAAAATTGCGGAAGTTCCATTTCCCTACCAACGGCTCGGTTGTACGTGAAAATCATAAGAAAATTTACAAGCGGTTGCAATCATGTTGACAATATCAATTATTGAGAATGATCATCTGTGTGTAAACAATTGATTCAAATAACCATGCTCATAACTCAGGTTGATGGCCACGCACTTCGCAGTAGTTAACATAATATGGTTGGATAAATCAGGAGCTTTCCAACGAATGGTGAACGATTTCTGTGCGATTAAAATTGCGGAAGTTCCATTTCCCTACCAACGGCTTGGTTGTACGTGAAAATCATTATAAAAGGCGCATAACGGTTTTTTCTGTCGGTTTTTTGTGACGATTTTTTTTCGGTAGGTCATCGCAAAAACACATTCTGTGTTAAAAAAAAAAAACGGACGGTAGACCTACGGTTCTACAGTCAGATCATTTAATAATGATTAATTTTACACATTATTAGTTCATTATGGTTACTTAGCAATATTAGTTTATAACTGAGCGTAATAAATCAGCTTTCCTTGACACTACAGAGGCTTAGGGATTATGAGATGCTGTGATAAAATGAGAGCATTCCAAAAAGTGGCTAACGGTTTTCCTGCTATGAAAACTAAGGGAGTTACACTTCCCTAGTAACGCATTGGTTGTACGTGAAAATCAATAGAAAACCCCACCGTGACGTGACGCTCGTGACGTGACGAAAACAAATGGAAACGTCCTGTTAATCATGATAAAATAATACGAAACAGAACCGGCACACGGACAACAGAAACGATTTTATTCTTCACAACGTTCTAGAAAGAAAAGAAAAACATTTTTAGAACGGAATTAAATTGTGTCCTTGAGGACTATGAAGTTATAGGTGAAAGACGTTAAGGCACCATCCAACCTCCTAGAAGTAGACCAGTTCACATTCATTTCGCTAATAATTTCTCTAAATCTAAAGTTGGCCAGAACATTTACAAGTTCAAGGGATCCCAATTTAATACATCTGAGTTCAACGTCAGACGAACACGGGAGTTTAGGAAACATATCTTGCCCAAGTTGTTTCAAGCAAGAAAAGACGGGAAGCATGCCGTCTTGATTGGAGATGAACTACTGGTTGATGGAAAAAAACTTATCATTCACTATGGACGAATTACGTTTGAGGATTCAACATCTACTGGGTCAGAAGTGGAGATTAATCTGAATACTCCTCCTCCGTCCCCTCCCAACATTTCCAGAAAACAGGTCAAGAAAAAGATGAAAATCTACAAGAGATAGAACGAACATCAACCTTTGGAAATTTCGGCAATGACTCAGGATTATTATTGGAATTTGGAAGTGGAGTGTAGGCATTATTGATTGTGATATATGTTAACTATGCAGTGCTCATTTATTATACGTAAATTAAGCTGACCTATATAAGTAATTATCTTATTCACCATACGACAAAGTTTGTTTGTCGTATTCAAGTTACGACAAACATTGTTTGTTGTGGCAGAAATGAAGGCAAGATATCATGTGTTATTTTTTAATATGTATTTAAAGAACTCCTTGTAATACCTATGGGTTATACAATAAAATTGAATTGAATTGAAAAAATCTCTAAGAGGAACATTCGATCTTAAATGAGTTGGGAAGCAAGATATCATGTACTAGTTTTTAATATGTATTTAAAGAACTCCTTGTAATACCTATGGGTTATACAATAAAATTGAATTGAATTGAAAAAATCTCTAAGAGGAACATCCGATCTTAAATGAGCTGGGACTCGATCCCCTGAGTTTGTCCTATACACCGTCCTATACCCTGACTGTAGACACCGTGTTTATACAGAACTATACGATTTGATTTGATTTGTGAGTCAAACTTTGAATTTAGTGGTATACCGAACTTGAGCGTCCATCACCTCCTAATTCAAGTTTAATTGAACTGTTATCGAGAGGCCCCACCCGTCCCGAACTAATCGCCTATAAGCTTCGCATCTTCATTGATATGCTAACGACGTTCGGCTCCAATTAGCATAAGAGAACCCGACCAGGGAGCGAATCAAGATGATTATTCACCATATTGTCTACCCATTGAAATCCACCCCCCGCCCTCACCTTCCCTTATCGTTAAAAGTTACGAACCGCTCTAAGCCGCAACCCTACCGCAGAGCTATTGTCGTATTCGGCAAAAACCGACCGGGTTTTCTCAACCAGTCCCCAGGATAAGCCGGGAGGATGCTAATCTGCTACAGTTAAGTGTGAGGACCCCGGGGATGAGATGAACGAGGGTTCGTTCACACAATGGAGATATTCCGCACCGAAGTACCTACAGAGTCTGTCACTACTCCGGGATTGTGCGGCCTCTGCTATAGTTTCTGTTGTGGAATCGAAAAGCGCAACCATCAGCTTTGGGTTTGGTAGCTTTGTAAAAGCGAGGGGCTGGCGCATCACCCTTGTGAGACCCCCCCTCGCCAGTTGAACAAACATTCGCTCCCCATCTTCACTCTCCCCTCTCCTCTCATTCCCTTTTCACCGCTCGAGTTTATTATTAGTCTGTTATCTTCCCATATCCTTCTCATCACTGCGGCTCAATTGATTTCACCGCACTTGGCCGCTGCCCCCACGGATTAATTTAGTCTATGTTAATATTTACCTAGGCCATTAGGGGGTATTTGCTAAATTGATTTCATCTACTTTAACTCTTTAAAGTAGCATACTGCCGTACTAAGAATAGATCCTGTATCTGCATTTATGGCCATATTGAGTTAATTGCAGTGTTGGGCATAATCTTATCGTAGAATACGAATACGATTTTAATTGCGATATTATTCGTTGATTCTAGCTTCGTTCTCATTGCGCGTTCTGACAGTTCTCGAACTCATCAAAACTGGGACGGAAAATCCCGGGGCGGTCCGGAACTTGTGGGACCGCGATCTGCACTGCGAACGATTTCAGAACTTGGAAGTGGAGTAACCTGTTTTGTTGTTTGTAACAAACTGTTCATCGTCGAATCTTGGAACAATTTCATCGAAAAAATTCGAGTTTTGTGGATGTAGACGAGATCCAACTACAACTTCAATCTCGTCCTCGTCGTCTACAAACCAGGAAACTTCACCACCATCGTCGAAACTATTGTTTTCCGAACTTGACGAGCTACTATTTGACATTTCGATGAAGAAATTCAGATGAAGAACAGCGAACAACAGAACAAAGCGAAATTTTACAGGGAAAATTACCTACAGGGAATACGCGGCAAACAAAGCCGAAGAGAGCGTATTGTTTACTCCACGAGTTCCGAAAAATTATGAAATGCGCATGCGTTAACTACGTCCTTGCGTTCGGGCAAAAATCGGGAACTGTTAGAACGGGGGGTTCGAAAACACTGCGAACGCCGAACTAGGAGTTCTGCCACTGCGAACGACAATTAACTCGAATGCGCATGCCCAGAACCGTTCCGAACTGGCAGAACGTACACTGAGAACGAAGCTTCTGAGTCAACTGCGATTATATTCGTGTTCGTGTAATCGTATTCGTCTGTCGGCGCCATAAAAATGCGTCACGGTCATCAATTTCAATTGGGCGTCTCTCCTGTAATATGCGAAGCCTTGCTAATATTACTAAGCTTCAGAGGGACGACCTATTGAAATAGATTTCAGACAGATAGGCTGGACTCCAATCGATGAATTCGCTTTAAGGAAGATAAGTTGTTTGTGAGATCGCAAAATTGGTACATCCATACGTACACCTAGGTATTTGTAACCCAACTCGGCCTCATCTTCATAAAACCGTGTTCAACTTGAGTGTATTATTTATTTATTATTGTTATTCTTATACACAAGCACTGTAGAAATATATTTTTTATAAATGAAATCAAAATTCGAGGATCGTAAAAATACGGACTCGTACTCGACTACAACCATAAAACAAGATAACACAACCAACAACAGCTCCTGACAGATGACGTAATTACGGCGATCCGGTAAAATATCTCATTTTTCAGATGTGGACTCTGGATGTGTCTCAAGAGTGTAAGGAAAATGATCGCAAAATCACTATTTTTAATTAGTTCTCTTCCAACACTCCACTTGTAGTGGTACCCTCAGTCCAGCTTGGAAATTGTCACCCATCAAGGACGTTCAATATAAAGGGAGGTAAGTAGAATTTATTTTCTCTAATAAAGTCTGAAAAAATTCCGATTTTGTAGAGATAAACGGGTATAATTTTAACACGAAAATAAGCCAAAATTGGTATAAAGTTCTTTGGACACAGATGGGCAGGGATTCGGACCCAAAGAAATGTAGTTGAGATACCTACATAGAAAGAGAACTATAAATGAATTGGTTGCATCTTTTTGCCTTTAGTAAGGTTATGTGTTTTTTCGTAGGAGAAGAAAACACGATTTCATACTTTGTTTACAACTTATCTTCGCATACGAGTCAGATATCTGTATTCCAATACCTACAAAACAAAGTACTGAGCTGTGCTAGGTCTCATTTTATGCATATTTGCATCTAGTAAACACTAATTTAGTTGTCCTAATTCCCGCCTGACTTAGTTATCTCAGAATTCAAAAGAATCCGTCCTCCATTTTGACAAAATGGGCGAAAAACAAGTTTATATATATATATATATATATATATATATATATATATATATATATATATATATATATATATGTGTGTGTGTGTGTGTGTGTGTGTGTGTGTGTGTGTGTGTGTGTGTGTGTGTGTGTGTGTGTGTGTGTGTGTGTGTGTGTGTGTGTGTGTGTGTGTGTGTGTGTGTGTGTGTGTGTGTATGTATAAACGAAATCCGTAGGATTAAATAAAGGCAATTGAAAACATAAACTCACAGGGTTTTTGTCGACGTTTCGCGTGATCGCGTTATCAAAGACTGATGGTTGGTGAGTGCATCCACGGGTGGTTGTTGTTCAGCTTTTTTTCTGTGGCTCCGGTCCGGTTGATTGGCGGAGCATGATCATCCGTTCGTCTGGTTGTTGAGCACCCAGTGGGAAACACTATCAGGGATAATAGGAGAAAGGACTTGTAGGGAAAAATTTAAAATTCATATTAAAAAAAAATATATATAGGTATATATATATATTTTTTTTAATGATGTACTTATTAAAGCAGGTCTTACTTTTGAAGGGGGACATAAAGCCAGTTTTCGAGGAGTGTCCCGACGGTGCTGGACAGCAGTCGAAAGAAAAATAAATGCAAACTCATTACAAATTTTATGCGGATAAATTGATTTGACGCAGTTGGTTTATTATTATCAGTAATAGGCCTATGTGATCGTATAGCAAAACATTTTTATAACCCCCCCTCAAACTTTGTCATTTTACGTTTCAAAGTGCGTAGAATCCAAATTTGCAATGTCCATCCGCCGTCCGCCGTTTGCAGTCAGGGCCATAAAAGGCCCTAGAATTGACTTAAAAAATCCGTTCTTTCGCACATAGACTCCACTTGGGGTCTAGTTGGTCCTAACTTCTCGCCAGCTCGATCGCTCCACACCCATGGGTGCTATGAGCCAAAAATAGGTGAAAAAGTGTCTTTTTCGAGGCTTTGTGTGTTAGACTGACGTACGCGCGCACGCCTGGCACGCTTAGTGGAATGATGAAAACATTGGCAGGGGGTCATGAGGGGGGAGGGGGAGGAGGCGCGGCGCCTTGTAGGGGCATAGCGGCACGTCACCAGGGGTGTAGCAGAACGGCGCCAGGGGCGTAGGATAACGGATATATATATTACTTTTACAAGTAACACCCATATAATACACCGCGGCACCATGAGGTGGGTACAGCGTTATGGGCAAAGCGGAACGGCGCCAGGGGCGTAGGAGAACGGATATTTATTACTTATACTTGTAATACCCATAAAGATACCCATAAAGATATTATACCTTAAACAAGCCATAGTATATGTTGTATATTATACCATACTATAGGATGTTATAAATAATTATCCAGCCCATCTAGAATGCAAATCATTCATAAATTAAAATTGCATTACTTCAGCGGATTGGAGTCCGAACCCTCTGGATGAATAGCTATTTACTTAGAAATGTTTAATTCTTAATATTTAAAAGTAATTTCTCTAACAAAAATTTACTCATTGTATAATTTTACTTGAAACATTTCTTTCTTTTATATGCTCTTTTCTGCACTACTTTTTTTTATGTAGTTTTTTTTTTTTTTTTTTTTTTTTTTTTTTTTTTTTTTTTTAAATGTAGTCCTGTCTATTTCATGTAGTTTGTATTCATGTTTTCTTTTTTTTCTAATATGGAATCAAGAATAGTTCTACAAAAGTTTGATAAATCAAAAGATTGATTTACTTGATTTCGTCATTCCAACTACATTACCAATGAGAAACGCCCCAAAAAGAGAAATTTACCTACATCCTTTATTACCAATTTCCCAAAAATGCAGAATTCAAAGATATTATTACCAATAATAATCCTTTGTGACCGTATAGCAAAAAAAAAATTTATAACCCCCCCCCCCCCCCCCCTCGAACTTTGTCGTTTTACGTTTCAAGGAGCGTAGAATCCAAGATCTGCCAAGTCCGTCCGCCTTTCGCTGTCCGGACCATAAAAGCCATTTGAATTTAATTTAAAATCCATTCTTTCGCACATATAAATAATTATCCAGCCCATCTAGAAAGCGAATCATTCATTGGAGTCCGAACTTTCTGGATGAATAGCTATTTACTTAGAAATGTAGGTATACAAATGTATGTCTTAATATTTAAAAGTAATTTTTCTAACAAAAATTTACTCATTGTATAATTTTACTTGAAACATTTCTTTCTTTTATATGCTCTTGGAAGGGGTATAACGTACGCAAGCCAACTAAAACTACGATCATACTCAATTGAAAAAATAATAAACCTTTGTGAAATAATTTGCAGCGTTTTTTTATGAGTTTCTCGTCCATTTAGCTTCGACAAGTTTCCAAACCGGGCGGGTCATAAAAAAGTCTCGGGTTCAGATTTTTGATGAGTTCCCTTTCGAAGACTTTCCTAGTTCCCGGAACTTTTTACTATTATCATGGTCACCTAGATGTTGACGACTTACGCCTAACCCTGGCCAATTGAATGGGTTCCGATGATGGTGTTAGATTATACCGAAAGCTCGGCAATACAGAATGTATGTACACTGGTATTCAATTTCAGACGACAGCCTCGACTCTGACTGATGAAAACCGGTCCTTAGTTAATTATCCATGTCTACCATACATACCACCACGCTAATATCTTCCATACACCAAGTGGGATCCTCGTTCCCTAGTATTTTGGGCAGCGACATTGAAGGGGAATCCTGGAAGATTTACATCGTCGTTCAGAATCCACAATTCCCGCATATTCATCACGCGCTCCCTCCCTTATATTTGCATAATTCATGTGGAACATCCTGATACCCCATCGGCCTTCCTGAAGGGAAAACAAATTATTCTACCTTCATCAAAATGCCTTGTAAATGAAGGAAAGATTGCAGATTCTTAATTTAGTTAAGCCTTTGACTCCCAATGAGTCGATTCTGGATATAGTAGGTACTATATTCATTCACCATTCCACTATATTCATTCACTATTTCAACGATTGCAGCTCCCCAGCTCTTCAGTAGGATCCAAAGCCGAACCCGATGATACATCAAACTGTCGCAGGAACGGGGAACTTTCATCAGTGGGAATTTCACACTTTTGACCTCAGATTCGTATTCAGCGCACTTGGAAATCCTCAAGTGCCAATTTGCATCTCAAAATACCGTTTAGTTTAGTCAATAAACTGGTAGGGAAGATCACGCTGAGAGTCCCCCCCCCCCCCATGCAGGCGGGGTCCGAGACGTTATCGTGCAAACGAATTTCAAGAGCCGTTTTACTAGTCAGATACCCATCATATATCAATTTTTTGGTAAGCTCTCGCTCAGGTCTTTCTATTGATCAAACTAAAAATAACCATGAAAATTCCCCATTCACCCGGACCCTCTCCATCAGCCGCAGTGTCTCATTCCAGGTCAGTCTTGATGACCCGCAACGTCCATTTCATTGGGCGATGTTTGACTTTGAAATCGAAAATAAATTCATTCAAATAACAATCAAATTGATGTTTTTCAAAATTAAGGGTCTTATTTTTCGTGGAGGTCTTGATGATTTGCGCTGGTTTCGGAAAATCCCGACATCCTACTTCTTCGGAGTTTTCCACAAAAATTGGTTTGGTTGGTAAATAAATCTAATCTATCTAGACATTTCTTTTGCACTTTTAAACGAATCTGTCGAAAAAAATGACAAAAATTCAAGCTCTTTCTGGCAGTTGAGCATTAAAATCTGTAATTAGAACACACGCAGAAACAGCATTATGTTCTTTAGTATTTTTTTAAACATAATGAATTTATTACAGAACTAAGAGGCAGGTAGAATATGTTTTGGCATCTCAGTTTTCGGAGCATCTGCTTCCCGTACCTTTTTTGGGATTTTGTCCTTCTGATGATGTCTTACTTTCGCTGCAACGGAAGTTGCACAGTCCCAATCCTAGGCATCGTATTTTCCTTTTTAGGACGTCCCTCTGAAGCTATGTCTTAGAGGCAAGGCTTCGTTAGCAAGAGGGACGCCTATTGGGATTAGTCGTGGAGGGGGGGGGGGGGGTACAACCCAAGCATGAGAAAAAATAGAGAGGTCGGATGAACAGAAGATGAAAAATCGACGTTATAAAATATTCACGTTTGCGCATGCGTATAGACTACTACTGATCCTACGGCATTGAAAATTATAGGGGACCGTCTGGGGGGACCTTGCACAAACCCTGAAAATATCTTCGAAATCGGATTAAAACTTAAAACATACAGACAGACAGGCATGGAACCAAAAGTGATCAGCAAGCTCTGGAACCCAAAAAGCAAGCGGAAATTTTTATTTTGAAGGTCGAAAATGTTTCTGACTTCTTTCACGAACACAAAGCTTTCCCATCTTAGGTAGTGAGGAAGCAAAATTAATGTTTAAATTATTATTGAAAAAAAAGGAGCTAATTGACAGACAGCTCATTGTTTATACTCATGATGTGCATCTAATTGTGTATTATAATATTTACACACTAATAATTGTATTTTCTCGCTCTCTGTCTGTCTGTCTCTCTCTCTCTCTCTCTCTCTCTCTCTCTCTCTCTCTCTCTCTCTCTCTCTCTCTCTCTCTCTCTCTCTCTCTCTCTCTCTCTCTCTCTCTTCTCTCTTCTCTCTCTCTCTCCCTCTCTCAATTTCCAAAAATAAACATTAACTTACAACAAAACTTTCTATTTTGACATGCTTTCAGAGTAGATTCATACCGGAAACAGAAAATTGTCATTACGGGGTTACAAAATCAAAAATAAAATGTTTTCCTGACAACGACATCTTGTTCATTGTGTCTGCCTCGTGCTGCACAATATTTTTTCTACAAAAATTCGCTAATGGGGGTGTTACCATTATTTCCTGGTGATTTTTCATTGATAATAATAATAATAATCTGCCGGATCAACAGTAGTGCAGCAGCCCCATCTTCTAAGCCTAGGCACCTTATCGTTTTCCTCGTCCCTCTGAGCGAAAGATTAACTGCCCTTATGACCGAAAATTGGGTCCTCACTCTGACCCGAGCAGATTTTGCAGTACGGTTGAGGCCATTTGTCCGTGAGTACTCCTGTCATTCTTTTGAGGAACATTTTTGATAGGCTTTGTGGAGGGCTCCATCACACGAACACATCATGGAGTGAAGGAACCTCCAGGGTCTTCAGCTGCGCGGTTGTACTTTGTGTGTTCGGCTTGAGCTGCTTTCTGAGATATCGCCGATCATTCTCGGGACCACAGCTTCTGCATCAATAATACGTGCATCGAAAAACGCTGGTCTCTCACTGACTTATGCGCCATGGACTTTGATATCGGCTACCAAAGCAGTCATGCCATCCTCATTATCACGGAGAATTGGTTCAGTGGTGACTCCTCCCCATGCAAGATTATCCATAAGGGCACATTCGTCCCTAAAGTTGTCATGCCCCCGTTCTTGCAGTTGAGGGCATGATTTACATCCATGGGCTCCGCACATCCATCGCAGGAAACTGGTAAGCCACTAGGTTCCAATCCGTTTCGTAAGGCTAGGGCATCCTGAAATTGAGACTTGGATAAATCGAAGTTATTGTCTTCCAGTGGGAGAACTGTGAGCGATTGGGAAGCTTCTTTGGATCTTCGGATGGCACGTTGATGTTTTGGGAGTAGCTCATTTATCGCATCTTCCCCATGGCTGCTTCTCTTACTTTCCGCTGAAATCTTTCTTCTTACAGTTCTGACCTGACTACGTGCTGATGCCTGTAAGTATCTAGCTGAGACCCTTCTTTAATTGTTTCATCCAAAATGCTTATAGCTCTTCTGGGAATGAGAAAGGCATTTGGTGCTGAACTAATAGGATTGTCTACTGCAACACCTCTACTGGTAGCTCAACAAGGTTGCGTAAAGAACGTTCTAAGTCCCTGCTCATTACTGCTTCAATAAACTTTTGGCTCAGAGTTCACTCAGAGGTATGTATTCGTTGTCACAGTTGGAAACACTCTTTGGATAAAGACCGATTCCTTTTGTTTATCTATTTCATTTCATTATCATTTCATTGTCTACTTTTTAAAAATATTATTTCATTTATTTTTTGTATGGAACTCCATATTGTACAGGATGTACCTCATACAATAAAAACCTTTTGATTTTATTTTATTTTTGGTTTACACTCTAATAATTTCATGCTCTCTCTCTCTCTCTCTCTCTTTCTCTCTTTTCTCTCTCTCTCTCTCTCTCTCTCTACTCTCTCTCTCTTTCTCTCTCTCTCTCTCTCTCTCTCTCTCTCTCTCTCTCTCTCTCTCTCTCTCTCTCTCTCTCTCTCTCTCTCTCTCTCTCTCTCTCTCTCTCTCTCTCTCTCTCTCTCGCTCTCAACTTCAAAAAAATAAAATAAAACATTTATTTTCAATAAAATTTTCAATTTTGACATGCTTTCAGAGTAGATTCATACTGGAAACAGAAATTTGTCATTACGGGGTTACAAAATCCAAAAAAAGATTTTCTCCTGACAACGACATCTTGTTCGCTGTTTACATCTTGTTCGCTGTGTTTACCTCGTCCCGCACCATTTCCTCACTAATTGTTTTCCCTTCGTTTACAGATTTAGCTCTCAGGAGGCTGGGTACTGCCCAAGAATGACAGATTGGTTTCTAACGAGACGGTGTTGGATTCAATCTGTCTTGCAGGCTCGTTAAGCCGCTTTCCAGACGCGCCCCTTAAAATTGGCACCCTCTCACTCGTGCACTCAGAACTCTAAAAATATTTGTGTTAGTACAAGTTAATATTCGTAGTTCTAGTTCTTGTGGGTTTCTATCCCCCCCCCCCCCCCCCCCCATAAATGTATAAATGTATGTATGTATGTATGTATCATTCCAGACGATAACTCTCCCTGGGATTAAGATTAAAATTCCGTTCTTAGGCCAAAAAATCATGCTTTCCAAACGGAAAGATGAGTTCATTGCCCAACACTTTTTGAGCACACTAAATTGGTCACATTTCAAAAAATGTACTCAAAAAATCACTAAAAATTGCTAAAAACGGCTAAAAATTGGTAAATTAATATTTTTTAGCAAAATTTTAGTCAAAAATATTTTATTTACGGCAAACTAGAACATTATAAAAATTTATGCAAAAAATTATGCTGAAAAACACTTGAATTTCATTATTATTTGCTGAAAAACCGATAAAAGCCCCCTAAAAAAACTAAAATTTCCAAATCTTTTTTGAGTTGCTGCGTATTATTTAGAACAACTTTTGTTCCCATAAAATTGGTTATTAACTATGTCAAATTGCTCAAATATCAAAACAATGTAACATAATATAATAAGATAATTTACGAAAATTCGCTCATACGATCATGCTGCATGACTGGAACTTTTAATATTTAATTTTAGGGCCGATTGCTCTCAAGATTTTGATCCGAGTTCAAGATGCGGTTTGAATATTGAACGGAGATCGTCTGCAATTTTGGAATTCACCATGGAAGTACAAGTCTGATCTCTGATCAACCGGTGCACGGTGGTTCAACGCCAGACAAAATTAAATTTCCTCGTCGCAAAAGAAAAACACTGAGAGAAGTAAAGTTAAGTATGAAAATAAAACTTGGAAGTCTGACCCTAACCTGGACGGCCATCCATCTAAGTACCCACAACGCTCGATGTTGCTTAACTTCGCTAATCGTATGAGAAACGGTTCATTGCAACGCCTAACCCGTACGGCTTAGGCGAACGGTTTATATCTAGGCTTACGGCGCGGCGTACAGAACTGGGGTTTTTCGAGGGTGCTGAATTTGATTCGGAAGCTTTTTCAGTTTCAGCTGTAGTTTTTGAGATACACACTTTGAGTTGTGGAAAAATGGCACAATACCCAACTTTTCGATTGAAATTTTAAAAATAAAATAAAAAAGTTGATCGAAGGATATTTAAGGCTGAAAAAATCTGCCTCACGACGGGCCACAAAACCTTCATTCATAATTTAATAACTCATGGCCACCATGAATACCTTACTTTCTAATATCTAATATACATTCTTTAGGATGGCTTACTGGTTCTTTGGGGTTCAACTACGCACTAGTACCTATTCTCCCTGATTCCATACGATATTGCTGAACAGAACAACCCATGATATGCTTTGAGCAGTACTCATTGTTGATCGAACGCGATGCCGATGTTACTGGCACATCCCCGACCGATACATGATTTTTAAGCCAAATTTCTTAAAGTTTGGTCCAATACTTTTAGAGAAAAGCTTCGGACGGTGGACGGACGGATTTGTTTTTATTCAATTTTTGGATTCTACGTATCGTGAATCGTAAACGTAAACGTCTGAGGGGGGGGGGGGGGGAGAGGGGTTAATTTTTTTTTTTTTTTCTTACAAAGGTGCATCATTGAAAATAATAAACCAAAAATGGAAAAATGGTTAATAAACTATCTGTTGTATTGCAAACAAACTGGTTCTCAATAATAATCCGCTTTTCAAAACAAATTTTGGATATTAACCTTTTTTGAAATTTCTATCGATTTTAATAATAATAATTTAATTACTTGTAAAGGTCGGATCGGCAATACAATTGTCAACAATTTTATTAAAATTTGTAATAAAATTTAAAACAACAGCTAAAGTTCGGAAACAATAAAAACGATGCAAGAAAAGGATTAATTTAGCAAATATTAATGAAATTTAATTATATTTTCAGCATAATTTTCTGTATACCTACATTTTGCATAGTTTTACAAAGTCCATAGTTATTGAACTTCTTTTGAATAATGTTCTGTTAAAAATGTTTTTTTTTTTTTTTTTTTTTTTTTTTCAATATTATGATTCTTAGCCGTTTTAGAATTTTTAGTAATTTGTCAGCACATACCTAAAATCTGCCTACATTGCATTAATATTTGCTAAAAAATCTATAAAAACTGCAAAAAACCTAAAAATCAAAAATCATTTTTGAATCACCGAATTTTATCTAGAAGGTATTAGCATTTTTGTCATGAAATTGGTTTTTAACAATTTCTTTCTACTGAAATTTCTCTAATTTCAATACAATTTAACATATAATACGATATTTAAGAAAATTCGCTCTCCCGATCATGCTACATGACTGGAACATTTTTTTGAGTAGATTAAAAAAACATCTCTTGTTCGAAAGATGAAGTACACCATATGCAAAACACCCAAAGTGCCATTTTTAGTGAAATGCGGTTTTCAAAAGTTTCGGACCTCATGTGCTAAAAGACAACTGCTCATGAAGTTTCTGAGCGATAGTAGAGCTCAGAGCGGTTATTTTATCAATTTCAAACCAAACAAACCTTAGTGCCCATTCTGTTGCACAACGATACCTGCGTTGCTATGCTTCCTCCATGATCTGTTGTATTTTACAACAAAAATCGTTCTCCACTCGTTGGAAAGCTCTCGATTTAACACGCATTTCTTTCGTACTTGTTCTTCTAGTCATGTCGTAGTTTTATGTTTATTTATGGTATAAATGGATATAGAAAACAATGCCGCTTGTTTTGTTGTCACTTGGTTGAGAAGTTAATCTTGGTTACCGTAATTGTAGACGCGTACCATAACAGAGTAATGGCGAGCCGAAGGGCCGAGTTTTTTCAAACTATGTTTTACGTCTCGTGCTTTCCTTACATTTTAATTACGTCTTTTAAATACAGAGGGTGCAATAAAATTTTTAATTACTTCATGTTAAAGCCTTTTTTCAACATTTTTGTGATATACAAATCAGAATCCAGGCTAAAAGGCATTCATAACCTGAAATTTGACCTTCCTGGTTACCAAAATAAGTTATGCAAGGGGACGGGCACTTAGGGTGTTTTGGTTGAAATTAACTAATAATAGGATAATTAATTTTAGTTTTTGGTTTATTCACTGAAATAATAATAATAAAATGTAGAACAGATATGGAAAACTTAAAATGGCATTTCATCCATTTTCGTACGGGTATGAACAGTTTTTTTGTGGCCCTGCTGAACAATTTTTGAATTGGCACTTGGGATGTTTTGCATATGGCAGTCTTCAGATGTGAATTTGAAGCTTCCACGTATTCGAAGAACGGACTAGTTGGGCAATAATTTTTAGGTAAGCCGTGTTGCTCCCAACGTCAGAGCCTTGGTTTCGGGACGGGCTCGAACTCGGCAACGGTTATTAATAGAAAACTGTCTCGAGAGATCCACCCCGGGCCCTGGGTGTACGGGTGTACCTGTCTTGTACAAACAGGCAGATGATGGGATCCACCTTGATGCCACATAACAGGAGACAAGCTTCTAGTCGCCTTGTTCTTTGGCTTCCCAGGCCTTTTGGCTTCGTCCCAAATTAGCGACACACTGCAAATACAAACAGATCTCTCTCAACGACTCGCATCCCTTTATTTATTCGTAAAGTATAATCTTTCGGTTGGGTTCCTGGAGTGGAGTGAGGTTTGACATGAGAGGCAAATAGCAAGCCGTAACGGGAAGTACTGCGAGGGGTGAATAAGAAAAGAGTGAAAAATACGCGAAAAAAAGAGTGGAAAGAGAAAATGGCAGTCAAATGTTTGCAATACACAAATTAATATCTTCAGTAAATGTTTATAGTAGAATTTACAGCTATTGTACCTTACTACAGTAATAATAATAACTGTAAATATAGCTATAATAATTACAAAAAATATAGATCAGTACACTTCGGTCACATTTGGATGATAGTTGGGTGATGAAAATTTGAACATCTTATATCAATTTCAACATGGTTGTCTCATGAATAGCTACTGCGCATGCGCCATATGAAATCCTTGTAACAAGCTTATTTTCCAGTTTTCATCCGATCTGGATGAAATTTTCAGGGAATGTGTGGACTAGGGGGTAGACAATCCCCAGTCAGTTTTATCGTGTCAAATCAGTACTTCACTATGCGCATGCGCAAACGTAAAATCGTCCTATCTCACTCAAATTTGGATGATTGTTGGGGGATGACGATTTGATCATCCCATATCAATTTCAACACGATTGTATCATTAATAGCTACTGCGCATGCGCCAATGTGAAATACTTGTAATGACCTTAATTTACACAGTTTTCATCCGATTTTGATGAAATTGTCAGCGAAAGCGCGGTTTAGGATGGTCCCGCACCTATTTCATCGTTTTCAACTCATCGGTTCATTCTGCGCTTGCAAAAACGTAAATTACATTGTGTATCATTTTTTCGTTTCTTAATTGACCAATTATGACATTTCGCGGTACATCCTAATTTACTCTTTTCCGCTATGGAATGTTTCAAGATCATTTAAAACTTTTTAATGATCTATGATAGGTAAACGTTGAAGCTTTGTGCCACACCCAACTTGGCAGAGCTGGCTGTCCCACCGTGGCAATGCAGTTCTGTTTTCCAATCCCAGGTATCTTATTTCTTCCTTCATGTTAGCATAATTACTTCATTAGTAATTACTTTATGTGTATTACCTACACTTTGAAGTCCTTAAAAATTCATTAATCGACCATATTTTAGGCTTGAGCTCCCCAGGGTCACAATGAGGCCGAACCCATCCCAGTGACAAGAGAATGGTTTCAGATGAAGGAAGATGAAGAGCAGTTTTATGCACTTGATACGGGGGGATCCGACCACTTGGAAGGCCGTTCACTTGAGTCCAAGTCTGGCACGTCATCCTCATCATCTCAAGTGGCCAGCGGCACGGAGCCCAAACTGGGCTTTCGTCAACAGCCCTCAATAGTGTGACATATCCTCCTATAATACACAGAGAGACTATAATATTAGACCGATTTTGATGCGGGTTTTGCAAAATTATCGCAAAATTCCGGATCAACATTAATTTAGGCTATAGTAAACTCCTCCGAACCTCCTATATCTCCGTCGACTCGGACTACCTTGACGACGTTGCCCCAGTAAACACCCTACGAATCCGTTTCATACATCAAAGAACACAATCCTAGATTTTAACGTATATATATCACCTGAACTATTGGCTCTACTGGAGCTTGTATATTTAATAAACAAATAATAGGAAACACTGAAATTAACACCACAAAACTATTTTTATATTTCGGCTACAGCCTTTTTCAAAATCTACGAAAGATGGGAAAATTGTTTTGAAGGATTGTTTACGACGTCGACAGTGAAACTTGAGTTACTATGAGGCCGTTGCATGTTGCAAGGTCATCTCCTAATATTTAGTCCTGAAGAATCATATGCACCTAATACGTTGCAATGATGAGTTTTTCTGATTGATGCAGCATTCTTTTATTTTCGTTGGGGTTCATTTTTCGAAGAATTTTAATTCCAAAACAATCGTCGAAGGTCTCATTGTGTAACATACAATGTCGGCTTACGGGTAAATCATCATCGGACTTTGCGACTGATGCACGGTGATTGTTCACCCTCTGAGCTGGGTTTCAGCTTTCCCGACACAGAAAGCAGGGCATTCTTTGCAAACCAACTCATACACACACATTGGCGTTTGACAATTTGCCGATCCTTTGCATGTGTATGAGTTCGGATTGTTAGCCGAATTGAATGTTGAACGATTTGATCATCCCACATCAATTTAAACATGATTGTATCATTAATAGAAGCGAATGTAAATTCCATCATGATCCATCTTTCCACTCTCTAGTCGTTTATATTTCAACTACAACGTACGAGTCATAATTACCCGAAAGGTGCACTAACGTACATCAAACCTGGTGCAGAGGTAAGAGGGGCTTCGAGATGCTCAGTAGGCCAGCCAAGTTCCCTGCATGTGTGGTTGCGGACGAGACCCTCGTCAGAGATGTGCCGCCTTGTCAATTTCGAATTAAGTAAGGGAAAACTTGGCGTGATGGGTCAATATGACCATAAATTTCTCGTTCTACATGATTTCATTGTACAGTGTCCCGCATAAGGTGGTCAGTACATCAGGAATCAATTCTAGAGCTTATTTCTGATCGAAATTTTCTCCTAGAGATTTTTTTAAACACTTAGTTTTCGTGTAATTTAATTTTTAAGATTTTGCTTGTCGTATAAGCATTTGCTTCAATTATTATTTTATGACCCTGAATTATTGTTCCCATACTGACATTTGTTTGTTTACAAGGAAGTTAATAAAATTCATTATTTTATCTCGCTTAACCGAAGTTAACGTCTTATTAAACTTAAGCAAACTTTGCACATTGCTTGAGAGTCTACCTAAAGATAGCGGAAGCATTCTTCTCACATTTGGAAGAAACAAAATTTTTGGTCTCCAAAATCAAAATTTCCACGCGCCTTTTACATTTTAGACCATTCTGAACAACTTTGGTTCCGAGTCTTTCTGTCAAAATAAGAAAAAAATATTTTTGCCCGAAAAGATGTATTCTTATAATTGAACAGTATTGTTGCGTATAGAATTTTGATATCGACTTTTTGACTATCAATAAACGTGGGGAGGATCAGAAAGACTCGAGGGTGTATACATGCCCCAGAGTTTCACTGTGTAGACCGAAGGTCAACTTGATTCGGAAGTTCGCATGAATCAGAAATTCTCGTCGGGCATTTCAGATGAAACTGTAGAGAAGGTATATCTTACCCATTGCTGGAACGGATGTTCCGACATTTTATGACTGCCGACTCACCGCTTTGTGCCGGTTAATGGTGATTTCCTAGCATTCAACTTTGTCTTTCCTCCTGGCATTAGGGGTGAAGTTTTTAATGGGGCTGTAAAAATTCGAGATGAAGGTGCAGTAAAATAGTTCGGGTAAACATCGTAAAAACTCGCCGGTAGGCTTCGAGGGAGAACAGGAAATAACGGGAAAATTTACGATCAGTCCATTCGTGAAGATTTCAGGGAGAAATGCAGCAGGTATTGGTACATTTTACCCTTCGTCTATTTATAAAATTTTAGAAATTATCTATTACTAGCTGGTTCTCTCGTGCGTTGCACAGGTTGACTTGAATATACAGACCCCCCCTCACCCATCACATTTTGGGACATTCCTATGGATTTGATTAAAAAAAGTCCTTACTTGGAGTACTTACTTATAAATTACCTATTAGGAATTACCTATTAGGACCAAACTACTGAGATCAAACCCCACTCCCTCTCCACAAACACCCCCATATTTCAGATTAACTTCCCCTCCCCCCCAACTATTGTGGGTCAAATTTGAAAATTTTGAAAAAAAGTAGTCTTTGACTTGAATTACAGTAATCCAAACATATTCGAAAATCAAATCCCCATTTTGTTCACCAATGACAAAGATACCCCCCCCCCTCCCCCTTCGCCAAATACACCCCCTTCTATGGGTTAGATTTGGAGAATTTCAAGTAGCCTGTGATTTAAGTTAGAATACTCCAAACATATTCGACAATCAAATCCCCAGTTTGTTCAGTGATGACAAAGGTACCCCATCCCCCCCCTCCCCTAAAACACCCCCTATGAGGCTAATGATGAGTAAGTTTTTCAATTGATTATTCAGTTTAAAAAAAATGTCGAATTTAATTTTAAAATATCTAAGGGCGGAATTCATAGACGGGAATTGAGTCTGAGTGGACGCCTAAGAGTATCGGTGAGGGATGCACTCTACGCGATTTATAGACGTGATTTGAGGGCGACCCTGAGGATGCACTGAGTGTGCAACCCAAATGCACACTCAACGGGATTCATAAACGAAAAACGCTGCAAATTATTACACAAAGGTTTATTATTTATGTATTAGACAGCCCTTCTACGTAGATCTCTGGTCCATAATTATTAAACGCCGCTTATAGTATATTTAGTATCGGAACTCGGAGCTTCGGACCTCACAAATGGGTTCAATCCATAACAGCAGCGGAATCTCACAATTTTACGCTTTTTAATATAGTTGATAAACAAAACAATTGATTACCAAGTCATCATTCCAACACATAAAAGTGTTACCTATACTGTATATTGATATCATCTAATTGGTCAAATTTCAAAAAATGTGCTGACCAAATCACTGAAAATGGCTAAGAATTGTTAAATTGATATTTTTTAGCATAAGATTGGTCAAATAAAGTTTATCAACTATGAAATAGAACATTCAAAAATTTATGTACGAAATTATGCTAAAAACTTGAACTTCATTAAATTTTGTTTTAAAAAATCTATAAAATTGCAAAAAATAGCCTAAAATCCAAAATCTTTTTTTGAATAGAAGAGTATCATTTAGAATACTTTTTTTTCTCCATAAAATTAATAGCTAACATTTTCTTTTCACTCATAAATCGCCAATTTCATTACAACTTGAAATATAAAAACGCTGCAAATTATTTCACAAAGGTTTATTATTTTTTCAATTGAGTATGATCGTAGCTTTAGTTGGCTTGCGTACGTCATAAGGCCCGTCCAGACTCCTCGGCGTGTCCTATTTCGAGTTGCCACAACTTATACTTCTAAAATTATATACGCATGTTTATATTTCTCGATTTGAGCTCCTATCTATTCAAATAGTTATTGCCTTAATAATATCATTATCTAAGTACGTACGCAAAGTCGAGAGGATATGTTATTAAATATGCGTAGGAAAAGCTTTGGTATTAACACACAAATATGACCTTGAAAAAAACATATATTCATGCCTCGAAGGAACGCCGGCGCCGTATCCACCACAAGGTGCCGCGGCGTCGGCGCCTCCTCTCACTCCACCCCCCGCTCACCCCCCCTCACCGCCCACCGTGACCCCCTGCCAAGCGTGCCAGGCGTGCGTGCGTGCGTAAGTCTAAGAAAGCCTTGAAATGACACGTTTTTGCCCGTTTTTGGCCCATAGCATCTATGCGAGTAAAGCGATCGGGATGGTTAAACGTTAGGACCAACTAGACCCCAAATGGAGTCTATGGGCGAAAGGAGGGGTTTTTTAAGTCAATTCTTAGGCCTTTTATGGCCCGGACGGCGGACGGCGGACGGCGGACGGCGGACGGCGAACGGCGGACGGCGGACGGCGGACGGACATTTTAAATTTGGATTCTACGCACCTTGAAACGTAAAGTGACAAAGTTTGAGGGGGGGTTATAAAAATGTTTTGCTATACGATCACATAGGCTTATTATTGGAAATAATAAACCAAAATGGCGTTGAGGTGAGTTTCATCCTCAGCTCAATGGTGCAATATCCTGGAGTGACGGCAGGAGGTTACTTAAGTGCGTCAACTGATAACTTTTATTATTATTTTCACGTAGGTATAGGTACTGGTAATATAGTAGAGCATAAATCGTTTAGTTCGGTGTTTATTCAAAATATAAGATAAGGAAGGAAGATATAGATAAGGGTTTTCAAGGGTGCTGAATCCGAATCTGAAGTCAAAATTTCAAAATTCCGACCCACCGTAATACCCTTTTTGCCCCACAGCGGCATGGATGAGAAGATTAAAAAACAGAAAAAAAGTTAATCCTTTACTTCACCTGTAAGGGATCTTGAAATTAATTGATTGGATCATCAGTAATGAAAGAAAAGAAAAAAACATCTTCCATCAAATTTTTAGTAAAGGGAATGACAACAACTGCAGCAACCTCTTAGCGTCTGGAAAAAACTCGGCGCTCGGCGCCTCGCCAGGGGGCAAGCCCCCTGGACCCCCGGTTACCTCTATTTACATACTTCGGACGAAATTATTGAAACACAGAATGTGTTTGCGTTGTCGCGCAACCAAGTGACAACCAAACAAGCGTCATTGTTTACTATTCATTTATAACATCAATTTATATAGTTATAGTATGAAACTACGAAAAAAAATACGAAATAAATTCGTGATAAATCAAGAGCGATTTATCAAGTAAATGTCCTAACGAGGCTACATACGAAATTACAGCTTCCTAGAGTGTAAAGTATAGAAATTAGCTTTAAAAGCCACTCATCTGATCCGGACCCTGGACATCGTCAAGTAAATGTCCTAAAGAGGCTACATACGAAATTACAGCTTCCTAGAGTGTAAAGCATAGAAATTAGCTTTAAGAGCCACACATCTGATCCGGACCCTGAGCATCGTCAAGTAAATGTCCTAAAGAGGCTACATACGAAATTACAGCTTCCTAGAGTGTAAAGCATAGAAATTAGCTTTAAGAGCCACACATCTGATCCGGACCCTGAGCATCGTCAAGTAAATGTCCTAAAGAGGCTACAAACGAAATTACAGCTTCCTAGAGTGTAAAGTATAGAAATTACCTATTCAAATTATTTAACCTCCGCTTCACAAATCAAACCGTTTTCGTAATACTCAGATCACCTGCTATGAATCAAATCATCGAAACACAAGCTCATAGAAATCATCAGAAATTAACAAGCGGTTGCAATCATGTTCACAATATCAATTATTGAGAATGATCACCTGTGTTGTGTAAACAATTATTTATATAACCATGCTCATAACTCAGTTTGTTGGACACGCACTTCGCAGTAGTTAACATAATATTGTTGGATAAATCGAGAGCTTTCGAACGAATGGTCAACGAATTTTGTGGGATGAAAAACGACGAAGTACCATTTCCCTAGCAACGACTCGGTTGTACGTGAAAATCATCCGTCACACATTTCGTTACCATCCCGCGTTCCATTTTCGGCTAGTTAGTCCATGGCTAAAACACATTCTGTGTTAAAAACAGTACCATAATGAACCAGAGCAACTAACAAGTGGAAACTCGGGGGGGGGGGGGGGGGGGGGGACAAGGACTATAAATCCAATCAAAAACAGAAGTAACAACGGTCTTAAACAAGAATATAACTGTGCATTCCTTGCTTGTTGCAGCAGTTGCCATTCCCCTCGCTGAAGTTTTGATTAAACAATTTTTGAGTTCATTAAATTGGTCAAATGTCAAAAAAATGTACCACTTAAAATAGCTTGAAACGGCCAAAAGTCGATAAATTTATAATTTTTAGCAGAGTTTCAGTCAAAACAAAATTATCAACGATTAACTAGTACATTAAAAAATATTTTTGCACAAAATTATGCTGAAAACATGCTTAAATGTCATTAATTCAATTGATTAATAATCAAACCTTCTTCATGATGACAAACTTGTCCACCCCACTACCCACCAATTCCACCATTTCGTTTCATTCATTTCTTCCTTTCAATTTTATATTTTCACTTTCCTCATTTTTTATGTATAATTTTTTCAACTTTCTCTAGTTAGTGCTTCGAATCTTTTGTTAATTAGTGTATCTTTTAATCATAAAATGATGCGATTTTTACATTTTGTTATAATTAAAGGCCAGAAAATCTTTATTGTTATTTTTTCCTATTTTTCATGCCTTAGGGCCCATGAGGTCTATTTGTAAAATGGTTGCTAATAAAGGTCTTATTATTATTTGCTGAAAAATTTATAAAAATTGCAAAAATACCTAAAACTCTAAAATCTTTTTTGAATCACGGAATTTTATTTAGTAGTTTCTGAGCGCCTAATATTTGAAGCCTCGGAGAATTAGCAATATCCCCTAAATATCCTGAGGTGTCGATTTTTTTAGAAAATTATTATTTTTCAGTCATTTTATCTTTAAAACAGGAAAAGTAACGTAGGAATGAAGAAAAAATAATTTGTTTTTGTTCAAATTTTAAAATTTTGTTGCTCTGGAGCAACATCAGGATGAATGTGCAATGGAATGGAGGTGCTGCTGCTTGACATAGACGTAGGATAGACTCAGTCTCAAAACGTTATATTTCATGGAATACGTACAAAATGTTTAAAAAATTTTCATCAACTTTAGAGTATATAGAACAAATATTTTAAAACTTCGTAAAAATATACCAGTAAAAATTAGTTTTCATTTTCTAAATCATCAAGCAAGAACCTTCTTTTCTTCTAAAATCACATAAGGCATCAATCATTTTCTTATTTTCTAGTGACTTGTTACTGGTGCAGATGATGTGACCACAGGTATAGTAGCTAGGGATCTAGTAAGGGCAGCAGTGTCCATTCCATTATTGATCTCTTCAGCCGTTTCTTCGTGAGGATCTAAATCTTGAAGGAATACGTCGCTAACATCGTCAAAGAAATAGTAGTCTACTGGTGGCACAGGAGAAATGTCCTTCATTGTTACAAAATATTTAGCCATTTCTGCTTCGAGTTCTTCATCACCTCCTTCTCCTTCATCATACTCAGGTTCAGAATAAACTTCCAATCTACATAAGAATCAATACTTCTGTAATTATTGCAATCTCCTCATTGAATTCCTCATGCTTTCCACCTTGTACACTCTTCAGAGCGAAAAGAACTTCAGATCCCTTGAGTTGAATATTGGCATCTAAAAATAAAATGTAAAAAAAAGGTATTAGTGAACACAGTAAACTGAATAAGAATATAACTTCCTCATTTTTAGGAACGAATTGAAGGCTACAAAACATTTTTCTTCACAAAAGTAGATAATTTTGTCAAACTCCTTTGGCTCTGTCATTAAAAAAAAATACCTAAAACAGGAAAATCTTTTTTGAATCACGGAATTTTGTTTAGTATTTTCTGAACGCCTAATATTTGAAGCCTCGGAGAATTACCGATATCCGTTGATGTGCTCAGGACGCTCAGAGTGCGAGCGGGGCCCGAGAAATCGATGGGGGAAAGCCGCCTTGAAGAGCAGTAGGGGCGGAACCCCTCCCACCTCGTCTAGCCACCCCCTTGTCTAACCACCCCCTCGTCTAAACCACCCCCTCGTCTAACCACCCCTCCCATCCGATTGCTCAAGTGTATCGATCGCCCCCGAGGTGCCCTACGTCGCCATCGCCGCCCCTGCGCCGCCCCCCAGGGCCCCGTCTCAGCCAATCAGGCCTCTCCCGCTAATATGTTTATATTGAAAATGTTTATGCCGTCCTTCGCTTCTGTTGTCTCTGATAACACTCCAAGATTACCGACACCGCGGGATTATCAAACCTAACAAACAACCTTTTGCGGTTCACTCGCGGGGCTTCTTCACGCGGGAGCCTCGACGGGGGAAAAGTGGTTTCTTTCCACTCGAAAAGCTCCTCGAGTTTTCATTATGGGTTATAACTTTGAAAAGTTTCCTCGCACCTGAAAGTTTTACCCAAATTTCCTCATCCTCTCTCCTAGTCTCGCCTGAATTTAATGGATGTTTTATATAAATTATTATTATATTAATTGTTAATATTATGAATGTGATTGTTATGATTTCAATGGATAGTTTAATATAAAATATTAATTTTGGAGATTAATGACAAGAGTTTTTCTTTCTATTGAAGTTTTAAAGACTAATCTATCTATGATTTACAAGATCATTATTTTTACTTTAAACTATTAAAACTTATTTTTATATATTTTATATATTATTTTATTAATTATTTTGTTTTTTTTATAGTTTTTTCTGGTTTATTATTATATTGCTCTATACGCAAACATTTACTTTTGACTTTATTAAGATTGGAATATTTAGTTTTATGTATTTATATATTAATGGTGTTTTTTGTATACATTTTATGGGGAATATATATGTTATTGATCTTTTTATCGTTTTCTGTGTGTGAGGGGGTATTGGGTTTATCTATTTTGGTTTCTATCATTCGTATTTATGGTAATGATCATATTAATTCTCTTTTTATATTGTGATAAAATTGTTTATAAGTTTTTTGGAGGGAGGGGGGGCTTTTTGTTAATTTTTTAACTGATATATTTTAATTATTTTTTTATGTTTTTATAAATATGTACCCTCGAATTCGATATACCCTCGAAAAGCTCCTCAAGTTTTCATTATGGGTTATAACCTTGAAAAGTTCCCTCGCACCTGAAGTTTTACCCAAATTTCCTCATCCTCCCTTCTTGTCTCGTCCGAATTTAATAATAAATAATCCATAAATAAATGAAATGAAATGGAATGAAAAACTCTTTATTGACAAGGCAATGTGCCCATTCAATGCATGGGACCATGCCCATTTTACAAAATTATAATTAATAGCAGGTCAGGGTGGCCCCCAAATGGAAATTTTTAATCTCCCTGACTTTTCCCTGACCGAACTTCAGATTTCCCAAACAAAAATATCAAATTCAAAAAAAAAAAAAATTTTTTCTCGTCGTTTTAATGCACTTTTAATGCTTCTAAAACGAAAATCGCATAATTTAAACAAGAAAAAAACAGACTACTTATATGTAGTCTCCTTATATTTAACTGTTTCATTGCCCTCGAAGTGCTCAAATATCATAACTATTTAACCTAATTGTAATACGATAATTTACCAAAATTCACCCATACAATCATGCTACATGACTTTCTATTTAATATTTTATGGTCTCTCAATTTGTGATCTGAAGCTATTTGATGAATTACAAATTTTAATCATTTGAGTTTAATTTTTTTTCCCCCCGATATGGATCTTAGCTCTGGAGATAATTCAAAATTTTCGTCCGACATCAAAAAATGTCACGCTTTTTTTCACCTACCACCAATTGTTGCCAGAGAGAGTTTAACTTCCTGATGTCCCGTCCCACAAAAATCGTTCCTTGGTAAGTTGCTCTGTGAATTTATAACACATGACTCCACATTCCAATGGGCCAATTTCCCCCTCCTTAACCCTCCTGAAAAGTCCTAGCTTACACAAACAAGCTAGTTTCGGGACCCTTACTGGATCAATCTACTACTCTGCTGTGTTTTTTCTCCCTAGTTCAATACTCTGTTGAGTTTTCTCACAAATGGTTTATTCTGGTGATGTAGTTATCAGGGAAGCCAATGGCATATCTCCCTTTATATGTGCGTGTAGCGTTGTTACTTTTGAACTATTTCACCACCACTCTTGATAGTTATTTTTGTCATTCGTATAACTCACCTATGAAATAATATGTACCTAGAATGATAAAGTACGCTATTGAAGTTTGATTGTTTAGGAGTTATACCTGAAAACGCTTTAAATTATTACACCTAGTTTTCATTTAAAACGTTCCCTGACATTTGGTGGTTTTTGCGAAATCCCTTGACTTTTCCCGACGCAGAGAATTCCCTGACAATTCCAGGTTTTCCCTGACTTTTCCAGTTGGGGGCCACCCTGCAGGTACTTCTTCACGAGTATGGTCACCTTCTTTAGAAAATTGAGAGATGCACCCGGCTGACAATTAAACAATAAAACAGTAATTAGGCAAGAAATTAACAATGATTTACTATCTTATATTTGGAAAAATAAATAAATGAAATTAGAATAAAATAACTTGTCCTGTAAAGTCTCTAGGTATCAAAACCAGCCTCTTCTAAAATTCTAGCACATTCTATAAACATATAGGTATGAGAGAAAAAAAGAGCGAACCATTTTAGTCTCTCCACTACTTCCCGGGATGTTGTTTCCTCCATATCGGGGAAGAATCCAAGAATTTCGAAGATATTCAGTATCCAGGTCATTAATGGCCAATACCATTAAATGGAGAAATTTTTTTTCTCCTTATTTGAATGCGGTATAAATTCACGTTTTGGTCCGTACGGTCTTCACCTAACATTCCTTCAAATTATACACAGTCGGGGAACTTGAACCTTAATGACTGATGAGAGGTACATGGATATCGAGTGATTTGTCCCACTATAGCCTCTTAGAAGGTAAGTGGTGGAAAAAGGATGACCAAAAAACATCGTAGCTCGTTAATCGTAATCGTTAGATCGGTGTTCCGGATCTCAAGATATATTTTTTGGACAGCATAGCGCATTCTTTACTATTATATAAAAATCTAATGGTGTCTTTGTGTGTGACACTCAATCACGTAAAAACTACTGGACTCATTGGTCTAGGTGTTTATTGCTGATTTTTAGGCACAATGTAAGAGGAGTTGACGAAATGGCAACCCCATACGGGTGCCATTTGGATATAAATATCGTTTGGGTGCCATGACCACGATGTTGGAAAAAAAATATATATATATATCTTATTCATGGATTCGTGTCAACTAATTGTGACACTTTGGGTAACATTTCGACAACTTAAATGAAGGATAATAGATCTGCGTAGGTCGGGCGTGTTATCCCCGATCCTTTCACTGAAAAGGGGACGACGATCCAGAAAAGAGGTGTCAACAAGGTTGACAGCGTGAAGTGAACTAAAAAAGAGACGAGCTCCCGATAGAAAGAAAAGGGAAAAAATTCGGGACATGGATGGATGGTGAAGAAAGGGACAGCAATACCTTCTCCGTGCAGGAAACTATTAGTGGGAAGGGGAGGGAACACGAAGGTTATAAGGGGAAGTCGGGAGGGGAAGGGGGGAAAGACCACACAAGTGAAGCGATCCCGTACCCCCAACCCAGATCTCTCC
Source organism: Adelphocoris suturalis (assembly GCA_030762985.1). Classification (NCBI taxonomy): domain Eukaryota; kingdom Metazoa; phylum Arthropoda; class Insecta; order Hemiptera; family Miridae; genus Adelphocoris; species Adelphocoris suturalis. The sequence continues at coordinate 71,207,223 of CM061044.1, forward strand.
CTGATGTGAAGGCAAAGCGATGCAGTGACTGATGCCGCTAGGTAAACACGGGTGGGACCCCGAAGGCTTTTCCATTGACGTGCGAGGTATTCTGAACATGTCAAACCTCAAAGGTCCACAATGAGGATATGAGTTGTCAGTGGGTCTTCTGATGAGTTGGACTTCTGATGTCAGACGGATCCCAAGCGCTGAAAACAAATAAATCGCCGGTCTCAGAACCCACGAAGATAACAGGTAGATAACCTTTCACATTTCGGATATCACCTAATAAATTTATGACCGTCAATAGTCCATTTTATCAAGGAGAAGAAGATCTGCGCATGCACGACCTTACCAGTAATGGCGGTGTGTGGCAGACATCTCAACGTTGTTTACTTGCGTTTCATGCCTTCTAATTCTAAGAAGCGGAGAGTGGGGTAATACCGCCATGTCGGCGAATACCGTCACCCCATATAATTATTTAACCACCTGAGTGACAAATCTTGTAGCCAAATATCGTCATCTTTAGATCAGCCCTGATGTTACAAAAGTTGGTTTGGGGTCATTAATTGGTTTTTATCAAAGATATGCGAGTTCACAGTTTTTGAAGCTTGGCAACAGGTTTTACTGTTGTCGAGTTTTCGTGGTAAGTAATAGTTTTTCATACGTTTATGTAAATTGTTGAGCATGACGACGTAGAAGAATCATTTAGTTTTAATTTCCACCCATTACTTCATGATTTTTTACGAAAGCTGAAGTTTTAAATGGTTTTCATCTCCAAAAGTTTGCTGGAGCAATATCGCCACACCATATTCAAGGTAATTCCGCCATGGCGGTATTTCCCCAATGCTCCAATCATCAGTCTTGTTGGAAGTTTTTGGTGGTCATAATCACCTATTTCTATTGATTCTGAGTAATTAAAATATAAATTAATATTTAAAATACGAATTATATTGTGATAGCTTATCTCCATAAGCACCTCTGTATTTACCTAATCGTGATTCATTAGATGTTTACCTACCTATCTACTGAACAATAATTGAGGAGCTGACATGGAAAAGCAGTTAAGTCCAAAAATCGAAAGAACATTTTTTTCCGTCGAAGTGCAAGTAAACAGTCACGCCAACGACCTTAGGTCCTCCCGTCCTTGCTAGATCGCACCCTGAATGAACGTGTGACCTTTGTATGGAGAAGAGATTATGTCCAAAAAAATCTGATAAGAGTTCAGAGGGAGTTCCTATGAAATTTGATTTTTGGACTTAATTGCTTTTCCATGTCAGCTCCTCAATTGTACAGTAGGTATCGACCTAACTGCCTTCCTAAATTAACCTAATCGTTGAAAGATTCCACTCTTCTTGCTCTCGTTTTGGTTTTGACAATGGATGTTAGTCTTATGAATTTTGCTGTGTCCTGAAGAAGAGCACAAATTTAAAACATTAAAAGCAGGGAAGATGATGCTATATAATCTTTCTTTTTTCAACAAGTTCCGCGTTGAACATTGTCAATAATTCAGTTCCTGTGAAGAACCAACTTCATTATACCTGTATTCATTTTGTTCCAATTTTACTATTCTGATGTGGAAATTGTTTGTCAACCTTTAGTGAATCCTTTTCTTGTCAACTAAGTTTCCAATACGGTTAGAAGCTACCCAGGAAGAGTTTTGAAATTCAATAAATCGTTATTCCGATGTTCCGATGAGACTATTCATTTCCTCCTTGTTTTAATATGGCGGTATTACCCTACCCCCATGGCGGTATTTCCCTAGCTAGCTGGGGTAATACAGTCATTTACAAGGGTCCCGTAAATTGCTGTTTACTAATATAAAGTTGCTACAGAACCAGCAAAAACGTTGTAATTCACTACTGGTGATGTTTTTTTACAATTTGCTTCAAATCTGAAGCTCCTGAGTGCAAACCTGGGCTGTGATAGACAAATATGATTAAGGTTACCCCATTTCCCCCATTATTTTTGTGGCTGCTTAATTTTTTTTTAATTTCTAACCGTAATAAGTAAATAAACCAAGTATTATCGCGATAAATACGTCATTGTTGTTCTGGAATATGTAATAGAGACAGCAGACTACCGTCGGGTTCCCAAGCTTCGGAATCCTCTTATTCTGATTTCTGTACGACTTGGATCTTTTAGCGAATTTTTGAAGAAAATTAAGCTATTGCTCTCGACTCAAAATTTGTAGAATGTGAATTTTTGAAAAAATTTTATGCAGAAATCCGTTTCAGGCTATTCTGAAGTTTAACGCATTTTTTTATGTATGTATGTATATATGTATGTATGTATGTATGTATGTATGTGTCATTCCAGACGATAACTGTCCGTAGAATTGTGCTAGAAACTTCAAACAAAATTTAAAATGTTAAGGACACAAAACGAAAGTTCAAGTTCGTTGGCCAGCATGATCGGATTACATCTTCGGGTTGAAATTTTCAAAAATGTAGTCAAAAATTTCAAAATAGCCTGTTTTTTGCGATTTGTTGTGCGAAATAATTTTTTCAGCATACTAACATGTGGTATATTCGGAATCAGCGTAAAATTTCCTATAAGAATATGTATCAAGTTTTCAAACATTTCAAAGTTGAAAAATCAGTCAAAAATCAAAATAATGCCGTTCGCTAGTTGTAAAAATCGGTAATATTTGCATGAAACATTGTCCAAATTCAGATTGAACTACTCTTATGGAAGTATCCCTGTATAATTAATCCTAGAACCATGCTGTTTAAAACGTAGGGAGTAGGTGCTTGTTAAAAAAAAAAAAAAAAAAAAAAAAAAAAAAAAAAAAAAAAAAAAAATCATAAACTAAAATTTCTCTACACGATCAATAGGGACTGAAATGTCGAAGATTTCTTCAAAAATTCGCTCATGGGGTCATGCTGCATGACTGGACTTTTTATTATCCAGTTCCGTTTCATTTTCCACTCTTATAATCAGGCCAGGAAATCATGCAATGGGATTTGTCTCCTGCAATTGTGACAGTGCCCTAGAAAGCCAGATTACTCCCAGATAGCTACAGGCGATTCTTCGCGATTAAATTTATCATTGACAAGCAAAAAATTATACCTGTTACTTAGAAAGTTTTCGAGATCACGATTTTTTTTTATGTTGATAAAAATTGATTCCGAGCTTCTAGGACCATCTAAACCCCCAAATGTGATTTTTTAAATATAAATTGCATTATGGTTGCCATCACGCAGTTCGAGCCTTTCTTCGTGCGTGTTTGGTTATGATTATTTCGATCAGCTGAGTGAACTAAATTCTCTCCTGAATTGAAATTCGATAGGGTGACTCTTTGGAACTTTAAGAGACGATTGATATTATGGGCTCTCTCTTAATCAGCTGAGTGAGATATATTCCATCCTGTTAACCCTAGCAAGTCGAAGTCTGATAGGCTCGAGTGAGCCTTTCATGATCAGCTGAAAGAGCTAAATTCTCTCCTGTTCGCACAAGGAAGTTGAAATTTTATAGGGAGACTCTCTGGGTCGTTAAGAGACGGCAGGGTAGGGTGTCTCTTTCGAACAATAAGAGACGATTGAAATTATGGACTCTTTCCAGATCAGCCCGGGCCTGATTTTGCTATTTTTATGCTGTAATTTGGCATGTAGTCTCCGAAGTTACGAACACAGTCTGGATATGGTTATTTCAGCAGTCTATGCACCGGCTAACCCGTACCGATGGGTCCATGCAACGCACGGATTACCGGCTAGTTATCTATATAATAATGTATATAAATAAATGTATGTTTCTTGTCCTTTATGCGCAGGCGTACCGTTCGTCCGATCGGGATGAAACTCTTTCCAATTAATTCCTTGCACTACCGTGACGATGATCTAGGCTTTCGGAATCTTCCCCCAATCTACTCCTTACCGTCACACTGGCTGCCCTTCGCAACGGGTTAATGCGTATGCAAGGGGCGTGGATATGGCAACTACTTGTAGCAACAATATATACCCACCCTCCGATCTACATCGCATACTTAAAGCTCAGTGTCTCCTTCGATGACAAGAATGGCACTCTACTTATCCTTCTTGCCGACGCTACACTACCTTGATCCCTGGAACATCACCAACACCCTGGCACTCCCATTCATTCTTCGCTGGTCTACGAAAAGCCAGTTTTATAAGGCGATAACACGATTGAGAAATGGGGTGACCGTCACCAAATCATTCCTGTACCGTATTAGTCAGGAGGAAAGTGGTTACTTATGCTCCACCTACCGAACAAAAGAAACTGCAGAGCACCTGATTATGGAGTGCACCAAAACACACAACCAAAGAGCTACGTTGTTCCACAAGTGGGACAAAGAACTATCAAGACATCCAAACAACAAAGCTCCCAACTTCCACCAGTACTTATACATTTCTCTATTCAACTTCCTACAAGCGTGCGGTCTGAAGCTGTGTTACTACTATGCACTACTGTAGCTATATATATTGTATATATTTCATAACAATTACTTAGTGTTGGCTGTATAGTGTAATTTGTAACTAATGCCAAATATATATGGCGACTACTTGGAGATGAAGTGAGCCCGTACCAACCTCAACCAAAGTGTGGGCAAATTAAACCAGGTACTAGATGAAAAATAGTTGAATGTTTTAGCGCATTGTTTAATATTTTAGTCGGCAATTAATTTTTCCGCCTGCAACGCGACGAGAAATCCGCTTATTCTTACTATGCCTCTGAAATTTAATTCTCCGGTATCATAACATCAAAATAGAAAAATCAGAAAAAGGTGTTGGTGGAATTTCAGCTTTGATTTAATGCAAATTAAACTCGATAAAAACCGTCAAAGCTTAACGTTGTCATCTAACTCGACCTGCCCCCACGTCTCGTTTTCGACATATTTGTTATGGATGATCAGGTTGTATATTATCATTTTGCTATACAACAACAGTGAAAAATCTTTTCTTTTTTCATTTAGTGAAAAAGGGTTTAAAAAAACGGCGTTGATCAGAAAGGACGGAAAAAATGTTTGCGATCGCCGTAGGGTGTTGTTGGAAGGTGCGCTCTGACGCTCTTGTGTTTCCTACACTGCTGACCGCTTTCGCTCTTCAATTTCCACTTCACCATCAAACCACCCAATGTTTTTTTGTTTTCAAATTTTTTTTTTTTTTTTACATTCCTCCTTGGCCCGAGAAAAATTCATGAAGATACGAACTTTTGATTGAGGCGCTTGAAATTGATCAACTCTCAAAATCAATCGGTGAAATGAAGTCACCAACGCAGTGACCCAACGAAGGTGTTCCACCCCCTTCATTTCTGAGGGTTCGAGAGCTCATTTATGATCAAAAGTTCCTCCTAGAGGTTTTTTTAGCGCATTTTCTTTCAAAAAAAGGAAAAATGAGCTATTTTGTTCACTTTGTCCGTTGATGTATGTATGTTCTATGCAATTATATATGTCCTCTTAAAATCGTTTTAAATGCCACTTCCAGAAGTCCGATTTTGATGAAACTTGGTATGGATTTAATCTGTAACATGGCAAGGACAAAGATGTATCAGAGGCCGCTGACGCATGAGAGGTCATTGATCAGCGTAGTGAACTCCTAAGCCATTTTGCTTCCGAGTCTACCTAAAGGTAACAGAAGCATTGTTTTCACTTTCGGGAGGAAAAAAATTGTTGGTCTCCAAAATCAAAATTTCTACTCACATTTTACGTTTTAGACCATTCTGAACTACTTTGGTTCCGTGTCTGTGTGTGTGTGTGTGTGTGTGTGTGTGTTTGTCTGTCTGTCTGTTTGCCTGTCTGTCTGTTTGTCTGTCTGTCTATGTGTCTGTCGTGTGCTTTGAGTATTAATAAGATGGAGGGCTATTAGTGATGTTTCAGGCAGTCAAACCATACGTGCCACCACTGTCGTTTGGCTTTTGAATTGACCAGGGGCAAAATGGCCGAACACTGATCAGCTGATGTAAGATGTGACGTTGAGTGAATGAATGGTTGGTGAATGAATGGGGATCTATTACGATATTTAGTCAAATGAGTAATGCTACGTTACCTCAGTATGATGTTCAGCTCGTGATGAAATAAACTGCTTCACTATTCAGTAAATAAAAACGTCTTTAATGAATATAAAAGTATAGAAAATTACTATAAGCATCAAAAGCAAAAACTGTTTGTTACAACGTAGAAATCGGAAAGAAGTCGTAGTCCTCTAGAGAGTGCAAGCGTCGGGCATTAGTACCTATCCATGATGTCGTCATCACCATGTAGTTGTTGTTTTCAACACCCCCTCCCAACTGCTACATGGTAGAGGATGGAGCAAGATATGGTCCGCAGAAGTTGATCTGTCAGCACAATGGTGACTGCTGATATCGCTTGAATTCAAATTATTCAACTAGTTCTTCTGAGGCCAGTGATCCATTAAGGTGCCGGTTTAATAATTCCGTTTTGTGGGTTCCGTTTTGTGAGTTCCGTTTTGTTAATTCCGTTTTGACAATGTTATTATGCCGGTTTCAATTTTTTTTTTTTTTTTTTAATATTAGATGAGTCGATCTGAAATAATACAATGTGGTTAGTTTTATTTTTCAATAAGTGTGAGCATAATGTTCCTAAATTTAATAAATTTATTTTTCACAAGGGGTTTTGTAAAAGTGTCTGCTAGTTGGTTATCTGTGTCAATCCAACTGATTTTCAAATTTCCATTTTTGAACTGCTCACGTACATATAAGTAACACAGTCTAACTAAGTGTTTCATAGCAGATGATTCGTCTACTTCTGCCAGCCTAATAGCAGGTTTACAATCCTCAAACAGTGTAGGTATCAAATCAAGATTAAGAATGACTTTACACATATTTCTAAGACTTGCCAATTCCCTAGCAGCTTGGCTCATCGCAACAAATTCACTTTCAGAAGAACTTAGTGCCACATGGGTCTGTTTCTTGGTTTTCCAAGATATTGGATCACCAAACAGAGTTATTACATATCCAGTAGTGGAGTGACCATTCAGATCTTTAAGCCCCAATGATGCATCCACAAAACAATTCAATTCGTCGCTATTTCCCTTGAAAGTAATTCCTAAGTCAATTGTTCCTCTTAAGTATCTCATTATTCGAACGATCGCCTCCCAGTCTCTCTGTGTGAAGTTGGATTGCCTCCTACTTAACCAGTTAATAGAGAAAGATATATCCGGTCGAGTTCCGTTTTGAATATACAGAATTGATCCTATTGCCTGCCTGAATGGAACTGAGGGGTCTACAGGTTTAAAAGTATTTTTGATAGTTATATTCTCAATATCTGGGATCATAGGAGTCGTGGCTATTTTCTTACTTTGTGGGTCGAATCGGTTCAAGATTGCTTCAATTTGTTTTCTCTGGCTAATAGATATTGTCTTATTTTTCCTGTCTCTTTTTATCTCTATGCCTAAAAACTTATTTGGTTGTCCCAGATCAGTTATATCGAATTCACGTTGTAGTGATTTCCGAACCACATCAATTTTATTCTTTGAGTTAGAAGCTAATAAAACGTCATCAACATAAATCAACATGATTGCTAGTTCATCGTTTTCTTCCCATACGAATATACAGGGCTGAAAGTCGAACTGTTTAAAGCCAAGGTTGAGAATGACTTCCTGAAACCTAATATACCACCGCCTTGGAGACACTTTCAAACCATAGAGTGCCTTATGCACTTCACAAATATGCTTTTGTTTGAATGAGTGATCTTCACCAAGGTATTCAACATAACCATCTGGAATTTCCAAGAAAATAGTTTTATCCAGACTCCCATTCAAAAATGCCGTTTTTATATCAAATTGAGCTAGGTCCAAGTCAAATTTGGTGGCAACTATTAGGATGAACCTTACATCCGCAAGCCTGGCCACTGGAGCATAAAGCTCTGATAAATCGTAATTGTTTGTATCCGCAAAACCTTTGGCAACTAAACGACTCCTAAATCTGATAGTACCATTTGATTCGTATTTGCGTTTATGAACCCACCTTGATTTAATTATCTTAGAGTTTTTTGGAAGCTGTAATTTTGGAATAACTGTCCATGTATTGTTTTTTTCTAATGCTTCAAATTCCTGATTAATTGCTTCTCTCCAGTGATCTGCTTCAGCTGAGTTTAAGGCTTCTATGTAAGTTTGTGGTTCATAATCTAACTGTTCATAAGCTTCATTAGCAAGGCAAAGCCAGTTGATATTGTCCTCCTCCTCATAAAACTCATATTCATTAGTACCTCCTAAAATCTTGATATTTTTATTATCTTGATGAATTTCATTTAAAGCTTGCTGCATATCACCAACCGCCTTTTCAGTTCTAGTTTCATTTAATGACTGTTCATCATCCTGTATTCTACCTACTTGTTCAGTTTGTTTCTCATTCTGTGATTGTTCAACTTCTTCAGTAGGTTCAAGAGTTTGGGAATCTAGTTCGGAGGTAAGATTGTTTGGTAGAGTATCAAAGTCAATTGAGAACTTTGACTCTAATACCTGTTGATTGAACAAAGATGTAGAGTGAGTTTTGTTTTGGTAATCAGCAAATACCCTGTTTTCAATAAATTCTACATGTTTTGATCGAACTATAGTTTTAGTATTAGTATTGAAGAGAGTGTAACCTGTTTCCCCACATTCCAGAAGGAAACTCAGTTCAGACCTAGGGGCCCACTTGGATTTTGACTTCACATGATTGTCAAGGACATAAGCCTCACAGCCAAATCTACGTATGTATTTCAAAGTGGGAAGCCTACCTAATGTCATTTCAAAAGGCGTTTTAAAATCTAGTGAGGCATTTGGAGTTCGATTGTGAATATATATTACATGCCTCAGAGCAAAGGCCCAAAAATAATTTGGCATTCCTGATGAGATTAGATTAACTCTAATCTTTTCAGCTAACTCTCTATTCAACCTCTCAGCGACAGCATTGTGCTGTGGTGTGGAAGGCTCACATACTGTTATCCCTATATTTTCCCTGGCTAATATACTTTTTACTTCAGTTGTTCTGAACTCAGTACCTCCATCTGTCCTTATCTCCCCTATCTTAGTGTTTGGTCCCTTTAGTTTTCGTATTTCTTCAAGATAGTTTAACAAAGCTAAATTTACATTAGTTTTATTAGCAATTTCAAAGGCCAATGCATACCTAGTTGCATCATCAGTAAATGTGATAATATATTTACATTGTGATCGATAGGATACTGGTTTAATGGGCCCCATCAGATCACAATAGACTCTGTGAAATGGAATTATAGATCTATTTCTTACTTCGCTGCTAGCTTTTTTAGTGGATTTGGCAATTTTACAATCTGCACAGTCTAATATGTCACTAGTAAACTCAACATTTTTTAGTTCAGGAAACTGTCTCTTTGCTATTTCCAGATACCCTTTAGAACAGTGATTAAGTCTGACATGCCATTTATATCCAGGATTGTCCCTAATGTTTGACAGCAATGGTTTCAAATAATTGTTGGATTTCAATTGTTTACTTTCACCAGCATGTGAATTGTTTGAATTTGATTTTTTTTGATCAGGGTTGGCAGTGGCAAGAGGAAGCCTAAATGGTATCCACCAAAAACGACCATCAAAGTTTCCCCTTTTTATCACTTCTTGAGTACTACTATCTTCAATTATAACTGAGTCCTTATTAAATCTAACAGAAATGTTATTCGTAATGATTTTTCGTATAGAAAATAAATTCTCCAAGAGTTCAGGAGCATATAAAACATTTTTCAGAAGACTTAACTTGTTGGTTTCTTGATTTAAGACTACTATGTCTCCTACTTTTGTAATTACTAGATCGGCATCAGAACTACTATTTGCACATGAAATAAGTCTTCGACGTGGCAAGTTTCTAACACTAGCAAAAACATTTATATTATTAACAATATGTTCTGTAGCTCCAGAATCAACGACAAAATACAACATTGAAGGGCTTGTTGATTTACCTTCAAACAATGCCATGGCTGCTCCTGAAGAAGTAGATGGTGCTTCCCTGTCTGTAGCAATAACTGCCACAGAATCTTCAGCTTCTTCCTCCATGTCAATACATTCAACCCAGCATTGTTGTTGGTCAAATGGTAGGTCTTCAGTGTCCGAGTCCAGATTTATGGCAAGTCTGAGACTGCCTTTCTTTGACCTTAGTGCTTGAGAAAGTGGCATCCTGACTCCACGTTTCTTGTTTGTCCGGCTTCTAGTGGCTCCATAGTTTCGTGCTGAAGTTTTTGAAGAACCAGCCTTGGTTGCTGTATGTTTTAGTGGCTTGGTCCGTGTTTTATATTTTTCCCGGGCTCTGATAGTAAAGTCTGAAGGTGGTTTTGGGCAGTTGGTTGATAGATGGCCATCGAAACTACCACAGTTGTAACACATTTTTCCTGGGTTTCTGCAGACTAATGATTTGTGCCCCTTAATACCACAGTTAGTGCAAATCTGTTCGGTACAGTCAAGGTCATGTTTCGTCCATTTGTTCAATGCCATTGATCTTTGATTTGAGCGTTTTCGGAAGTCAATCGAAGCATGAAATGCCTTCGGAGTGGTTATACACCTGTCATCTCTCCGGACATTCTCTTCAATAAAACCATTTTCCTGCAGCATTTCATCATGTATATCTTTGATAGTCATTTGAGGTTTGTCGAGTGCATGGTCTTTAATCTTTGGGCATGCTTCTCCAATGGCAGTAACAAGACCATGTCGAACAAGAAAATCATCAAATTTGGCATTTGGAACTTTCCGAATTGTCTCAACAAGATCATCAAAACGTGTCAAGAATTCCAACACTGACTCTTTTTGGGGGTCAAATCGAATATTGACAAATTGGTCAAGGTATCCAAACACATTGTATCCAGTAGTTGGTTGTTTGAGCATATCAAGGGTCTCAATAATTTGTTTGGGGTTTTCACATCTCTTAACCAAACGCTGGTTGTCTTCAGGCAAGTTAGAGCAAATGTATGACATAACTGCATTTTTCATCCTATCAAGTTCTCGTTGAGAGTATTCTTCAGCAGGAGGTATAGTGGGGTCAAGAAGGAACATACAATCTTTGGCTTTCAACTCGAGTTCCAACCGGCCTTTCCACAAAGAATAATCAGCATCATTATTCAATTTGTTGTCGCCATTTGTAAAACGTAAGAAGAGTTCTCTCCTTATGGCAGGATCAGTATTTGTAGACATTCGTACTGATGTGGTCTTTGATTCAGTGGGTTTCGAATTATCATTATCAATCAAGTTCTGTTGACATCTGGATTCATCACCCTGAGTATCAACACCACCATCCTTTCTGAACTCATCTGAAATCACTCCGCTTGCTTGACTGTTTTCTATAGAGGGTCTAGAGTTTTCTGCTTGGTTAGAACGTTCAGTTTGGTTTCCTTCATCATTTGGTTGAACAAAAGTATTGAAAAGTCCATCTTGATCACAGTCCGTTTCATAATTATCAATAGCACTCTGATATTTTGAAGTAAGAGCATCTATTCGCAAACAGAACTCCTGTGCCATAGCATTAACGTTTTCTTTCAAATCTTGGGCTTCGCTTAAGAAAGAAAGAGTCAATCTACGTCGAAACAAAGTTTCTCTCCGTTTTATTTCATCAATAATCCGTTTTTCAAGATCAAAGTCCATGATGACGTTTTCCGTTCTGTAACATAGTATCCAATTTCTGTTACTTTTGTATCGAAACAATATGGACATGAAACCGTTTTCCGTATTGTAACACAGTATCCAACAAAATGGACATGAAACCGTTTTCCGTTTTGTAACAACATCCAACAAAATGGACATGAAACCGTTTTCCGTTTTGTAACAATATCCAACAAAATGGACATGAAACCGTTTTATTAAAGAAATGGCTAACACATTTCCTTAACCGTTTTTGAGAAACAATGTTGACGTTAGACCTATTTATTCAAGGAATGCATAACACATTTCCTTTATCCGGTTTTTTTTTTCTTCGAAATAGAGGCTTATTTAGTCCGTTTTTGACTAAACAATGAGTTTGAAAAAGGTGAGTAATATTGGAGAACCAAGGCTTTAGAGTGCTGAAACGGGGCGGAAAAACACACTCGGATCGTCCTGCTGGTTCGCTTTCCCCTGTTATGGGTAATTGCTTAGGAACTGCACTTTACGATTCTAAATGTGCCACCCATTCACGACGCACCATCACCTTGTCAAATAATGAGCGGAGGCAATGAAAGCCATGAAGGAACTCCAATTCTTTGGTAAACCGTATTAGCAATAGTCAAATGGCTACTTCAAGTATTTGTGGGTAATAACTTACTCACCCAATTCAAATTACATGCTGCTTGTATCCAGGCAGCTACTAGTTCATATTTGATTAACCGTTTTAATTTATTTTATTTGAATGTAAATAAATTTTCAATATTCAATTTTATGCATAGAAATATGTTGGTCCCAGTTCATCACCACCTTAATTGCATCGTAACTCAATCAACAGAGCATCGTAACAAATCAAACTGATGACAAGACAGAGAGTTATGACATTGAATGAACAACGAATCGAAATTAGAAAAGAAACCATTTAAAATAAAAAATCTGTCATTTTGATTGTTAGAAAACAGTGGATGTAGTAGGTACATTATTAATAACATCGGGATCCGTCATCATTCAAGTCCACAATCCCATGTCTACGTCCACTCCATAGCTGGATCCGGAACATAGAAAAGTTGATAGCAGAAGAAGAATAAGAGTGTTTCAGTTCGAGATGAATAGATGGATGCTGATAATGACAGGACACTACACATTAGTATCCATAACCTTAGCCGTTTTCACCGTTTTAGAAATCAAGGTCCAAGCCTAGCGTGGTCCACCGTTTTCTTTGTTCGTTTTCGTAAATAGGCCCATGTCTTTCCGTATTTTAGACCACACTAAAATCGAAAATCTGTCAGACCCGTCGAAATTAAACTAATATTGCATGGGACCGTTTTGAGGGGGACTTTCTGCGACCATGGATTTAAGCAGACCAAATAACGAAATTTTCACCTGAACGGATGCCCACCATTCCGTTTTTCGAATATGCCGTTTTCCGTTTTTGTGGATGCCGTTTTCAAAGAGATTGTTGACAATCGAATTTCCGTACTTTCCGTTCAGGGGGGTCTGACAGTATAATGTGTCAACTCGAAATTCACGTGATAATGTGACAACTGAAACCAACTCCGCATAAAGAAAGAACTAGAGCATACCTGAGCTCATTCTGATGCATGTCAACGTTACCATGTTCTGACAAAAGAAATTTATGTTAAGAAAACAGTAATAAAGCATCACTGAAGGGCCCATTCGGAATGTAGGCTGAAAAGCAGGCTAGTTAGCTTCAGACCTTACTCAGCTAAGGTTCATCATCGTTAGCTACAGTATTCCTGCAATACGTAAGGCCCCGATTCGAACTCAGCTGTATACTCATTATTTTCTTTATAGCTCATTCTTTAAAGAACGTTAGCATGTTCTGAGAAGCATATGTTCATGATAAGCCAACAGTAATAAAGCATCACTGAATATAGGCTGAAATGCATAGAAATTAGCTTCAGTCGTCACTCAAGAAATCAGTGTTGATGATCGTTAGCCACAGTTTCCCTGCATTCCTACAAAGGCCTCAATTGGAACTCAAGCGTGTACTAAATTATAAATTATTCTAGAGCTCATAATAAAGCGTGACAACGTTAACATGTTCTGACAAAAGAAATTTATGTTAAGAAAACAGTAATAAAGCATCACTGAAAGGCTCATTCAGAATATATGCTCTGATGTATTCTTGTTATTGTCATTAGTCTTTTGATCTGCATAGAAAAATCAAAGGAAATAGTAAAGCTTTGTGTACCTATTATGCTATAAGGCTGGGCAGGGAATATAATAGCGTATTTCATTTCTACTTAGGTAACTCATACTACCTATTCCCGTTCATTTCAAACAAGTACCGCCTTTAGCTCCATTCACATTCACTTTTGTTTATGTTGACTAGCGATCATTCAGACGGAGGAATTAGGCTGCTCAGCATCCCCCCTGCGCCGGAATCCATAGGCATCAACGTGTTTAAAACAAAATAAAACGTTCGACTCTTTTGAAGGAAGCTCCTTTTTTCGAACAATCAAAGTGATAGAGCAGAAGCCCCGAGGCACCCCCGACGGTTGTTAAAGAAATGCTTGTTTACACCTCATCAATAAACGGCCGTTTTATCAACAAACAAAACTAGGACATCCAAACATTCGACATATAAACAAAAATGGATACCTTCTCCTTGCCTATCCCTATGTCTTACTCACTGCAAACCTCCGTTTCAAATCAACTTCACCTAAATTATCCAGTTTTGTTATTTTTCTTGAGACTTTCTTTGTTAATTATAGATCGTGAAGATTGCAATAATGCTCAGGTGTGATAAAACAGTTATTATATCTCAATGTTTCAACTATATTCATATAAATAAATACTTATTTTATGTTATTGGTCATTGGTAGGTACATTTTTGAGGAGACTTTTGAGACTGGCGACTTACCTTCCTCCATTCACCCTCTTTTGCACATAGCAGTAACTATTAATTTGAAATTATAATGTGTTATCAAAAAGTCGTGCAATAGAAATGTAAGAGTTTTTGTATGTTACTAAAAATTATTGGTGAGCAATTTTCCAAGTAATAGTTAAGTAATTCGTAACTAAAAAATATTGGTAAGTAATGCATGCGTTATATGGACTTCACCTATGAGTGGACTGTAAATAATTTTGGTGAAAATTAAAATAAGAGAAATAACAAAAATATCATCAGTTTTCGGAATTACCCCCACCTCACCTCCCACCACTTACCCCCTCCAACAAGAGTAAATTTCCATCAAGAAATTGGAAACTCCTGTGGTGTTTTCCAAGACTAGACCGAATACATAATTGAACAAACAAACAAACAAAAATCACGAAAATTTGACAAGAATAGGGAGTTAAAACATCACGAATTGTTACTATTACCCCCTCCATTCACGCCCTTCCATAATTAATTTTGATGCTCCTGACATACTTTCCAAAACTATATCGAATTCTTAATGGAAGAAAATAAGAATCACGAAAAGCTGACGAGATTAGTTAAAAAATCACGATTTATTACTACTACCACCTCGATTCATCCCCACCTTTAATGAAATTTGGATCTCCTGTCATACGTTCCAAAACTATTATAGAATTCGTAATAGAGCCAAATAAGAATCACAAAAATCAGTCGCGATTTGTTGCTTGGGCAGCGCTTGAATGAATCGATTTTTATTCCCTCCACCAACCACGACAGCAAATCCCAAATTCCCAAGGTTTATTGCAAACCGAGACTAAAATTGGAATCGAACTAAATAAGAATCACGAAAACCGGTTGAGAATTTTAACCTGCATAGCTTCAGAAAAAAATCATACCTACTCGGGAGAAAAAAATTTGGTCTCCAAAATCAAAATTTTTACTCGCATTTTACGTTTTAGACCATTCTGAACGTAACAACTTCGGTTCCGTGTCTGTCTGTCTGCCTATCTGTGTGTATGTCTGCCGTCCACAAATCTTTGTAACAAGCAATTTACCGCGGTTTTCATCCGATTTGGATGAAATTTTCAGGAAATATGCGGGCTAGGGTGTAGACGGTCTCTTATGAGTTTCATAATGCTCGACAAAATACTTCACTCTGCGCATGCGCAAACGTAAATTCTACCAAGCATCATTTTCTCACGGCCTGTCGTTCGGTCTCGCTCAAATTCGGATGATAGTTGGGGGATGACGATTTTATCATCCCATATCAATTCCAACATGATTGTATCATTAATAGCTAATGGGAACTATGAAATACTTGTAACGACCTTAATTCTCACAGTTTTCATACGATTTTGACGAAATTGTCAGTGAATGCGCGGGTTAGGTTGTAAATGATCCCACACCTATATCATTGTTCTCAACTCATCAGTTCATTCTGCGCATGCGCAAATATAAATTACATCAAGTATTATTTTTTCGTTTCTTAATTGACCAATTATGAAATTTCACGCTATTCTGAGGTCTAGAGAAGGTAGAGCTTCGGTGGCGGACAGTTTCAGCCAATATTATTGTCAATATGTTAATGAAGAACGAGTCGAGACTCTGATTTGACTAAGCCTGCATTCCTGCATTCTTCTGTATGTGTGCACGTTTGTCTTTTCATTATGCACTTTCCGATCCGTACCTAATTTCCGAGCTATTGACTTGTAATGGAGGTTTGTAATGCTATAGGAAGCAACTAACTTCCCAGCGAATTTATAGAAACAACAATATGCAAAACTGACTTTAAAATGTAGTGCGACTCCACTGCCGACATATAATTTTACAAATTTTTTAAATTGCTGAAAAAACCAGTTAATTAGCACTTAGTTTCATTTATCTGCGAAGTAATCTAATGTACCCTCTAATACTAAAAAATGTACACGTGGCGGTATTTGCTGGAAAGATTGACTCGATAACCCCCATCACGGGAGCAGGAGACTGTTGATATTTGCTCTGGTGCCCCCCGTCCTAAATTAACAAATATTTGCAGAACGGCTCAGCTCAATGTGAACCGCCGGATGATCTTGAGTCCGTGGCATTGAGAGATTAATTCTGCACTACCTAATGTCATTTCAAAAGGCGTTTTAAAATCTAGTGAGGCATTTGGAGTTCGATTGTGAATATATATTACATGCCTCAGAGCAAAGGCCCAAAAATAATTTGGCATTCCTGATGAGATTAGATTAACTCTAATCTTTTCAGCTAACTCTCTATTCAACCTCTCAGCGACAGCATTGTGCTGTGGTGTGGAAGGCTCACATACTGTTATCCCTATATTTTCCCTGGCTAATATACTTTTTACTTCAGTTGTTCTGAACTCAGTACCTCCATCTGTCCTTATCTCCCCTATCTTAGTGTTTGGTCCCTTTAGTTTTCGTATTTCTTCAAGATAGTTTAACAAAGCTAAATTTACATTAGTTTTATTAGCAATTTCAAAGGCCAATGCATACCTAGTTGCATCATCAGTAAATGTGATAATATATTTACATTGTGATCGATAGGATACTGGTTTAATGGGCCCCATCAGATCACAATAGACTCTGTGAAATGGAATTATAGATCTATTTCTTACTTCGCTGCTAGCTTTTTTAGTGGATTTGGCAATTTTACAATCTGCACAGTCTAATATGTCACTAGTAAACTCAACATTTTTTAGTTCAGGAAACTGTCTCTTTGCTATTTCCAGATACCCTTTAGAACAGTGATTAAGTCTGACATGCCATTTATATCCAGGATTGTCCCTAATGTTTGACAGCAATGGTTTCGAATAATTGTTGGATTTCAATTGTTTACTTTCACCAGCATGTGAATTGTTTGAATGAGCCGTTCTTTTAGTAGAGGATCCCCCTCCCATCCCTGATGCTACTAAATGTGCAGGACCTACTTCTTTAGCCAAGAGTAGTTCATTTAGTTCAAGCATATTTGATTTTTTTTGATCAGGGTTGGCAGTGGCAAGAGGAAGCCTAAATGGTATCCACCAAAAACGACCATCAAAGTTTCCCCTTTTTATCACTTCTTGAGTACTACTATCTTCAATTATAACTGAGTCCTTATTAAATCTAACAGAAATGTTATTCGTAATGATTTTTCGTATAGAAAATAAATTCTCCAAGAGTTCAGGAGCATATAAAACATTTTTCATAAGACTTAACTTGTTGGTTTCTTGATTTAAGACTACTATGTCTCCTACTTTTGTAATTACTAGATCGGCATCAGAACTACTATTTGCACATGAAATAAGTCTTCGACGTGGCAAGTTTCTAACACTAGCAAAAACATTTATATTATTAACAATATGTTCTGTAGCTCCAGAATCAACGACAAAATACAACATTGAAGGGCTTGTTGATTTACCTTCAAACAATGCCATGGCTGCTCCTGAAGAAGTAGATGGTGCTTCCCTGTCTGTAGCAATAACTGCCACAGAATCTTCAGCTTCTTCCTCCATGTCAATACATTCAACCCAGCATTGTTGTTGGTCAAATGGTAGGTCTTCAGTGTCCGAGTCCAGATTTATGGCAAGTCTGAGACTGCCTTTCTTTGACCTTAGTGCTTGAGAAAGTGGCATCCTGACTCCACGTTTCTTGTTTGTCCGGCTTCTAGTGGCTCCATAGTTTCGTGCTGAAGTTTTTGAAGAACCAGCCTTGGTTGCTGTATGTTTTAGTGGCTTGGTCCGTGTTTTATATTTTTCCCGGGCTCTGATAGTAAAGTCTGAAGGTGGTTTTGGGCAGTTGGTTGATAGATGGCCATCGAAACTACCACAGTTGTAACACATTTTTCCTGGGTTTCTGCAGACTAATGATTTGTGCCCCTTAATACCACAGTTAGTGCAAATCTGTTCGGTACAGTCAAGGTCATGTTTCGTCCATTTGTTCAATGCCATTGATCTTTGATTTGAGCGTTTTCGGAAGTCAATCGAAGCATGAAATGCCTTCGGAGTGGTTATACACCTGTCATCTCTCCGGACATTCTCTTCAATAAAACCATTTTCCTGCAGCATTTCATCATGTATATCTTTGATAGTCATTTGAGGTTTGTCGAGTGCATGGTCTTTAATCTTTGGGCATGCTTCTCCAATGGCAGTAACAAGACCATGTCGAACAAGAAAATCATCAAATTTGGCATTTGGAACTTTCCGAATTGTCTCAACAAGATCATCAAAACGTGTCAAGAATTCCAACACTGACTCTTTTTGGGGGTCAAATCGAATATTGACAAATTGGTCAAGGTATCCAAACACATTGTATCCAGTAGTTGGTTGTTTGAGCATATCAAGGGTCTCAATAATTTGTTTGGGGTTTTCACATCTCTTAACCAAACGCTGGTTGTCTTCAGGCAAGTTAGAGCAAATGTATGACATAACTGCATTTTTCATCCTATCAAGTTCTCGTTGAGAGTATTCTTCAGCAGGAGGTATAGTGGGGTCAAGAAGGAACATACAATCTTTGGCTTTCAACTCGAGTTCCAACCGGCCTTTCCACAAAGAATAATCAGCATCATTATTCAATTTGTTGTCGCCATTTGTAAAACGTAAGAAGAGTTCTCTCCTTATGGCAGGATCAGTATTTGTAGACATTCGTACTGATGTGGTCTTTGATTCAGTGGGTTTCGAATTATCATTATCAATCAAGTTCTGTTGACATCTGGATTCATCACCCTGAGTATCAACACCACCATCCTTTCTGAACTCATCTGAAATCACTCCGCTTGCTTGACTGTTTTCTATAGAGGGTCTAGAGTTTTCTGCTTGGTTAGAACGTTCAGTTTGGTTTCCTTCATCATTTGGTTGAACAAAAGTATTGAAAAGTCCATCTTGATCACAGTCCGTTTCATAATTATCAATAGCACTCTGATATTTTGAAGTAAGAGCATCTATTCGCAAACAGAACTCCTGTGCCATAGCATTAACGTTTTCTTTCAAATCTTGGGCTTCGCTTAAGAAAGAAAGAGTCAATCTACGTCGAAACAAAGTTTCTCTCCGTTTTATTTCATCAATAATCCGTTTTTCAAGATCAAAGTCCATGATGACGTTTTCCGTTCTGTAACATAGTATCCAATTTCTGTTACTTTTGTATCGAAACAATATGGACATGAAACCGTTTTCCGTATTGTAACACAGTATCCAACAAAATGGACATGAAACCGTTTTCCGTTTTGTAACAACATCCAACAAAATGGACATGAAACCGTTTTCCGTTTTGTAACAATATCCAACAAAATGGACATGAAACCGTTTTATTAAAGAAATGGCTAACACATTTCCTTAACCGTTTTTGAGAAACAATGTTGACGTTAGACCTATTTATTCAAGGAATGCATAACACATTTCCTTTATCCGGTTTTTTTTTTCTTCGAAATAGAGGCTTATTTAGTCCGTTTTTGACTAAACAATGAGTTTGAAAAAGGTGAGTAATATTGGAGAACCAAGGCTTTAGAGTGCTGAAACGGGGCGGAAAAACACACTCGGATCGTCCTGCTGGTTCGCTTTCCCCTGTTATGGGTAATTGCTTAGGAACTGCACTTTACGATTCTAAATGTGCCACCCATTCACGACGCACCATCACCTTGTCAAATAATGAGCGGAGGCAATGAAAGCCATGAAGGAACTCCAATTCTTTGGTAAACCGTATTAGCAATAGTCAAATGGCTACTTCAAGTATTTGTGGGTAATAACTTACTCACCCAATTCAAATTACATGCTGCTTGTATCCAGGCAGCTACTAGTTCATATTTGATTAACCGTTTTAATTTATTTTATTTGAATGTAAATAAATTTTCAATATTCAATTTTATGCATAGAAATATGTTGGTCCCAGTTCATCACCACCTTAATTGCATCGTAACTCAATCAACAGAGCATCGTAACAAATCAAACTGATGACAAGACAGAGAGGTATGACATTGAATGAACAACGAATCGAAATTAGAAAAGAAACCATTTAAAATAAAAAATCTGTCATTTTGATTGTTAGAAAACAGTGGATGTAGTAGGTACATTATTAATAACATCGGGATCCGTCATCATTCAAGTCCACAATCCCATGTCTACGTCCACTCCATAGCTGGATCCGGAACATAGAAAAGTTGATAGCAGAAGAAGAATAAGAGTGTTTCAGTTCGAGATGAATAGATGGATGCTGATAATGACAGGACACTACACATTAGTATCCATAACCTTAGCCGTTTTCACCGTTTTAGAAATCAAGGTCCAAGCCTAGCGTGGTCCACCGTTTTCTTTGTTCGTTTTCGTAAATAGGCCCATGTCTTTCCGTATTTTAGACCACACTAAAATCGAAAATCTGTCAGACCCGTCGAAATTAAACTAATATTGCATGGGACCGTTTTGAGGGGGACTTTCTGCGACCATGGATTTAAGCAGACCAAATAACGAAATTTTCACCTGAACGGATGCCCACCATTCCGTTTTTCGAATATGCCGTTTTCCGTTTTTGTGGATGCCGTTTTCAAAGAGATTGTTGACAATCGAATTTCCGTACTTTCCGTTCAGGGGGGTCTGACAGTATAATGTGTCAACTCGAAATTCACGTGATAATGTGACAACTGAAACCAACTCCGCATAAAGAAAGAACTAGAGCATACCTGAGCTTGCATTCCGCCTGCAAGCCAAGCTGAGCTCATATTACGATATTTAGTCGTATATTCAGCTCGTGATGAAATAAACTGCTTCACTATTCAGTAAATAAAAACGTCTTTAATGAATATAAAAGTATAGAAAATTACTATAAGCATCAAAAGCAAAAACTGTTTGTTACAACGTAGAAATCGGAAAGAAGTCGTAGTCCTCTAGAGAGTGCAAGCGTCGGGCATTAGTATCCATGATGTCGTCATCACCATGTAGTTGTTGTTTTCAACAGGATCGTATAGCTAGGACATATTTCTTATTTAAGATTTACATCCTAATTGTACCACATTGATATTTCATATTTTTTACACTGTGGGAATGAGTGTTGAAATGACGCCAGTACACTCTAGTGGATGTTTGATGAAAGTAGATCAGCTGTTTGTGTGTGTCCCAAAAAAAAATGAAATACCTAGGAGGTACCAAGATTTGGGCATGGGAACCAAAGTATGAACATACTAACATCTAGACAGTTATGTCTACATACATAAATTAATACTAAAATATAACAATAATAAGTAATATCAAACAAAACTTAAATTACAATAAACTGCTTTGTCATTTGAATTTGAAAAAAGCGTGGCGGGAACGGGTCAATTGCAAAGCCAACTCGACTGTGGTGGCACGTATGCCTTGACAGGGAAACAGCGTTGAATTCTGAGCAATAGCCCTATCTTATTGATACTCAAAGGTCGTGTGTGTCTGTCGTGTGTCTGACGGATTCCAGAACAACCCATCTGACGAAGCGATACACGGGGTATGATAAAATTTTTATGATGAAATCGCAGTGGGTTCGAAAAGTTTGGAGATTTATCGACGTTAAACCTATCTCGAGATGCAACATATTCTTGGATGTGTCGTAAGGGAGAGTAATGAGACAATGGAAAAATGCGTACTGGCGATTTTTTAATATTATGTCTTTAGCTTTCCCATACCTCGGCACTATATGTTATAATGGGCCGCACCGCTGAACTGAAAATCTTGAACTTGCGTTGAAGAAGGGTCTCACTCACATGCGCAGTCAAAAAGAGTGGGAGAAACCGGCTATTGGCTTGGCCCGAATTTATAGTATCATGCATTTTGGGGTTTGACATCTTTTGTACGCGGAGCATCTTTTTGGGGGATACGCTAAATAAAATGCTACTAGAAACCTTAAAGATGTATTACGGAGATGGCAGAATACATGAGGTAGAAATAGGAGTTTATCAGGTTCATCATGTGTGGTCTATTGTACAGTAGGTATTGCCTTGGTTGAAAAACCGACTAACTTGTCACGGCTACCGTACGACCAGTATTATACGGGATGAAGTAGCGCATTCTCGCGTAATCTTGCTTCAGAAAGATTGAGAAGAAAGGTAACCTACTAGAAAGAAATACTTCGTAGGTTAAATCTACCAGAAATCTTTCGCCGAGCGGACCACCCAAGGCGGTCATTGTGTGAAAACCAGAGGGCGAAAATGCGCTCTTTTGAGCGAAAAGATAATCCGCATGTTCGAGAGAACGGGATATCACAATGGGAACAAAGGACATGCTCCCACAACAATCAAAACTGTTACACGGTCAGTGAAAAGAGGGTAGCAAATCCTCTCTCAAACGTTGTACAGGAGCTGGGGCGAGAAAAATTCACTGGTGTCGTGTGCATCAGGAATCGGAGGGTACCTACTAATTTATTTCCAGTACTATTTGCATATTTGTATCGATTTGAAGCTCACTCATCTAATCAGAGTTGATAATCGTTACCCACGGTTTCACTGCTATCCTGCAAAGGCCTCAATTCGATCTTAAGCGTCTACTGAATTATAAATTATTCTAGAGCTCATAATCATGCATGGCAACGTTAAAATGTTCTGGCAAAGGAAATTTATGGCAAGCAAACAGTAATAAAGCATCACTGAAGGGCTCATTCAAAAGGCTGAAAAGCAGAGAAATTAGCTTCAGACCTCACTCAGCTAATCAGTGTTGATCATCGCTAGCCACTGTTTCTGTGCAATCCTACAAAGGCCTCAATTGGAACTCAAGCGTGTACTAAATTATAAATTATTCTAGAGCTCATAATCATGCGTGTTCAGACAAACGAAATGTATTACAAGCAAACCGTAATAATCGCATTATCGATAATTGGTATTATCGTCCAGTCTCCAAACTCAGCACAGTGGCGAAGATCTGTGAGAGCCTGGTGTGTGATATTTTATCGCCATTGGTAATTTAGACACTTCATTCAAATTAACACGGATTTCGCCATTAGAAGTCTACGCCACCTTACGGTATGATCATGAAGCATTTGTCACTAGTTACTCCTGAAGAGAGAAGAAGAATATCAGATAATTTTAAATAATAATAATTTTTCTTTATAGGGTTTTGGATGGAAGAATGGAGCCCACTGATTTCCTCGCAAGACTCAACTTCCGCGTTCCCTCCAGGAGTACCCGAAACGAAGATTTATTTCTCAGTGCCGAAGGAATTACAGTCTTCACTCACCAATACCCAGAATTATGAAGGATGCCAACCGTCTCGAGATAAACATATTAAACACAAATTTTAGTACTTTTTTCGTGCAGTGCGTGCTCCCATTTATTTGACTATGAATATGTTTATAATGAAAGATTATTTTATTTTATAGTTTTTTCTTATTCTTATTGTATTAAAAAAAACATCGTGATGAATAATACGAGTGATTGTGCGAGATGATGAATGATTGTATTATCGTATAATGCTCGATGCAATCAAGTAATCGGGCCTTGCCCGTAAAATAAATACATAAATAATGCATCAGTGATGCATTATTTATGTATTTTAGGCTCATTCATTCATTGGCTGAAAAGCAAAGAAATTAGCTTCAGACGTCATTCAGGAAATCAGTGTTGATCATCGTTAGCCACAGTATTCCTGCAATCCTACAAGGCCTCAATTCGAACTCAAGCTGATACTAAATTATAAATTATTTTAGAGCTCATAATCATGCATGGAAACGTTAACATGTCCTGACAAAGGAAGTTTATGTCAAGCAAACAGTAATTAAGCATCACTGAAGGGCTCATTCGGAATGTAGGCTGAAAAGCAGGCAAGTTAGCTTCAGACCTTACTCAGCTAATCAGGGTTCATCATCGTTAGCTACAGTATTCCTGCAATCGAAAGGCCCCGATTCGAACTCTGCTGTATACTCAATTATTTTAGAGCTCATTCTTTAAAGAACGTTAGCATGTTCTGAGAAGCATATGTTCATGATAAGCCAGCAGTAATAAAGCATCACTGAAGGGCTCATGCAGAATATAGGCTGAAATGCATAGAAATTAGCTTCAGTCGTCACTCAAGAAATCAGTGTTGATCATCGTTAGCCACAGTTTCCCTGCAATCCTACAAAGGCCTCAATTGGAACTCAAGCGTATACTAAATTATAAATTATTCTAGAGCTCATAATCATGCATGTCAACGTTAACATGTTCTGACAAAAGAAGTTTATGTCAAGCAAACAGTAATTAAGCATCACTGAAGGGCTCACTCGGAATATAGGCTGTGATGTATTCTTGTTATTCTCAGTAGTCCTTTGGTCTACATGGAATAAAACAAAGGAAATAGTAAAGCTTTGTGTATTATGCTATAAGCCTGGGCGGGGAATATAATAACGTTTTTCACTTCTACTTAGGTAACTCATACTACCTATTCCCGTTCATTTCAAACAAGTACCGCCTTTAGCTCCATTCACATTCACTTTTGTTTATGTTGACTAGCGATCATTCAGACGGAGGATTAGGCTGCTCAGCATCCCCCCTGCGCCGGAATCCATAGGCATCAACGTGTTTAAAACAAAATAAAACGTTCGACTCTTTTGAAGGAAGCTCCTTTTTTCGAACAATCAAAGTGATAGAGCAGAAGCCCCGAGGCACCCCCGACGGTTGTTAAAGAAATGCTTGTTTACACCTCATCAATAAACGGCCGTTTTATCAACAAACAAAACTAGGACATCCAAACATTCGACATATAAACAAAAATGGATACCTTCTCCTTGCCTATCCCTATGTCTTGCTCACTGCAAACCTCCGTTTCAAATCAACTTCACCTAAATTATCCAGTTTTGTTATTTTTCTTGAGACTTTCTTTGTTAATTATAGATCGTGAAGATGGCAATAATGCTCAGGTGTGATAAAACAGTTATTGTATCTCAATGTTTCAACTATATTCATATAAATAAATACTTATTTTATGTTATTGGTCATTGGTAGGTACATTTTTGAGAAGACTTTTGAGACTTGGGACTTACCTTCATCCATTCACCCTATTTTGCTCATAGCAGTAACTATTAATTTGAAATTATAATGTGTTATCAAAAAGTCGTGCAATAGAAATGTAAGAGTTTTTGTATGTAACTAAAAATTATTGGTGAGCAATTTTCTAAGTAAGTAATAGTTAAGTAATTCGTAACTAAAAAATATTGGTAAGTAATGCATGCGTTATATGCACTTCCCTATGAGTGGACTGTATATAATTTTGGTGAAAATTAAAATAAGAGAAATAACAAAAATATCATCAGTTTTCGGAATTACCCCCACCTCACCTCCCACCACTTACCCCCTCCAACAAGAGTAAATTTCCATCAAGAAATTGGAAACTCCTGAGGTATTTTCGAAGACTAGACCGAATACATAATTGAACAAACAAAAATCACGAAAATCTGACAAGAATAGGTAGTTAAAACATCGCGAATTGTTACTATTACCCCCTCCATTCACTTCCATAGTTAATTTTTATGCTCCTGACATACTTTCCAAAACTATATCGAATTCTTAATGGAAGAAAATAAGAATCACGAAAAGCTGACGAGATTAGTTAAAAAATCACGATTTATTACTACTACCACCTCGATTCATCCCCACCTTTAATGAAATTTGGAACTCCTGTCATACGTTCCAAAACTATTATAGAATTCGTAATGGAGCCAAATAAGAATCACAAAAATCAGTCGCGATTTGTTGCTTGGGCAGCGCTTGAATGAATCGATTTTTATTCCCTCCAACTCCCACCACGACAGCAAATCCCGAATTCCCAAGGTTTATTGCAAACCGAGACTAAAACTGGAATCGAACTAAGTTAACTTAAGTTAACTTAAATAAGAATCACGAAAATCGGTTGAGAATTTTAACCTGCGTAGCGTCGAAAAAAAGCATACCTACTCGGGAGAACAAAATTTTTGTCTCCAAAATCAAACTTCCACTCGAATTTTATGTTTTAGACCATTCTGAACATAGCAACTTCGGTTCCGTGTCTGTCTGTCTGCCTGTCTGTTTGTGTGTGTCTGCCGTGTGTCCTCAAATCCTTGTAACAAGCTATTTTCCACGGTTTTCATCCAATTTGGATGACAGTTTCAGGGAATGTGCGGGCTAGGGTGTAGATGGTCCTTTATGAGTTTCATAATTCCCAACTCAATACTTCACTCTGCGCATGCGCAAACTTGAATTCTACCAAGCATCATTTTCTCACGCCCTGTCGTTCGATGTCGCTCAAATTCGGATGATAGTTGGGAGATGACGATTTTATCATCCCATATCAATTCCAACATGATTGTATCATTAATAGCTAATGGGAACTATGAAATACTTGTAACGACCTTAATTCTCACAGTTTTCATTCGATTTTGATGAAATTGTCAGTGAATGCGTGGGTTAGGTTGTAAATGATCCCACACCTATATCATTGTTCTCAACATAAATTACATCAAGTATTATTTTTTCGTTTCTTAATTGACCAATTATGAAATTTCACGCTATTCTGAGGTCTAGAGAAGGTAGAGCTTCGGTGGCGGACAGTTTCAGCCAATATTATTGTCAATATGTTAATGAAGAACGAGTCGAGACTCTGATTTGACTAAGCCTGCATTCCTGCATTCTTCTGTATGTGTGCACGGTTGTCTTTTCATTCTGCACTTTCCGAGCCGTAATTTCCGAGCTATTGACTTGTAATGTAGGTTTGTAAAGCTATAGGAAGCAACTAACTTCCCAGCGAATTTATAGAAACAACAATATGCAAAACTGAATTTAAAAAGTAGTGCGACTCCACTGCCGACATATAATTTTACAAATTTTTTAAATTGCTGAAAAAACCAGTTAATTAGCACTTAGTTTCATTTATCTGCGAAGTAATCTAATGTACCCTCTAATACTAAAAAATGTACACGTGGCGGTATTTGCTGGAAAGATTGACTCGATAACCCCCATCACGGGAGCGGGAGACTGTTGATATTTGCTCTGGTGCCCCCCGTCCTAAATTAACAAATATTTGCAGAACGGCTCAGCTCAATGTGAACCTCAATGATCTTGAGTCCATGGCATTGAGAGATTAATTCTGCACGACTACCTACTTGTGGTGACCCAGGATGCTCCTTTAAGCATCCGGTGAGAGGCTTCACACTACTTCTGCTTCCGAGTCTACCTAAAGATAACGGAAGCATTGTTTTCACTTTCGGGAGAATAAAAATTTTAAGGTCCAAAAGTAAGGTCAAAATTTCCACTCCCATTTTACGTTTTATACCATTCTGAACAACTTTGGTTCCGTGTCTGTCCGTCTGTCTGTGTGTGTGTCTGTCGTGTTTCCGAAAATTCTTGTAACAAGCTTATTTTCCACAGTTTTCTTCCGATCTGGATGAAATTTTCAGGGAATGTGCGGTCTAGGAAGTAGACGGTCACCTGTCAGTTTGCCAAATCGATACTTCACTCTGCGCATGCGCAAACGTAAATTCCATTATGTTTCATTTTTTCTCGCCCTAATCGTCCAATCTCGCTCAACTTTGGATGATAGTCGGGGGATGACAATTTGATCATCCCATATCAGTTTCAACATAATTGTATCATTAATAGCTACTGCGCATGCGCCTATGTGAAACCCTTCTAAAGACCTTAATTTCCACTGTTTTCATTTGACTTTGATGAAATTGTCAGCCAATGCGCGGTTTAGGTTGTAGATGGTCCCGTACCTATTTCATTGTTTTCAACTGATCAGTTCATTCTACGCTTGCACAAAGGTAAATTACATTGAGTATCATTTTTTCGTTTCTTAATCGGCCAGTTATGACATTTCACGCTTCTTCTTGATTTACTCTTCTCCGCTATGGAATTTTTCAAGATCATTTAAAACTTTTTAGTGATCTATACATTCATGATAGGTAAACGAGGAAGCTATGTGCTGCACTCTACTTGGCAGACGTTTTCCAATATGTGCCAACTTGCAGGGTACTTTCGTAGCTTCCCTATTGTAGTTTTAGTGAATTTTCGTAGAAAATGAAGCTAATGCAATGGCTCTAAAAACAAATTAAAATTAAAACTTTCGAACATTTTCTTCATAGAAATCCGTTTTGAGATATTCTGAATGAATCCTAGAGTGTAACTCTTTGAATATATTAGGTTTGTTCGAACAGACAGTCCTGGACCGTTCTACTCAACCTACGCCCCTTTTTGTGCGTTCGGACAGCGTCGGAACTGATCCTGGAGCAACAGTTCGCTACGAACTAAATCACTCGCGATGAAGTTGTAGAAACCCATTACAAAACGGAAGTTAGTGAAAAACGTTGTCTATATAGCGATATAACGATCCATAGTAGTTCAAATCACCCTTTAGTACATAAGCATGCAGCCTTCCATAGTATGATCAACCGAGCACTATCTATTCCAATGAGTGAACAAAATTTATCAAAAGAAAAATCCATTATCAAAAGCATAGCGGCTAGTTACGGATATGGAGGAGATCTCGTTGATACCATATGGGATAAGGTTCTTAGGAAAAAGAGTAGGGAAAAAGTTTCCAATCTGGCTCGGGAAGATGTAACTTTAGAAGAAAAGCAATGGATAAGTTTACCTTATTAGGGGAAAATTTCTGATAAAATTGGCAAAATTCTATCATCGAGAGGTTATAAAGTAGGTTTTAAAACTAAAAATAGTCTTAAAGCATTACTAGGATCCGTTAAGGACAAAATTAGTGTGCAGGATAAAAGTGGAGTTTATAAATTAAAATGTTCTTGTGGCTACGAATATTGCGGTCAGACTGGTAGGAAATTTAGGGAAATAATAGACGAGCATATGGAGGATTTCAGGGAAAATAAGGGTAAGTCTACATTTGCAAAACATCTTAAGGAATCTAATCATAGTTACAATTTTGATTTGACAGAAAGACAGTTTGTAGAATTTCTTCATTTTTGCCCAAAGGGAGGTACGTTGAATGTACTGGAAAAATTATCAAAAGTGTCTGGTCTGGTAAATGTTTAAATGAGGATATACCTTAATATATTTCACCACTGATAGGTTTTTTTTTTTTTTTTTTTTTTTTTTTTTTTTTTTTTTTTTTTTTTTTTTTTTTTTTTTTTTTTGCAGTTCGCTGTGACTGTCCGGGACGGTCGAGGACAAGTCCTAACAGTTCTGGATTTTTTCCGGGACTGTTGGTCCCGCACATGCGCGCTCGATGTGACCGGTCCCCTTTTCCTGCTTCTCCATTATCTGTTCTACCACACTTCCGACTATATTTTATCTTGCATTTGCATCGTTTGACTACCTATCTATCCAAGTTGTGGAGATAGCGGTAATGGGCAACTTTTTGGCGTTTTACTTGCATACATAGTAAAATGAACCACGATTTGCTTCGATGGAATACTAGAGACAAAAGGGTTCTATCAAGGTCAAATAAAAGTTACTGAAACTGCAACAAAATGAACGTCACGAAATAGAGTTTATTAAGTATAATTTTAGTTACCTGTAAGGTGATCTATTTTACCTTGATAATTTTCGGTTGACAGCTCAGCTTTTGGTAAATACGAAATATACATATCCAATTTAATTAACTTCTCTTTGGTTCGCATCTACGAACTCGTCTAACACCCTTTTCACGTACAACCACTCCGTTGCTAAGGAAAAAAATAACATCGTTAGCTTTAATCCCACGAAAATTGTTCACCACGATGGTGGTAAGGGAAAGGGAAGGGCCTAAAAAGCCCTAAAAAGGGGGGGGATGCCTAAAAAAGTGCGTTTTATTTAATTTTTTCAGACTTTTTTTTCCTTTATCAGAAGTTTCATTTGATGAATGAGTTTGATTTTATTTATTTTATGAAGAATACGTTCTGATTATCCCAAGTTCACCTGGCCTACACGAATTTGTCAAGAAAGAAACGAGATATCTCTTCAAAACACACATTAGTCAACAGTATGTTTACTTCTTCTTTGTGAAGCGGAAAGTTGAAATTTCCTGTTTTCCCCGAAATTTATCGCCCCGTCGTTTCCGCCGTTCAGGTAAGTTCAAAGCCTTCCCGCCAGATTCGTCACTCGGGGTTCCCGTGTTTAGGAAGCGCACAATGAAAAAAGGGAATCGCCCGTATGTCACCGGGGAATAGAGAAATAGCGTCAATGACGACAAGCGGAGGAGGAAACATTAAGAATTTTTCGGTCACCAAACCCGTTGGACGCTGGACGGACGCCAATTTATCGTGATCAAAGGGACCTCGTGACATGAGGGCGTCACCACCCAGTCACCTCACTCAGCTCAACCTTAGGGCTCCCTTCACACAAACACTCACTCCAGTGATTATTCCTACACTCCAAGCCACCCACACAAACGCAGTCTTTTTTCATCAAGTCATTTGCCTTCTATATCGAGCACCGAACGTATAAGTTGGTTTTATTTATAGTTTACAACCACCTTCATTTTCACTAAGTACGTCTTTCGCAAGTAGGTAAGTATTCGCATTTCTCGTAAACACAAAATCAAGCTGTTAGAGCGAGCACGAAGAATGCTAACCTTTTCGCATTGATTTCTCGTATCGTTTTCGTAACCCAAGAGAAAGAGAACAACTCTCATACTGAAGTTAACGTGACTCTTGTAGTGACTCACTGCTCAAAACTCGCAGTAGTAGAAAATTTTCAAAACATAAAATGAAATAAGAATTAACATCTACGTCATACAAAAAAGATCCAGCCACATGAAGAACACAAATCTTTAAAACGTGTAAAATAAATCTTGAAAGCTTATATCTTGAAACGAAATCTTGAGATGAAAATGCTGCGTTATAACGTTGAAAGCCTTAACAAATTACCGCTAATGAGCCTTCTGGTTGAAGAGCAGAGAAACGAAGCACTAAATCTTGACAGAACATGGAACATGTTCCTGGGAGAACTGGAGAGAATTTAGGTCACTCAGCTTATTTGGTAAGAGCCCATCATTTCAAAGTCCCAGAGAGTCTCCCTATCAAATTTCAACTTCCAAGTTACTTTCCAGACTAATAGTTGTTGCAATCATGTTTACAAAATTAAAGGAGGAGGATCGGTACCAGTTGTACTTATATGCGATCTCAGTTTGACCTGCGATCGACGCGACACGTTGTCTGGACTCAGTATGCGATCTCACTTGGAAAATAATAATAATAATAATAATAATAATTTTTTATTGCCATAAACATCGTCAATTAAAACAATAGAGCAAACGTCATTAAAAAAAATATATATAAGTAAATAAATGTCTGAGGGGAGTAGGACAAGGGTGCGGAGTGTGGAAGAAAAAGGGGGAGGCACAAAGCTCCCGAGTGTAGCCGGAAGGGGCCAGAGCGCCCCGACCGGTCCGGACCCACCCACCATGGCGGCTCCCGGGGTCACCTGCCCATTTCTGAACAGGCAGCCCTAAAAAGTGACAAAGGTCGATAACTTCCAAAACGAAATGGGGAAAGGGGGGCAATCTTACCTTTCTCTCCGAAAATGAAGATCTTCGTAGAGATTAGTGAAGATCGTGACGGGTGCAGCGAACGCCACCACTCTTCGATCAACTCTCTGTCTGTCCAACATGCCCCCGCTTCCATTTACTTTTATATCATAACACGCTTTTACGTACCTCCACAAGGATTCTATGGTGTGGGTGTCAGTCAGCTCCAGTAAGTAGGTAGGTCGATACAATTTTCTGAGTTGTTTACTGTCTTGTGTGTATCCCCCTCGGTGCTAAGCGTACTGTAGGCCTCCCACTGTAGGTATGTAAACAATTATTCAACCACGGTCATACCTCAGATTGTTGGCCACGCACTGCACAGTGCTTAACATAATACTGTTGGGTAAATCAAGTTTCCAACGACTGGCGAACGATTTATTTACGATGATAAACGCCTAAGATACAGTTCCGTTGCAACGATTTGGTTGTAAGCGATAATCATAAGAAAATTTTGTCTTATTTTTGGCCGAGTTCTGATGGAAAAAACATGATCTATGTTAAAAACACGAATGCAGGACAAATACAAAGGTTAAACCAACAACAAAAGGCAGCACGAAAGTGGGAAAAGTCAGGCGATTTGGTCGAGTGTGTCCATACTGACGTGTGTGTTCGTGCGCGCACTACGTACCACTAGCTGCGCCGATCAGCTGAAAAAAGTTCACTAGACCTAGAAAATTAGATACCTATCTGTAAACACGTGAGGTCTATAAAAAGAGCAGTAACCCATTGAGAACAATGTGCATCGTTTATGCAACGATTCAAATTAGATTGATTTGTTAAAGGTTTAGTGGCAATCTGTTTTTTCGCAATCTGAGTGTGTTTGTTCGAAGCCTTCATATCTCAAAAAGCTCCTCCCTGCTTTTTATTCACGGGGAACCCCTCTCCAAAACTGAATAATTTTGAATGTCAAATTCTCATCTGTATTCCGCTCGTCTTTGATTTCATAATTTCCCTTTTTATCTTTTTCCATCCAGAACTTCGTGAAAACGTTTGTACTTGGATAGGGACCTACTTTGTACCTACGCGCTGTGTAATATGCATTTCGTATGCGCAAAAAAACAAACCAATCTAATGTTCGTTTTGACATCTATATGTCTTATTGCTAGGGATTATTCTAAAAATTATGTTGCCCGTACCATTATCCAAAACTTTATCTACCACGTTTTCTGATGATTTTCATTTACATTACAACCCAACGCGTTTCTTGGGAAATGCAACTCCTGTAGTTTTCATCGCACAAGAATGGTTCTTTTTTTTCCGAAATGTGGGACGAAATCGGGGACGACAAGATTCTGATGATTTCCGCTTACAACCGAGTCGTTGCTAGGGCAATGGTACTTCGTCGTTTTTCATCCCCCGAAATTCGTTGACCATTCGTTCGAAAGCTCTCGATTTATCCAACCATATTATGTTAACTACTGCGAATTGCGTGGCCAACAAGCTGAGTTATGAGCATGGTTATTTGAATAATTGTGTACACTCAGGTGATCATTCTCAATAATTGATATTGTGAACATGATTGCAACCGCTTGTTAATTTCTGATGATTTCATTGAGCTGGTGTTTCGATGATTTGATTCATAGCAGGTGATCCGAATATTGCGAGAATGGTTTGATTTGTGAAGCGGTGGTTAAATAAGCTAAGGATCGTGTAACCTGGTGTAACCTATGTAACCGAAGCTGAAATTTGGGAGGGAGGCTCAAGGGAGAATGCTGAAGACGCCTGGGTGATCACTGATCAGCTGAGTGAACTCCTAAGCCATTTTCTTTCCTATTCAATTACGCAGGAAGCTGAAATTTGAGAGGGATGGTCAAGGGAGAATGCTGAAGACGCAATGGTGATCACTGATCAGCTGAGTAAGCTCCTAAGCCATTTTCTTTCCTATTCAACGCAGGAAGCTGAAATTTGAGATGGAGGGTCAAGGGAGAGTGCTGAAGACTGATCACTGATCAGCTGAGTGAATTCCAAAGCCATGGAATGTGTTTTAGCCATGGACTAACTAGCCAAAAAAGCTAACGAAATTTCGTAACAAAATCTGGGACGACAACATGGATACCGATGATACGGAACTAAGGCCTGCCGCAAATTGAACCCAGCACACGCACAGCCCACGTCGACCCCATCCCCAACCCACGACCATGGGCGGGTCGGGTACCGCATATTGAACCCAGTCGTGTGCCACGAGGGCAATTCTGACTTGAGATGGGGGCAAAAAAGGGAAAATAGTTTTATGATTTTCCTAGGTCAATTATTATTGTAATACATTATTAACATATAATAAATAGGAAATATGTAGGTATTATGAGTAACCATGTAATGTAACATGAGCAATGAATTGTTTTAACATTTTTTCAAGTACCTAATAATTCCAAGTACCAATTCAGTCCCAATTTTTTCCCAAAGCTCATCTTTTAGTTTTGTTCTCATGTAGTTCGCATCAGATGTGTCGTACAGCACAGGATGGTCCCTGACAAGTTCAATTAACTTCTCATCCATTTTTGGTCATTCCAACGCACCCACGACCCACGAAAACTGTGCGGCACATAGGCCCGCCGCAAATTGAACCCAGCACACGCACAGCCCACGCCCGACCCACGCGTGGGTAGGAATGTGAATCACTGTTTTGCATCAGGTACCGCATATTGAACCCAGCCCACGGCTATCCCACTCAGTTGCTCTCCACGCGTGGGTCCGTTTCTATGTGCCGCACAGCTTTCGTGGGTCGTGGGTGCGTTGTTTCCTATGGCTGAAGTTTAGGCTATAAATTGTAAATTTATATATGGTATAATATTATCTCCTTTCATGGCTTTATATTCAATATATGATATTAGATTGCAATTCTAAAGTAGTGTTAACACTAAAGCTTACAATTTTATGTATTTATAACTTTGAAGGTTATTAGTTTTTATAACTTAAAGCTTTATATAAAGTTTAATATAATGATTAATATAGGTATTAATATATTAATATATAATATGTTAGTTGATGCTTCTTTTTTGTTTATAAATATTCATTTTTGTGAGTGGCTTATAATTAATATTATAGACCTAATTATACGTAGGTAATATATTAGTGTAATTAGTGATGATATTGATATAATAGTTAATAATATAAATTCATTTGATATAATTATATATTCAATTGTGATTCATTTTGGTATGAATCCTATAAAAGGAGGCAGTCCTCCTATTCTCAATATTATTACTAATACTGATATTTTTTCTGTTATATTTATTGATATATTGTTATATTGGTTGGTATATATAATATTATATTTGTATATATATATTCCTAATATAATTGTTATTAATGAATATATTATTATATATATAATTCATATTTTTGAGTTCATTCTAGCACATGCCATTATTCATCCTATATGATTAATAGATGAGTATGCTATAATTTTTTGTGTTGATGTATGATTTAACCCTATAATAGCTCCTGTAATTGTTGAGGTTATTATGATTAATATTGTTAATTTATTATTATTTATAATTAAAGATAAAATATATATTGGGGCTATTTTTTGTCATGTTATTAGTATGATACATGTTTTTCATCTTAATTTTGATATTATTTCTGGAAATCATATATGAAAAGGTGGTATACCTATTTTTATTATTATTGTTAATATAATAATGTTTATTATTTCTATTCATATATTTATTAAAATTATAATGATTAATATTGTTGATGCTAATCTTTGAATTAAGAAATATATTAATAGAGACTTCCTCAGTCTCTGACTCTGAATCGAGATCCAGGAGGAGCTCAATCAGCGAGTTGGAGAACATCTCGAAACGTGGTTGTGGCACACGACTGGGTTCAATATGCGGTACCCGACCCAGCCCATGGTCGTGGGTTGGGGATGGGGTCGGCGTGGGCTGTGCGTGTGCTGGGTTCAATTTGCGGCAGGCCATACAAACGGACCCACGCGTGGAGAGCAACTGAGTGGGATAGCCGTGGGCTGGGTTCAATATGCGGTACCTAATGCAAAACTGTGGTTCACATTCCTACCCACGCGTGGGTCGGTCGTGGGCTGTGCATGTGCTGGGTTCAATTTGCGGCGGGCCTAAGGATCGTGTAACCTGGTGTAACCCATGCGATATTTTGTTATGACGCGGTTTATGAGTTATAAATATTTTAAGTTATTATCTCACTATTGGAAGTTAACCAATCTTCAACCTAAGAGTGAAGACGGGTTTATGTGAAACGCGTGAGCTAAAACACATTCTGTGTTTCAATAATTTCGTCCGAAGTATGTAGATAGAAGTAACCGGGGGTCCAGGGGGCTTTGCCCCCTGGCGAGGCGCGGAGCGCCAAGTTTTTTTTTTTTTTTTTTTTTTTTTTTCATTAACATAATCAAATGGAAACATTACAGTTTTCTTCATATTCATAGGTGCATTGCTTTGTGTATGTTTATATAGCGGGTTCACATAAGGTACATATAATTAATTGGGAGTTCTTCTTCGGATGCTATCTGCCTAAACATATCGTCTCTTTCACTAAAGTGTAAAGGACAAAAATGTTCAATTGTTCAAAAATGTTCAAATGTTCAATTGTGCCGCAAGGATCGCAGCAGTGGTTACATTGAGGGTCATCTTGCAGGCCAAATCTCTATAGGTAGTGGTCGCTTACCTCGTGGTTTGTCCTTATTCTTGTTATTATACGACAGAAAGGTTTCGACACTTCTTTTTGGTAGAATCAGGGCCTTAAGGGGACCAATGGTTGGATTTGTTTGTAGAATATACCTTTGTTTCTGTTATTGGTATATATCTGCTGCCATTCGGTTAAGGTACGATCTTTCATTTTCGGGTAGAAATCGGCTGTTGGAATGGTTGTTTGGTCTTGAGTGACCTGGTAGGCTGCTCTATTAGCTAGTGAATCCACTAATTCGTTGTTGCGTATACCAGAGTGACCACGTATCCATACGAACACAATTTGAGTCCCTGCTGTTTTTTTTCACATATAATAGTCTTATTAGCTTGGTAATTAGGGGGTTGTCTACTCTTCTTCTGTTACAGTCACTTATTTTCCGAATGCAGCTCATTGAATCTGTAAGGATCCACGTTGATGGACCGTTTTGTCCGCTTGATAGAAAATATTCCAAAGCTTTTATTATAGCTATAGCCTCAGCACTGAGGTTCTCTATTCGTTGGATTTACCTAACCGTATTATGTTAACCACCGCGCAATACGTGGCCAACAATGTGAGGTATGAGCGTGGTTGTGTAAATAATTGTTTACAACAATTAATTGAGCAACAACAACGATAATTGTACGCAACAGTTTGTTTGGGGGGGGGGGTGATCTTTCTCAATTAATTTGATAAAGGTGATTGCAACCACTATTAAGATATGATTGAAATGATGGGATCTTTCCTCGTCAGCTGAATGAGCTGAATTCTTCGAATACTTTAGTACGTATTGTCCTCTCCTTTCAATAATTACCTACCTATGCCTCCAATGTCAAAGATGTTGATAATGATAGTGACAAACGTCATGTTCATGTCATAATGTATGAGCTTGAAGCGTTGATATTTTGATTATAATACGAATATGTTTTCAAGGCTGTCACACTTTTTTCGCGTCACATTATTTCGACACGGTACTTTTAAATATAATTATTGACATTTTAAGCATGTCTTTACTTTGGCACATGGACTCGAAAAGCGTTACGTTATAACAAAGCGTTACAGTTGATTTCTAATGATTTCCACGTCGGACAGAACGGACAGAAATCGTTCACCATTCGTTGGAAAGTTCTCGATTGTCACGCATTTGTTTCGTACTTGTTCTTGGTATTTATCTTGTTTTGTTGTTATTAGTTTCCACGTTAGAAATCAAGTCAAGAAAACGACAAAATGAAGCCGTGGGTAGAGATAATTGCTTTATTACAAGAGTTTATTGAAATCATTGACGAGACCTTCTCGAACGATCAAGTTTGTCCCCCACCCCGGCAACTACTTGGAACCGTTCCCTACAAGAAGAACTGTGAGTTCTTCAATTCCGTTCAACGCGGAGCAGCTCATGAGTCACAAATGAAAAGTCACATTTACGTTTCTAAACTGTTATGTGATGGTGTTATGACCACCAAACTATACACTTCATTCTGACCTACATGGAATTGAAGAACTCACAGTTCTTCTTGTAGGGAACGGTTTCAAGTAGTTGCCGGGGTGGGGGACAAACTTGATCGTTCGAGAAGGTCTCGTAAATCATTGAACCTGTTACAATTGTAATGAAAATTATTGTTTTGAACATTATTTGTCAAAATTTTGAAATTGGGGGGGGGGGGGGGGGAACTAAAGGCATAAAATGCCCTAATGTTTTGCAGACTCGTAGGTATGCAAGCGTTTTATATTTCGAATGGCTTTGAATAAAATATAGGTAAAATTTTTCTGATGATTTCATTCATTCATTCATTTATTCAAGACCGTAATGTTGCATGGCTGGAACTTTCAATATTTTTACGGCTTCGGACTTCGGATCTACCTGGAGAACACCAATTAGGGACAGCAGAGACGACTGCATAGTCTCAGGCTGAGACCCTGGGACGCCAAGCGGTCTGCTCTGCCTTAGCGTCCTATAGGCAGGGGAGCTTTCCGGCCCTGACGAATCGCAGACCTTCCTCCTGTTTACTTTACCCATCTCAGGGGGCTTCTTACTTCTACTGGGTTTCTCACTCCGGACCCGGGCGGTCCCTCGCATCTGGACCTTGTCTCCCTCTCTCCCTCAGGTTCTCCTTCCGTATTTTTCTCTCTCTCCCAATATAAAACATCTTTTATAGGTGCCCCCTTTTATAATAAACTTACAATGACGGACTTCCTGATTCCACGAAACGGATATTTTCCACGTGGTTGCGACTTGCTGTTCAATGGGGTTTCCGGACTTGAGAAGCTCGAGGTAGAATATGGGTCAGATTTGGAAAATTTTAAGTAGCTTACTCAACCTTTCTGTCTCACGGGCCACAACTGTGTGTTCGGTAGTTGAAGCGGGCCACAGCTCACAAAGTAGATATTATAAATCTTTGTAATACGAATACCTTAGTCAAGGTAAAATAGAACTGTAAAATACATTTAAAAAAGAAGTATATTTGAAAAATCAATATTACAAAAATTATAGTAATATAAAATTAATGTGATTTTTGATATTGAGACCGGCTTTTAATTATGTGAGACAGATCGGGTTTGTAATTGCTACATGCTACTCTTAATACGTCGTCTGGGTGAGAATCAGTGAGCCGATTTCTGTATACATTCTTCGCATACTTCATTTTGGAGTAGGATGATTCGCAAAGATAAGTCGATGTGAACAACGTCAGCAGCAAGTGGGCACAGTTTTTTAATGTTTGCAATCGTCAGGTACTAATTTCCAAAATTCCATATATTCTTTTTTCTCCCATTTTTCCTTGAAAACAGCTTCCCAATGTGTGTCGTTTTTAAAATCAATGAACTCATCAAGTAACTTTGCATGGTCAAACCCCAATGTTGCTAGTTGTGTGACGGTGGGTGTTTCCAAGTGCCAGGGTTTTTCCACTAGTAACAGGCACTTCTTGATTTTTCTTAAATCCTGAAATCTGTTTTCAAATTCTTCAGATAATGAAGCTAAATATTTGCATATGGTCTCATAATTCTGTGAAGAGGTGTTAATACCATCTTGTTTCGCCTTAATAAGCATTGGGAAGTTGACTAATACTTGGCTTGAATTTCTTCGTAAAATAAATTCAGTTCTTTTTCTTCTTTTTAGTTCTTCTTCTTCTTCCATTTTTTTGTCTTGGCCGCGTCCATATTTACATCTGATTAGCGCGCGTGTTCTCTTCCGCTTCTCGTGTTTCCGCTTTTAACGTGGGATATCTTTGGTATTTATTTCGTCAAAAATGAATCGAGTCAGTTCGGTAAGTTAAAATAGGAGTGAAACAGAACCGGAAACAGAAGAATTATAAAATGACTAAATAGAGGAGGAAACGGGTATAGGTAGGTAAATTTCATTCTATCGGACAAAAAGTAACCCTAGCTTATGAGGGCCACACAGAAAAGCTTGGCGGGCCGCAGGTTGAGTATGGCTGAGCTAGAGTAATCCAAACATATTCCCCACGCAGATTCTCGGTTTGTTCAGTGATTCCCATGATACCCCATCCCCCCTTCCTCAGCTAAAATACCCTCTATGGGGCAGATTTGAAAAATTTCAAGTATCCTGTGATTTAAATGAGAATAATCCAAACATATTCGCCCAATCAGATCCCCAGTTTGTTCAATGGTGTCCAAGATACCCCATTTCACCCCCTCCCCTAAAACAGCCCCTCTGGCTCAAATTTTAAAAACTTCAAATAGCCCATAATTTAAGTTGGACTGATACAGACATTTTCTTCACTCATATCAGTTGTCCAATGAGGCACGTAGCCAGGATTTTGCCTTGGGGGGGGGGGGGGGGGGTGTCCCAGATCCCCCCTCCCCTCGCCCATCGGCTCTCTTCCCATTCCAATAAATTTTAAAATACGAATTTTAAGTCACAGGAAAAGAAATGTTTTACAAACATGATGAAATGCTATCTTTAATAAGGCAAAAATATTTAATAGGTAGGTACACAATAAGGATTTTAGGTGACAATTAAAACAATTTTTTACAATCATGATAAATCTTGATCTTTATACAATAACGAAAGTTCAATTTTTAGGTATTTAGTTGATCATAAAATGTTTATAGTAAGACTTTTATGTTTGCTTTTAAAGACATCAAATCCAGCAAGACATCAGCCGAGAACGACAGTAGATAATGAATTGACATCATGGTCAAATGAGAAAGGCGTTTGTTACCCAACTTATTTCTAAGGTATTTTTCTAATCTTAATTTCTAAGGTACTGCAGGATCCCGTAACGTAAAAGTTAGGATGACATCTAGGAACATTCTCCCCGTAGGATATTGTAAGGAGTGTGGGGCGGAATACAGAACCCCGTGACGCACATAGGATAGATAAATTTCCCCTAGACTGCAAGATCCCATGAAGTAAATAAGTAAATTTATGAATTTTCTAATCCCGGAACGGATGGTGATGTGTTTTGTGAATTTTCGCTCAGCAAAAAAATCGATTTTCAAAGCGTTAGATAGCGTTTTTTTTTTTTTTTTTTTTTTTTTTTTTTTTTTTTTTTTTTTTTTAACCAAAAATCGATGGAAAACCAGTCATACTTTTTCAAACTCCTACTTCGAAGTTGAGTGCCAAATTCTGTCTCATTCACTCATTCCAAAAATGTTAACTTAATTATTGTTATTGTTGTGATATCGTTGGAGCAACGTCATTATGTAGCTCAGTAACATGGATGATACCTTGGTGAATAGTCAAAGAGACAATGCAACCCAATGTCCCCATTGTTCTAGAGGCTTTACAAGAAGAGAACTCACTCTACATATACGGTCCAGACATCCAAATATTGCGAACCTGAATACCAACCGTGGTACTCAAAGTATGTATAATATCAATACCAAATGCTGATCCTATTCAGAACTATTTCATAAGAGGCTTCGGGGACGGGATGTTAAATTCTCCAGGAGGCTGGACCATATTACGATGGGACTTGCTGTAGCAGAGAGCCATGCGTCAGCAAGGAAAGCAGTACGAGTTACCTCAGGGAGCGGTCGGCGTGTCACTCCTTGCTGATGAAGTGAATGGGCTAGCCGAGGGAATACGAGATTCGGAGAGAATTTTCTTCCTCTGTAGTACTGCCCTCCAGAGAGAGAAAGGAATCTCTTCAGGGGAAGATGTCAGAAGGCTTCTGAACACCATAATAAAAATGTTGATCAGTCTTTAAGGTCGTATACATGACCATGTCCGAGTACCGAAATATCTAACTTCTTATCTCAGGAATCTTACCTCTACGTATTGGAGCTATTAGCAGAACCTATGAGTATTATAAAAATAATTTCTGAAGAATTTCACATCAGACGAATATTCTCTGTTGGTAGTTCGTGCTAGTGAAATAATAGATACTACCCTAACCATGAACATGAATAATTTTTTAATTCATCAAAAAATTTCGGGGGGGGGGGGGGGGGGGTCCGGACCCCATGGACCCCCCCCTCTGGCTACGTGCCTGTGTCCAATGACCCGTGTAACCGTGAAAAGTGGACAAACATACGGACAAACAGACAGGGGAAAATGGAGAAAATGGTACCAATCGTCTACGAATAGCATGAAACGGAAGAGAAACGCAAAATTTCATGATTCTAATCAATGTACAGACAGACAAACTTACGATTTTATTAATATAGATTAAATGATCTAAATGTAGAACCGTAGGTCGACCGTCCGTTTTTTGCAAAATAATTGTACAGTGATGTATTTTCAAAAGAAATTTTCAAAAATTTTATTCTAAAATTCGATGTTTTGATTTGTTTTTAGGTCAGACCCCCCCATTTTTAGGTCAATCATACCAATCGTACTAGCCATCACAACTTGACGGTGCTGTGAATATATGCTGTACCTACTCCAACTTTTTCTATTGTGATGATGAGCACAGTAAGTAAGTTAGTGAAGAAGAGTTGTCAATAAGATAACGAGCCCTTTCAGCAAGATGGTGAAGAACGATTGGAAAAGTGAGGTATCACGACGGGACGGCAGAAGGCATTCTTTTATAATACCGTAACCACCAACTCGTGGACAGGTGGAATGCGGGGAACCCATAAGACAGCTCCAAGCCTTCTATAGAGGTTGAAGGATTTGAAATACTAAATACGTGAGGAGAAGCGTGCCCTCGTGTGGGCCTCCTGGGACGGATGACTTGCGGGTCTCGCCCTGGCTTGACGGCATTAGCATACTAAATGAGAGGTATTGTCAACAGCTCAAGTGGGCAGCCCGGCCACCAGGATACGATCCCTGGGGACCCCCTTTGCCAATAATGAGGCAGGCTGTGGAGGCAAAGTGTAGATGACTCTCCAGTTATATCTGTCCATACCGATGAATATCTACATAGATGACTGACCTGGTGTATGACTTTCAGGTAATGCCATAAGAGGTGTGCAGTCGTAGTACCGACCTAGTGCATTATGGTTGTTTATTTTCAAATGTGGGATGAACGTATTGATGATAGAATTATGAGGAATCAACTCCTAGGTACACGAATTAATCCATCATATCACTCATAGTTTGTTTACGTTCCAAGAGAGTTTCAGTGGCACAAAACCGAAGACGCATCCACAAATGCTTCCGTTCCTTGGCCGGAAACGTAGCGCACTAAGGTAACGCTGCGACGTATCTCAATGCGTCCCGTATCTCAGGCCTGCAATACGTTCAGCGATGACAGCCGACGGAACGGTTCTAATAACCTTCACTTCTTGAAATCTCGTGTGAGAAAAGCGAAAACTAAGAAGGCTATTGAGTGCTGTTTTTCTTTTCGTTTTCATTAGGCTATATTCCATGTAAACTCTAATGCTCCCCTGGTCGTGATTGTTCTTCTGGTTGCAAGGTTAACTATTTGAGTTCTATACTTTTTAGCGCATTTTCTTTTAAAAAAGAAAAAATGAGTCATTGTGTTCACTTTGTCTGTTGATGTATGTATGTATGTCCTCTTATAATCGTTTAATGCCACTTCCCGACGTCCGATTTTGATGAAACTTGGTACGGATGTAATCTGTAACAAGGCAAGGATAAAGATGTATCAGGAGCCTCTGACGCATGATCAGCTGAGTGTGCTCCATAGCAGTTTTATCTCCTATTCAACGCAGGAAGCTGAAATTTGAAAGGGAGGCTAAACAGAGATACTGAGGAAGACTGAGAGGTCATCAATCAGATGAGTGAGCTCCAACGCCATTTTGACTCTATTCCACGCAGGAAGGGTCTATTTCACGCGGAGTATTTTCACTACACCAATTTCGTAATACGATGGAGTTTTAATTTATTGAAAACGAGCAATAGTGAAAAGTCTTTTGGCTCATCATCGAAAGGTTAGTTATTGAAACGACTTCCATACTCACAATTTTTTTCTGACTTACAATCACAAACGATTTTTGGGACAGAGCAGCCCAGAATCAGGGGTTTCAAGTAAGTTGCTAACGAAACTAATTTCTTTCACTGAAAACGTTTTCGTTTTTCGGAAGATGCAGGTCAAGGTTATGATCCCACCCCCCTCCCCTACCCACTATGGACTTGGCTCCAGCAAAAGACATTTGCTAACCATAAGTTGCAAGTGTGGAATTGGTTTGTTTCAGCAGGCTGCAGATGCGAATGGGCAGGGATAAAACGCTCTGCCTTGTGCAAGCACTGCGTGGAAACGGCATGTGAAAATTCCCCTGAGCCCAACGTCGACAAGACAGATGACGTCGACACCGAAACCCCAGGGAGGAAAAAGGGAGGGAAAAGGGGCTGACGAGTCGCTCATCGAATAGATTGAGACTCACAACGACGATGAAGGGGATACTGGACGTGTAGGCACCAAGAAACCGAAACTGGGTTGAGTGAATATATGATATATATTAGGGTTAAGCCTTTATGTAAACACCTAATATTCAACTTTTTAAATATAATTTAATTTTTAAACCAAGAAACCAAAACTGGGTAAATACCTATAATTCAAATTTAAAAAATATTATATAACTTTTTTAAGCTGAAGACATTTTAATCATTCTTCACCAATATAATATCCACCAATACATGTAAGTGCTTAGCACTGAAATTAGCA
This sequence comes from Adelphocoris suturalis, assembly GCA_030762985.1. NCBI lineage: Eukaryota > Metazoa > Arthropoda > Insecta > Hemiptera > Miridae > Adelphocoris > Adelphocoris suturalis. Next base: position 71,251,713 of record CM061044.1, read on the forward strand.
CTTTAGGCACTCGATTAGCTGACCCCCCCCCCCCCCCCCCACCACCCCACCAACACCATCTAGCACATAGAAGTAACATTGATAGCACCATGTTGAAAGTTTCACATAAGAAGACTCATTTCTCCAATTTATTTCTGGATGGAGGTGATTAGGGGGGGGGGGGTTAAATAGTATGTATGGTACACATAGATATGTTGAAGAATAATCTATATTATGAGCTCAAAAACATGTTTTTTTCCGCTAAAATCCACATTTTTTAAATGTGCCATTCTTCATAATGCTGTATCTCAGAACCTATTGGCTACAAAAAGTCGTATGACCTACGTTTTTATAGAAAACTTAATGCCCTTTAACTTGTGTTCAGAAAGTTTTTCCATTGCATGCGTCGTTTCAAATTTATTGGCGAAAAACCGGAAAAGATCGGAAAAATTGTGGTATTTCCCCTCCCCAAGTTAGCACAAAGGCCAGGAGATCGAAAACTCAGCTTTTTCATCCCAAAGAACCCTCGAGTGACCTGTAGAAATTTCATAAACTTCAAAATACTTTCCAGCTCAAACTACCTGGCGCCCGTACTATTATAACAAGACTTTACAAAGAAGGCCTTTCTATCCTTGAATTGGTTTTTTATTATTCACCAACCTTTCTCCCCAAGAACTGGGGCTTCTTCAGGGAGACAAAATTCAAAATTTTTTAAAATAAATACTTATTGTTTTATTTTTTGAGATAAAAAATCGAATTCAGAGTTATCAGTGAGAGAAAATCAATGTTTTTATCTCAAAACAAAAAACAATAAGTATTTGTTTTAAAAAAATTTTGAACTTTATATTTTGAATTGTCTTTTTGAAGTCTTAGTTCATGATGATTCAGATTTTTTTTTTTTTTTTTTTTTTTAAATCTTCAAAAATGGTTCATTATTTAAGGATTTACAACCAAAAATAGTAAGCTATTTCTAAAAAATTGTGTACAACATTAAGGGATCACTGAGCTATTTGTTTTTTATTGGGGTTTTGGAGGTTGAGCTGAACTGGAGGCGTGATTGTTGGTTGCTAGGAGTGAAACTGTCACAATAAAAAAAAACCAAAAATACGTCTGCCAAGTTGGGTGTGGCACATAGCTTCCTCGTTTACCTATCATGAATGTAGGTATAGATCATTGAAAAGTTTTAAATGATCTTGAAAAATTCCATAGCGGAAAAGAGTAAATCAAGGAGTAGCGTGTAATGTCATAATTGGTCAATTAAGAAACGAAAAAATTATATTCAATGTAATTTACGTTTGTGCAAGCGCAGAACGAACTGATGAGTTGAAAACAATGAAATAGGTACGGGGCCATCAACAACCTAAACCGCGCATTTGCTGACAATTTCATCAAAATCGGATGAAAACTGTGGAAATTAAGGTCATTACAAGTATTTCACATTGGCGCATGCGCAGTAGCTATTGATGATACAATCGTGTTGAAATTGATATGAGGTAATCAAGTCATCTTCTTCCAACTATCATCCAAATTTAAGCGAAATCGAACGACTAGAATGTGAAAAAATGGAGCATAATGGAATTTACGTTTGCGCATGGGCAGAATGAAGTATTGATTTGGCAACAATGAAACTGATAGGGGACCATCTACAACCTAACCCACGCATTCTCTGACAATTTTATCGAAATCGGATAATGACAGTAGCAATTACGTTCGTTACAAGGATTTCACATAGGCGCATGCGCAGTAGCTACTAATGATACGATCATGTTGAAATTGATATAAGATGATCAAATCGTCATTACCATCAGTATCATTCAAATTTGAGCGAGATCAGACGACTAGGGCGTAAAAAATTATGCTTGAAAAAATTTATGTTTGCGCATGCGCAGAGTGAGGTATTGAGTCAAATTGTACCAAACATCATTTTCTCACGCACAGTAGCAATTACGTTCGTTACAAGGATTTCACATAGGCGCATGCGCAGTAGCTACTAATGATACGATCATGTTGAAATTGATATAAGATGATCAAATCGTCATTACCATCAGTATCATTCAAATTTGAGCGAGATCAATTTGCGTTTGCGCATACGCAGAATGAGGTATTGAGTCGAGAAAGGTGAAACTGATAGGGGACCGTCTACCTCCTACCCCGCACATCCCCTGAAAATTTCATCCAAATCGGATGAAAACTGTGGAAAATAAGCTTGTTACAAGGATTCGTAACGGACACACGACAGACACGGAACCAAAGTTGTTCAGAATGGTCTAAAACCTGAAATTCGAGGAGAAATTTTTGATTTTGGAGACCAAAAATTTTTTTCTCCCGGAAGTGAAAACAATGCTTCTTCTACCTTTAGGTAAACTTGCAAGCAAAATGGGCTGTTTTTAGACGGTCATAGTTTGAGAGGACGGATTGAAGTGGGATATAACCAACCATTTCTTGCTTTAAAAATTATCCGCTTTTTTCGGTCAGAATGGACTATTATTTACTAGGATTTGTCGTAAACTCTTTTTCTGGCAGTCTATTTACCGAAAAGTGGAAATTTGTCTTGGAGGACAAGTACTTTACGATTCGGCCACCACGAATCCGAAACTAAATTTTTTCGACAGTAATCCCTCAATTTTTCACATCCGTCTAGTTAAGCCATAAGGTCGGCCGCTAAGTTCAGATCATGAAGGAGGTAGGTACATATTACTATAGTACTTTACCTAAGGATGTATCGTTGTCCCTTTCCAATACAATCATTGCGCTTGTTACAATGTGTAATAATTGTATGCCTTCTGGGAACACTGGGGAATTTCTTCTATCCGGTGACCGGAGTCAAATTGAAATCCGAGGTGGGAAAAGAAACTGCAGCTATACATGATCGAAGCTTATCGGCTTTCAGTTGCAACCAGTTACCGCCTTCAATTGACCGGTCAATCGATAAATACCTCATTTTTACTTCCTCAACTAACAAACAGGTAGGATTTCCTTTTATTTCCAGATTTTAACACCTCTGCTTCGCAACAACAAACAAAACTTTCGACGCTCTTGTCACCAGCCTGATACTAACCTACGTATCTTCTTCCGAGAACTATTTATGAGATAGGTCGTCATGTTATTAATCAAAAACGACACTAACCTAAGTAAAGGCTAGTTATTACAAAAACTAGCATTCACAGAACAGGAAACTGAACTAAACTAAAGGCAGGCAGTACTCAAGCTTCGGTTGGTAAATGTGGTCCTTCATATTACGGTTACCTCGTCTGAGAAAACGTTCGTGAAGTTTTATTCACCGCTGTTATATTCTGTGGTTATATTTTCGCAACGGTGACAATACTAAATCCACAAGATCAACAACTTCTATATGATACAAAGCCATGGAGTAAGAAATTTTCCTTCCCAGCTACACACCTTTTTCGTCGATATACCTATGTACCTACGCATATCTCTCAATCCTCCACCTCCTATTTCATTGGTTTTTCGTAGTTTTACCTATCCCATTTTTATTGACAGCGGTATTTTGAATAATCTGATTTTTTTTTTTTTTTTTTTTTCCCATTGTAAAATGTTACATTTTGCCATACAATATTTATTATAGCAACATTAAAATTAACTTTTCAACTTTACATAACTTATGGTCTAATCTAAGCTACTAAATTAATTATCAACAAAAGGCACAAAATTAATATAAACTGCTGCAAGTTAGACATAAATTCTTAAATTATTGAAAAATTCATAAATGCATTGATAAACTACTACGTTTTGTAACATTAATTGATAATTGAACGGATGTGCAAGGGAGGGTTCAATATTTTCAAATAAAATTCCTCTTTCCTCTCTGAAAGCAGCACTCTAAAAGCAGCTGCTAACTGGTCCTCCAACATAGATAACTTTGCTTCGGTAACCTCAAGTGGAAGGCTCCATTTTCTCGTTCAGCAAGTCCTCAATTACCAAGTAACTAACTAGTGCTAGCACAAATAAGAGTAGGTACTTACTTATCCCAGTGCATAAGTACTTACTTTGTTGAGATGACAACATATCTAGATGTTTTACTATTAAATTTTGCGTACTAAATTTACTAATAAATTTAATTTACAATTAAAATTTGCGGTAGCAAATGAATCAAGTCCACTTTTGAGAGCTAAATCTGTTTTCCTCCAACACGAACAAAACATCCCTCACCAGTTTCTACAAAGCAACAAACTACCTACTAATGAATCATAACGGTATAACTTAAATGTGGAAAAAGTTCCAGTAATGCAGCATGATCGTATGAGCAAACTTTCGTAAATTATCAATTAAATCTATGGTTTTTTTTACACTTTGAGCACAAAGAAATAATGAACAACCTATCAATTTTATGGCAAAGAAATAATAAACTACAGAAAGAACTGAATAGTAGTCCACAATTCAAAAGGAGATTTCAGATTTTCTGCTTTTTTACAGTTTTCATAGATTTTTTGGCACATAATAATGAAATTTAAGTATATTTTTCAGCATAATTTTGAGTAAAAATTTTGTGTTCTTTTTTGTATAGATGGTGAACTTCATTTGGGAATATTTCGCTAAAAAAAAATATATAAATTTAACGATTTTAAATCGTTTATTGGTATTTTTAGTGATTTTTTACCACATTTTTTTGAAATTCGACCAATTTAATGGGCTCAAAAAGTGCTGTCTAACAAGCTCATCCTATCTCGAGGAATGCTTGATTTTTCGGTGAAAAAACGGATATTTTATCTCAACCCTAAGGAGAGTTATCGTCTAGAATTATTTTTATATGTATTATTTATTTACCTAAGACGACAACCAAGTGTCCACCTTCCACTACTTACTACGAGTCATATGCCGCCAGGAGGATGCTTCAACCTATCTTCACATTATCTTCCTACTCGTGATCACGGCAAGACATCGAAAATTAAGATATTTTTACATTATGTCAGACCAGTTTTTTTCACCTAAAACTTTTATATATATACCTATACATATATGCTAGGGTGCCCGCTATTTTAAGAAAGGTGGAATTTTGATGACCTCCACTCAAAATTTGGTTTAAAATGTCAAAAACATGACTCCTGAATTTTTTCAAATTTTTTGCATAACGAAAACCTACGCCGGTAGCTCGATTTTGGTATTTGAAATATGCTTTTTTGCCAATATCAGACTTTTAAGTAGGAATAACTTTTACAAACTTCTTTGTAAAATTGTGAAACTTCGTATACCTACTTACTTTTTCGGGGTCACTGAACTCGAATATGCAGTCAAAACAAGTCGACAGCAACAACTTTTGACAGTTTTGAATTTCAAAATCGTAAAAATCATGTCAAAAAATGACAATTTTTCAAAATTTATTGTAAAATTATAAAAATTCATAACCCCATCGCTTTTTGAAAGATTTTTTTACACCAAATTCGAGTTCAGGGACTCAAAAAACATAAGAATACAAATTTTCATAATTTTACATTATACTCATCAATTTGCGCCCACCCGCATTGAAATCGGTGCTACCGTAGTTATGGACATTTTATAGAGAACTAACAAACAAACTAATTTCCTCTTTTATAATATTATGACTAGCTGACCCGGCGGTCTTTGTCCCGCCTAACATATTCGTACAGTCATGGTTTCCAATATCAATTATTCATTTATTAAAATTTATCATCTAACTGAAGCAAAGAAAACGTTGAAAATAAATTATAACGTAATATGTTTAAAGGGTGAATACGGGTATTTAAGGGATTATAATTTTGATTCGTAATGGTTCAATTCATTTTGTAAACGATACCTCTTAATCCTAAGCTGTTCCTCTTGCTTTTTCCTTAGCTAAAACAGCTGATCTGGTTGGAACCCGCGTCATTTCATTCGTCTCATTATGTCCTGTCAAATTTCACATTCCTATGGTGAAAAGGACAAAATGTAGCTCACTCAGCTGATCAGGAAAGAGTCAATCATTTTATTCGTTTCTCGATCTCCCAGAGAGACTCCCCATTAAATTTCAAATTCCTACGGTAAAAAGGAGAGATTTTAGCTGTCAGCTGATCTGGTTGGAATCCATCATTGCCCCAATCCATCATTGTCTCAATGTCCTAGAGTGGCCCACTGTTAAATGTCATATTCCTATTAGGGTGAAAAGTAGAGAATTTAGCTCACTCAGCTGATCAGGAAAGAGCATCATTTTATTCGATTCTCGATGTCCAAGAGAGGCTCCCTATGAAATTTCAAAGTCCCAGGATGAATAGTAGAGTAGCAAGAACGTAATTTTATCTCAATCCTAAGGAGAGTTGTCGTCAGGGAGGACATACATAACAAATTACACATGAAAAAGGATTAAACTTATCGTTTCAGAATCCCTCAGAACGGATTTCAATGAAGAAAATTTTCGAAAATTTAGATTTTAAAATTTTTTGAGCCATTGCAATAGCTTTATTTTCTGCGAAAATTCGCTGAAACACCGATGACACTGGCCCTCATGCTCGTTGAATATACCTGCCTATGCTAGAAACGTATTGTAAAGCCTTGCACCAGTTGTTCCGTTAGATCTTATTCGCGTATTGATAAATACAGAAAACGATGAATAGGTATATACGGAAACGATGATAGCAACAAAACTATTTTTAATTACCTACCAATATGCGTAAAAGCAAAATAAATTAATAAATAATACAGAAGATAAAAATAGATGAAAAATTCAGATCGATCACTTAACTTTTCCTAACTGATGGGGTATTGTGAAAAACTGGCACCTACCTACAAAATATATACCTACCAATCTATAGGTATAAGTATCACTATAAAAAGTCTGGAATATTTTAGTGTAAAATGAACATAAATTTTCGTGTTGCACCGATTTTTGTAAAATTTTAAACGTTATCAAGAAAACAATAAACCTTCTCAGTAATCCGATACAAAAAACGAGATCGCATTGACACGCAAACGTCTTCAGGACAGTTGACAATGAAGGGGAAATTGGGTGGAGTCAGAGGGGCGTGGCTTAATTGCGGTGGGCGTGGCCAGATCTCACCCCTCTGCCCTAAGCCGCTTCCCCTACCCGCTCATCTCCATTATAACCCCCTCCCCCTCCGATCAGAGTCCGTTTTCCGAAGATTACCCCCACCCCTCCGCAACCCTTCCTTTTCACTGCGAAAACGAAAAACCACTTCCAGTGAGTATCTCTTATACTTTCTTGCTAATCTTCTTCCTTTTAATACTGCAAATCCGAGTTTCCTAACATTTAATATTTAGTAGGTAGGGGAAGGACGTGTACCTTGGGACATTTTTCATTACTCAGACCTAATCCAAGAGCCCAGGCCGAAAATAGGTAGTAAGGTTTGAGGTTAGATTTTTAAAATTTACTCCTTTCTGAGTGAGAAAATCTTGGTCTGCCATCTCGAAATTGGTGAAATACCAAATGGTGGCCGCATAAACATAGCTTATCGAATTCTTCCATTCTAACATTTTTCTCTTATAATTCCTAAACCATACATTCTACAGAGGTCTTTGTACGTGCCAAAGTTGTAGAGCATGAAAAACCAAAGCGATTCGACCCAAAAACTATGAATTTTCTCCCAAAATAAGCGAATTTAAACAATTGAAAATTGGGCTAATTTTGGGTGGGTCCTCTCCTCCCCCAGTTTAGACTTTTGCCCTTAAAGATCTCCTAGTGGCGTTGAAATCGGTCTTATTCCACTCAGGGTTCTTTCAAATTTTCTTGACATTTTGGTTTATTTTTTTCAATAATGTACCTTTGTAATTGACCAAGAGAAAAAAAAATTGTAAACCACCCCTCAAATGTTAGTATACGTTTTGCGATAATAAAAAAAAAAGAAACCAAGGAACCAGCCGCCTACTTTGTCCGAAGCTCTATTCCGAAACTACTGGGCCAAACTAAGGCTACAAAGGAATGATGGTTACAGTATCAGCTTCATATGTTTCGTGTTTAGAGTATTACAGTTCCCCCAAGGAAGTAGAAAATTGATAAGGCGCTTCTCTAAACCATCAATAGACGAATGCAATTACGGGCTTCATCAATCCTCCCTGGGACATCAATATACGAATGAAATTGTAGGCTTCATCCTGATCAGCAGATTTCGCTAAATTCTCTCTTATTCACCCTAGGAAGTTGAAATTCGATAGAGAGCCTCTCTGTGATGTCAATAGACGAATGAAATTACGGGCTTTATCCTGATTAGCTGTTCATTTTATTTTATTTTTTGAATTAATTTATGTTTATTTACTTTTATTTCTTTTTAATTACACTACAGGACAAAGTACCAATAATTACAAAATTAAAGATTCAAAAGAACAAATCAGTCATTAGCCGGCATAGAAAGACGTCATGCACATCAGGACACAAAAGAAACCAGAAAAACTTGGTCATCATTGATAATGGAGGAGAGCCTTCTTAAGTGAAGATGGAGAAGTCCCGAGGAAGGTGTGAAATCCAGCCGATCCAGGAAGGCGTCTGCCTCACGTGGTAATCAGAATGTAGGGCGATGGAAAAGGGAATCAATTCAATTCAATTTTATTGTATAACCCGTAGGTATTACAAGGAGTTCCTTAAATACATATTATAAACAGCACATGATATCTTGCCTTCATTTCTGCCTCAACAAACAATGTTAGACTTTTATGTACGATGTATCAAATAATTACTTATTTAGGTCTACATAATTTACATATAATAAATGAGCACTGCATAGTTAACATTAATCACAATCAATAATGCCTACACTCCACTGCCAAATTTCAACAATAATCCCGAGTCATTGCCAAAATTTCCAAAGCGGTGTTGATGTTCGTTCTATCTCTTGTGGATTTTCATCTTCTTCTTGACCTGTTTTCTGGAAATGTTGGGAGGGGACGGAGGAGGAGTATTCACATTAATATCTACTTCTGGCCCAGTAGATGTAGAATCCTGCAACGTAATTCGTCCATAGTCAATGATAAGTTTTTTCCCATCAACCAGTAGTTCATCTCCAATCAAGACGGCATGCTTTCCGTCTTTTCTTGCTTGAAACAATTTGGGCAAGAGATGCTTCCTAAGTTCCCGTGTTGTCTGGAAAAGGTAATTGCGATGGCAAATTGGATGTAGAAAAATGGCTGTGTATGGATGGGATAGGAAGGCTCAAACTCACTGAAGCATAAGCGCAGAGAGGGACTGGAGATCTTGTCATTATCTAGCTTGTGGAGAAAAATGATGCCGGCATTCCCCTCCTAATCTCCAATGGTTCGATGTCAAAATTCTTCATGAGCTCCGTGTAGTTTATGCCGGCTCTATCTAACCCAATTCGATAAGCCAGGTAACGTAACAATCTATACTGAATCCTCTCCAAGCGCTCAATATTCACAGCGTAGTGCGGAGACCACACGATGCTGTAGTAATGAAGGATCGACTGAACGAGGGATTTGTACAAAAGCATGATGGCTGCTGGGTTGGAAAGCTCGCGAGCCGACCTTTTCAGGAGCCCGAGTGTCCTCAGAGACTCGGTATATACTGCATCAATATGGCTCATAAAGTCAGGCCGGGAATCAACAAGTACGCCCAAGTCCTGCACAACCAGAGCCCTGGACAATTCGACACCATCAATCGAGTAGGTAGAAGTATGTGCTTGTTGCGCCCTGCAGAAGAAGATTGATAAGCACTTGGATGGATTCAGTGTGAGGCTGCTGTCAGAACACCATTGTAGAAGGGCATCGAGAGCACACTGGAGCCGGTGAGAGTTCACAACATCACCAATCCGATAGAACACCTTCATATCATCCGCAATAATGAGATACCTAGTCGACATCTTTCATAACATCCTGGACCTTGTTGATCATAAGTAAAACAGAAGCGAGCCTATAATAGAGCACTGGGTTAATACAGATGATGCCGAAAATGGCTCAGACAACACATTCCTAGTCTTAAGACGCTGAACTAGAAGAATGCAAACTGATCTAAAAAGGGGCCAGTAACGCCCAGGGACTCGACCAAGCCCAGAAGGTGACAATGGGACAATATGTCAAAGGCCTTTGCAATTCTGTCATAATTACATCAACCTGCATGGATTGCTGGAAACTGCTGTGGATGCACTCAGTTAATGAAAGGAGGGTGGTTGAGGTGGATCTTCCCCTCGTAAAGCCGTGCTCTCCCCAGACTTTTAAATGAATGATACCTTCCATTGATCTGGGAAAGATCCTGTGGCCACCGCACTCGCTCATCACAGGTGGCACTGGTCCTCAAAAAACTCATCGCACTTATTGAAACCGCATCGATTAGTGGGTACATTGGTGTATCTGATGAAGCGGGCTCAAACACAGATGAGAAATAGTAAGCAAACATGCTCAAGCTAAATTCTATCCTGTTCTCCTTAAAGAAGTTGACATTTGATACAGAGCCTCTCTGAGATATCAATATACGAATGAAATCACAGGCTTCATCATGATCAGCTGATTGTGCTAAATTCTTGTTCATCTTTTGTACAGTTCACAAGATTATCTATGCTTTTGTTTTAAAGTTTGAATATTGTCTTCCACCGATTGCTTTTGTTTGTTCTTCGTTTAAACCACTAATTCTATTTTACAGGTTCCTGCATCACCGGTCACGATGAAGTCCAGGTGTCTACACAAACGTAGGTATAACGTAGGAATCAAAATGTCTTTGATATTTAATCGACCAAAGAGTGAAACATCAACACGCTTACTATTTATTCGGGAAACCCTCGCATTAGCGTTTTACGCTCCATTATTTGCATAAACTGCGAATTCCACGAAGGCACGAGTGCGCCAACATCATGTTCGTGCGCTCCGGCCGCGTAAACGAACGAAAATCACGAGATGTCCCTACAAAGACAATATTTTCCAATGCAATTCCAACGAAATGAAAATGAATTATTTTGAAAGTGGGTTCCAGGACAAACAGAGCGAGTACTTATTATCTGTTACTGTAAAAGAGGGCAATGAGGACCAAAAACAACTTTAATGTTCATTGGAAAATGGGTTGTATGTTAAATGCATTTGAGCCACGTTGAAAATTTCGCGGTTTCAACTCTGGCAATTTTCGAGAAGTGGTTGTGATCTTTATAGAGAGAATGTATATTAGGGTTAAATTAAATTATTCCCTTGTGCCTCACGTTGTCCATTAACTGGAAAAGGGTCGCGAAAGGTCGCAAAAGGCTTTTCGGATGTGATAGGATATAATATTATTGAATATCAACATTAGATGTGTATTATGTATACAAACGTGTTTATGTATAAACTAAAACTAGCTGTGCACGCTCTCTTCGTTCGCTATTACAAAGTTGACATGTAGAGCTGGGGTTATTAGGACGTCCCTCTGAAGCTATGTTTTATAGGTAAGGCTTCGTTAATAAGAGGGACGTCTATTGGAATTGATCCAGGGGGTGGGGGACAACCCAAGCATGAAAAAAAAGTAACCGCATATAAATCCGTTTCAGACTAGGGAAGTTTAAATTTGGTAGGGATTCTCTCTGGGACATTATGAGACGAATTAATTGATGGTCTCTATTCTTAGCAGCTGATTTAGCTAAATTATCTCCTATTTAACCTAGCAATGTGAAATTCGATAAGGAACTTCTCTGGGGCATTAAGGGATGAACAAAATTAAGGGCTCAATCCTGATCAGCTATGTGAGCTAAATTCTCTCCTGTTCACCCTAGGAAATTTAAATTTGACAGGGGTTCCGAGTTACAGAATTGTAGTAAGTAGGTATATCATTGATTATTTCACGGTTTTACTTGATTAAAGCCTTACGTCTAAAACGTTTGTTCATTACACTGTTGATTGCTACCTAGAGGCTCTCCAGATTTTGAGTCGAGATTGCCAGTTCAAGGCAGTGACAGCAGAGAAAATAAGGACGATTGTATTAGGGATTCATTCATTCGTGGTTTAGTAAATCCTAGTGTACGCCGGAGGCTTCTAGAGAATTCGCCAACGCTTTCTGTTTCAGATGCTTATGCTCAGGGCGGCTCCTTAGAATCAGCCCAAGTGCAATCAAAGTTATATGATGACCCAATTTTCGCTAAGACAGTCAAGAAAATCAACGCTGTGCATGGGTCTGAAAGTGATTCACCTGAACGAAGTGCGGTGGCATCGTATGTATGGGGAGAGTGTTGGGGGGGGGGGGGGGGGGGTAGGAATTCTTAAATATGAGTATGTACCTATTCAATCTGAGTCTAGAAGAAATCTTTCAATACGAATACATTCTCCGTAGTCCTTCGGGGCAGTGGGAAAGTAAAACTTGGAAGACAGGAAAACGTTGACAGGAGAGTTGACGAGAGAGGGTCACGGTGCCATGTACGTGAGGATTAGAATGTCAACTCAGAGTAAATGAAGCGAAAATTGTACTGAAGGGGAACCATAGATGAACTCAAGAGGTTTGTGGTGGACCACCCATCCCTCCCAATTATGATGCTGTCAGCCGGGGTCTTGTGACGGGCGAGGTCCAGGCTGCATAGGCGAAAACTTGGTAGCCTTCGACCAAATGTTGGTTTAGGCCGTCAAAGCCCATTCCATCGGCCTATGAATGGGAAAAGGACGGAGCCCGTGTTTGCGGTGTCATCCGGAAAGGAAAAACCAATCAGGAGGGGGATGGGCGTTGGTGTTTATTCAAGAAAAAGTGGACGGGCGTGCCTCAGCGATGCTCCCCCGAACCGCAGTTCACCCCGTCAGTCCGGGGCTTATATTATAGAATAACAGACTCCGTCCAACTGAATAGAAGTTTCCTTTTCAACGATGTACAGAAAATACCGATTGACGTGGTGAAAATGTGACGGTTTTTGCGAGCGTTGACTTGACCTGACCAAGGACGATCGGCCAAGAATGGTTTCTATGGGTAACACGGTCACAGCAGATGAGTAGGGTAGGCGTTCTCCTTTATTTATTGGAGTCCATTCTAAATAATATATCGCTCTGCCACTCTATTTGGGGGAACGTGGTGCTCAATTACGGTGTTCCGCAGAATCCACGAAAGATGCGTGCAGTGAAATAAGCGTACATCAGGAATCTCGCGAAAGATGCGCACTGGATCAAGTTTTGACAGATGGTGATGGTTAGCTACAACGTCAGAACATTTTTTTGGTGCTCGCTCAAAAATACATAACATCGCGTAGTTAATCCCTTAGTAAAAATTCAGATTAGTTGGACATATAGTTCAGAATGATGTGTATAGTTTGATGGTCTGGATGCTCGCAAGCTCGCATCTCAAAAATACATAACATCAAGTACCTAGTCAATCCCTTTGTAAAAATTCGGATTATTTTGTCATGTACATAGGTCAGAATGATGTGTAGAGTTTGGTGGTCTGGCTGCTCGCATTTTCACACAGGATAATTTTTCACAAAAACCACCGATTTCATTGATAAAACAATGTTTTTCAACATTGAAGCATAATCTAATCCCTAATTAGCAAAGTAAAAATAAAATTAACTATACTTACCGATGAAAAGTTGAGATTACGAGGAAGTTTTCCCCGTGTAGTACTTTTTAAAAATAGTTTCAAAAACAAAACATCAAAGGGAAAAAGGCTTATTCTGAGAAGTTTTCAAAAATTGCTTTTCAGCCTCTTTTTGGTTTATTATTTCCAATAATAAGCCTATGTGATCGCGTAGCAAAAAATTTTTATAACCCCCCCTCAAACTTTGTCACTTTACATTTCAAGGTGCGTAGAATCCAAATTTGAAATGTCCGTCCGCCGTTCGCCGTCCGGGCCATAAAAGGCCTAAGAACCCGTTCTTTCGCACATAGACTCCACTTGGAATCTAGTTGGTCCTAACCTCTTGCCAGCTCGATCGCTCTACACCCAAGGGTGCTATGGGCAAAAAACGGGCGAAAAAGGGTCTTTTTCGATGCTTTGAGTGTTAGACGTGATAGACGCACGACGCAGGTGGTCATGGTGGGGGGGGGGGGGTGGAGTGAGAGAAGGCGCCGCGGCACCTTGTGGTGGCTGGAGTAACCAGGGGCGTAGCAGAGGGGTGTAGGAGAATGGATATTTATTACTTTTACGTGTTATACCCATATAATACACCGCGGCACCATGAGGTGGGTAGGGCGTTCCTTTGAGGCATGAATACATGTTTTTTTCTAGGTCATATTTGTGTGTTAATACCAATGCTTTTCCTACGCATATTTAATAACATATCCTCTCGACTTTTCGTGCGTACTTAGATAATGATATTATTAAGGCAATAGCTATTTGAATACATAGGAGCTCAAATCAAGAAATATAAACATGCGTACCTACATAATTATAGAAGTATAGGTTGTGGCAACTCGAAATAGGACACGCCGAGGAGTCTGGACGGGCCTTATGACGTACGCAAGCCAACTAAAACTACGATCAAACTCAATTGAAAAAATAATAAACCTTTGTGAAATAATTAGCAGCGTTTTTAACCGAAATTTTCGTAGAAAAGGGGGTAATACAGGCGTCGGCACGGCGCGGCGGCACTTGAGAGTGGAGGTGGTGATGCATTATTTTGCGTTTCAGAGGGTGTTACACGTTTACAATAGCCATTCATTTATATATATATATATTGTGGTGAAAACCACCCCCTCTTTTCAACAGCCCTTTTCAGGGCTACCAAAAAGAGGTAGGCACAACACAAAAATATTTATAAGACGTCGAGTTACAACTCCGTCAAACAAAATATTTCACCAGAGAGAAAATACGAATTTCTCTCTCAAAAGTGAAATATTAACTAAAAACATACAAGGCGACCTCCCTAGACACTTACTGGGCGAGAGAGATGCGACAAGTATCTCGAACCAAGTCGCCTTGAACGAGAAAACTCAAACAGAAAATCAAACGTCCTCTAAAACTAGCAAGGACAATTCAAACAAGCCTACTCGCCAATCAGAAACACTGATTACACGAGAGACAATAGGCGAACCAACCAAGAGGCGGCAAGCAACCACCTCTGGTCCAGCAGCCACCCCGGGGACCCCGTCTGAACAACTGACGCAGAGAAAGCACCCGAGGTCCCCGGCTAAACTCAAGGTCGTCGGCTCCGCGACGGACGCTCGTAAGCACCCCGGAGGACCAGCTCAGCTATCATACTCGCAGATACTGAGAAAACAATGTGCGAGCCAATGAGATTACACAGTCGAATTAATGAAATTAAGCGGACCAATCAGGAGGCGGCAGGGGGCGGCCACCTCCCTATAAATACCCCGCTCGGAGCCTCCGAAATTCATTCTACTCTCCGCTCTCGACGACGACACCTCGAAGTACGAAGATTTCTACACGCTCTACGCTGACGAACCTTCTGCATCCCGAGTTCATCTCAAGAACGGCTTCCTACTGCTTTCTACAAGGCCTACCTTCTCTCCACACAGATCTCGCATTGGCATCTACGAGTCCAGTGATTATTCATCCTGCTCATTGCCCAACGTAGTTCATCTGTCAGGACGCCACCCGGTACATCTATCGATATTCTCTTTAGATCGTACGCCCGAGGGACGTTCCTAGCCGTGTCACCCGGGTTTCGTAGCATTAGGCTCGTCACCGACCGCTGGGGCACGCCGGTATATTACTCTGCTCATCCGCTCTAATTTACCGTCCAAGGAAGTCTTTTTCAAGACTACAAGGTAGGACCCTGACATACGAGCAAAGGAAAGAAGCTCTGTCAAGCGAGTCCACCTTCCTAAACCCTCTATTTCTATACATAGAGGCATCGAAACGAGCTAATAACTCGGCTATTTCGATGGAACGTCTGCCGTCTTATTTCCTCATGCAAGGGGAGGCAGACGACGGCGAAGCCGGGCCTCTTAGCCCCCGTAGCGCTACCTACACGCTACCCGGCCAATCTGCCGGTCCCAGCGACGGCGCAAGGCTCGATCCTCACGACGAGATAGCCTTCTCACCTAACGTATTCACGAGGGAAACGTTAGATCAAGCCTCGCCTATACAAAAGATCGAGGATACCTTTCAGACCCGCTCTGAAGTCAATCATTATGATTCGACCAAGCTGTCCGAATACCCACGATATTCGACACAAGCCTACCCGGCCGATCCGAGTGTCAAATACACTCCAAATGTACAAAAAACGAAGGATACTTTTCAGTACCTCAACCAAGCTCAACATATTCCTCCTACAGATATAAATCTTAGGCCGGAATATTACAAAACGGCTCAGTACCAAACTGATCGAACCCAGCACCCACTATGCGAGCCCAGTGCTCCACGCGGCTGCGACACGAACTATCTCTCAGTTCATCCCGCCAAGCAAGCTGACCTTGACGGATCCGCTCACATTCCTTACAGGAGTAACCCGGGGACTAACCCGCATAATCAGAATATAAATGTCCCACTTGGTCTACCTACACCAAGTAAAACATATTTAAATCCACTACAAATGGTGACCCCGCCTTTGAACAGGCTTAGCCCCGGTGCACACGAGCGTCAAAATGACGCGTGAAGCCGCGTCATTTTCAATCGGATAACTAGAGATACACAGCGGAGCATGGTGCGGTGCACACGGGACGCCGATACCTGCGTTGACGCGGATAGGTATCGAAGTTGACGCAGGTTTCTGTGGGACGCGCGTCACGGGCGATAGGTATCTTGCCGCCCGATACCCCTAGCAGTACTCAGCAGTGAATCGTCCGGTGCACACGTGCAGCTGCGTCACTTCGCATCACTTCGCGTCAACCATCATTTTGAAGATTTCGGCCCACGAGTTTTTGAAAAACTTCAATTTTCTGCACATTGATTCATTGTCAAAGGATACGAGAAAGCTACGTGCTATGCCCAACATGCCGTTTTCAGCGGATCGTCGCAGAAAATTGCTACTGCAATTATAAAATAACAATTTTCGAAAACATTCTTCATTGAAATCCGAGTCCTAGCTCCGAGGTCCTTCCAACTTTTCGTCCAACCCCAACCAAAATCCATATTCATATCAATTTCATATACGTATACATATGGGCATGTATGTGGGAGTATGGGGATGTTATTTAGAAAAAGTTCCAGTCATGCAGTATGATCGAATGAGCGAATTTTCTTAAATTACATGTCTTATTATATTATGCTAAATTGTATCGAAATTTCAGCAATTGATTATATATATACCTATATATATACATCATTCCAGACGATAACTCTCCTTAGGATTGAGATAAAAATACCGTTCTTGGGCCAACAAATCAAGCATTCCAAACGAAAGGATGAGTTTGTTGGTCAACTACGTATTTTTTAGCCCATTAAATTGGCAAATTTCGAAAAATGTACTAAAAAAAATCACTAAAAATGGCTAAAAACAGCCAAAAAGCGTTACATTTATAAGTTTTAGCACAATTTTAGTCAAAACTAAACTATAAACGATTAACTGGGACATTTAATAAGTTTTGCTCAAAATTATGCTGAAAAACGTAGGTACTTTAATTTCAATAATATTCGCTTCTTCAGTTCTTCCGATTTCTGCCCTCTTCTTTGCGAAATACGTATTTGTGCACCAAATACGAAAAAACCACTTTCTTCTTCAATATCTGGGTACAGATCCATCCTCGTAGTTGGCGAGCGAGTGACTGACACGTCATGACGCGGCGTCCTGTGTCCTTTTGCCGCTCGTGTGCATTGAAACTCAGATAGGACGCAGATAGCGATTCCAAGAAATGACGCGGCGTCAAGCGTCATTTTGACGCTCGTGTGCACCGGGCCTTAACACGGAGCATTTCGTTCCCTCTTATGAAGCTAGTGGATTTCAGGGAACCACTGCGGGCGTGCGACCCCCGCCGGGCCTCTACGCCCCACATCTCACGCAACATCCCTCTACACAAAGTGGCTTTCGAGCACTTTTAGAGGAGATGGGAGATTATCAAAAACCAATCTTCCAAAAGAAGAATATCGATCGTGCACTCGCCGAGTTCGATCAATACTGCGTGCGAAAACACCTGAGAACGCAGAACGAATGCTTCTCAGCTATATACAAGTGGGTACCAGAAGAAATGAGGGAAGCTATCGACTCAGCTTACCTCACGGCACCCCACGCACCCTACGAAGAGGCCAAACAGCGCCTACAGCGAGAATATGGGTTGTCCTTACAGGACAGGCTCCTCGCACTCGAGGACCCCGCATCTCACGCCAAAAAACCCAGCACCAAGTACCACGAAATGTACTCTAAAGCTGTTGGGTACTTTTCAGAAGCTCTGATCACTCAAAAGTGGATCGAGACTCTACCCATCGAAGCACGAGGTATGGTCGCAGCTCAGCCTACCACGACCGCCCGGCTCGACCTAGCTGATACGCTACACGCGTACAAAACAGTGAATACCTCTCTAAACATACGAGGAGTGGAATCTACTCCGAAACCCATGAATACTGGTTTCAAAAAGGCCCTCTCAAAACAAGCTGAGTTCAAACCCCAACCAGTAGAGAGTAGGCCTCACAAACCGACGGCCTATGTCTGTCGAAACCACGCACGTTTCGGTAACGAAACTCGCAAATGTGCAGACCCAGAACACTGCACTTGGAAGACAAACACTGCTTCCAAAACTAGCAAAAAGGCAGCGACTATAAGCCAGCCTAAAACCTGGGTTTCAAACGAAAATACTCAGAGATCGGTACAAGAAAGTACCGTTCCAACCTCCGACGTAGAGAGTTCGGAAAACGAATAACTGCCAGTGTATCTGAGCCTATACACCGGCAGTCTACTGAGTATAAAAGGCTTTTTTTCAAGTGCAAACTAAATGGCACTGAATTTCTCATCGACACGGGAGCAGAAGTGAACATTCTGCCCCACAATGTCACAAAAAAATTGGGCTTAAAAATTCGTAAGTCCAACGTTAAGCTCACAGCAGCTAACGGAGCCCCTATAGACACACTAGGGCGAGCTGACACGACAATTAACATCGGCCTCGGAGACATGACCACCGATTTTATGATCACGAAAGTTGATCTAGCGATCCTAGGTATACCATTCCTCGAGTCTTGGGATATCGGAATACGGGTCAAACACAAGTACATTTATAAAGATAAAATAAAGAGCTATGCCGATCAAAAAATAGCTGCAGTCATGAACAAAAAATTCACTGACGAACAAATAGCAGCTACTATCCCTCATCGTGACAATAACCCTCAACCAGAGGACGTGCAAATCACGGAGGACGAAAACATTCGCTCTATCATTGACAAGTACAATGATAAAATGAGCAAACTTCAAGGAAAGTGGAAAAACAACGGGGTTTACCACCGTATAACCACGGAAGGAACACCAGTACACTTCCGAGCAAGACCCATGGCGGGCGAAAAACGGGCTCAAGTCAAAAGTACTTTTGACAAAATGCTTTCAGAAGGCATAATTGCACCATCAGATTCCGAATGGGCATCCCCGTTACACTGTGTGCCGAAAAAAGACGGGTCATGGAGAATCACCGGCGACTACCGTTTCCTGAACGCGAAAACGAAGAAAGACGCCTATCCTCCTCCTCACATTCGCTCTTTCCAAGCGAATTTACATGATACACGAATCTATTCGACAATAGATTTAAAATCGGCATATTATCATATTCCGATGCACCCAGATGACGCTCATAAAACTGCAATTATTACACCTTTCGGTCTTTATGAGTTTAAGAAAATGAGCATGGGTTTGGCCGGAGCGGCTCAAACATGGCAAAGATACATGGACAGCATCATGCGAAAATTTGATTTCGCATTTGTATACCTAGATGACATCCTGGTGGCTTCCAAAAATTATAAAGAACACATGAACCACCTCAAACAAATTTTTGACAAGCTAGGAGAACACGGACTTCGAGTAGGTTTTGATAAATGCATTTTTTCAAAACCTACCGTCGATTTCCTAGGTTTCACTATCTCGAAAGAAGGGATAATTCCTAAACAAGATAAAATAGAAGCCATAGAACAATTTCCTAGGCCAATAGACGTACGAAGTCTACGCAGATTCCTAGGTATGTGTGGTTTCTACCGAGCATGCTCAAGTAAATTCGCTCACACGGCACAACCTCTGTATGACTCCATTCAGTCAAACAAAAAAAATGACAAAACACCTATCGAATGGACATCAGAGAGAGAAAAAGCTTTCAACAGCTTAAAACAAGCAATGATTAAAGCTACATTACATAATATCGCTCATCCACACCCTACAGCAGAGTGGAGATTAGTCTGCGACGCATCCGACACACACATCGGAGCGGCACTAGAGCAGGAAATTACAGACAAACACGGCTCGAAATCTTACCAACCATTGGGATTTTTCAGTAAAGAAATTCCGGAACAATGGAAGAATAAAGCATCATTCGACAAAGAGATGTTCGCCGTTTACCAAGCTTGCATTCATTGGCACAATGACTTGGACGGCCGATCTTTTCATATTTGTTCAGATCACAAGCCTCTGCTAGGCACGATGCTTAAGAAAAATGCACATTTTTCTAAAATGAGATTAAGATGGCTAACATACATCTCTCAAATGACGAGTGACATTCGTCATATACCCGGAGAGAACAACGTCGTCGCCGACGCACTCTCCAGACCCTTCGATCCAGTTGAAATTCAAACAAAATCGATTTCAACCCAAACTGACGAGGGTCCACCCATAGCCGAAATTTCGCAAATTACAGCTGCAATAGAGTGCAATCTTCTACTGCACATTTCAAATGCACAAATTCGTTCTCCTCCTAACGCAGAGGACAAATTGAAACTCACACGAGTCGAATTTCCTCAAGGAGAAATTTGGTGTAACCTAGACCTAGGACACCCAAGACCTTATATTCCAAACGAAATAAGGCAAGAAATAATCAGCCAAATTCACAATTTGGGACACCCAGGTATACACTCTACAGTGTATAAAGTTAAACAAAGATATTTTTGGCACGGACTCCGTGCAGATGTCTCCAACTGGGTCCGAGCGTGCGAAACTTGCCAACGAGCAAAAATCACTCGCTCCGTGAAGCTCCCGTACTCCGAATTTGAGACGGCTAACAAATTTTCACATGTACACGTTGATATTACCGGACCCTTACCTTTAGCTAAAGGAGGGAAACGTTACATTTTAATGATGGTTGATAGAGCAACGGGTTGGCTAGAGGCAGTCCCTCTTAACAACATCGAAACAACCACGATCACAAACGCCTTTATCAATATTTGGGTAGCTTCAAAGGGCGTACCTAAATACATCACAAGTGATCAAGGCACACAATTCGAATCAGATCTATTCAATTCCATTATGGAACGTCTCGGAGTAAAACATACTCACACGTTACCATACAAACCATCAACAAACGGAATGGTAGAACGCAGAAATAGATCTTTGAAAGAGGCTCTCAAAGCACAAAACGAAAATTGGCTCGACGCACTTCCAAAAGTTCTACTCGCCATGCGTACGGCAGTAGACCCAGCAACGGAAACTACACCGTTCCAAAAAGTTTACGGAATTGACGTACCACTCCCAGGAGACATTTTCGTAACTTCTACAAACCTTTCGGAGCCTCTCTTCTTCCGGCCTACGCATATTAAACATAATAATACGAAATATGCCGTAAACATGCCCAAAAATTTGGATACATGTACACATGTCTATATCAGAGTGCCCACACAGCTCACCTCTCTGCAATGTCCTTACACGGGACCATTCAAAGTGGTTAAAAGAGATAAGTTTTCGGTTACAGTGCAAATTGGCGAACATACAAAAAAAGTTCCCAAACAGCAAATAAAACCAGCTTACACTCTAAACTCGGACGAAGCTGTGTCACGAAACCAAAATCAGGCAGAAAGTAAGGAGAAAACTCCCCGAAAATCCGCCAGAGGGCGCGTCCCCTCTACCAAATTCGACGAGAAGTGGGTGACTGCACTCGAAACAAGCCACGCCCACTTTTCTCGGGTAGGAACAGTGGGAGATATAAATATGAAACACCACACGCCAGGAGCTCATACCAACTTTGACCATGGCAGCTCCCACTACCACAGAAGAGATGATCACGGAGGAAGTGGAAAATCTCCTACTCGCCGAGGAAATTCTGGCAATCATCAGCCCGCTACCGCCGTCGCCGGAGAAGAAGACACCGGCGGACGCCAGCGCGCCGAGAGAGGTGGTGTGGAGAACACCAGCAGCGTTCAAGACGCCGGCTACACCCGCTCCGCAGCTGCCCAGGGCTCCGCCCGCTCAACAGCCCCTCCCGGCTCCACGAAAGTGGATCAGCTCGGGCGACGTGCCCGTGCCTCGGTGGGACGAAATGAGCGCGGCGGGGTGGACGGAGCCGGAACGAGCACCTCCGCAACAGCCCAGCCGCGGCCGCGGGCCATGCCCTCGCGGGTTTGGCTCCCGTCGGCAAAGCTCGGGCCGGCCACGGCCGCCCCGCGGCGCTCGTCGAAACCGGCGAGGCCGGGGCGCACCCCAGGTGCGGGACGCGAGGCCTGCACCTCCGCCCCAACTGGTGAGGGTTTCTTACAGAGAATTCCGTGTGGACCTCCCAGTTCTCCCCAGCCGGCGTCGTCGTTAATAACACGACGTCTTGGGGGGGCACCTGTGGTGAAAACCACCCCCTCTTTTCAACAGCCCTTTTCAGGGCTACCAAAAAGAGGTAGGCACAACACAAAAATATTTATAAGACGTCGAGTTACAACTCCGTCAAACAAAATATTTCACCAGAGAGAAAATACGAATTTCTCTCTCAAAAGTGAAATATTAACTAAAAACATACAAGGCGACCTCCCTAGACACTTACTGGGCGAGAGAGATGCGACAAGTATCTCGAACCAAGTCGCCTTGAACGAGAAAACTCAAACAGAAAATCAAACGTCCTCTAAAACTAGCAAGGACAATTCAAACAAGCCTACTCGCCAATCAGAAACACTGATTACACGAGAGACAATAGGCGAACCAACCAAGAGGCGGCAAGCAACCACCTCTGGTCCAGCAGCCACCCCGGGGACCCCGTCTGAACAACTGACGCAGAGAAAGCACCCGAGGTCCCCGGCTAAACTCAAGGTCGTCGGCTCCGCGACGGACGCTCGTAAGCACCCCGGAGGACCAGCTCAGCTATCATACTCGCAGATACTGAGAAAACAATGTGCGAGCCAATGAGATTACACAGTCGAATTAATGAAATTAAGCGGACCAATCAGGAGGCGGCAGGGGGCGGCCACCTCCCTATAAATACCCCGCTCGGAGCCTCCGAAATTCATTCTACTCTCCGCTCTCGACGACGACACCTCGAAGTACGAAGATTTCTACACGCTCTACGCTGACGAACCTTCTGCATCCCGAGTTCATCTCAAGAACGGCTTCCTACTGCTTTCTACAAGGCCTACCTTCTCTCCACACAGATCTCGCATTGGCATCTACGAGTCCAGTGATTATTCATCCTGCTCATTGCCCAACGTAGTTCATCTGTCAGGACGCCACCCGGTACATCTATCGATATTCTCTTTAGATCGTACGCCCGAGGGACGTTCCTAGCCGTGTCACCCGGGTTTCGTAGCATTAGGCTCGTCACCGACCGCTGGGGCACGCCGGTAAATTACTCTGCTCATCCGCTCTAATTTACCGTCCAAGGAAGTCTTTTTCAAGACTACAAGGTAGGACCCTGACATACGAGCAAAGGAAAGAAGCTCTGTCAAGCGAGTCCACCTTCCTAAACCCTCTATTTCTATACATAGAGGCATCGAAACGAGCTAATAACTCGGCTATTTCGATGGAACGTCTGCCGTCTTATTTCCTCATGCAAGGGGAGGCAGACGACGGCGAAGCCGGGCCTCTTAGCCCCCGTAGCGCTACCTACACGCTACCCGGCCAATCTGCCGGTCCCAGCGACGGCGCAAGGCTCGATCCTCACGACGAGATAGCCTTCTCACCTAACGTATTCACGAGGGAAACGTTAGATCAAGCCTCGCCTATACAAAAGATCGAGGATACCTTTCAGACCCGCTCTGAAGTCAATCATTATGATTCGACCAAGCTGTCCGAATACCCACGATATTCGACACAAGCCTACCCGGCCGATCCGAGTGTCAAATACACTCCAAATGTACAAAAAACGAAGGATACTTTTCAGTACCTCAACCAAGCTCAACATATTCCTCCTACAGATATAAATCTTAGGCCGGAATATTACAAAACGGCTCAGTACCAAACTGATCGAACCCAGCACCCACTATGCGAGCCCAGTGCTCCACGCGGCTGCGACACGAACTACCTCTCAGTTCATCCCGCCAAGCAAGCTGACCTTGACGGATCCGCTCACATTCGTTACAGGAATAACACGGGGACTAACCCGCATAATCAGAATATAAATGTCCCACTTGGTCTACCTACACCAAGTAAAACATATTTAAATCCACTACATATATATATATATATATTTGATTATTTTCGGAATATCAAATCATTCTTTTTTCTTTTTATCTGTGAAATTAATATCAAATTAAGTTTATTATATACATAGTTCAGTAGAACAAGAACAATCAAATGCATATATATATATATATATATATATATATATATATATATATATATATATATATATATATATATGTATATATATATATATGGACAACATTTTGTTATCACTACTCCTACGAAACCACTGGTCCGATTCGGACCAAATTTTGATATATTTTGTATTACCATGGTTGAACTTGTGCCTCCCTAACTTTGGAGAGGATCAGCTGACCACGAGCCGTAATATCAATCATAATGATGCAAAAATCGTGCTCTAATCTCTCCTATTCATCGCAGGACGTCGAAATTAGATAGGGAACCATTTAGAATACTTTCTTGCCATAAAATTAATAATAGTTGACAATTTTCTTGCATTCAAAAAACTCAAATTTCAAAACTATTGAACATTATACAATACGATAATTTACGAAAATTCGCTCATACGATCATGCTGCGTGACTGGAACTTCTTTTATCTTTATATTTTTCTTTCAACTTTTAGAGGTCGTGATCGCTTCAAGTTCCGTTTTTACAACCGCTTCCTAGAGTTCATTAACAGAACTTAGCGATTTTTTCAGTAATTTAAAGATGCACCTGGTGGTGGCATTCGATTGTTTGAGATGGTATCTATAAATTGGATAACCCCCCCCCCCTCCCCCGAAAAACCATTACAGTTGCTTCGAAAGTTTTCGAGTTCTTGATTTCCGAATATTCCAGGCCTTAAATATACTAGGTACCCTTTAGGGTTGGCCGAAAGTGATGCCGATGTTCCTAGTACATCCACTGCAGATGTATTATTATTTTGAGCCGAATTTCGTAAAGTTTGATCTAGTAGTTTCAAGCCGTACGGGTTAGGCGTTGCAACGAACCGTTTCTCATGCGATTAGCGTCGAGCGTGGCGAATACTTGGATGGGTGACCGCCCAGGTAAGGGTCCGACGTCCAAGTAATTTTCACGCTTCTGTACGGCGAACCCTCTCCACTCAAGGGGGCGAGGCAATGAGTAGCTTTTGGCGAAACCGAGAACGAATTCTGATCCTCCAATTGGAGGGCAGCTGATGACGTCCGCGACGCCCGAGGCAGTCGGACGAAAAGCCCCAACCTGGAATGGTTGTATATTCTATACTATACTTTACTATGTATTACTTACTACTAGTTTCAGAGTTAAGCTTCGGACAGCAGACAGATTAAGAGACGAATAGACAAGAGACAAATAGACCTTACAGGCTCCATCCTGATCAGCTGAGTGTGAAGTTACATATGTTGTCTGTCTGATTGCAGCTACCAATTGTGAACTATTCTGCAAATGATTCATTATTTTTCATAATTTATAATGTTTCCTCTCTTCTGATTTATAAAGAATAAAAGTGTTCTAAATACTTTTTAACCTACTTATATTTTACCTATCTCTAATCGAAAAGTTGGTTCCGCTAATATACGCTAACTAGTAGGTACCTACGTGTTTTTTACGTTTGAAGACGGCTCAAAAAATATTGATTTGGTATCAGGTAGATAGAAAATGTAAAGCTCTTTCCAACGTTGTCGTAATTGTTTAGTTTAAATTAAAGTGTCCCTAAGGGGAGTTACGGCCATTTTAACGTCATAAGGTACAAAACACACAAAAAATCTTGAAAATTGAATTAGGTACTCGAAAACTAATCATAAAAAAAAAACGCTGCCCCCCCTCCATTTGCTTTCCGCTTTGAGCCAGCGGCTAAATTGCTAAAACATGGTAGGTACATGCTTCCTGCTAATTGGGGGTCGCATTTTTGTTCTTTCTCCTAGGATGGTCCTCCACTGGAAGCGACTAAGCGTATTCGTCCGTATAAGCGACTAATCCCATAAGCTTGAAACGTATTAGAGGTCCTCCACTACAAGCTACATGAGCGAGCGACTTCGCGTATTTTGAGGCGACGAGCGACTGATCCCATCCGGATGGGATCAGTCGCTTGTCTTCGAGCGACCTGGCTTCCCCCTTCCATGTTTTCTCGGCGCACCCTTCGACTGTGAACGGCGAACCTCAACATCTACAGGATATTATGTTAATTTTCCAGAGGAGTTACGTTGAACTTTTCACTTTTGCGCCTCAATTACATTACCTTGGTTAAATTAACACTCACTATCAAAAACGTATTTTTTTTTTAGGAGTTACGCTGAATTTTAACATGGAAACATGTTTTAGCGATGGATCCCCCACCGAAAAGTGAGACTATAAAGTGAGATGAAAGTAGCGCCAATAATTGTGATGATTTCCGCTTACAACCGAGTCGTTGCTAGGGATATGATACTTCGTCGTTTTTCATCCCACAAAATTCGTTGACCATTCGTTCGAAAGCTCTCGATTTATCCAACCATACTATATTAACTACTGCAAAGTGCGTGGCCAACAAGCTGAGTTATGAGCATGGTTATATGAATAATTGTTTACACACAGGTGATCATTCTCAATTATTGATATTGTGAACATGATTGCAACCGCTTGTTAATTTCTGATGATTTCATTGAGCTGGTGTTTCGATTATGTGATTCATAGGTGATCCGAATATTGCGAGAACGGTTTGATTTGTGAAGCGGTGGTTAAATCATTTTAATAGGTAATTTCTATACTTTACACTATAGGAAGCTGTAATTTCGTATGTAGCCTCTTTCTATAATAAAGTGAATGTTTACTCGCGAGTTTCTATTAGGAGATCATCATCTCACAAGAGCTCAATCGTCGTGATCATTTCTATAATAAAGTGAGAGCGAGGAGCTAAAACATGGTTCCAGGTTTTTTACATTTTAGCAGTCAGGCTCAAAGTAATAACATCCGGGGGGCCCAGGGGGGCAAAGCCCCCTGGCGGGGTCAAGGGGCGGAGCCCTTTGCGAGGCCCGAAGGGCCTAGTTTTTTGTTTCTGTACGTTCATTACAATCTCTTATTATGATTAACAACAATAATTACAAGTAAAAATGTAATAATTATCTGGTTTAAATACTTTACTACCTGAGAGTAACACTGAAGCGTTCTGCTGGTGAGATTGTGTCCCTGAAGTTGGACGATTTGGTGATCGAAGCTTGTAAAGCATTCAAGATGTAACGTACGTTTGTAGGTCCATCCTATAATAATTTCGAAACTTCTCTGAATCTCCCTTCAGCTCGTCGTGGAGGTGGTTGAATTCACCCAAACTTTGCCTCCTTGTCAATATTGGGTTCATCCAGAACATTCGTCGTTTCCTTCTCATCCGAAGGAAATTTACGAGAGCATTATCCAGCAAATAATAATAACTCTACGTCGTCCATTTTACCAAAAATAAATGCAGTCTACTACACACCACCACAGACTTCGCGCGACTAAGTCGCCTCCAATGGAGGAGCTCAGTCGCTTCCCAGTCGCCTCGCGGAAGTCGCCTTGTCGCTTGAATACGCTTCCAGTGGAGGACCAGGCTAATTCGGGGTCGCATTTTCCACGAGACGTTCTTGAACAATCAAGACGTCACGAGACTCTAGATCCTGATTTGCTATTTGTCCAACTAACCTGAATGTTTACTAAGGGATTCACTACTTAATGGTATGTATTTTTGAGATGCGAGCGCAGCGAGCATCCAGACCACTGATCTAAGCAAAAACTGATCTGTGTAAAATCTCATGGCGGCTGCAGCGCTGGGAACTAAAGAGCAAGTCAGGGTCTAGAATCTCTTGACTCGACATGATTGTTTGAGAACCAACGTCTCGTGCATTTTCCTATCAATGGACTATAATGCGCATAACTTAGCTTCCGTTGAAGTGCAATGGTACAATGTTAAGTTACTAATCTTCGGTAAAATGAGAGCTTTCCAACGAAGGGTGAAAAATTGTTTGACGATGAAAACTGCGGAAGTTCCATTTCCCTAACAACTGTTTGGTTTTACGTGAAAATCATAAGAAAATAGGAGCTTTTACTAGCAGATTGCGTAGTACATGGTGCCTAGGTACTACTTAACAGTACCTACGAGGAATCGGGCCCCCGCTAAACGTTTACACTAATAACTACTTTTTAAAGGAAGTAGGTATTGTCGTTTTAATATTGTGATTGCGTGGCACAATGATATTGTTTACTAACCATTTATAAAATCGCATTATTGGATAATTATCTTGTAAATAAATATAAAACTAAGACATAAATATCTCACTAACCTTCAGTGAAATGAGTGCTTTCCAACGAATGGTGAACAATTTCTGTGAGATGAACACTACCGAAGTTCCATTTCCTCACCAACGGCTTAGTTGTACGTGAAACTCATGAGAAAATTTGAGAGACAGTTTTTCGTGACGTAAAATCGTGACACTTTAGGGCCAGTAAGGTGATGGCTAAAGCATGTTCCGTGCTAAAAATCTCCAAGAGGAACTTTCAATCAGAAATGAGCACTAAAATCGACCCTCAAAGTTTGATGAACTTGAGTTGGGACACTCTGAATACTGTACAATACAATAATTTAGCAAAATTTGCTCATAAGATCATGCTGCATGACTGGAACTTTTAGTAATTGGCAGTGCGCTGAATCATCCATCATCATCATCATCATGCATTTATCGTCCTTGCATTAAAACCACCGTTGGAAGCGACAATTTTGTACGTCACCTCAAACTTCGTGAGGACCCACAATTTTTATTTTCTAGGAACATTTTGTCAGTACCTTTGCAAAACAGGAGGCTTAATATCCAGACGCCATAAAGAAGTACGAGATGTATTGGGCGAACTCATGTTTGAAGCCTGGGGAAATGTTGTTAAAGAACTCGTCATAGTGGAAGCGTCCAATACCTCAGCAAGGCTCAGGGGCGATCTGGCGTGCAGAGGTGTATGGGAAAGATAGAGAGAAGCCATCTTTGATATTTGTGTCACTAACACTGATGCGCCCTCTCATATTTCCCGTCCAGTCTCAGCAATGCTGAAGTCTGCAGAGGAAGAAAAGAAAAGGAAATACATATAATGAATGAAGACGATCCTCCTTCCGTTTGCACGACAGACGCAATATTTGCTCCTCAAATGGCGAACTGTATCAAGGTAATGGCAGAACGGTTGGCAGACAGATGGTCTAAACCGCAAAGCCATGTTACCGCGTGGGTAAGAGCGCGGGTTTCGTTTGCCATTTTGCGTACAACGTCCATGTGCATTAGAGGAACTAGGAAGAAGTGAACTGCAGAGGACCTGATAGGCTTTCGTGATGGAGCAGCGATAACAATGGGTTTGGGACCTTCATCTCGTACATAAAAAAAAAGAAGAAACGAATACAACTGAACAAGCCTAGCAGGGGAAAGAGAGAGAAAATCCACCCAGTGCCTTAGCGAACGAAAAAGAAGATTAACTTGTCAACAATCAGTTTAGATTCTTTTGTCAGTACCTCTTTAAAATTCGATTAAATTAATTTTTCATATAATTCCTGAAGATCTAGGACGTCAAGTGGGGAGAATAATGAGGCATTGGATATAGTTTTGGTTTCCTAAGTAAAATTTTGATCAGAGTTTTTTGAGTGTACAAAATAGATTGAAGTTTTCTTTTGTTTTTTGAACCCCAAGCAATTATTCAACATGTAAGCTTTGTACGAGGGAACGAGACGGTTTCATGAGTAGGTAGTAGCTACTTCTAATTTAGACACGAATCAATTATGAATCAGAGATACCTATACATTTGATATTAACGTAGAATACCTATTTGTGAAGACCTTCGTTACACATAAACGTTTCGTTTCCGGTTGGAGATGCCAAGGCTAAAACACATTTTGTGTTAAAATCAACAAGAGAGCAAATCATAACTGGTGGAACATAGTAAAAATCGCCTTAAAACTACGACGATCATATATCAGCTGATACAGTTCAAATGGAATTCTTTCCTGTTTGTTATAATTCCTGTCACCTATTTTCTACGAAAATACGATAAATAAGGAGACAGGATGTCTCTAAACGGATTTCAATAAAGAAAGTTTTGAAAATTTTTCATTTTAAAAAATGTTTGGAGCCATTACAATAACTTCATTTTTTACGAAAAGTCGTTAAATGAAATAACTACAGTGTTTTGCAACACCACATCTATTGTACCTTTATACGAGTATTACAACCGTTCATTCATCTAACTTTCATAAATAATTCACTTCAAAGTATAACACCAAATGAGATCCTAATACAACTAATCTTCGTACAAAGAAACCATTTGAAATGTTCATTCACATAAATCCTAATTTCCTATTTTCTGACCTCAAATCCGGAGTCAGCGCCCTTGAAAACCCGGAATTATGTACAAATTGTCATCATAATAGCTTCGTGTTTCAGTACCATCATAAAACGAGATGAATGGTTAGTTGTAATGTTACCTACGGTATCAGTGCGCTATATGGAGTTTACTCCAAATATTTAAAAAATAAGCTAGTTTTTTCAAAAGAACCTTATTGATTAGAAAACAATGAAGCTGCTTGAGCAGAAATAATGCATGATTCAAGGATTAGGGATGTACTAGTAAATAATATAACCATAAAATTGGTTTATATTATATTTGATTTCAAGACACAGGTACTATCACTATGAAATAATATAGGAATATCAATGAAATAGTAAAGTTTAATTATGAATTGATTAGTAATGCCAAGGTAGGTAATTGCGAATACTAAATTTCTTGTCGATTGATATTTTCGACAAAGGTGGTTTTGTACAATCAAAGAAACTATATATGATATTCAACTATCGCGAAACTACCATAGAGGAATGACAACATGCTGGGGAGGCCAAAGAAATGCTGGGAAATGTCAGGTATTCACTAAAATTCAACCCTCAAGAAATTCTACTATGTTATGTTTATGTGATAATAGCATTCAACAGCCTTCCTGAGCATTGATATATCTAAGAATCCAAAACACAAGATATAACTAAGAAATTATTATTTTAAAGAAATGTTGTTAATCCTAGATATAACTATCCATATCAGCACTTTTATAACATAGAAGTACCTATATGAATAGTTGAAGATTGATTCGAAGCGAATATATGCTGATTCGAAACGATCTGCTGATATAAAACTCAGGAATTGTAAAATAATAATAATAATTCTCTTATAAACATAAATTTTTAAAAGGAAGACGTAAAAAAGACGGATTTGATGACGGGGGGGGGGGGGGGTAAAGAACCAAGTACACCAATAAAAAGGATTACAACACATTTGAAAAACGTTCACTTTCTTTGAACTATAATCAAGTCTCTTTGCTTCCCAATGTCATTACACCCAACAAACACTATTAGGTAAAAGATTATCATTTAAAACGTTACGACTGCCCTCCTTGGTAAGGTTGGATGGAGTTAGGACTGAGAAGTGTTCTGCTGACCGTTGGTCTGAGGGAGGCGGCTGGCGCAGTTTTCAGCAGCCTCGGCCAGGAGCTTCGTCCGCCTTCTGGTATAGTGCTGCCACAGAAGCACCTGCTGGTCGTCAATGAACTTGGTGCACTGGGCATTCGCTAGCTCCTTCCTGCAAAAGGTATAGTTTTGTATTAGAATCAAAGTTCTTCAGGGGCCAAAATGGTGTAAGCACATTGGAAATTCAATTAAAAATTTTCATTTTCAAAATATTGGGTTGAAAAGAACAAGTTTTAGTAAAATTATAGAAGCCTTAGGGCCAGTTTATCAATTATCTACATTAACTGCAGGATAGCTGTACTGAGTATAGCGCTATACTCCAGATAAAGAATGTGAGTTGTTTATCAAAGCCGAAATACCTAGCAGATAAAATTATCCTTCAGATAAATTCTGTCTGGCAGATGGCGCCGTTAGCATCCTCATTGGTGTGTGTCGGTAGGTGACAAAATAAGGGCGATTTACACATGGAGCTACCACTGAGTAGAGAAGGAGCTACATTTTCTTCATGGATTGACTATTAAAAAAATCGGGTCTGACGTCCACAACACAACAGTGTCATCATGCTATCAAGCTCGGCAAATAAGAAACCACCACATTTTTGCCATTTGCTTCATTTCTAGAGAGAGAAATACATATCGTTGGTGATATACGAATTGCGATATTGCAACCTGAATTATTATGAATGAATTATTGTGATCAGTAAGTTGTGGGATTAATTTCATCTTCGATCTGTGTTATAATGTAAAGAACGGTATCTTTGTCCAACCAAAACCTCAATAAAAATACGCACTCACCCCATTAGTAGGTGATCTAGGTATATACGGTCTTATTTTCCAATCAACGAATTTTGCTACGATAGAATTTTCACCGTTGCTGCTGTTTGAAGACAGATCCCCAAATATATCCATTGGAAGGTACAAAAATAAATACCATCAATCAAATTTGATTCCAAATTCTTGTTTGAGGTTAGAAAGCTCTAGATATCTCATTATCCTCCAGTTATAATAGTTATCCAGCCGTCCAGGGACCAGATAAATTAAACGCCAGATAAGGCTTAACTAGGGATGGATAAACACCCCCTATTGTGTTATCTGGAGGATAACGCTACCCCTCAGATACATCCCCCTTCCTTATCCTTAGGATAAATGTGTGTTTTTTTTTTTTTTTTTTTTTTAATTTTCTAAGGGGCGTAGGAGGAGGGCGGCTTTTAGTGGTCCCTGCGATACTCCTGAGACAAGGGCCAACCCGGAACTGTTTAACACATTACTTTGGGTTGGCCCCTCTCTTTCTTCGGCCTTACGCCTCTTCTATCTTGAATTTTCGCCCTCGGGATGTCTCGTTCTTTATTTACATATATACATAATACATACATACATCTGTTATTAGTTTAACACACTAAGGTTTTACATCTCAGTACTATTTGTATACTAGTACAAACATTAAAAGTTAACGCGTTTATTCCTTCTACAATTCCTCCTCCCATTCTCTGTTGGCTTCCTTCATCTTCAGGACGGAAAAAACGAAGTTCTTAACTGCGCCCTATTTCTTCTGCTCTTCCAACATTTTATCCACTACCGTGTCCGGAGGCAGTTGGCCGAGAGTTGCTATCGCCTCCTCTCTGAGAGCCCTCCACTGGTCGCACACAAAGAACGAATGTTCCACATCATCCTCTCCTCCTCGGCAGTACCAACACGTGGGATCCCGCAGCTTCCCAATTTTTACCAGGAAGGTGCTGAAATACCCAAGTCCCGTCAGAAACTGGGTAAGGTAATAGTTCACTTCCCCGGGTCTCCTCCCCAGCCATCTATCGATATCCCTTATCAGCCTGGCTGTCCACCTCCCTCCCGATTCTGATGCCCAGGACTCCCTCCATTTTCGAAGAGTCTCAGCCCTCTCCTCCCTTCTCACGAGCTATGGCCGCTCTTCATCCTTTCTCATGCATATCCGCTTTCTCTTGGCTGCCTGCAGGTGAATAGGGATAACCCCCGCCACGACCTGTGCTACAGGGCTGGACACCGTCCAGAAAGCACTGCATACTCGCAAAGCTCCCCGTCTCTGAACAGCTTCCATCCTCATCCGATATTTTGCAAAACGCAACGAATCAGCCCATATTTCGGCTCCATAAAGCATAATCGCATTGGTCGTGCTCATAAGGAGTCTTCGTTTCCCCGGTGAGGGGCCGCCAATGTTCGCCATCAGCTTACTTAGGCTCCCGACCACCTTTGCCGCTTTGTCGAAGACTTTACAGATGTGGTCCCAGAAGCAGAGCTTACTCCAGCATCACACCCAAATATCGCACAGACGGAGCCGTTTCAATCCTCTGATCTCCTACATTCATAGGTATGCAACGATCAACTCTCTTCGAGGTCAGCAGAACCATCTCCGTCTTTTGGACGGCAAGGGAGAGGGCATGATCATGCAACCAGTCAGTCACTCTTCTCATTGCCTGGTTCAACTTATACTGCAGATGCTCCATAGTGCGCGCAGTAATCAGCACGATGATGTCGTCTGCATATCCCACCATTGTGATGCCTGGCGGCATGTCCATCCTCAGGATCCCGTCATAGTTGACATTCCAAAGGTTCGCCCCAAGGACAGATTCTTGTGTAGCACCCAACGACACTCTCATCTTCTTCTGTCCCTCCCGGGTTTCATACCTCACCCATCGATCCTCAAGATAACTCTGGAGCACCCGGAAGAGGTACTCCGGGACCCTGAAGTTGTCCCTCAATGCCGTCAGGATGTCCTTCCACCGGACGGAGTTGAAGGCGTTCCTCACGTCAAGTGTCACAGCCAAACACATTTCCCTAGACCAGTGGTTACCGGACCGTGTTCTCCCTGCAATGGTAACCACCTCATTAATTGCGTCAATCGTGGACCGTCCTCTGGTGAATCCATACTGCCGAGGAGAGAGTCCCCCTGCTGTTGCAATCACTTCTAGCATCCTTAGTTTGAGTAGCTTTTCGTACAGTTTCCCAGCTGTATCTAGCATACACAACGGCCTATAGGCCGACGCCGTATCAGGGTCACCCTTACTTTTACCAACAAGAGCCAGCCGTCTTCCATCTTTCAGGGAAGATTCCTTCTTTCAAACACTCATTATACATGTTGAGCAGCATGTCTGGATGGCGTTCGCAAACCCTCTTCAGTATCTCAACAGGGATTCCATCTAGACCAGGGGCTTTCCGGTTTTTCATGGTCCCTACTGCCTTCCGTAGTTCATCCCTCGTAAAGGGGGGAATATCAGCCGGTGGGATCGTAAAAGTTGACCGCACCTCCAGCTCGTGTGATGGAAATAATTCCTCCACTATCCTCTCCTTCACATCTGTTGGAAGTTCAAAGGTGGGGTCTGACCCGCTGAGCTTTTTAAGCACCAGCTTGTATCCCAACCCACATGGGTCGTTCTCAACATCCTCACAAAGCTCCTTCCATGTCTTGGCTTTACTCCTAACTATGACCGCTTTGAGAGCTCGCCTTGCTGCTCGGTACTGTTCGGACTTTAGCTCAAAGTTGGGCGTGTTTCTTCTTGCTCTCTGCGCCAGCCTCCTCAGCTTGAAACAGCCCTTTCTGAGTTCAGCTATCTCCTGGCTCCACCAATACACAGGGTGTCGGTCCCGCACTGGGTTCCTCTTAAACATGGAACACTCACACGCCTTTGTAAGCAAACCCATGGTGGCAGTGACAAGTAGCAGTGCTACTGATCCTACACTTGTTCCCATGGCGATCTGTCTCTCTGCCCGCTGCTTCACCCTGGTTAACGCTCCCTGGGCAATCTTGATCATTGTATCGAAAACGTCACAATCCAACCTTTCAACATTCCAGCTGAAAGTAGGAACAGGAGGTCGTCGTTTTTGAGCTCCCACACCAGCTCTATACTCAATGTACTGATGATCACTCCCAGAGAAGTCCTCCAGGACCAGCCATCCCTCAATCGTTGCTGCCAAAGCTTCCAAAGCCATAGTTACATCTGGTATTGACCCTGTGCAACCAGCTCGCCGGAACGTTGGAGTATCCCCGCTGTTCATGACGATCAGTCCCAACCTTGCTTGCATCTCTGCGAGTCACTGGCCCCTGGAATCAGGCACTAAAGCAACCCATTTGATCCCTTTGTCATTGAAATCACCAGCCACCAGCACTTTACCACTCGTTCGCCGGAGTTCATCCTCCGGCTGGTTCAACTTCTCCTCGTAGTCCAATATTGGTTCATTTGGAGTGAAATAGCAACTGAAGTATGTCACTCCCTTGCTTCTCATCCAAACATACCCGGTCCCAGCACCACTGGCCTCCGCTGGCACCCTGTTGCGGTTCACCACCCATATTGCCGCAGTGCCAAGAGTGTCCGACATCCAGTCCTGACCCCCAGGGTTACTATGCTGCTCGCTAATAAGCATTATATCCGCTTTCCTTTCATATGCCATTTGCTGCTTCAAGTGGTTTGCAGTGACACTCCTGTGTAGGATAAATGTGATTGATAAACCGGCCCTTAGTGATAAAACTAAGGTTGATTTCCTGAAGCACATAAGATTCGTAAATGCTACCTTTGCATGGAGATAGATTCTTCCATATGCTAGGGGAAATTTCCATTAATATCATATCACATTTCTCTCTAATAAACTCGCTCACATTTGATCTAATAAACATAGTACTAAATAATGTACCTGCCTAACTACGCAGATTAAGATCTAATTCACTGACTAAAGGAGGCAATTCCTGCTAATTATTCCTTGCAGAAATGAGAAGATGAGAAAAAAAAAAAAACAATCCTTTCCTTCTCCTGTAAGTTTGTCAAATTTATCAAACCGGTTTCCGTGTGTTGTCACGGACCCTCTTCAGCAATGGAAAATTCAAAACCCAGAAAGCTCGGAGCACACTAGAATCAAACACATGTATGCACAAACGTCGACAGATAGAACAATATAAACAAAACACATAAAGGCTATAACTAAAATTTGAAGAAGCAGTCAACAACATACCCTCAGGATCACCAGTAATAAAATTAAAAAATCATCCATCAAAACTTTATTGAGGGCAACTGCTGCAACAAGCAAGGAATATGCGGGTATATTCTTGTTTAAGACTTACTTAATGATTGTTACTTCTGATTTGATTAAATGTGTAGCCCTTGTTCCTCCCCGAGTTTCCACTTCATTATGGCACTGGGTTTTTTCCCAGACGCTATGAGGTTGCTACAGTTGTCATTCCCTTTACTAACATTTTGATGAATGATGTTTTTTTCTTTTCTTTCATTAATGATGATCCTGAAGATACGTTGTTGACCTCCTTTATACGTTTTCTTTTCATTTTTCCATCTGAGGACGATTATGGTTGCAATCGTTTGATCCTGGGGCACTCAGAGCTTACTGGGTTTTGAGTTTGCCGTGGCTGACGTGGGTCCGTGACAACATATCGAACCCGGTTCAATCAATTTGACGATCCCTTACAGGTGAAGGAAAGGATTGAATTTTTTTTTTTTTTTTTTTTTTTAATCATCTCGTCCCTCACCCCTGCTGTAGAGATGGAACGGCCCAAAAATATTTGATACCCCGACAGGAGTTCGAACTCGCGTCGTTACAACTCCGGGAAATTTCCCGTAGTTGCAATACTCCAACGATCTGAGCTATGAGGCCAGGGTTATTAAACCTCTTTGACTGTGAGAGTTATTTTCCTGGAGCGTAATATTTCCTCGGAGTCAAATACCAGCCATCCCGGCTGGTTTGGGGTCGAACGAATGATGAAGTGAAACTGCAGGCCTCTGGCTCAGCAGATGCTGGCTGGAACAAGTCAGCAGTCAAGCGAGGTCACTGTCACGGTGTGTTTTGGCTCAAGTGAGTGAGGAAGTGAAAGGTGCTACGACAGGGAATGTGATGTTTACAGTCTTTTGGCTCGAGAGGAATTTAATTAATTATTGATTCGTATTATTTCGGGTCCTATTTTGACTGCGCCATTGTAGCAGCCCAAAATGGCTTAGGGATCATGAGATGTTGTGATAAATTTCTGTTCTAGAACCAAAAATTTCAACCATGTATCATGTTTTCTCCTCGATATTGATTCGAAATTCTATGAAAACATCAGAAATTAACAAGCGGTTGCAATCATGTTCACAATATCAATTATTGAGAATGATCACCTGTGTGTAAACAATTATTTATATAACCATGCTCATAACTCAGTTTGTTGGACACGCACTTCGCCGTAGTTAACATAATATTGTTGGATAAATCGAGAGCTTTCGAACGAATGGTCAACGAATTTTGTGGGATGAAAAACGACGAAGTACCATTTCCCTAGCAACGACTCGGTTGTAGGCGGAAATCACTGTAACACTATATGTTTCGTGCGCGGAAAAAAATTGACTCGCAAAATTGACGCGCAAAAATTGCTAGGACCCCAGGGCTAAAACATGATAGGTACATGTTAATATATTTGATACCTCGACAGGAGTTCGAACTCGCGTTGTTACAACTTCTCCCGTAGTTGCAACACTTCAACGATCTGAGCTGTGAGGCCAGGGTTATCAAATCTCTTCGATTGTGAGAGTTATTTTCCTGGAGCGTAACAGGGACGAATTCGCAGGAATTGCTACTTTTGATTAAACATAGAGCAACATAACTCACCTTCCCTCAAAATTTTACAACCTGATTATGATTTCATTTGAGAAGGAACATGTAACAAAGAGAATAGTTTCCTTTCTACCAGTTGGGAACCGAATTCTACTGGCTTGGGAGCACATCCCAAAATAAAAATAGAAAAAATGGGATGAGAAGTCTGAAAAATAATTTTGTCGGAACTCGAGGAAACTACAAGGCTCACCAAGATTCATTCACCCTAAGACCAAGCAGGTCGTCATGAGACGAGATGCTGTCTTCATGTAAGAATCTGAGAAGAAGTCCTTGGAAGAAGAAGCCGTAACATCGAAAGTGACTGTTCCTGTGGTTGTTTCTACTTGTCAATGGCAAGAGGATGAGAAAGTACTTACCATGAAAAAGTGAAAGGAACCTGAAGACACTGATTTCTCCCAAATACACACATTGACGAGGATTTCCTAGGTTGGGATGACAGTGCTATTCCAGATGAATTAACAGAAGAAAGGGAACAGTGGTATATATCCCACTTTTTTGCCAAAGTTCCTAAGTATTCTTATCTATCGACTCAATTGCCAAATACAACGTAGAACGCACCTTCTAATAAAATATAGGAGAACGCAAAATTATTGAAACTGCTAAGAAGAACTCACCTAAAATGCTCGTACTGCAGCTGATCGAGGAAGTAAAGGCACATCGGGTATTTGAGGCAAAGCGCGTACTGTGGTTCCTTCCAATACGTCAAATACTTTAAATAGTTTATAAATGCTGGGTCCTTGAAGTAGCCCCTTTGTGCGAGGAAATTCAAATAATTTGGGTTCCCGAGACACTGAACAAACTCGAGTTCAATTTGAAAACGTATCTTTTCATCATTTTGGTCTGTCATTATACTAGATGGAAAGTGGAACAATCCGCTCCACAACGAGGCAAACTGTAATCACGAATCACAACTCCCGCCTGAAGAAATAAAGCGCAACTAGAAAAGCTAAGGAATAAACTAATTAAAAACCAAATAATCAAAAATATGTAGAGCAAGAGTTATGTTTTTCGGAGAAACACAGAAATTAGTGAAATCTGAAAGGAACGTCTCTTATCTTCTTCTTCTTCTACACCTCTATTTATTGACCATGGTAAGAGTGTGTGGTCACTAATTTGTATTGATGGTATAGAAATAGATGATTGTCAGGAATTGTCTGCTCTATGGCAGTTTTCGCTGTTAACCAAAAATCCAGTGGCGTATAAAAGCCCCCGAAATGAGGAGAAAATGTAAGACAAATTTAACTAATGCGAGTTTATTCTTTAGATTTTTTGGTATGTTCATCTTCACAATAAAAATAATATAACTTGTTTTAAAGAATTTCTAACTAGGTATATTATAGTTCAGAAATGGTTCAAAATGCATTATAACAAGTTGTTTTATATTTATTGTGAAGATGAGCATGCCACAACATAGAATATCCCCTAATCACCCCATAGTATTCAAAAATACCAGGCAATCTGAAATTTTCACAAACACTAACAAAATTTTAATAGGCCATCGGAATAATTCCCATTTTAAATTCCGATTGAAAGATGTAAATCATCCAACCCCCTTTTGCCCCAACTGTCCATGAACTCAAGAAATTGAGAATGTAGATAATCAACTAAATAACTGTGTAAAACATACTTTAGACCGTAAAAAATTCAAATTTGAAAACGAAATCAACACTTTTACAATTCAAGAACATTATTAAAACTAAATCTAAGCATATCATTTCTCAAAAGTTGGAAGAATTTATAGAAAATATTCAAATATAACAATATAGTATACAATCCCGATCAACACCATCACTCTCTCATCTCTACAATCCCAGTATAACTAAAACCCATCTACAACCCAACAACCTGAATAATAATCATAAATCAATGGAAGAATACCTACTGTGTCCGACATCAAAAAAGGACAAAGAAGCAGAGAAATACCACCACCATCATGAAAGTATAACCTAGTTATTCCTTAAAACCTCCCCATCTATCCCATCTGCGTCTTGTCGCTTGTTCTTATTTGTTTACATCTACGTACTTGCGTCGTCGTAGAAGTTTTGATACCTGATTATTACGTATGGGAGTTAAAAGTCTTAAGTTAGTGAACCACACCATGTTTTTGCCCTGCGCTTTCTTTCTCGCCAGTCTCACTTCGTTATAGCGGCCGATCACAAGTTGGTTTGCAGTAGGAATGCGCCGTTGGCTCGTTTCTTAACTAATTGTTGTCAACATCATGCCGGATTTCGTACCTCTGAAAATCCTGGAACTCTTCAGTGGCATAGGAGGAATGCACACTGCTCTTGAAAGTAAAGTACTTCACACACAATAACCTAATAGTAGTTATCAACTTTTAGTTAACACTAAAATTTGACATAAATGACTACGTGGTAATGTCAAGTTTTTGTCGAGGGGTGAAGTTTAGTCCCAAACCCCCCCTTTTTTTCAAACCGAGATTTCTCCACCGTTTTTTAATTTTAAAAATACGATTTGGAATCGTTATACTCCCCTTTTCTTCATTGGCATTTGGAACATCCTAAAA
Organism: Adelphocoris suturalis; assembly: GCA_030762985.1. Classification (NCBI taxonomy): domain Eukaryota; kingdom Metazoa; phylum Arthropoda; class Insecta; order Hemiptera; family Miridae; genus Adelphocoris; species Adelphocoris suturalis. The sequence goes on from CM061044.1 coordinate 71,292,570, forward strand.
AATTATTTACATTACCTAATTAATAGGGGTTTTAAAAAGTTGGGGGTAGCACTATAGTGCGAGAGATATGAGAATGGACTACGATATGGATACGAGAATGAACTACGATATGGATGTACACCTCTGGCCAGGAGAAGCCTATAGGTCTCTCCCTCAAAACCTACTACCTCTAGTATCTTCAGTTTGGCATTCTATACAAAAAAAAGTTCGTCATGTAGCAGGATTGTATGCGCGAACTTTCGTAAAATATTGTTGCATTGCATATGTTGTTACAGTTTTCGAAATTTGAGCACTTTGAGAGCAAAGACATTGTTACTACCAAGGCAAAATAACTCATTCTGAATTATGTATATTCTGCTATTCAAATTAAACTTTGGATTTCTAATTTTTCGGCAAATATTAATTAATTTTAAAGGCCGTATCACAATAGTATTTTTTCTCGCATTTTTAATGCCCAAACGTGAAGAAAAAGTGCTTATTTCTAAAGGCCGTATCACACTTGCATTTTTTTCGCATTTTTTCTGCGTTTTAAACGCTGAAACGTGAAGAAGGCAAACTGCGTTTTTTCAAGTTCAGTAGTGAATGTTGAAGAGGAATAACTGCAAAAACAGCGCATTCTGGCGGAATGCGTTTTTATGAAATCTGTCAGGTTAGGGCTCCTAGGGGTTTTTCATTGAATTGTAACCTCCCCAAGGGTTATGTTTAGCATTTTTCTTGCGTCAAGGTAAAAATTAGAACGTGTTCTAATTTTCCCAAGTGAGTTTAAAAACGCTCCGCCAGGATGCGCAATGGTCGAAAAAGCTGACCTTGGAAAAACGTACTTCTTCTCCTTCACGTTTTTGCGTTAAAAACGCAGAAAAAACGCGGAAAAAATGCTAGTGTGATACGGCCTTAAGGTCAACTTTTTCGACAATTGCGCATCCTGGCGGAGCACTTTTAAACTCACTTGAGAACATAAAAACGTGTTCTAATTTTTACCTCAATGCAAGAAAAATGCTTAAACGTAACCCTTGGGAAGATAACAATCCACTGGAAAACCCCTCCCTAGGAGCCCTAACCTGGCAGACTCAATTAAACTGCATTCCGCCAGAATGCGCTGTTTTTTTTATTCCTCTTCAAAATTCACTCCAGTCTTCTTCAGTTGCTATTTTCGAGTCCGTGATACACTGATACAGCATTAAAAATTCGAGAAAAATGCTTTAAAATTAATTAATATTTTCACCATGATTTTGTGTATACATTTTTTAATGGTTTAGTTCATCATTGATAAAAACTTGTTGACTAAAATTCTGCTAAAACATCTACATTCAACTATTTATAGCCGTTTTAGTGCATTTTTTTAATTTGGCCAATTTAATGTGCTCAAAAAGCGGTGGCCAACGAACTTATCCTTTCATTTAGAAAGCTTGATTTTTGGCGCAAACGGATTTTGGACCTTTCTTGTTATCTGACCGCCAGCACCTCCAACGCTGCCTCCAATCAAACTATACACATCATTCTGATGTATATGCCCAACCAAGGCCCTACAACTGTACGTGGATCTCAGACGCCGCCTACTGCAAATTGAAGAGAGCATTGGCGGACATATTGGGGGCAACTTCACGCGCGCTTTTTGAATTGTGAGGATAGCTAGTTTGTGTACAAGTGTTCATAGAAAACATATTTTGTATTATCTTGATGAAAACTAGTCTAAAATCATTAAAAACGTCAATTATTATGATGACAACACAGTTTTTAAATGAATTTAATGCAATATTTTCAACAGAGACAAACTATAGGAGCTCTTGTCTTTGGAATATCTAACCAAATATGACGATTTACAAACTTATTTAGGCCACAATTCTCGTCCGATTTTCGTGATTCTTTTTTTGTTCAACTATGAATTTGGTCTAGTTTTGGATCTTATATCAGGTATTTCAAATTTGATTATGAAAAAGGGTGAATGGAGGGGGTAACAGTAAAATATCATGATGTTTTAACTAATATTGTCAGATTTTTGTGATTCTTTTTTTGTTCAACTATGAATTTGGTCTAGTTTTGGATCTTATATCAGGAATTTCAAATTTGATTATGAAAAAGGGTGTATGGAGGGGATAACAGTCAAATATCATGATGTTTCAACTAATATCGTCAGATGTTTGTGATTCTTTTTTGTTCAACTAAGAATTTTGTCTAGTTTTGGAAGGTAGGTATATTATGAGTTTCAAATTTCATTATGGACGAGGAAGATTGGAGGAGGTAACAGTACTAAATCATGATGTTTTAACTACTCAAGTCAGATTTTCGAGATCATTTTTTAAATTCGATTATAAATCGGTCTAGGTAAAAAAAATATGTCAGGAGCTTCAAATTTCATACTGGAAGTTTTATTATTTGAATTTGCTGTCGGTGGAGGGAGTTAATTGGAAGGGGGGAGGGGGGGATTCGAGAAGTCATGATATATTTGTTTTTTCTCTTATTTTAACTCTCACCAAATATATATAAAATCCATTCATAGGGACGTCCGTGGAATGCGTGCATTACTTACCAATATGATTTCATGTAGTTTTGCGTAGTGGCGATATTGTACTTTTCGTACCGTACTTATAATAGGGCATAAGTAAGTTAGGTATTTTAAAGTGAAAGATCCTTCCATTATTCAAAAGCAATTATCTCAGAACCATTCTTCCAAAGTAACAGAAGAATCGCTCTGCATTTCAATATTGAGACAATATCTTGTACATAAGACACAGTTTTACAAACACCATGGGTTCACCTGGATGGGGCAAGGAGTATGATCAGAGGAGCTGAACAATTGAATAAGTAAATGAATAACTACTTCATGGCACTTTCTATGTTATTATATTATTTTCATTTTACATACAATTTCATACAATTCTCTCAATACAACACAATACAATATACAATAGGCAATATACAATGTCAATACAAAAAACAATTTCATACAATCCTCTCAATTTCTTGTTTAAAGGAAATCTGTGGAAAAAACAAAACAAAATTTAGATTGATTTGAAACTTTGTAGCTCATGCATATTGATAAGTTAGTAAAAAGAAAATATTATCAACTTCAATAGGTACAGCGTAACCACATCAAGAGGCCTACAACGGACCAAAATAATCTTTAGGAAATCGTAAAAATCTATACTTACTTGTGAAATGAGTGTGCAGTCTTCAGTTTTGCGATTTATGCAGTTACATGCCGCACACAAAACCATTTTGCATTATCAAAGAAATTTCATGAGTAGATGAACTATAATAATACAATCTTCATTGCACATAAATAAACGATGTTGCCCCCAATATGGCCGACTACAGACCGTTCAATTTGCAACGCGACACTAGCGCTACGAGTGGGTCTAGTTTACTATTACGATGTCTTTATGCCCAACTAATCTGAATTTTTACTAAGGGATTGACTACTTAATGTTATGTATTTTGGAGACCACAAAGCTATGTCATCATTCTGATTACATTGGAGGTCGTATACAACGTTGGGTGTCCATGACTTACACGTGTGCGTCATGAGCGGTCTGGCCAACGGTGCCCATGATGCACAGTGTGAGTCAAATATTTTACGTATTTCAATGAGAATTTACAACGAAGGGCATGGCAGGTAGGTTTTTTTCAAAGAATGCAACGTGGTCTGGGCAATTTCTGGTACAGAGAAGTGGCGATGGTTCAGAGTTCAATTGGTTCGAATAATTACGTGTTATTCCACCCTTTGTCCCTAAAGAATTGGGTACAGATAGACAACTTGTCTATTAATGGGAAGATGTTTCAATATTTTTATTATCTTGTTTCATGTATTAGCATGAATATGCTTTAGCCATGACCTAACTACCGAAAAATGTCCCACGAGAGTGCAACGAAAGTAGCGCCAATAATTGTGATGATTTCCGCTTACAACCAAGTCGTTGCTAGGGATATGATACTTCGTCGTTTTTCATCCCACAAAATTCGTTGACCATTCGTTCGAAAGCTCTCGATTTATCCAACCATACTATATTAACTACTGCGAAGTGCGTGGCCAACAAGCTGAGTTATGAGCATGGTTATATGAATAATTGTTTACACACAGGTGATCATTCTCAATTATTGATATTGTGAACATGATTGCAACCGCTTGTTAATTTCTGATGATTTCATTGAGCTGGTGTTTCGATTATGTGATTCATAGCAGGTGATCCGAATATTGCGAGAACGGTTAGATTTGTGAAGCGGTGGTTAAATTATTTTAATAGGTAATTTCTATACTTTACACTATAGGAAGCTGTAATTTCGTATGTAGCCTCTTTAGCCTCTTTCTATAATAAAGTGAATGTTTACTCGCGAGTTTCTATTAGGAGATCATCATCTCACAAGAGCTCAATCGTCGTGATCATTTCTATAATAAATTGAATGTTTACTCGCGAGTTTCTATTAGGAGATCATCATCTCACAAGAGCTCAATGGTCGTGATCATTTCTATAATAAAGTGAGAGTGAGGAGCTAAAACATGATTCCATGTTTTAGGATTGATGGCAGAATGATAAACAGAGTTCAGAGGCCGATGGGGGGTCGGGTTCAGAGAATCGACGAGGAGTGAGTCGTGTACGGCTAAAGCATATTCATGTTTTTTAATTTTAGCCGTCAGGCTCAAAGGAACTGTGGCTTTTTTTGAAACTATTTACATAAATATGAATAAATATTCGAATAACTATGAAATTTAGTACTTCTTCTAGCTATTTCTAAATTGACTCACACTGTGCGTCATGGGCATTGTAGAACCAGAAAAACTGAAAACCTGTCAAGGGACGCCCAAGACGCAAAGTGTGAGTCACAATGTGTTGCTGAGGTTAGAAACCAGTGAGCAACTTCTTAATCCGACGATTGAGCATGGGCACACAACGTGATAATATCTGGAGGCAGCGCTGAAGGTGCAGGCGGTCGGAAATCAGTTAAGACAATTTTCAAAACTTTCTAGAGCCATTGCAATAGCTTAATTATCCACGAAAATTCGCTAAAAAGTATGTGAAATATTTAGGTTTTAGTATTTTGCCTATGGGCTTATAGCAAATCTCCATCGTGTTTAATTCCTGTACCTAGCTTCCTGTTTATTTGATTTGCAGTGAGTGATGTTCCTGGAGAGGTATGCGCTGCTATCGACATCAACTCAGTCGCGAACGAAGTGTACGCTCACAATTTCCCAAACATCAAAGTTCTCAGAAAGAACATTCAGAAGATATCTCCTAATTTCATCAATAAAATGCGTATCGATACGATCCTGATGAGTCCTCCGTGCCAACCTTTCACGAGGTAAGCAGAGTTGATTTTCCCGATGCTTTGAGAATTATCAATGGGCAACTTGTGACTTTTTTATTACTTTTCACATTGTTTATTCTGAAAGTAATGAAATAAAAGCATATCTGCATAAATACATAAGGTGTCAATAATGTGATGGGCCTCAAAGGGTTGTTGCCATTTGTGTTTCGAAAAAACGTACAGTGACATACGAAATATGTCACTCCCAGTGATAGGTAGAGCTGAGTGACGTCAAAAATGAGAGATAATTTGACATTTTCTCCATACTATAAAGTTGTGAAATAAGATGATTTCTGTCAAGTGTAGATCAATTCGAATCCTGTGACTTTAACACAGCCAACCTGTCGAAACTAGCAGTCACCACATATTTTCTGGTGCTCAACATCACCACCAATTTTTCTTTACACTTTGTTGTCTACAATTTAGGAGATGCGTATATAATTTCAGAAAAATCTTTCGAGAAAGTGTAAATTTCCGATAAAATCGCGATAGTTGTCCTTTGTGTCCGAATGACCAAAAAAACTCTGCGCTCCGCGCCCCTGGACCCCCGGTTACCTCTATACATGCTTCGAATGAAATTATTGAAACAGAATGTGTTTTAGCCCACGCGTGAACCTGTGAAACCCGCATATAAGAATGACTCAGTTTTTGCGTTTTATCTTATCACTAGATGTCAAGTTGTTTTATTGATTTATCACCAGCGCCATATTTGAAACCTCCTCGTCAAATCTTTCATTTGAGCCCTCATACGAAAAATGCATATTTTACACCCCCCCCCCCCGTCATAAGCTTTAATTTATTCATATAGCATAAATTATCAGAACACTAACAAGCAATCATATTCACAATATCAATTATTAAGAATGATCACCTGTGTGTAAACAATTATTCATATAACCATACTCATAACTCAGCTTGTTGGCCACACACTTCGCAGTAGTTAGAATAATATGGTTGGATAAATCGAGAGCTTTCGAACGAATGGTCAACGAATTTTGTTTGATGAAAAATGACGAAGTATCATTTCTCTAGCAACGACTCAGTTGTAAGCGTAAATCATCAGTAAATTGTTGCAACAAATAGACATTATCTTTATCTATATCTATAAAAATGTTAAGTTGGTTTGTGTAGAACTCAAAAGTAAACTCAAAGAAGTTCTTCACCGATTTCCATTCTGGTGGGCACATATTGGCGAGAAAGTTTCAGAGATGATGTTGAGAATTGGAGACCAATAGGTAAATTGGATTCAAAATTGGACAGTTGTGTTGAGTTGCATCCATTGTTATTTGTTTCTATTGGCAACCACGTTCCCTGAATTGTTAGTTGAGTTGTAGTTCAAGAAAATATAGTTTTGTGTGTATCGTGTTCGAAGTTTCGTCAATTATATTAAGTATTTAAGATCCCGTGCCGTCCGATTTGATTCTCACAGATGGTTTCAGGCTATATCACAGTCCTCTAGATTTACTCCTTCGTTGTAAACTTGGACTTCCTTACCGATGTCGCCCGGGTAAACCACTTTGTAATTAAGGAAAAACTGAACACATGTCGACCTTTTTACGCCAAATGTTAATAGGGTGGATTTCGGCGTAAAGAACTTTCGATAACAAATTCAACGATACCAAAACGATTTTAGTGGGTTGAGACGAGCAGTTTCTATTCGTAGAGATGGATCATCAAAAATTGATATTAAATCGCCTTATTAACTGTAGCAATGTTGGTCGGGAGAGTTTCAACGTCGATAGGGTTATATTGGGTTTGAAGAAACGAGGACGCTTTTACCAGTACCTATTGCTTGAAAAACAAATAGAGAACTAAATATTTTTTCCTGTTCACCCAAGGGAGTTGAAATTTGATAGGGTGACCATATGGGACATCAAGAGACGAATAAAATGATGGGCTCTTTCCTGATTAGCTGAGTGAGCTAAATTATGTCCTTTTCACCCTTGGAATGTGAAATTTGACAGGGAGCCTCTCCAGGACATTCTGAGAATCCAATGACGGGTTCCAACCAGATCAGCTGATTTAGCTAAATTCTCTCCTATTCACCCTGGTAATCTGAACATTGATGTGGGACATCGAGGAACGAATAAAATGATCGGCTCTTTCGTGATCAGCTGAGTGAGCCAAATTATCTCCTTTTCACCCTAGAAATGTGAAATTTGAGAAGGAGCCTCTCTAGGACATTCAGAGACGAATGCAATGACAAGCTCCAACCAGATCAGCTGACTTAGCCAAATTCTCTCCTATTCACCTCCGGAATTTTAAATTTGATAGGGAGAGCCTCTCTGGGACATTCAGAGACGAATGCGAGGTCGAGCTCCAACCAGATCAGCTTACTTAGCTAAATGCTCTCCTATTCACCCTAGGAATTTGAAATGTTATAGGGAGCCTCTCTGAAACATCAAGAAACGAAGTTGTGGAAACCCATTTCAATATAAAATTATAAACTTTGGACTTGTGTGGTTTAGATTTAGATGCGAATTGCTTCTCACATGGACAACTCTATGTTGCGTGTTCCCGTGTCGGAAAACCAGATAGTACGCAAGGAATGGAAAAACAAAAAATATTATATACCCACAAGTATTACAAAATTAAACTTCTATGAAACTTCTGGTTTGTTTTGATTCTCATTTCTCACCCATACAACCACAATGTGCCACAGCAAAGGGTGGCAGGGTACAGCAAGTTAGTTATAAAAGTACCTACTTAATGGTTTTGTTTTTCAGGGTTGGGAACAAGAAAGATCTGGGTGACCAACGGTGTGTTCCTTTGGCTTATATCTTGAGCATCCTCAAAGATCTCACCCATCTTCGATACGTCCTCGTAGAGAACGTCACTGGGTTTGAAACATCGGAGGCTGGGGAACAGCTGAGAGAGGCTGTTACAGCTGCAGGATTTGACTTCAGGGAGCTGATGGTATCCCCTCTCCAAATCGGGATACCCAATTCCCGTGAGCGTTATTACATGATAGCTGTGAAAAAACCACTTCATTTTGCCACGGAAATTCCCGCTCGAGATGAGCTCGTAAGAACTAGTTTTAAGAGATTCAATAGTTACCTAACTTGCACTAATAGCACCTATTTATAAATACTCTATCAAATAAGAATGGGCTAACTCCTTGGAGACCAGTTTTGAATAAATAAAAAGCTTTGTGATGAGTAGAGAAGATTTTTGTGTTTTCAAATTAACGGAGCTTCTTTCAGTTGCCACAGATTTGCTGGCTGAAGGAAACCATCTGAAAATTCTGTGACAGGTATGCTCACTGGAAGTTGGTCCAACCCAACTATAAGTCAAAATTTATCATCTCTTTGCAAATTCTCTTACATAAAGACAGTGGCGGCCGGTGGTCTGAAAAAGGAGTGGGGCACAAAAATATTTACCTATTTGACAGTCAAAAAGAGCATGGAGGTTTTTCATCCATTTGTTTTGCTTTCAGTGTGAATTAATTTTGATCTAAACACATGAAACATTAATCCCACTTGGGTTATGTCAAATGCCATGGACAATAAATCATGATCATTAAATATTATTGATAAATAAATATAAATTAATAATTTAAATAAACTAAATTAAAAATACTATCTTATAGGGACCTACTTACTTACTAAAGCCGGTTCCACATGGAGCGGTATGTCCGGAAGACGGAAAGATTGAACGCAATCTGATTGGCTGTTGGGACAACAGTTGAGGATGGTGGCTGCCATGTTGCCGGAATGGGCGGTCAGTGGACAGCGGTAGAAATGTTTATACCGTTGCCGCGTTCCGTCGAGCGGAGCGCAAGCTTATTGGACAGGAATGTTGATAACCGCAAGTAGAGATTTCAGATCAGAGAGGGTTTCAGTAGGAAGGTTATGATTCCGTGTGTCCATGTTCATGTGAACAACCTGCCGCATTCCGCCGCCCCCTCCACTGGGTTTTCCAGCCTTCCGTCTTTCCGGTTGTTACGCTCGTACTGCTCCATGTGAAACCGGCTTTAGGAATGGCAATAAACAGCCAGTTTTTTTATTGGTCCTATTGCAACGTTTCTGCGGATTTGTTGGTTGGTTGTGGCTTAATGCTGGTTACTATTGGGTTGCGATGGATATTATGTTCATGGAACTAGGTGTGACGAACTAACATGGAAAGAGCTGAGAAAAATTATTATGGATGTAGGTACGTTGCAATAGGACCAATAAAAAAACTGGCTGTTTATCGTCAATCCTAACAAGAAAAACACCTACACTACTTTATTATTAGATGTATTAAAAATTATCAAGGCTTCGATTGTATTGCACTAGTCAACTACTTAGGAGAAGTAATTCTGAAGGAATATTAAAGAACTCAAATTAAATTATGATGAAATGATAGGAGTGTGACGTCATACGTCAATTAAAAATTGTTTCAAAAGGCTATAGAAATGTTGTCTAACCCCACAACTACCACTCACTTATGTATAACCTTTTTCTTCAATGCAACCATGAACCTAGGAGGGGGATGGTTCATGAATGCAACCCATCCAGAATGATCAATATTCTACTGAAAATATTGATCAGAGACGTTTTCGTTACTCATTCTGTATGGTTTTGGAGGTGCCTTTGAACACTGTAGCTTTTTCCAAATGTGACCTCAAAATGTCGTCAGTTTTGGTTGATTTTGTTACTAACCCCAGAAAAATTCCTCGGTTCAATGAACCATCTCTCTCATCGTGGCCTCTGAATCCTACTTCATAAAGACCACGAAACTTGATGCAATCAATAATTTCAGAAAGTATTTATCGATTTCTGTCAACTTGCTCATTGTGTTTCTAGTATAGCAAGTTGATGAGCTGAATCTAACTGTTTAGCTATGTTAGTACGGCCAATCAAAGCTAATTCTGTGACGTTATTGAGCTTTTTTAAATTAGATTAGTGTGATTTAATCCTATCTGTCAGATGTTTTATATCAGTCACACCATTCTGACTCCACAACCCATCTCCACCTAATATTAGTATTAATCAATGAAACAAAACAAAGCATTCTTTCTAGTGTACCCAGTGATCCATTCGTATTTGCTATAAATTTCAGGGTTGAATTTATGAGTTCCCTTCCCGTTTTTAGCAACTTGTGTTAATTTCAAGTGAGGGGGTGTCTCTCCCCAAACTTTTAATGAACACCCTAATCCCCATATCCTCATAACTACCATCTGTAGAGGATTTTGATTGCAAAATCGCCACAGTGTTTGACTGGGGTGGAAATATTGGTACCTACTTCTAACAATTTAAGTCAAAACAAAGCTAATATATAAGTACTAACGAGAATGTGGAATAAAATGTGAAGGAAACTTACCTTAAGTCCCAAATCCTAATTCCGATCAGGCGCCAGGTGCTGTTGTTCAACATACTAACATTCAATCTACCGATCCTTATTCAAAGGTTAGACGTGCATATTATAGGAACTAGAGTATTAGAGAAATATGAACACATTTTCACATTTAAAAAGCAGAATAGGACCTAGGATTCTAGATTATAGAATAGAAAAGTAACCTCTTTAGAGGTTGTTGTAGTTTAGAACTTTTAGCATGGATGGTAGGGAAGATATCACAGAGTAAAAGAAAAAATGAAACTAGAAGTAGTTCACACCTCCTTGAATCATGGAATGACCAGAAGAGAATCAGTTTGGCTAACGGAATAAACAGAAACCCCTCTAGTGAAAACCAGTCATGACGTACATGTCATTCTACGGTCTTTAGAAAAGTTGAAACCCTGTCTGGGGCACTGCCCCAAAAAATCATAGGAAATATCCCATTTTGACCTCTTTTTCCCGTTCCTTGCCCTTTATTTCCCGTTCCTTGCCCGTTATTTCCCAATTATTTCCCTTCACAGTCTAACCTGAATCGACGAAATTTCCCTCTCGATAGAGTGATATCGCAATCTACGTACTTTTTCACTGGTAGATGGATCCTTGGCATAAACATATTCCTTCTAGCATCCACCTTCGAGCCACAGCATGGAGCTAAAGCCTGTTCTAATTTGAAACGATGAGTTATTTATAAAGGCTTTGTTCTAGTTTGTGACTATTTTCCCGAAATTACTGGGGCAATGTCCCGATGCCCCCCCGGCCGCCCCTGCATAAAGACAACAGACAACTCCATTTTTTTATTGCAAATCCGAAATCTACATGAAGTTTCATGGGAAAATGACCCATTGCTAGAATTTAGGAGTGTGCAAAAACGGGTGCAATTACGAGCAAATAGTGAAATATCGAGTTTTTAAAGACAGTAAATGGGGAACTTTCATGTATTGGAATTTTACATTTTTGGCCTGATTCGGATTCGGTGCATATGAAAACCACTCAAGTGCCAATTTGCACTTCAAAATAACGTCTAGTTTGGCTAATAAACGGGAAGGAAGATCACTGACTGTCTGCGTAGGGCTTCCATACAAAGAAATCCCAGGCATGATGGCTTATATTTCCCCTAGACTGGGCCCCTTATTATTTTGGGGATTCTACAGCTATGCTGTCCCTAAATTTATTGCTTGACGCAACAAAATTCTTCATCTTTTTCCAATCTACGCCTTTCAATAATGCTGTGTCCTAATAATAATCTATCACAATTGTACAAAACGTGTTCAGCTGTTTCTTCTCCATTTCCACATCCGCATAGTGAAGAAGGTACCTTAGTCATGAGAAATAGGGTCCTCTTAAAGCTGAAATGCTCTGTGATGACCCCAATTATTTGCCTCAGTTGTGTTCTAGGCTGTGATATGATCCAGTCTGAGCGATTTTTATCGCAGCCAGATATACACATTCTAGATTGTTTATATCTATTAACCTCTTTTGTCCATATCTCTGTTAGGTCTTTGATAGCCCAGGTGTTGGCCTTACACGCATTATGTGTAATGACTAGCGTTCAGTCCATGATAATCTCTGTATAACCCCAGCCGGGCAAGGTGATCTACCTCCTCATTTTCAGTGTGCCCCTCATGACCTGGTACCGAATTAACATGCACTTTGTATCACACTTAACTTAGTTGTGCAAGGGAGCTCTGAGGGTTCCCCACAGGTGGGCAGGAATCATGACGTCATCGTGCAAATGAATTTCAAGATCCGTATTACCTGTCAATTACCAATCATATAGCACCTTTTGGGAAACCTCTCGCTCAGATCTTTCTATTGAGCAAATGAAAAATAACCGTGAAATTTCGCCATTGCCCACATATTTAAAAAAAAAAAAAAAAACGGCCAGAATTGCACATTTCTCCTTTTGTTTTCACACAGCGCAATGTACTAATTTTTTTTTTTAACATCATACAAATTATTTATTTTCTAGCATTTAGCAACAATATTATTCAACTTCCTCTCGTCTTCACTTTCTTCTTTTTCTTTTCTTTTCTTTCTGAAGTTGTCTTTTTTTCAACGCCAAAGTGGGAGATGAGCTCCATCTTCTGTCCCCAGACATCTATTTTTTGGGACCCTCTCAACCAGAGTGAAACGGCTCCAATTATGGCTAATTGAATTTTCACCCTAACCCACTCCGTTACTTTGGACAATGACCTCGACCACTTTTCTGCCAGAGTATTGGCCATTTGTTGTGTAGGAATACGTCGAACTCACAATGGAGTACACCTTTGGTTGAAGCGACCAGTGGCATAAATGATCCTCTGAGGTCTTCTGCTGCTCGGTTGAACTTGCAGTGCTTGGCGTGGGCAACTTCATTCCAGGTTAGCGAATTGTAAGAAGGGGCATCATTAGTAATGCAAACATCGAAGAACGCCGTCCTCTCACTATCCCATACACCTTGCTCCTTCAGGTCTGCTATGAGTATGAGTTCTTGTGTCGATTCCCTTAGGACAGGCTCTACCGCAACCCCTGTCCATGCCAAGCCCGCTAAACGAGCACACTCATCACGCACCTGTGTCCATGCTTGACATGACTGCCTTTTTTGCAGTTTAATGCGCGTGTCACCATCATTTCCTCACCACAACCTTCTCAGGAGTTTGGTAGGCCTTGCAGAGGGCCTCAATGCTAACGCTTCTTGGAATTGGGTCTTGGATAAATCCATGGCATCCTTCATTGTTGGTATCGCTGATACCATTGGGATGTATTTCCATCAATCACTCGACGTATTGGTCATTGCTGCTGAGGATACCTACTAAGCAAATGCTTTCTTCCTTAAAATGTTCTTCTTGCCTTTTCCTTTCTTCCCATATAATTTGCTGGACCTTGTCTAAATGTCATTGTGTTCCAGTGCTGTGCCATTTATTATTGCTGATGTTAACACCTCTATCGCCCTCTTTGATACTGTATACGTGGCGCTCGCCCCCTTCTTTGGATTCTTGATGGCCAAACCTCCAAAGTTTTTTGGTGTTTTTCCAAGTTGATATTACGAATATCTTGTCTAAGGACATTTTATTTTGATGTGTACCAATACATCATAGTTTTTCATAAACACTGATCATATTTTGGATTCATCTTGCTTCTTATTTATTGGCTCTAAAAATATAACTATATTTTATTTTTAGGATGACATCACTATACGAAGTTTGTTGACGGAAGTTGCTATACGGAGAACTCCATCTTGTGTATCCGAAGTGCTGGATTTGGCTGACGATTCGCAGGAGTACAACGATTTCTTGGTCCCTGAAGACGTCCTCAGAAAGCGAGCTTGGATACTTGATATTGTCACCAAAACGTCAACAAAAACTTGCTGCTTCACCAAATCGTATACTCACTACGTTGAAGGGACAGGTTCAGTGTACTGTCCCTACGATAAAGAAGTCATCGAGAATACTTACGAAACTGCCAAAACGTTGGATCAAAGTTCTGCAGAGTATCTTACATGTCTTCAAACTCTTAGACTGAGATTTTTCACTCCCAAAGAAGTTCAAAGGACACTGTGTTTCCCCAATACGTTTTCATATCCCCCAGAAGTTACAAGAAAACAAAAGTATCGTCTTCTTGGCAACAGTATTAATGTGGAAGTGGTATCCAGACTTATACGAATTATGACTAACTATAAATAAAGCTGGCTTTTATTGTGTGTACAGTCATTATAAAAATATAAGAATGTTAACAAAGCTGTCATAAAATCATAAGATACCTGTCCCCTCCTCACGACAAACTGGAAGTTTTTGAGGATTTTTGTTCCAAATCAGAGAGAACCTAACTTACCTACTTAGCATTAGTAAGAATACTGTCTCATAATCTGATTTGCATCAAGGCTCGATCCTTGATCCCTTCCCTAGGAAGGGATAAAATAAATTTGAAAATAAACCTTCCATTTCCCACTTATTTGCAAAAGAAAGTATAGCCCATATTCTCGTGACGTCACGCCTGGAGAAGGTTTGAGTTTCTTCCTAGGGTACTATTGTGAAGAAACTGCTATAATTAATTACGTTCCTAGTGAGTAACAGTTCAGTTCCCCTCCCCTTCCGTTGGGTTTACAGCCCGTCTTTCTTTGTCCATTAGTTCTCAAGTTGTATCCGCGGCCCCAGTCTCTTTATCTTTAGTTCTACATTTGAATTTACCTTTGTGTCAATAAATAATTGACTGTAATATCAATTTGCGTGCATTATTAATTATCAACCCGCTCGTCACAACAGTTACTAGATCGCAACTCAACCAACCTATTTTTCACTAGAAGTTTGCCGTCCTATGTCAACCTAATACGTTGTTATAATGACTTTTTTCAACAGTTTTGTTTTGCCAAGGTAATATTGCAGTAATACAGAGTTTCAATTCAACTAAATGGTCGCAGTAATCAAGCCTGCCAGTGCAATGATTGGTTGTAGACAACGATACCGAGCTAGTGGTGAACGAGTTTTTATTTGGTGGACTAACTATTATAGGAAATCAGTGTCCGAAAACTAAAGAACTTCATCCGTTTAGACTGAAAATAAGTATCCTGAAAAATAATTGAAAATTCCTCAGATCTCTGTACTACAGTGTAGGTACCTACGTAGCCATTGCCCAGGCAGTTTCATCAGCATTTCAGCCATGTTCTTATTACTATAACTGAGGCAGCTTTACTTGTTATATTGAATGAATGAAAGGATAGATTTGGTAGTTTGTTGAAGTAAACAAGGCAGGTTGGTGCTCCACCAACAAACGAGACTACATAGGTACGTACAGCCTACCAAATTCGCTGTTGGTTAAAAGTAAACTTAGTAGGTACATTGTTGCTGTGCCAAAGAATACAACTGCTTATCAACAAGTTTGTCGAATATCGAATCAGGAAATGTGCAACATGAATTATAAACCAGCTGTAAGGAAAAAACCTTGAAATTCATTCTTCTGAAGGTTAGACTTCATAAAGACATTATCAGTGCAGTTATCACGCGAGTTTTGCAGGTACGCAAATTTTTGGGACGAAAAAAAGTTGATTAAGACTTCAATTTTTGTCTATGGAAGTAAATGTTGTATTGTACAAGTATCTTGTGTATGGCCCATATTCTCGTGACGTCACGCCTGGAGTAGGTTCGCGTTTCAGCCAAAGTCGGCCATGATACCGCCCTACGTCAATGAATCGCTACTCAACCAACCTATTTCTCACAAGAAGTTTGCCGTCTCAAGTCAACATAATTTGTGGTTATAAGGCCATTTTTCAACAGTTTTGTTTTGAAAAAGTATAATATTGTAGCAACACAAAGTTTCTATTCGACTAAATGTTATAATAATCATGCCTGCCAGCGCAATAATTGATTGTAGATTGCTGTCAACAATACCAGTCTAACGTGAACGAGTTTTTATTTGGACTAGGAGCCTACTAACTATAGTAGTTAATCAGTGTCAGAAAACTAAAGAACTTCATACGAATGAAGTTTAGGCTTTGAAAATTCCTCAGGTGTCTGTACTGCTGTGTAGGTACCTAGCCATTGCTCAGGTAGCTTCATCAGCGTTTTATTATAAGTTCGTAGTACTATGCTTAACTGAGGAAGCTTTACTTGTTATATTGAATGAATAAAAGGAGAGATTTGATAGTTTGTCAAAATAAACAAGGCAGGTTGTTGCTACACCAAGAAACGAAACTACTTAGGTAGTTACGTATGTCCTACCAGATTTGCTGTTGGTTTAAAGTGCCTAAACAAAGTGGGTGGGTCGTTGCTTTGCCGACGAATACAACCGCTGATTAGCAAGTTTGTCAAATATCGAATCAGGGAATATGCAACATGAATTAAAAACCAGCTGCAAGGAAAAAACCTTGAAATGCATTCCTCTGAAGGTAAGATTTCATAAAGACGGCATTGGCAGTGCAGTTATTGCGCGAGTTTTGCAGTTACGCAAATTTTATGGACAAAAAAGGTAATTACCTACTTTCGTTTTGATCAATGAAGTACCTACATGAACAAGTAATAATATACGGAAAGTATGTAGGTATACCTTACCTTTAGGTATCTAATACAACTTACTATTCCCGCCTAACAGAGCTCTCATAACACATCCTTTCACAAGACCACTTTCACAGTACTCTAAAGATTTTTAGTTTCAATTGATTCAAAGAACAGTTCTAAAACTAGATAGGTAATCCACAACATTTTTGCGGCTGATGTCTGGATCATCTAGAACACTTGTATGTCAACTCCCCAACACACATTTCATATGTATCTCTACCCCACAGATTAAATCTTGCATTCGTAGCGTTTGAGGTCAACACCTGATAATAACTTGATGTAATTTGCGTACAATTTATCACCTTGCATATTACAAATAATGAAAATATTGACTCGGAACTAGGTGAGACTATGTTATGCTGTTGTCCAGCTGTGACTACAAATGGGGTATTTTTGCATATGTTTACTCAACCGGCAATGGCAACCGTGACATAGCATCTGCATGAGGTATAAGATTGCCCGGTCTATAAACAATAGAATAGTTGTATGCCATAAGCACCTCAGCCCATCTCACCATTCGTGCCGCTGCCACAGCGGGAAGATTTTTATCAGGAGATAACAAAGCTCGCAATGGCTGATGGTCACACTCAATGGTAAAATGTCGCCCATAAAGGTACCTATGAAATTTTTGGAGTCCAAAAATGATAGCAAGGGCTTCTTTGTGTAATTGGGAATAACGGCATTGTGCTGAATTCAAAGTGGCCGATTCAAACGCTACTGGTCGAAGCACACCATTCATGCGTTGACTAAGGACTGCCCCCACACCATAAGCTGATGAATCAGTTGTAAGAACTAACTCACACGTTGGATCATAAATCACTAGCGTTGTAGCATTTACCAGAGCCTGACGAACTTCGTCAAAAACTTTACTACAGTGAGATGTCCACTGCCAAGGAGTACCTTTACGCAAAAGTGCATGCAGTGGTTCTAAAATGGATGACAATTGGCCCAAAAAACCCCTATAGAAATTAATCAATCCTAAGAAACTCTTCAACTCTGAAGGATTTTTAGGATATGGCATCTGTGCTATAGATTGAACTTTAGATGGATCAGGAGATTTCCCATGTTCTGAAACGATTAACCCAAGAAATGAAACAGATGTTTGATACCAAACCGATTTATTTTCATTTATTTTGATATTGTGATCATTCAATCGATTTAGCACTTCCAAGACATTGGCCTCACACTCACTTTTGGTTTTACCCCCAATGAGACAGTCATCCAGGTAGGCCCTACAATGTGGAAGACCTGAGAGAACAATGTCCATAACAGACTGGAAGATAGCAGGTGCCGCACTAAGGCCAGAAACCAAACGACGATATCGAAAAAGTCCAATATGGGTGTTCACTGTCAGCAAGAGTCGACTGGTCGGGTGGACCTCCATTTGTAGGTATGCATTTGTTAAATCTATTTTGCAAAACCATTTACACCCACTAAAATCAGCAATTAGTTCATCAGGAAGAGGAGGGGGGTAAACATCTGTACGAATATTAGGGTTGACTGTCCGTTTGAAATCAACACAGCATCTAAGTCCACCATTCTTTTTCTTGATTAGTACCATTGGACTAGCCCATTCTGAATTTGGAACTGAATAAATTA
Organism: Adelphocoris suturalis; assembly: GCA_030762985.1. NCBI lineage: Eukaryota > Metazoa > Arthropoda > Insecta > Hemiptera > Miridae > Adelphocoris > Adelphocoris suturalis. The sequence goes on from CM061044.1 coordinate 71,310,818, forward strand.
TCCCGTTTTTCTCTAAATCTTTTAAATGGGCTTCAACTTGAGGCTTAAGAGCTAATGGGACTGGTCTACTTTTCTGAAACACAGGAACAACATTTTTATTTAGATTAATATGAGCTGTGTAACCTTTCAAGGGCAAATTATTGTCAGTAATCCCAAAAGCTTTAGGGAAACGATCGCGATAGCCTAGAGGGGTCGAAACCGAATGTTTGTAATTTTTCGTTGTATCATTAGTTTGAATTTTGGCGCTCATGTTTCCACTGGAGACAGCTGGTAAGGAGGAAGCGCTAGGATTACCAAGGTGGATGCTACAAGACAAATCATTTGGCGGTAGGAAACAAGCCTCCAGTTTATTTTTCCAATCAGGATCCATACGGTAGAGTGTGTCTCTTCCTGCTATAGCTGGTGGGTACATGTTACAGGTGATGAGAATCGATAACATCAGACGTTTTTTGTTAATGCACATGCGCACCCCAAACACCCAATACCTCGAGTCTGTTTCCATTTGCAGTGGTAACTCGGCCTACATATTAAAAAAAGGAAGTGAATGGAAAGGTAGAAGGGAGTAATGCCTTATCAATTAAGGTTACACTTGCACCTGTGTCCACCATAAAAGAAATCGGATGTAGAAAGTGCGATGAATGCACTTTTATAAAGAAAGGAGAAGGAGATATTGATAATACCGATTCTTCGTGAGCAAGGTAAGGAAGTTCAACAGGTAACTGTGAGATGTACTGAGAGTAACCGACTTCAAGACAAGAAGTCTCACAATCTTTGTCCATTAAAGAATAAACATTATTAAGAATTAAATTAGAACCTACCCCTTCACCATTGTAAACGGATGGACGTCCACCACCAGTCAAACGGTCCTGAACGGCTGCAACAGTTTTCTGTGAACGGCAAACCTCTTCTAGGTGTCCCTGTTTGTGGCATTTCTTGCATGTACGATCCTTGAAAGGGCAATTGACGGGTTGATGGTCCTTGAAACAGAGCGGACATCTAGGATATCTTTGGCGACTCATCTGATGTTGAGCTCCACCTCTCCAACGTTGCTTCGAGTTATGTTTTCGAGGTTGGTCTTGACAAGTTGAGATAAGGGCCGAGTTTTCGAAAATGGCTTGTTTCTCACATGCTATTTTGACCATGTCGTCATATTTATCGTCATCGTCTAGGTTCATAAGGGCTTGAAGGATGTCAGATTCACTGAAAGAAGTAAGAAACTTCAACTGGCGTACAGCTTCTCCCCCTTCGGTGGTTTCCCAACCGCATTCCAAAGAAAGAGCTTTCAAAGTGTCCGCATATTCGCGGATGGATTGACCAGGGTTTCGTTTGAGATTGGCAAATTCTAGTCTCCGACGATTTCTGTCAGCCCCTTCTATATTAACAAGGGCTGGCTTTAAGTCATCCCAACTTAGACTCTCGATCGTCTTTGGCAAGAGAGCCTGTGACACACGCCTGAAATCGCTGTCAGGGAGTCCAGTCATAAAATCGTAGGCTTGATGGATAGGGTCTGAAACGCCGTGCCTCATAAAGTGTACCTTCGATCGGTTGTAAAAATCGAGAAGTCTTTCGGATTCAAATTTTTGAAGTCTTGGAGTTGAATGTTGGGTGGCCATGTTGCACTCGTTCATAAACCAAACTGCGAAGCGAAATAACCCGAAACTGTTAACGACGATTGGAATACTCTAAGATTGACTCGTGAGTACGGAAAAAATATATATATATAACCAAACTCGTTCGCCACTGAAGTGTATGATATTTGGGGTTTCGAGTAACGTCACCATGACAGCAATGTGAAATAACTACGACTTCGCTTGCCTCGATGTAAGGATGCGCTAGTGTCCAAGTCTCGAGAATATCACCCATACCTACCTCTCTAGGTACCTACTTACCTTGCCGAAGGCGATACCTACCTAATATTCCCCTCTGATAGAGCTCTCATGGCACGTCCTTTCATATGACTATTTTCAAAGAACTCCAAAGATTTTTAGTTTCTTAATTGATTCAAAGATCGGTTCTGGAAACTGGGTAATCCACATTTTCTCGGCTGATGTCTGAAACTTCTAACACTTGTTTCTCAACTTCCCAACACACATTTTATAGGGATCTCGACTGCACAAACTAATCTTGTGTTCACAACGTTTCAGGTCATTGCCGGATTACAGCTTGATATAATTTGCATACAATTTATTACCTGGCATACTAAAATATACTGAACTAGAAACTAGGTAAATACTGAAAGGGAGATAAATAGGCATGTGACTCCTAATGGCGCTTTTTTGTATATTTTACTCGTAACCATGACAACAAGGTGAAATAACTTCGAAAATTATGTTTTTAGCCTTGCCTCGATGTAAGGATGCACTAGTGTCGAAGACTCGGGAATATCATCTATACTATATTTAAAAAATTGTGGACAGAGTTTAGAATATTGTATGTATTTAGCCATTTTGTTTTTACACAGAAAATGAAAGTGGAATAATTGTAAGAATACCCTCAATGAACAGCCTCAAGTTCATGAGGAATGGGAATCTTCTTTAGAACAGCGAATTTCTTTAGAGCCTCGTATTTGAGGTAGAACGCTTCAAGTTCATCCCGCATTGCGTTATTATTTTCCTGCATCAGCTCCATGTCTCTGTACTCCTGTGATTTTTCCGTCTCCAATTCGTCTTTCTGTTCTATTCTCTTGATGCGGCAACTGTAAAAAACCCAATTTTTCAATTCCTGAGAAATAATTTCAAAGTAGTTGGAAATAGGTAAATCAGTTCAGAGTGCTGTTTTCCAGAGTCCAGAAGTGAACCTTACCTGGCTGCATAACCCCGGTTCTTTAGCGTTCTTCGGCGCTGCTTCATCTTGACGATGTCCTCCCTGGAGAGACCTCTCAGTTTCAATTGGCGATTTAGGTCTCTGACTGAGATAGTGACCAATTCATCATCGCTGATGTCCAGCAATGGGGCAGGAGATAGTGGCATCTATCGGAAAGATACGACTTTTAGTTAAATGGAGTTGTACATACAACTTTAGTACACTGAACTTTTGTCCTAAGCAGCAATGAAGAAGGCAGACCCATAATTCCAAGCGTTATGTATCTGTATGATAAGCATGGTCGTAGCAGACTTCTTTTATTATAAGAACGCTTAATTTAAATCCAATACATATTCCTATTCGTTAGTAAATCTAGGTAGGCACCTACACTAGAATGAACTTGAAAAAAGGACAGAAATTTTGGATTACGATTGTATCTGAAAAAGTTCTAATCTTCTTTATATTAATAAAGTAAAGGGTCTGTATGTGGGTACCTCCATAACTTTTGAACGGATTGACCGATTTGCGCAATTCTTTTTTTAATATGACCAGCCACTTCTGGCGCAAAATATTGGCCACATCAAAATTGCACAACCCCTGCTCAGTGAGGGGTGGGGGGTAGAAAAACTGGAAAATCCGTGTGTGGGCTCATATGAAAGTCCGGGAATAGGTGGTTTCAATTCCAGCTACCGTAAATAAGAACATCCCCTATATACGTTAAACCTACCCTTAGGGATCTACCGTTCGCGAGCGAAGCGAGCAACATCCCCCACATGTTTCCAATTGTAAAATACCATCGCATGCACATAGCCACACTAAGCGAGCAACTTGATGGGGGAATGTGGAGGCGAGCGAAGCGATGCACCCATCCATGCATCAAGTAGATATCTACTTAAAAGTTGAAACTCTTCTCACATAACGAAAAAGAACCTGAACCTCATCAAAATGGTACGTCCATCCCAAACTTTTTACGTTGATCCACCTTTTTGATCCACCTTTTAAGTTGTCCCCCTCTTTTCAGTAGGTACCTCTCTCAAAAACATCTGACCCTGTAATTACCTACTCTTGTACTCGACATACCATATCGCCACCAAATCTCACAATTTAATTGAGTAACAGGACTAATAAACTAGAGAGTTTTTGCGGAGGACACCAGATATCTACTTGATGCATGGATGGGTGCATCGCTTCGCTCGCCTCCACATTCCCCCATCAAGTTGCTCGCTTAGTGTGGCTATGTGCATGCGATGGTATTTTACAATTGGAAACATGTGGGGGATGTTGCTCGCTTCGCTCGCGAACGGTAGATCCCTAAGGGTAGGTTTAACGTATATAGGGGATGTTCTTATTTACGGTAGCTGGAATTGAAACCACCTATTCCCGGACTTTCATATGAGCCCACACACGGATTTTCCAGTTTTTCTACCCCCCACCCCTCACTGAGCAGGGGTTGTGCAATTTTGATGTGGCCAATATTTTGCGCCAGAAGTGGCTGGTCATATTAAAAAAAGAATTGCGCAAATCGGTCAATCCGTTCAAAAGTTATGGAGGTACCCACATACAGACCCTTTACTTTATTAATATAAAGAAGATTAGAACTTTTTCAGATACAATCGTAATCCAAAATTTCTGTCCTTTTTTCAAGTTCATTCTAGTGTAGGTGCCTACCTAGATTTACTAACGAATAGGAATATGTATTGGATTTTCATTAAGCGTTCTTATAATAAAAGTCAGCAGTCGAGCGAGGTCATTGTCACGGTGTGTTTTGACTCTAGTGAGTGAGGAAATGAAAGGCATAACAACAGGAAATGTGATGTTTACAGTCTTTTGGCTCGAGACGGATTTAATTAATTATTGTTTCATAAGATTTCGGGTCCTATTTCGACTGCGCCACTGTAACGGCCCAAACATATTTGATATTTCGTCAGGAGTTCGAACTCGCGTCATCACAAATACGAGAAATTATAGGAAATTCCTCGGAGTAGCGACACTCTAACAATCAGAGCTATGAGGCCAGGGTTATCAAACTTCTTCGACTGTGAGAGTTATTTTCCTGGTGCGTAACACTAGTACCGGGGCTAGCCCTTTTGATGTGGAGACAGCATTATCAGGCCATCGAAACAGTACTTGTTTCGAGGGTCTGATGATGTCTTTACATCAAAAGTGCTCGTTTCCCCAGTACTCAACTTGTTACTTTTGTAAGTGACGACGGACTTCTCCAGAAGGTAGGTACGTAAATGATAACAACAACCTGATAAGGTCAGCTATTCCCATAAAAGAGGTTATGATATGACAGAGAGGGCATACTAAATTTAGCCGCAGGAAGCTCATGAATCCAGTTTTCCCTCTTGGGAAGGCCGTATAACACTTGCATTTTTTCATTTTTTTTCTCGCATTTTTAATGCTCATGAAAAAGGCAAAGTGCTTTCTTCCAAGGTCAGATGTGAATGTAGAACAGGAATAGGTGCAAAAACAGCGCATTCTGGTGGAATACAGTTTTATTAAGTCTGTCAGGTTAGGGCTCCTTCGGGTTTTCCATTCCATTGTTACCTTCCCAAGGGTTACGTTTTAGCATTTTTCGTGTTGAGGTAAAAATTAGAACATGTTCTAATTTTCCCGAGTGAGTTTTCCCAATGCTCCACCAGGATGCGCAATGGTCATAAAAGCTGACCTTGGAAAAAAGCACTTTGCCTTCTTCACGTTCTAGCATTCAAAATGCGAGAAAAAACTGAAAAAATGCAAGTGTGATACAGTCTTCATGGTGGGGTCCAAAACTGGTATGAAACTTTGCTCATTCCCATTTCAAAAATTGCCTCCATCGCGACCTCTCGTTGAGCGATGTTGGTTTAAAAATATAATTATAATTAGACAGAAAAGGATTAAAATTTGAGTTGTGAGGGGATGTATTTATCGAATCATCTGCGATTGTTTTGATATTTCTTAAGTGTACGAGTCAGGGAAAAATGAGTGAATTCGGTTTCAATAACAAATTCGAATTGAGATTTCGATAACTTGCATCAATAATGTTGTTTTGACTGAAATTCTGCTAAAAATTAATCATTTAACAATTTTTGGCCGTTTTTATCCATTTTTAGTGATTTATTAAATATGACCAATTCAATGTGCTAAAAAAAGTGTTCGCCAACCAACTCATAATTAAATTTGGAAATCTTGATTTTTTTGGTGCAAGAATAGGGATTGTTGTCTCACTCCTAAGGAGAGTTACATATCGTCTGGAATGACACAAAATTAAAGCGTCAAAACGGATTCCAATGACGAAATTTTTCGTTAAAAAGTATCAAGACTGACTGCATAGGGCTTCCTTAGAAAGAAATCCCATACCTATAATGGCTTATGTTTCCCCAAAAGGGCACCTTTTGATTTGGGGATTCTACGGCTACGCTGTGCCTAAATTTGTTGCTTAGCGCAACAAACTTCTTAATCTTTTTCCAATCTCGGTCTCTGAGTGAGGCCCCTTCGATTGTATAATGTCCCCGGGCCTCTTGCCTAGATCTCCAGAATCTATCACAATCACACAGATAGTGTTCAGCTGTATCCTCCCCGTTTCTACATTCGCAGAGTGGAGAAGGTGCCTTGGAGATGATAAAAAAGGGTCCTCTTGAAGCTAGAATGCCCCGTGAGGACCCCAATTATTTTCCTCATTTGCGTTCTAGGCTGTTATATAACCCAGTCTGAGCGACTCTTATCGCAGCCAGAGATGAACATCCTAGATTGTCTATACCTACTGTCCTCTTTCCTCCACGCGTTCCGCGTTATGCCTAGGGCTGGGGCCGGCCCGTAATAATTTCTAGACGACCCCAACCTGGCAAGCCGATCTACCTCCTCATTTTTCATGCGTCCCTCATGAACTGGCACCCAATAGACATACACTTTGTTGTCGAATTGGGTGCCTAACTTAGTTTATCTTTAGCCTCTTTTATCATTGTTGAGGTAGTGACCGGATTCATCCGTGATTTGATGCAGGCCTGGCTGTCTGTATGTATGACTACTTGTCTGTTTCTCATGTTATTCTCTATTAAGCTGCCAACACACCTGATAATGGCATACAGCTTACTCTGGAAGACATTGGTGTGTGCATCCAGAGTGAAGCACTCAGCTATACCCAAATCAGGTATGTATATACCAGCGCCTGTTCTGGTTGTGCTCTCAGATTCGACTCTAGAGCCGTCTGTAAAGCACGACAGTCTAGTCCTTTGTGTTCGAGGGACTATTCTGTTCCAATTTTCTCTATCACCTATGACGTAAGTGGTGGGATCCTTCCATAAGTAAGTCAAGACCCCAAGAACAGAAGTTGGAATAGAATTTGAGTTTGTCCCAGGTACAAAAATATGGAATCGAATAAGGATGTCTATCTAGGACCTAAAATTTGAGTTACCCTTATCAATAATGGGCAAAACCAGGACATTTTACGTTCTGGTAACTCTGAGCAGGACAATTCTTCCAAAAGCAACTTTCTTTGCGGAACCCGGCTTTTTGCTAACTGTATATATTTATGGGTACAGCTAGAATGCTTCTGGGATTGATGTTCTCTTCATACACTTCCAAAAAGAAAGGGGCAATGGGTGCCAACTCAAAGTAGGTAGATTGGTCAATTTGTGTCAATTGGTCAACTTTTGTGTGTACATTGTAGGTATATAATATACACTTTCCACCAAGCAAGCCTGGCCCAGGATAGATACTTAGGAAAGCAATTTCCAAATGCATATCCGTTTTTAGATGGTTACAAATGAATACTGCACAGTCCTTGGACACGCATTTGTTGACAGCTGTCAACATTTATTTACGTTGATAGATAACCTTACACATAAGAAACCTTTACTCACCATGTTTCCGCGATGACGATCACCACGTCGGATATGTTCCGAAGGCATTTTAGTAATTTCCACAGTTCTTCGTAAAACCTGACGAGTTCAGCAGAAAGATCGGCTGTGGGCTTTCTACGCCTCAAGGAGGGCGAAAAAATGCTAAGTCATCGCACATAACAGCCATGACGGCCTCTCGAACGAGAACCTTCCTCTGTCCTCCATTTTATGCCGTCCAAGGGTTGCCAACATCACACCAAACAAAGTCGGTAGAATAATTTCTTAAAGTCCGTAGAATGCCAAGAATGTCTAGACAGGCATTGATGATTCTATAAATACCTAAGTAATATTATTTATTATACCATTATTTTAACATATTATTTGTACTCAAAGACTGAGGACCCCCAAAATGGTGTCAAGTACCACCATTTCATTGTCTTTACCACCTTTTCTCTTCTATAAAATATGGTGGAATGAGGAATGTTGATTGTTATCTCTTAATTTTCAATAGAAAGATCTCAATGAGAGCTTTCCGAAAAGGTGCTATATGATGGGCATCTGATCAGTAAAACGACTCTTAAAATTCATTTGCACGATGACGTCAAGGTTCCCGTCGCCAAGGGGAGTGCGTGATAAGTCCGTCGCCGATCTCAATGAAATATTTACTGGCACTTGTACATCGAAAATGAGTAGACACGTGTTTTGCCGTTCGACAAAATGGGCTCTTAGAGCTTCGAAAAAAATCAAAAAACTGCCAGTCATGCAGCATGATCGTATGAGCGAATTTCAAAAATATTGTACCCACCTATTATATTCTGTTAGGAAAGTAGGAACCTACATTGTTTTGAAATTTGAGCACTTTGAGTGCTAAGAAATCATCAGCTACCAATTTTATGTTGAAAAAACTCGTTCTAAATGATATTCTGCAATCAAAATTAGACTGGATTTTTATTTTTATCGGTTTTAATTGTTTTAATGGCCTTGTTCATATTTTAATAAAATTGAAGTAGGTACTATTTGCAACATAGTTTTGTAGATACATTTTAGAATAGTTTATAAACTTTTTTTAAATTACCTATATAGGTATTATAAATGCTGAAAAATATGAATTAAATGATTCAGCAGTTTTTGGCTGTTTTTAGCTTTTTAGTGATATTTTTAGAACATTTTTTGAAATGTGACAAATTTACTGTGCTCTTTTAGTGCTGCCCAACAAAATCATCATTTCTTTGGAAATGCACTATCTCCTCCCAACGAAAAAACTTATTTTTATCTCAATTTAAGGGAGAGTTATCGTCTAATTATATATATAGGTAGTGTAAGAAAAAGCGAAAGCTTCAGGAATCGTTTCAGAATGCCTCAAAACGGATTTCTGAGAATAAATTTTTGAAAAAACGTATTTTTAAAATTTGTTGATCAGTTGCAACATCATTTCCTACGAAAATTCACTAAAAATTGGTTACTTTCGGTTTGGTTTTATATCGATGCTATCCGATATATCGATGTCTCGATACACAAAATATAATATCGATAGTCAAATTCCCGGTTGTTTTGAAATAAATGTAGGTAACAGTTTTTATTTGAGTAACATTTTATTAAAATATATTAATATTCATTATAGTTTTTCCCAATCTAATTCAACATTTTCCCAATTAAATTCAACACTTTACCAATCAAATTCAACATTTTTTGCCCAATCAAATTCAACATTATTTTCTATATCCACAAAAAAAGCTAGGAAAATGAAGAATAGTTATGAAAAATAAAAAAACAGCAAAATAAGCTAAGGAAACTTCTCATTGAATCAGTCCAGTGCGTTGGTAACATCTCTTCCTTTGGCACTCACTTCAGTAAACCGGGCGAAAATGACAAGGGGGTCGAAAGTATTTCGTGTATTACGAAAACCCGGTTACATGATCTCGCTGTTTTTCATTTTTTCTCAACTATTCATTCTTTCCCATGCTTTTTTGTGGGTCTAGGAAATAATGTTGAATCTGGTTGGTAAAATGTTGAATTTGATTGGGAAAATGTTTAGATTGGGAAAAGCTATATATTAAACATCTTACTCGTATGATTTATTCGAAGAGCACCTGAAACTATGAAACATCTTTAAAAAACGTTGAAGTCACATAGCGTCCCTTATAAAAGCAATTCATTCACATCCAGATACATTAAGTTATTAGGAACATATACCATCAACCGTTACCAAAGCAAATCCCAGATCATTCAAACAAATTTCAAAATTTGGATATAATGTTGAAAATTATGTTCATTCCACCTTCTTAATAGTAGATGATAACACCCATTTTCTTGAGACATTCAAATTTATCCACGGACACAAGTCTTTTGCTATGTGTGCAAAGTTATAATCCTACATCATGTCAATTAATGAAGATCTCAGGGAGTTCAAGGAAGCCGTTCGTGACATTTCGCACAAAGCAATTCATCTTGAATCTGAAATTGGTAAGCCCCTAAGCTATTCCTAGAAGTAGGTAGGTCTACCTATGCCTAAATCCCAACGAAGCACTTATAATATAAGTAGGTATTTACACACACCAAAAAAAGTTTTGCATCACCCTTATTCAAACAAAAGTTGGGTTTTGGATTTTTGAAAAGTGTCTCTTATTTCAAAATAGCAACAACAGAAAAAACAGTATTTTGATAATTTCGCCATTTGAAAGTTTTTTCTTAGAAATAGGCAAAAAAAAACTGAAAAATTATATTTTCCAGAAATTGTCAAAAAACATAAAAAATCACTTTAGTAGTCTGTACTACCTTCTCTGGCTGTAATTAGAGCTCGCACGCAAACAGGCATGCCCAATATGAGTTGCATCTTGGTCCAAGTTGGGCCATTCTTGAACAGCAACTTCCCCGAGTTCCTGAAGGTCGTAGGAACATTTGGTCGACCTTGAACTGCTCTGTGGAGCATATCCCAAGCATGCTCAATGGGATTCATGTCTGGAGAGAACGGTGGCCTGTTCATTTTGCTGATATTCACGGCCTGTAGGTAGTCTTGGACGATTCTTTCCCTGTGAGGGTGAGCGTTGTTGTCGAATAAAACAAAATTTTCTCCATAATTTTTGGCCATTGGTGTTATTATAGGCTGGAGGACATCCCTGAGGTACGAATTTGCATTCATCGTACCTTCTATGGGCACTAGCTCGGTTGTTGAGCATAACACCAGCCCAAAATATGACAGAACCTCCATGTTGCTGAGTGCGGCTTGTGGGGTATCTCAAGCGACTTGGCCTCCCTGGAACCCTCCAAACTCTCACTCTGTGGTTGTCTGGTACAAGAGCAAGGCGAGTTTCGTCAGAAAATAAAAAAACTTCTTCACTCAGGGAATAGCCAGTTTTCATGTTCCCTTGCCCATTGCATGCGTTGTTGCACGCAAGCTCTCAGTTTATTTTGCCCATATTCTGCGGAAAAAAATTGTTTAATGGAGAAGATAATCAAAATTACAGTTTATCTATTTTCTCGGGAGGTAATAAAGACTATTAAAGTGATTTTTTTTTTACAATTTTTAGGAAAGCAGGTAAATTTTTCAGTTTTTTGCCGTTTTCTGAAAGAAAAAAAAATTTTCCAAATGGAGAAATTTATCCAAATGAAGTTTTTTCTATTGTTTCTACATTGTACTTAGTAAGAAAAACTTTTCAAAAATCCAAAACCCAAATTTTTCCCATGGATATTTCTGACTGAATCAGGGTGTTGCAAAACTTTTTTTTGATGTGTGTAGATACAATTTCGAGAAATACCAACCTAATAAATGAACTCCGTGAGGACCTCGAAGATTCCCAAAATTTAGCGAAATCATGAATTGAATGTTCTTCTTGGAAAGGGTGTCGCAGTTTCGGGCGCACCACCAGCTAGGGTTCGATTCTACTACTAATTTGTGACTTTTTTTGTCTTATAACATATATTTTTTAATTCGTGCTAAAGACTACTTTTTCACTTTAAAGATTTTTTTCGCGTTTTCGACTTTGTGTCACTAAAACTGCCATAACTCCCTAAATTTAAAGTCAAAACTTAAATATGATTATACCGTTGAAAATATCGTAAAATTTCCTATCTCCCTAATGAATTTTAAAAATATTTTAAATGGGATGAACGGGTGAAAAATAATCCGTAAGTGAAAAATTTGTGAAATTCAGAAAATTTTCACTTTCTTTAGTTTGTCTCTCGAAACGTGCTGGATGGAAAATTTCATGCTGTAAGCCTACCCAAGTTTTACCCTTAAACAACACATGAAATTGAGCATAACAAATTAACTAAAAACTAGTTTGTTAAAGTATAAAACTTGGTTTTAACGGAGTTGGAGAGATCTGTGAGTGTTACCATTCAATTCAGCGTGAAAAAAATACGTAGAAACCGATAATTTTAGTGACACAAAGTCTTTAGCGTGAATTAAAAATATATGTTATAGGATAACAGAAGTCACAAATTAGTAGGAAAATCGAACCCTAGCCAGTGGTGCGCCCGAAACTACGACACCCTGTGTACAGGGTGAACTGCAGACAAAATTTTCCTTGAATTACATTAAAAAATGGAGTAAAATGCCGTCAACCGCATATTTTTATCTAAATCCGTTCTCGAGATACATGATTTTTAAGGAAAACCGTGTTTTTTCCTCTTAAACGTGCATTTCTCCACTTTAATTCATTTAATATCAACTTTTGACTAAATTTACAGAATCAGCGTTAAATTTTCTATGAGTGGGGTGCACTTTCATTCAGGAAAATTCCCATCTACAGACCCCAACAGCAGCTCAAATTTAGAAAAATGTGAAAAAATAAAATTTCTGAAAAGCCAGGAAACTAGGAAATCTCATGAAAACTGCTTCATTTAATACTCTTTCCAAAGGTATACTTGTATAAATTTTACTATCACTTTGTTATTTAGGGGAGAAAAGTTTATTTAAATGTTGAAAAATTAGGTTTTTTCAATGAAATCAAGGGGTTTTTTTTGGAAACAAGAACCTCAATGAACCTACGAGTTTGGGGCCGGTTTTACGTATTTTTTCAAGCTGAATCGAATTCTTGAAGATCTCTCCAACTCCGTCATAACCGAGTTTTTCACTTTATTTAACTAGTTTTCCCCTGAAACACATACCTAAAATTTTTACTATGCATAGCAAACTAAAAATTTGAGAGTCCAAGTTTAAAACTCGGATACATGGGAGTTGGAAGCTTTTCTCCCCTAAATATGTGACAGTTCCCGACAGATCCAAGAGAACGCGCGTCTATCCGTCGCACTTGCGGAAGGTTGAACGCTTCATCCTCGAGTTCTTGGAATGCTGTGGTTGGCGATAGATGAGGATCCGAGAACCGGAAAACCATCTTCTCCAGACATAGCTCATTACGCTATTAGAACGAGTTGTATTTTTCATGGTACTATCACACCCCCCTCTCTCTATGTAGCGCGGATTTAGGCCGCCATTGCATCTCTGGGGGCGACCGCTACCGGATACGTCTAAAAAGGTCCGTTTTAGACCGGAACGAAATTTTAGATACCGCTAAAAAGAGTATTAAATCAAGCAGTTTTTCATGAGATTTGCCAGTTTCCTGGAATTTTTTTTTTTTTTTTTTTGAAGAGTTGTAATGTTTTAAATTTTTAGAAATTTTTTTTTCAAAATTTTCTATGTTTGAGCTGCCGTTGTGGTCAGCATGGGAATTTTCCTGAATCAAAATGCACCCCGCTTATAGAAAATTTAACGCTGATTCCGAAAATATGGTCAAAAGTTAAAATTAAATTAATTAAAGTGGAGAAATTCACACGAAAACGTTTTGCGTCTACGACCATTTATAATAAATAATGATAAAATAGGTGAAATGAGTAGGTAGGTACCTTACCTTACGGGTTTTACCAACCGATGAACTCATTTGAAAGGCCAATAAGCTAAACTTGAAACAATTTCAATCAACATTGAACATTTTAAGGGAAGTGTTTTACTCTGGAATAGAAACGTTCCACAACACGTTCTTCAACAGATAGAATCGAAGACTGGTGGTTTCGACCTTATATGCCCATACTATACTGCTGAACGTACAAAATTAAATGCACTGGTGTTCCTAGTTCATGACTTCTTGGTTGTATTAAAGTTTGGCTCCTACTTACTGGCACCAATACAGGTAGCTTGCATTGATCAACAATTATATATACCACCTCGGCAGAATTCTAAACGATTCGGCTACAAAGACTAATTCATCAAAACCCTTTGACAGTAGAAGTTTCCTTGCAATTAACATTCTCCTAATGAATACTTTTCTTGCAATCTAATACTTACAGGAACGAATAGGTACTAACAGGTTTACTAACTACAGAAGGGGTGGGACCTGAAACGATGAATTACAGAAATATGAAAGTCAGGATGGACTTTTTCTCTTTGTTTCTGGCTGAATCCCTGCCATCTGCAACAAGCAACTGGGTACAGATAAAGGTCAAAGGTCCTCGGACACTAGGCAGGAACAGGACGAGAAACAGCCGTGGGACAGTGTGGGTCATATTTTTGCACCTACTAGGCGGAATACGGCGGCGATGGCATGGGCCAGTCAGAAAGAAAAACGCCATGTCCTGGCACAGGACGTTCTCCTTCCACGTTCCAAAGTTTACTTCCCCACATTCACTTTCCACTTCCCTACCCGCTCCACTACCTTCTTTTACCCGCATCTAGTAAAGGTGGGGGGAAAAAATGCCAATGAAGAAAAGGGGAGTATAACGATTCCAAATCGTATTTTTAAAATTAAATCCGTTTTTTGTTTGAAACCACTTCAATCTGAACTTGGTATTAGAACCTCTTGAAACCCATACGGTGGATACAGTTTTCGTACAAGTACGCAACCACGAGAGACATTTTATGTCTTTGCGCCCCCTTTCCCCTTCCTATAAAACCCCGTATTGTATTCTAGAGCCACTCAGCTGATCTGGGATCGGTCAGTTGTGTTCAGAAGTCCCTCAAGGGCCCACATACCAAATCTCAGAATCGTGGGATCATTAGGGAAAAAACTGGATTCAAAAAAGTCTGGGAATGTCCTGCCTCGTGTGTGGAGAAACATAGGGTGGTACAGCTGCTACCGTCATACAAACCCACATCCTTCTCGCTGGGTTTTCTACCACGTTCCTACCTATTGTGCAAGGACCTCAAGATAGGGGAGGGGGGCTTATCTACTACGAGTAGAGCTGAAAATATCACACATAGCATAACATCATATGTTATAGCAGAATATAGACACTACTGTAAGCAACATGAACAAATAGGACCCTCTTCATTCACAGATCGAGTAAGATGCTGTGAGTGGGTGAGGAGGCTAAGCCTTCTCCCCACGACGGACTTTGAAAATGCCAAACTACGTAACGACTACATTCAACTCTTGAGGATCATTGTGCGTAGCGGAGTTCTTCATGGGATCTTCATTGACACGCCACCAGTAGGCAACTTGAAACCCTTGAGTGAAGCTGTGGTAAGTTTTGTGCATTTTGTAACTAGAATTAATAATGAGGGAGGGTGGCTCAAGGGTCATACTGGACCTCTGTTGTTCCTCCTTATGGATAACAAAAACGGTTATCTAATCTATGAGACCTCTTGTTTGCAGACAACTTCAAAATCTTCTGTGTGACTAATGAGGTCCTGAACACTAGCATATGTTGATGTTGACACTACCCTGTGACTGAATAGGGCCCCTCACACGTACACTCAAGAGTCGACGACTGAACGGGACACTCTTGAGTCGAAGTTTGAGTGCTCCACACTCCAAATTTTTGTCTTCCCGCTCTTGCGTGCGCTCAGAACTGTCGGTCAGGCGTCTGCCGTTCAAGAGTGGGCCACGCAAGAGTGTGTTGTTTTTGGACACCACACTCTTAACCGCACGAAAGCGCGGCACCTAGGTTCGTCCACTCAAAAGTGTATGTGTAAAGGATAAACTTCCAGTTTTAACCTCACTCCTAAGTGGCGTGTGGAAGGAGGAAAAATTGGAAAATTTTCACCACACGCCCAAGCGTCATCAGTGCTATCCTGATATGGCTGTAGTAAGAAGTTCTATCCTAGAGAGCTGGGGCTGGTAGCATTCGACTCAGCGTGAAAAAATACATCAACTTCATGCCCCATATTACAAAATTTTATCAAAATTGGGGATTTTTAACATAAAAATCGCTTTTTCTCGCTTAATATTGATCCTAGAGAGCTGGGGCTGGTGGCATTCGACTCAGCGTGAAAAAATACAGCAACTTCATGCCCCATATTAGAAATTTGATCAAAATTGGGGATTTTTAACATAAAAATCGCTTTTTCTCGATTAATATTGATCCTAGAGAGCTGGGGCTGGTGGCATTCGACTCAGCGTGAAAAAATACATCAACTTCATGCCCCATATTAGAAATTTGATCAAATTTGGGGATGGTTAGGGATGGTGTCGTGAACGCGGCAATCTACGTTTCTAACCCCACTTCTACCCTCACGCATAACTGTGATTCACACTGACACTGTTGACGTTTGGTTGGCGTGCGCTCAAAACCGTCGAAGCCCCCCGCACGCCAGCTCCGTTCCAAGGTCCACGCAGAAGTGCCGTTTACACTAATACTTTTGATTCGAGACTTGAGTGTCCCATTCAGTCGTCGACTCTTGAGTGTAGGTGTGAAGGGCCCTAATGGAATTGTTTGAATAGCATTTCCAATTCTATTAGAAATAAGTAAACATACAGGAATTATTTTTTCTTAATTGAAGGAATCATTCACCATTTGCGATTGTTTTACAGGGTAGCAACATCATAAAGAACATCCCTCACATGTCACCAGTTGGCCCTATTGCTCCTTTCATATGCCACAAATCTCCGGACGGACGGGCGTACATCTCCATCAAACGGGTACCTGGGAACGGCATCTTATGTTACATGGCAGCTTCGCCAGACGGAGTTGATTGACTTCACGAAAACAATACACAGTCACTGTTAAATATTTTATTACATTACGTTTTTCAACATTGGTAGTACCTAATATACAAATACATAATTCCTTTACAAAGCGTTGCTACTACCGAAATTAATTTTAAAATGCTGAAAAATGGCCCTCTTCTTTTTGGCTGGTAAGCCTAGTTAGCAAGACCACTAAAACAAATATAAGCGTTAACAGTAGACATCAGATCGCAATTAATGTACAGAGATATTTATAATTACGAGTATACTAAATGTTGAATAACGAGAAAACGGTCAGCTATGTTACTTCATTTAGTATGATACACCAACGAATATTTCAAGAGTACCTGTATTCATGGCATCTTATTCCCTTTGATGAAATTATCTAAAATCTGATTTTGACGAGTTATTTCAAAATTGATTCAACTGGACACTGCCTTTATTCAGTTCTAATAAGAAAGATATTCAATAACAAATTCTTATTCCCAGTAATATGAGCAAACTGATTTACGAATTAACATTGATTTATCTTTTTCTCTGTTACATAAACCCGACTATCCACAGTGCACTTTTCTTTAATATTAAAACATTAATAAATTTCCCTATATTCAGTTCTTGGAAGGCTGTGCAGTTTGACATCAAAACAAAATTAATTGTGATTGTAACTTTTGGATCATTTAACAAGGATTCGCCAGTTAAATGGACGATAGAAAATAGTATTATCGAAATTGACACGTTAGTGTCGATTGGAGTGGGACTGGGACCTACATAGAGGAGCCAGAATGAGGAATTCTTGTCTATAAAAGTTTCGAAGTTAAGATGTAATATAATTGGATTCATAGAACATCCTGAAGACGAATCAGTTGTTTATAAATCTTTCCCATATATTAAAATTTTACTGCGATGAATTTATAATATACAACACCCACCACAAGAATCAAAAATAATTAAAACCCAGCGTATGTTATAATATGAATACATAAATACGTCACTTGTTTAATCAAAACTTATCAGCTCTGCAGTTTTTTCTTCTTCTTTAGGCTGGATATCTACCGGTTGCTGTTGTGGTAGGCCCTGAGGCATTATGTGGGATGGAGGACCCATTCCCATGGAATTTGGGGTACCCATTGGCGGTGCACCAGGATGGGCCATGGGCGGAGCTCCAGGCTGGGGTCCCATGGGTGGGGCGCCGGGTATCACACCAGGGCCCATGTGAGTGGCTGAGTGTTGGGGGCTAGGACCCATGGGTGGTGCGATGGGGTGGCCAGGCTGTCCCATCTGTGGGGGGCCCATTGGGCGACCATGGGGCGGGACCCCTGGGCCCATGTGAGGTGGCATCCCTTGGTTTTGTCCCAAAGGTAAACCTGTTGAAAAGAAAAGCTATGTAAAACACATACAAAACGCTGCAAATTATTTCACAAAGGTTTATTATTTTTTCAATTGAGTATGATCGTAGTTTTAGTTGGCTAGCGTACGTCATGCTACGTCCAGACTGCTCGGCGTGTCCTACTTCGAGTTGCCACAACCTATACTTCTATAATTATATACGCATGTTTATATTTCTCGATTTGAGCTCCTATCTATTCAAATAGTTATTGCCTTAATAATATCATTATCTAAGTACGTACGAAAAGTCGAGAGGATATGTTATTAAATATGTGTAGGAAAAGCATTGGTATCAACACACAAAAGGTCCGTTGGCGCCGTACCCACCACAAGCCGCGGCGCCGGCGCCATCTCTCACTCCACCACCCCGCTCAACCCCCTCCTCCACCCACCTTGACCCCCTGCCAAGCGTGCCAGGCGTGCGCGCGTCGAAAAAGACACTTTTTTGCCCGTTTTTTGCCCATAGCATCTATGCGAGTAAAGCGATCGGGATGGTTAAATGTTAGGACCAATTAGACCCCAAATGGAGTCTATGTGCGAAAGAACGGGTTTTTTAAGTCAATTCTTAGGCCTTTTATGGATTCAAATCAAATTTGGATTCTACATACCTTGAAACGTAGTGACAAAGTATGAGGGGGGGGTTATAAAAATTTTTTGCTACACGATCACATAGGCTTATTATTGGAAATAATAAACCAAAAGAGTAAGTTCATTTCATGAATATGAGGAAGGGAAAAGGCTATAGGCCCATACATATCGATTCTATCACAGGTGGTGTAGGCTGGTGTAAGCTTCGGTCATACCCGGATAAAATGGCGCCAGTGTCAAGGGGAAGTACATACCAAACTCTACTTATGTTCACTGTACGAAACAACATGACATGCAACAAAACAGCATGGATACTATGCATTACAAAGGAAATTTGGTGCCCATAGAGAAGCTTGGGGCATTTTACACTTTTGAACCTGTTGAGCTGATTGAACACAAAGACATTTTGCTCTTCATAAAGTCCCGAAGCTTTGCTGGCTCGGACGTGTGTTACGGATGGAAGAAGGAAGGATGCCAAAGAAAGTGTGTAAAGAAGAAATGCCAGGAACATGAAGACTTGGCAGACCGAGGAAGTGCTGGATAGATGACGTTACCGACGATATCCAAGTTATTGGGGTGGAAAGATGGAGATCAAAAGCTCTTGACCGGCCAGCTTGGAAAGATATCACTAGGGAGGCCACAGCCCACATCGTGCTGTAGCGCCGGAAAGGTATCAGCCTTATCAGGTCGTTATTAGTTTGTTCATCACCTACAAAGTTTTTAGGCTGAACGGATTACAAGAAGATACCTACTGCCTACGTAGATACATCCCATCGACCTCAAGAAACCTTGAAATTATACGAGTGGCAATGAACTTATGTTAGGTAATATGCTAGGTATTAGTAATTATCATTATATATAGGTAGGTATCTTTTTGAAAAAAAAAGTTTAATTGAAAAAATTATTGAAAATAATATTCCAAAATACAAACTGGAGATGCTACAGACAAAACTCAGCTTGGATTGGCAAGGAAAGAAACTTTGCTCCATGGAAAGGGTAACTGGTTTTTATTTTCTTTCATTTTATTTTTTAGCTCCATTACAAGGTGTCATTTTTTTAGCTCCAAAGTGTCTAAGATTGACACCTTCCCCAAATGGATACTTCACATTATCCATGTTCTGTGAAGTTAGAGAAAATATTGAAGCCTTATAAAGCTTGCTCGTGCTTTTCAGCAGTTCATCCCAACCAGTTCCACATTAGCATAACATTTTACTCTTTCTTTTAATGAGTATTTACTATGAGTATGTTCTTTGTCTGGTGTAGGTATTCCTTGTAAAGCAAGTGCACACACAAGTGTACATAAGCTTAACGTGGTGCAAATGGCTCACGATATGAGCCACCATTTGTACACATACAGTAGAATATTTTTGTTCTTACGAACGAGAAGACTACGTGCATGCACGAATTTTTGTGTCAACTGGAAAAACGCTTTCGCTGGAATTCATTCTAGGTGCAGTCATCATAACCTGATGCAAAGCTAACCTTGGTTCAAAAGTAAGTATTGGTTGGTTCTCCCTCCAAACTGGAATAACAATTTTTCCAATTTCCACAATTTGTAGAGAAAAGCAAAAACCTAAGAGCCCCCTGGACTCTCGGTTATCTCTATTTACATACTTCTAATTAACTTATTGAAACACAGAATGTGTTTTAGCTAACGCATTTCACTAAATCCGTGAAACCCGCATATAAGAATGACTCATATTTTGCAGTGTATCTTATCACTAATTTATTTATCACCATATTTGAAACCTCTTCGTCATAAGCTTTCATTTGAGTCCCTACACAAAAAATGCATATTTTACACCCCCCCCCCCCCCACCCCACGATGGATTTTTGGGTCCGAAGGCGCCATATTTGAAACCTCCTCATCATAAGCATTCATTAGAGCTCTCAAACGAAAACCACATGCCATGCCGTTCTCAGTGTGCGTTCTACAAGTTCGGATCATTTCTGGGCAAGCGCAGTTGAGTTTTGTCGTTCGCAGTGCCAGAACGCCCAGTTCTGGAACAGTTCTAACAGTCCCCGATTTTTTGCCAGAACGCCCAGTTCTAGAACAGTTCTAACAGTCCCCGATTTTTTGCCAGAACGCCCAGTTCTAGAACAGTTCTAACAGTCCTCGATTTTTTGCCAGAACGCCCAGTTCTGGAACAGTTCTAACAGTCCCCGATTTTTTGGGGACTGTAGGAACTCGAACGCAAGGACGTAGTTAACGTATGCTAATTTCACAAATTTTTGGAGCTCGCGGAGTAAACAATACGCTCTCTTCGGCTTTGGTTGCTGTGTGTTCCCTGTAATTTTCCTTGTAAAAGTTTACTTTATTCTGTTGTTCGCTGTTCTTCATTTGAATTTCTTCATCAAATTGTCAACTAGTAGCTCGTCAAGTTCGGAAAGCGATAGTTTTGACGATGGTGATGAACTTTCATGGTTCGTAGACGATGAGGATCCACGAAACGCGAATTTTTTCGACAAAATTGTGCCAAGTTTCGACGGAAAAGAGTTTGTTACAAACAACAACACAGGTTATTCCACTTTCAAGTTCTGAAATCGTTCACAGTGCAGAACGCGGTTCCACAAGTTCTGGAACGCGATTTTCTGTCCTAGTTTTGATGAGTTCGAGAACTGTCAGAACACGCACTGAGAACGAACCTTTTAAGTGCATACGTCTACTTCCGTAATAATCCAATAGTAGGTATGTCTCTAGCAGGACTTTCTAACCTCCCCAGGGATTGGATCTCTTCTGTTCAACCCTCTTTAAATCAAAACTCCGGAACGTCAAGATAGAATAATAGTTAACTTTCGTAATATTCAGACTGTTTCTATTTATTCGTTATCACTGAATTGCAACATCTATATTAGGTATTAACTCGTTCTCCAACACTTGAATTTCTGAATATTGTGGTGAATTTACCACCAATATCTTCGACAAATAAAGACGATGGGCCGCCTAAAAGACAGAATACCAAGCTCCAACACGAGAGCTCCCTAACGGACAAACGAGAAATACAGCTCCCAAGGAAAAGCAGACGACTGAGAATCACAAAGAATGATTCTCATCGTTTCGAGCTCCCTAAAAACGGAACAGAGAAGGAAACGTCCTCACAAAGGATAATCCCAGATCGAGAGGGATAATCAAAACCAAATCAAAACGATAGATCTAAGTATTATCGTTTACTCTACACCCCCTGGGACAAGGGCAAACAAGCCAGACGCGCTCTTTGGAGAGGGGGGCGGAAGTTCGCATTTCACATTCCGCCCACCGAGCGCGACCGATCAAATACGAGCACGACCGATCAAATCAGATACTGGGAGGCTGCGGGCGCATCTCGGGAACTAACCGTTAGGTGGCCAAGCGGTCCAGCCAATCAGAGACAGCCTCCGCATATAAATATAGGATGCACGAGCCCGTCGAGCTCATTCCAATTCTACACACGCAGATCTGACGACTCTTCTCTCCTCGACGACGAAGTTTCTACATGATCTGATTCATTACTATTCACGACACGGATCTGACGACTCTTCTCTTCTCAACGACGAAGTTTATACACGATCCGATCTCGCACTCGCCCTGCAGTTGATGATTCTCCTCTCCTCGACGGGGATTCTACACACTTTAAGGCACTCTCTCTCGTCACAAGCTCAGTACTTTTCAGTATTACTCACTACCAGCGTTCTTCAGTCAGGGTACCACCCGGTTCAGAAAGGTATTTTTATCTTTCTGGGCGTCCGCTGGGATACCTTAGTCGGTTCGCCCGGATCAAGCTGAACTAGTCACTTGATCGTCCGCTGGGGGCCGCCGGTTAATCGAAATTCTCATACGAATCGATCAACCGCTTAAGGGAGCTCTTTTGAGAGCTAGTTGGGAGGACCCTTGCCGATATTCAGACGAGCAAAAATATCGCAAAGCGAGTCCCCCACGTTACGACTGTTCTTATAAGAACACCTCGACGGACCCTGCCAACACGGCAAGCGAATCCTCGAGAAATTCCAAGTTCTTTTACAGAACCAAATATTTCAAGGAGTTTCCTAAATGGAACGATCTCCGTCTTTCCACCCCCTCAACGGGGAGCCTGATCCCGGGAGCCCCCACCTCGAGACAGAACGGGCGGGAAACAGTCACGTGAGCTCCCGCCCACGCATTCCAATCTCCCGTGATCCGGCGCGAGATCGCTCGCTCCCCAGCCATTCTGAGCTGCTGGAGGACCTCTCAATCGACCCCGTGAAGTATGTGATTCATGTTCAACAACCTGAGACACGGTCTGCCCGAGTTTATCAAAATCAATCTTTCTCTGAAAGAAATAACGAAGATTTCCTGACAAAAACAGAAATCTCTACGCGACTTTCCGCCGAACGTACGGCTGACACGAGTGTTTTATTCACTCCTATTATACACCCGTCGCATGAACATAAAGGTACTTTTCAGTACCCCAAACCATCTACCTCAACTCATTATCACAATATAGAGTTGAGACCAGAACATTCCCCAATACGGGAATATTCTATCGAACGACCACAAGAAGCCCGGGTTGAGACAGACAGATCTTACGATCCGGCTAGGCACTATCTGGGAAATTTTGATAACACAAAAATGGGTAAAAGTACTTTTTCACACCTTCCGTCGGGATAACCAAGGGTACAACCCGCATAACCAAAACATCGGTACTTTCCATGACATACCACTGGGTCTCCCGACTCCAAATCGAACATATGCAAATCCACTACAAATATTATTAGTCGATTGCTTATTGTCTATTTGTTTGAAGTTTAGTTTCCATTATCTGTATTATTGGCTTTTGTAATATATATGATCAATTTGTTGAAGGGCTATGCCCATGTTCTTTTTCATATAAATAAATAATCTTCAATCAAACGCTTCCTTTGGCTAAGTACATTAAAATCATACATACCTTGAGGAGGCCCCTGAGGGTGGTGTGGTCCTTGCGGCGGAGCCATGGGAAGACCCATATTTGGACCTCCCATCATTGGCCTGGGTCCACCCATCATCCCTTGTTCAGTTCCCACCACCATCGGGCCTTCTTGCATGTTCATCATATGCTGTGCCATTAACTGTTCTACAGGGACTGAGCCTGAGAAAATAAACCACACAGAAATTACAATTCTTTTATAGTTTGCTTAAAATGAGAGGCAATACACTTCTGAATAAATGTAAAAAACTAACTCGGATTGTACGGAGGAAAGTTGTGCTGTGGAGGGCCGGGAAATCTGCCTGGAACCATTCCATCGTTGGGGTAACCACCTAAGAGCCATTAGACAATTTATAATAATGCATAACAAAGATAATTCCGAGTTCATTCTAGTTAATATCAATACAATTCAAATGGAGCTCCATTATCCATACAAGAACAATTGTTTTACAAGAATCATGAATATTATAGCAAACAAACCTTGTTGCATATAAGGTAGAGTGGAATAGGAACCCATCATATACTGCTGTTTTTGTTGTTCTTGTCTCAACTGCATCTCCCTTTCTTGATCCTGTATTCTCTGTAAAGCTAACTGCCTTTGATACTGTAACATAATTCAGTTTGTCTTATAAGAAAATCCCTGTTATGCAGAATGAGCTTGTGAGTAAATGGGTGTGTCCGTTTGTGTCCCTACCTTCATCAACCCAATGTAAGTCTGCCACTATCCTGTCAAAAGATGAATTTGACGAGTGTTTCGGAAACCTCATAATTTCCTATTTTTCGTGGTTTCATGATAAATTAACTTTCTTCTGCGCGTACATGGGAAATGTGGAATTGTAAAAAGTGGGTACACATTCGGAACTATTACCACAGTCAAGATGTACCAAGCTGTTTCATTCTCTAACAGTACACATCATCGCTGAGTCCCAAAACGGCACATATCATTATGATCTACTTGTCAAACTGATTTATATTTCACTAAAAGATCTGATTTGGTGAAAGATCTGACTTCTTCTTTCTAACCTATTTCATCAGATACTAGTAGACATCCCCGAACATTGGCCTTCCAGCCATATGGTCCTGGGTGTATTGGACGTCCAGAATATTGGTATATCTGTATAATGTATAATGTGCAATCTGTATAATGGTAGGTAGGTATCTATGTTTTCTAATAAATACACAGACTATTCCTTGAATATAACGTGAGTAAACAAAACGGAAGTTAATGAAAAAACGTTGTCTATTCCCACGAAAAATAAAGAGTTACAATGTTAAATCGATTCCGAGGGTTAGGCCGTTATCAGTAACAAACAATATTGTTTGTTACTGATGGTGGCCTAACTGTCGAAATCGATTCAACATTGTAACTCATTATTTTTCGTGGAAATAGACTATTTTTTTTACTAACTTCCATTTTGAAATAGGTTTCCACAACTTCGTCGCGAGTGATTTAGTTCGTGCGAGTGGAACATTATTACCAGGAGAATAGTTCCTTACGTGCCCCCACGTTCCTAAATACTGAAATTCATTGTAATCGTGGAATACAAACATTCATTGTGAAACCACGAGACAGAAGAGATTCTGAGGTTTCCGAAACACTTGTCAAATTCATTTTTTGATAGGATAATGACAGACTTACATTGGTCAGAAAGTGGGGACACGGAACTACAACCGAGCAAATTTTTGTATGGAGAAAATTATCAACCAAACTTCAAACTGATCTTTAACTTGGAAAACGTATTTTATTCGCACTAATATTCCCAACATTCAAACTCTCGCCATGCAAAATTATTTTTAGATTAATCAAACAGTAATAATATTCAAAGTAATTCAAATAGATATTAACATATTTACACTTTTCGTACAAGTGAAGGTTCAAATTATAGGCCCTCATATTTGGTCATTTATCTGTAAAGAGCGAACCGATTGGCATTAAACTCCCTGAGGGGGTGTCATTCGATTCATCGAAATTAAATAAACCAGAATATAGAGGGCAAATATTGGGAGGGCACCCTTCTAATGATTGTTTTGAGTCTTCCAGAGCATTCATCAGGTCAGCAGTGAATGACAAGTTCGACCAGGGCCACCGGCGGTCGGCTGAAGGCAAGCGGTGGGCCTCTCTCCTCATCCCGGCTGATCGTGTCCCTCCTGATCTTCCTCGCCGCGAGTCGGTCGCGGCTTTCAGGTATATAACAGGCCATGACTACCTGAACGCCCACCTCCATCGACTGGGACTCAAAGATGACCCGACCTGCTCGTTGTGTGGATCCTCAGCCATGACAAGTGACCACCTTAACGACTGTCCTCGCCTCGAGGATATCAAGCGGAGCTTTTCTCCTGACGAGACCAATTGGTCAAAAATATCAAAACTATATTGGGCTGCCAAAACGCTAATGGCCGAAGAGCCGTAAACGCTCGGCGTAGGGAAAAAAAAAAGAAAAAAAAAAAAAGTCTGGATGTCAAAAATAGTAGAGAGTTTTTTTTACCTCTCGTGATCATTTTCTCGTATACAAAAATGTCCTTTCCAAAACGAGAAGAGGTTTTTGTAACGTGGAAACGCCTTTCGGAATGGGAAGTCAGCTTTACTCGTGCTCAGCTTTTTCAGAATCGTAATTACGAGACGACAACTTGACCTTTCTCTAGGATAACACTCTAGAATAACTTAGCGACTATCATGCAGTTGGAATGGGCTAACACACACACACACACACACACACCCGACAAAATTGCCTGAATTTCCCCCGTGCCGTCCTTTGTTGTTAGTTTAACCTTTGTATTTGTCTTTCGTGTTTTTCCCCGCAGCTCAACCAGAACGGTCATTAGCGCATTTTGTTCTTGCTTTCGACGTTTTATCGAAGATTTCAGATTTTTCATTCACAAGATTACGTTTCAATGTTCATTTTATACGTTTTAAAGATTCGTGGTCGCTGTTTCTTACTTTAAGTTATATTATGGAAATTGTCTACTGTGAAGATTGAGTTTTGAGCAGTGATTCACTACAAGAGTCACGTTAGCTTTTTCTTTTTTTGTCTATAACGAAGGTTCATAATAGGAAATCATTAACCGAAACAGAAATGAACTCTAAAAATTACGAACCGCTAAATATTCTTGTTTCTTCTTTCTCATGATACCCAATTTCTGTGCCATCTGCTGTAGTTCCTATTATTCTGCCATACAAACAAACTTTTGGATTCTACCAAATATTTGAAGTTATCTTTTTTTTTAATCATTGTATGAATTAAAATTCTGGTTGAAAGTAAATTATAAAAGTCTTGCATAATTTTGTGCACGATGTATTCTAAAGTTTCTACTGTCATTCTTGCATATTCAAAGTGCTCTTCACTTTCCTTCATTTTGGAGTATAAGTGATGAAATTCACCAGACTTTTCATTCACAAGATTACGTTTCAAGGTTCATTTTACACGTTTTAAAGATTCGTGGTCTTCACGGCTGAATCGTTTTTTTAAACTCTTTCTATTAACTTCGATTCTCTTCTTGCTTGCTTGCTTGCTTGAGACAAAATTTTAGATCGATTTTTAACCCACTTCCCGATATTCAATCGATCTGAAATTTTGCACACGAGTTCATGCTGGCGTACATTTTAATCTATCAAATTTTCGCGAAGAAAAAGTTAGTTATACTATAAATTTTCGAAAATTTGAAATTTAATATGGGACACCTTATAAGTGTTGTGTATTGTAGGGAGGAGGAGGAGGTGGAGGGAGGAGGATGAGGGAGGAGGAGGAGGGGGGAGGAGGAGTGAGGGAGGAGGAGGAGGAGGAGGAGGGAGGAGGAGTGAGGAGGAGGAGGAGGAGGAGGAGGAGGAGGAGAAGGAGGGAGGAGGAGGAGGAGGAGGGAGGAGGAGGAGAAGGAGGGAGGAGGAGGAGAAGGAGGGAGGAGGAGTGACGGAGGAGGAGGAGGAGGAGGGAGGAGAAGGATACTATTGCGAACTAAATCACTCGCGACGAAGTTGTGGAAACCCATTATAAAACGGAAGTTAGTGAAAGACGTTGTCTATTTCCACGAAAAATAAAGAGTTACATTGTTAAATCGATTTCGACGGTAGGTTTCGACAAAACACTTTGTGCTGAAGAGATCCAGTCCTCATCAAGATCACTAGGACCACCACCCGGGAAGGAGGAGACTATTGCAGCTGTTCTAAAGAAGAAGTTTGCCCAGAAAAATATTGTTGCCCTCAAAGCAGATAAAGGTAATACAACTGTCATTTTAAATAAGCAAGATTATGTTTCGAAAACGGTAAAATTTCTAGAAGATAATAATTGTTCAAATCTCCCATCTGACCCAACTTCAAAATTTCAAAGATTAGTTCGAAAAGTAGTTAAACAATCAGAAGATAGCCTACTAAAAAATATGTACATTCCAAGTTTTGTAGAAATGAACCCTCATGCGCCCAGGTTATCCTGTCTCCCTAAAATTCATAAGGAAGGAGCGCCGATGAGACCGGTGGTGTCTTATATTGGTGCTCCTGCCTACAAATTGGCTAAAAAACTCAATATTTTATTTAGAAACAAAATCAACTTTCGGCCTCAACATACTGTACTAAATTCTTATGATTTGGTCTGAAAAATTAGGGACATTCAGATTCCTCCAAATGCTAAACTCGTCTCTTTTGATGTGGTTAGTCTATTCACCAATATCGATGTAGCTAGCTGCAAAGATGTGGTGTGCAGGCTGATTCACGGCTCTAAACTTAATATTTTCGAAAAGGATGAATTGTTTAATTTGATGTCTGTCTGTATGGATCAAAATTACTTTTTATTCGAGGGGCAATGCTATACACAGCCAGGGGTTGCTATGGGTTCCCCGTTATCTCCTCTGCTTGCAGATATTTACATGGATTATCTTGAGCAACAAATATTTACAACTTTTAACACAAATAATCTTCTCTATTGGTATAGATATGTCGATGACATCATCATTCTATGGAAGGGCACAGAAAGACAACTAAATTCTTTTCACGAAAAAATCAATAAATTAGATCCCTATATCAAATTCACCCTCGAATTCGGCGGGAATAAACTAAATTTCCTTGATCTGTCCATCTCTTTAGTAAATGAGAAGCATGATTTTTCAATCTATAGAAAAGATACATATAGCGATATAACGATCCATAGTAGTTCAAATCACCCTTTAGTACATAAGCATGCAGCCTTCCATAGTATGATCAACCGAGCACTATCTATTCCAATGAGTGAACAAAATTTATCAAAAGAAAAATCAATTATCAAAAGCATAGCGGCTAGTAACGGATATGGAGGAGATCTCGTTGATACCATATGGGATAAGGTTCTTAGGAAAAAGAGTAGGGAAAAAGTTTCCAATCTGGCTCGGGAAGATGTAACTTTAGAAGAAAAGCAATGGATAAGTTTACCTTATTATGGGAAAATTTCTGATAAAATTTGCAAAATTCTATCATCGAGAGGTTATAAAGTAGGTTTTAAAAATAAAAATAGTCTTAAAGCATTACTAGGATCCGTTAAGGACAAAATTAGTGTGCAGGATAAAAGTGGGGTTTATAAATTAAAATGTTCTTGTGGCTACGAATATTGCGGTCAGACTGGTAGGAAATTTAGGGAAAGAATAGACGAGCATATGGAGGATTTCAGGGAAAATAAGGGTAAGTCTACATTTGCAAAACATCTTAAGGAATCTAATCATAGTTACAATTTTGATTTGACAGACAGACAGTTTGTAGAATTTCTTCATTTTTGCCCAAAGGGAGGTATGTTGAATGTACTTGAAAAATTCGAAATTATCAAAAGTGACAGGTCTGGTAAATGTTTAAATGAGGATATACCTCAATATATTTCACCACTGATAGGTCCATTTCTGTAAACCTTGGAATTATCCCTTCACACTGTTGAAACCCTATTTAGTTATTTCCCCCCTTTCACTTCATCTGATTAGCTATAATCCCCTTTCACTTTGTATGCACTTAATTGGTTGTACCTCCTGCCCTTTTCTTTTCTCTCGACCAATGGGATTCAATCTCCCTTTCACTTTGTATGCACTTGATTGGTTGTACCTCCTGCCCCTTTCCTTTCTCTCGACCAATGGGATTCAATCTCCCTTCACCTGTCTCTATATAAGCTGTGTCCTTTCTAATGTGTCTTCAGTTATTGTTTGTTACTGATGATGGCCTAACCGTCGAAATCGATTTAACATTGTAACTCTTTATTTTTCGTGGAAATAGACAACGTTTTTCACTAACTTCCGTTTTAGGATACTATTGAACGTCTGCATAAAATGACAACGAATCCAGGGTCAATAAAATATTAAATGATTTTCCTTGTCAATTTAATTTAAGTTATTATCAATGGGATTTTGAAACAATGTGATTTTGTTTCAATTTACTGTTGCCAAGAAACTACCAAATATTGAAACAACAATAAAATTAACTGAGAACATGAGAAAAAGAAAGAGTTACATTAAAAACTTGTTTTTATGGGTTCATTTTGGTTTATTATTTCCAATAATAAGCCTATGTGATCGTATAGCAAAAAATTTTTATAACCCCCCCTCAAACTTTGTCACTTTACGTTTCAAGGTGCGTAGAATCCAAATTTGAAATGTCCGTCCGCCGTCCGGGCCATAAAAGGCCTAAGAATTGACTTAAAAAACCCGTCCTTTCGCACATAGACTCCATTTGGGGTCTAGTTGGTCCTAACGTTTAACCATCCCGATCGCTTTACTCGCATAGATGCTATGGGCCAAAAACGGGCGAAAAAGTGTCATTTCAAGGCTTTGTTAGACTGGTACGCTTGGCAGGGGGTCACGGTGGGTGGTGAGGGGGGGAGAGCGGGGGGTGGAGTGAGAGGAGGCGCCGCGGCACCTTGTGGTGGGTACGGCGTTCCTTCGAGGCATGAATATATGTTTTTTCTAGGTCATATTTCTGTGTTAATACCAATGCTTTTCCTACGCATATTTAATAACATAAATATCCTCTCGACTTTTCGTACGTGGTTAGATAATGATATTATTAAGGCAATAACTATTTGAATAGATAGGAGCTCAAATCGAGAAATATAAACATGCGTATATAATTATAGAAGTATAGGCTGTGGCAAATCGAAATGGGACACGCCGAGGAGTCTGGACGGGCCTTATGACGTACGCAAGCCAACTAAAACTACGATCATACTCAATTGAAAAAATAATAAACCTTTGTGAAATAATTTGCAGCGTTTTTTATATGATGTAGAGGTAAGTGGTCGCAGTTTCTTACTTCAAGTTATATTATGGAAATTGTCTACTGTGAAGATTGAGTTTTGAGCACTGATTCACTACAAGAGTCACGTTAGCTTTTTCTTTTTTGTCTATAACGAAGGTTCATAACAGGAAATCATTAACCGAAACAGAAATGAGCTCTAAAAATTAGGTACCGCTAAATATTCTTGTTTCTTCTTTCTCATGATATCCAATTTCTGTGCCATCTGCATCTGCCGTTGTTTCTCAGCTAGCTCTGCTTCTCTCCTGAGTTTCTCTCTGTGTTCTTCCCTAAGCGCATCTAAAGCTGCACGAGCATCCTTAACTTGCGTCAACTTGTCTTGAAGGCCCTCGTAGTAAACTGAGAATTCATAAAGACAACACTCGTCACATAATCAGTGATAAAGAACACTGCCAAGCCGTAAGCAAAATTAAATATCCCTGATTGAGCCTTCCAGTATGAATAATATCTAGTATAAATAAGAAAAAAAAGAAAAAATATCTAGTATAAATCATCCAGTATAAATAAGAGCTATTTAATGGTAGTTGAGTCGTTAAACCATAGGCCGCCACTGTGACAATGATCTCCATAAATTACGCGTTCCGCCACACACCCACTCGTTTCAACTTGAATGATGTGGTAACACCTTGTTTACTTTCTCTCTAAACAATCACTACTACTTACTGAAATCTTTGAAATTTCTTTAGTGCTTTAGGGAATGATGTAGGGAGGACATTATGGCAAGGACATTTTTAGGTTCTACGTTTCCAGTTACCCAAGGCTAAAAATTGAAAAGCAGTGTTACCCGAAAACATGCATCCATAGTGAAACTAACGAAGAAAGCCATCTGCTGCTCGTCAAGCATAGCTCGTCAAAACAACAGCTGATCGTAGTATAGGCATCTTGAAAGTCGCGTAATTTCTGGGGACCTGCATGACGCCAGTGGCCATATATTTTGACCGGAAAATAGTTGAAATCGTAGCGTAGCATCATAACAGAGGGCTCTCTGTATTATTTATACTCGAAGGATCGAGTCCTTATGCCAAAACAAGGATTTAGGGCCGGTTTATCAATTATCTACATTAACTGCAGGATAGCTATAGTCCAGATAAAGAATGCGAGTAGTTTATCAATGCCGAATTACCTAGCGAATAAAATTATGCCTCAGATAAATTCTGTCTGGCAGATAGCGCCGTTAGCATCCTATTGGTGTCCGTAGGCGAGTAGAGTAGGAGCTACATTTTCTTCATGGATCGACTATTAAAAAAAACCGGGTGTGACGTTATTCCCACATCAGTGTCCATATTATCAAGCTCGGCAAATAAGAAACCACCACATTTTTGCCGTTAGCTTATTTGCCTATTTGCTTCATTTCTAGAGAGAGAAATGCATATACACGAATGCGATATTGCAACCCGAATCATTATGAATGATTGAGTGATTAGTAAGTTGTGGACTTAATTTCATCTTCGATCTGTGTTAGAATGTAAAGAAGGTATCTTTGTCCAGCTGAAACCTTAACCCTTTCCGGACGAAACCCGGTCAGGACCAGCTAGGAAATATCCGCATTTGGACGGAACATTTTGAGAGAGGGATGCCTCACAGGACGAATGCCGGTCCCTGCTCGGCGACCTTGTTACCTCGTAGGGGTTGAATGCCGGTCACTGCTCGGCGCCCTTTCTTGTCTTCACAGACGAAACCCGGTGGTAGCTTGGTATTTTTTAAATATTGGGGGCAATTCAGTAGGTTTTACTGAAGGTTTTGACAATAGATCGCAGCACTTTATTGATAAAATGAACCCATTGGGAAGGAATATGAGAAACCTTTCTGTGACTGGTTACTACTTGAACTTCAACTTTTTATCATTATTTTCTCACTGCTCACTGATAACTCTTGTCCTCGTGTTGTTTTCGTGTGCGGTATCCATTGTACCCAGTTTTCTGTGTTTAGTAATTGTGCTTTTTCAGTTCGTAAGTGGTTTTTTCGTCATGAACGATGAACAAATTGATAGATTGTTGCTTCAAATGGAAGAGCAAGACGACCAAATACATTTTTGTTCTGGGGAAATGATTACAATAAAAATAAAATAAAAAATAATAATAATAGGTAATCTGTGCTTTTATTTGATGAATATGTCTTCAAACGTGATGTACCGTTTTTAGGTGACCTATTGCAAAAAGCTTATCGTCCCTGAAAGATATAATGGCGTGTAATAAGTCGTCCTGTAAGGCACATGCATAATGCCGGTCCCTGACCGGGTCCCGTCCTTGTGGACACGATCGGAATTCAACTTTCGACCGCAAAGGGTTAATAAAAATATGCATTCGTACCATTTTAGTAGATCTATACGGGGTCTTACTTTAAACAGTCTTTTTTCCATTCAATGAATTATGCTACGATAGAATCTTCGCCATTGCTGCTATTTGAAGACAAATCCCCTAATATATCTGTTGGAAGGTACAAGAATGAAGGCATTCAAACTTGAGATTCAAGTAAGAGTTTTGTAAATAAATAAACTTGTTTGAGGTTAGAAAGCTCTAGGTATCTCATTAACCTCCAGTTATAATTGTTATCCAGCCATCCAGGGACCAGATAAATTAAAACGCCAGATAGGGTTTAACTAGGGATGGATAAACACCCCCTATCGTGTTATCTGGAGAATAACACTATCCCTCAGATAAATCCCCCTTATCCATTGGATACATTTGATTGATAAACTGGCCCTTAGTGGCTTATGTGCTTACCTCGGCTGTCGTCTTGCTGCTGAATGTAGCGAAGCAGTTTCGAGTGCATGGTTGTGATGTTGAGGAAGAGCGTTTGGACTGACGTGTCATTGCTGATAGAACGCCCACGGCTGGAATTGCTTTTCATGCGGTTAACAAACATCTCAACGTTGGAACGGAGCGAGTTGATGAACTCTTCCATCTCCTCGTCCTCCACTCCGTTCTGAGTTGGGAATGTTTGAACTAGAGTAGTTTGCTGGCATAAGAAACACAACAATTGAAGACAACCATAT
Source organism: Adelphocoris suturalis (assembly GCA_030762985.1). Taxonomy (NCBI): domain Eukaryota; kingdom Metazoa; phylum Arthropoda; class Insecta; order Hemiptera; family Miridae; genus Adelphocoris; species Adelphocoris suturalis. The sequence goes on from CM061044.1 coordinate 71,344,486, forward strand.
TTCGCCTTATTTGTAATAACTTGAAACCTAAAAGTTAGCATCGATTCCACTGTAAAACGGTAAGCACGACTCACTTGTTTTGGGGTCTGTTGTGAAGGTGCGGATGCATTGCTGAATTCAGTGCTTTGTTGCTGCCAGTAGTTTCTGTTCAAGTATCTAGCCAACTCAGGGTTTTCAGCTTCAGGGGATGTACTCAACTATATAATACAACAACTCATGAATGATTTTTTCTGTTAGTTTATAAGATAATAATGTAATTATACAGAATTGTATAAATCCGCAAATTCACTGTGACCACAAACCACAATACAGATCAGAATATGATTTAGCAAGTTTTTGCAGGTTTATCGACAATCCAAGCAAAACCCAGAGGTACTATGCGATTCTGAAAAACTTTACTCGAATGCAGATTAATGATAATGAGTTATTGAACTAGCATTAATAACACACTTACACTAAATTTGGGCGGTGGTGAATATGACTTGGAGACCGTTGTTGAGACAGGAGCGCTTCTGGATTTCTAAACAAAACATAAATACCTTTAATGGGAAACATCTGCTGCGAGGCTTCACACTCCATTCCTGAAGTATTCTATTTTAGTGGCTGCTTTTAGTATTTTCCAGGAAGGGACTATGGAAATAACGGTTATAGTCGTTTGTTCTCTTGTGTGGCGAGAAAAATGTTGTAAATTGTCACATTTCACTAATAATTTCACACTCTGGGAAATGATGAGCCTCCCTAAGTTTTAGTTTGCAATGCGTATGACACAAAACAGAGAACCGAAAATAGCAGCCACATAAATTCAGAACATTTCAGGAATGTAGCCAGGGTTGCCAGACTCGAAGAAGCAAAATACTGCAGTTAACAGAAAAATACTGTAGAACTGTAAAAAGACTGTGAAGGGTTCAAAATACCGTAGATCTACTGGAAATACTGTAGATCTGGCAACCCTGAATGTAGCCCCTCGCACCATAATCTCGATTAGGTACAACTGAACGACTTGAAGGTTTTAAATAATGTTACCAATCATAGTAATTATGATCTATACCTACATAATAGATATCTACTGTCGCACAGAGACGGTAGTCTTTCGTAAAAAATAATTAGGTACCTACGTAAACATCAATGTAAGGTGGTAACCTAAAACTAGAATCGTAAACCAATAACAGTTAGCTTTGTTAGTGAGCAACAACGTACGTTTAAGTATGTATCGTACAGTTGATCTGGAACTCTACGAGAACTTTAATATGGGAAATGTAAGGTATTAAAGAGTTTTTGCTTTCCACAGTATCTCCCGTACTGCTCCCAATAAAACAAATTGAATAAAAATGAGAACTAAACAAACGAGGCTCCTCTATCACAATTATGATGGCAGGAGTTTCTAGTAGTTGTTTTACTAGAGCCCCTACTATACTGATTTATAAAGTTACATTTTGTAGGGTGAGTCAATTAACATCGGATTGCGAATCATGTACGGTACACTAAACCAAGATGGATATGAATCAACTATAATAGAAGAGCCTAGTGTATTCGGACAAAAACGTGGTCATGCATAAATTGGTTCTAACTACATATATGTATGTTACTTTCCAGGGATTAGGAATCGTTCGTAACAGTTGCATAAGTTACTGTTACGCTCCGGGAAAATAACTCTCACAGTCGAAGAGGTTTGGTAACCCTGGCCTCATAGCTCTGATCGTTAGAGTGTCGCAACTTCGGGAAATTAATAATTATTTCTCGTAGTTGTGACGACGCGAGTTCGAACTTCTGTCGAGGTATCAAATATTTTCGGGCCGTTACAGTGGCGCAGTCGAAATAGGACCCAAAATCCTACGAAACAATAATTAATTAAATCCCTCTCGAGCCAAAAGACTGTAAACATCCATTTCCTGTTGTTATGCCTTTCATTTCCTCACTCACTTGAGTCAAAACACACAGTGACAATGACCTGGCTCGACTGCTGACTTGTTCCAGCGAGCATCTGCTGAGCCAGCGGCCTGCAGTTACACTTCGTCATTCGTCCGACCCCAAACCAGCCGAGACGGCTGGTATTTGACTCCAGGGAAATGTTACGCTCCAGGAAAATAACTCTCACAGTCGAAGAGGTTTGGTCACCCTGGCCTCATAGCTCTGAGCGGAGAAATTTCCCGTAGTTGCGATGACGCGAGTTCGAACTCCTGTCGAGGTATCAAATATTTTTAGCCCATTACATTACCTACAAACCTGACAACAAGGTGGACGTTTTCTACGAAACTTCTCTTTTATAGCTTTGTCTGATGACTTGATTATTATTATTATTATTTTGAGGTATTTCATAATTGTTTGTTTTACCATTAGACGTCACCAAGGTTGTCAAAAATCGAAATAACGTTCCTATTCTGTTTTCTTTTTAGATTCTGATATTTCGGGCCAAATATTCAATGTTTATTTAAAGCATTGATTCACGCTGGACGAGTATCCCGTCTTTGGAAGCTCTTATTATCAGAGTAAATTCACTAAGATTATAATTTGCCTATAAGGTACCGGAGGTCATGGGGGCAGCGATGTATGGAGCTTCGAGTTTGCGGTCTGCCTTCATTTGTTTTGGAAACGGGAGTCGATTCGTAATAGTTCATTAAGTTTTTGGTTGTCATCGGATCAGCTGACAACGCCTTGTGACCACTTACGCCGTGTCCTACGTCCTACGTGGATTTGCTGCACGCGTCAACGCGTTTGGGCGTTTACACGTTCAGACGGCGGATCAATAAAATCCGCGGAAGTTGTCACGTGACAATGCCCGCGTGGCGACGCAACAGCGTTGAACGCTTCAGTTTGATTTTCAAACAAGTTTGATTTTTATCACGGCCGCCGCGCTCCAAATGCATTTATATTTGATGTTTTTCTAATCTCTTAGGACATTCTGAACTTGTTTCATACTTTTTCCGCGGGTTTTCTTCTGTGATAATGCCATTTCTACATTTATCATACACCTTTATTTGGAGATGCCCAGTATCGAAAAAAATTACGATATATTGTATAGTGTTTCTAAACAATAGTGAAAACAAAATGCGAAGGTTTCAGTCATGCTCATGTAAGAAAATTTTATCAATTGTTCTGAGTATATTTATGTTTAATTGTTGTGAAATTTGAGCAACTTTTCTTTAAATCTTTATTGTAGTTCCTATTATTCTGCTATACAAACAAACTTTTGGATTCTACCAAATATTTGAAGTTATCTTTTTTTTTTTTAATCATTGTAATGAATTAAAATTCTGGTTGAAAGTAAATTATAAAAGTCTTGCATAATTTTGTGCACGATAATCGAAAGTTTCTACTGTCATTCTTGCATATGATTCAAAGTGCTCTTCACTTTCCTTCATTTTGGAGTATAAGTGATGAAATTCACCAAACTTGTTCCGGTTTTAAATATTTCCTCCACGGGTCTCCTCTTTTCATTATTTTCAGCTAAATACTACACAAGAGCCGTTGAGCTGGTCAGCAGCTCAAACATGTTGATCGACAGCATGAATGCAAAATCAAATTGAAAAAAGAAGTTAAAAACACAGTTGATGCTCCCTAAACTACGAAGCGTTTTTGCGTTTCCACGTAGGACACCATTTTTTCCTCCCGTACGGCATGATGCGGCAACGTGCCAACGCTCGTTTTTAACGCGCGGCTTGACGCTTGCGGCGTAGCCACTTAGGACACTGCCTTACAATCAGCTTCCGTAAAAAGCAAAAACTCTCGGTACATTACCAACTCAAACAGAAATAATTTTGAGGGTTAGTGTACTCCCAGTAACAAAAACTTACATGCTTAACTTCAGCTTCTGATTGAGACAAAGCGATGGCCAGTTGAAGATCTTCTTCCTCCTTTAGTTCGGCCTCCGATTTCCGAGGTGGAGGTGCCTTCAAACGATTTTTCACGTTTAAGCGCACGTTCTTACATAACACTACGTATTTTGTTTTCAATAATTTCAGCCTTAACTTCATAGAGGTAGATATTTTCTTAGAAGTATTAGATTTTTATTCAATATTTCATATAATTAGGTAATGACTAGCAATGAATTGGAGTCTTACATCACTCACTTGGCTTTGCTGCGCCAAGGAACTTGTTACGTACTCGATGGGTAAATCGTCACTCTTTGTACTTGACGCGGACGAGGGCCTGGAAGTATTACGATTCATGATTAGTGAATAGAACTGTACAACGTTCACAAGGTATTCGTTCACAAGGCGATATGATAATAACAAAAACAATATTGATTACAGAAGCGGCAACCTTATAAACTGCCTTGGAATAAATAGTAGAATGGGTAAAAAATTAAATGTCTGACAGTTTTGGAACGAAATACCAGTCATATGTTTAACTGGTAGAACATAGTTTAACTGGAAGCAGTTCCAGGAGGACATAGTATGAATTACGTATCAATATCCAATATATATATATAGTTTTGATGAAGGATGAAAACACTCGCGTGTAATATTAATTTGAGGTATTAAGTACAGATGGTTGGGAAATACAGGAAACACATAAATGGCGAAATATTCTCTCATTTTTGTAAGTCATATTTATGTGTTTCCTATATTTCCCAACCATCTGTACTTAATACCTCAAATTAATATATATATATATATATATATATATATATATATATAGTGTTATCTGGAGGACAACGCTATCTCTCAGATAAATCCCCCTTATCCATTGGATAAATGTGATTGATAAACCGTCCCTTAAGGGTGTTAAAAACAACGTCAGAACTTACTTGTTTACTTTATCGTAGCAGCTGTCACACACTCTGACTTCCTTTTCTATTCCAAATTTGGGCAAAGTACTCGATTTGGAAGTGCACTGACCACAAAAAACCTGGCCACAGGCTCTGCAATGGTGCTGTAATGCAACAAATAAATAATAATTAAAGTAGATTGTCTTATACTGCAACATAACGATTTGTAAATATGCTGATTTGTAAATGCGTGTTAGACCATTATGAACATTAGGAATAAAAAATTGTTGAGAAAGCTTTTTATTTTTAATTGTAGCCAGTGGGTCAAATTTCCCGTTTGTAAACACCTTTCGCTGCAGAACACCAAACTGCACTCTGCATCTGTGGCAGCATTCCCCGTCAGCCCACTCAGGTGCGCTGTCAGCGGAAAACATAGCGTCACTCTCCTTCAACGCTGGAAATTTATATCCGTCTGCTTTTAAAATGTTTACTGTGTCCTGAAAAAACAAAGTAATCTATAGTACACAAGAGATTACCCATGCATGACATAACTAGAGAGATATGAGAGGTAAAACAATATTGAATGGAATGACTAAATGATGAAATGATAATAAAGGAAAACAATTAACGATTGAGAACAATCGGTCTGTGCGTCCATTCCAATTTATAGAAGGAGGGCTCGAATAAGATTTCTTCATTCATGTCTTAGCTTTATGATATTGGAAGAAGAATCCAATCGATTAACCAATGAACTTCGATCAAAATCTACGCAATATTTTAATGTAGTCAAGCAGGTACATTGATCAATCAGAATAAATGGTACCGAGCTGTGCAACGTCTCAAAATCGTTCTTGATTCACCTTCGTGTTGACGATTTTCTATTCAAGTACTCTTAGCCCTCGTGTAGCACAAGCTTTCTTCGAGAAGTGCTCCAAGTAGTCTCATAAGAAAAATGTCTTCCAAGTTGGATGTGACACTTACTCCTTTACATATCATGAATGTATAGATCATTGAAAAGTTTTAAATGATCTTAAAAATTCCATAGCGGAAAAGAGTAAATCAAGAAGTAGCGTGAAATGTCATAATTGCTTGAAACGAAAAAATGATACTCAATGTAATTTGCGTTTGCGCTTGCGCAGAATGAACTGATGAGTTGAGAGCAATGAATTAGGTACGGGACCATCTACAACCTAACCCGCGTATTCACTGACAATTTCATCAAAATAGGATGAAAACAGGGGGGAATGTGAGGAATTAAGGTCGATATAAGGGTTTCACATTGGCGCATGCGCAGTAGCTACTAATGATAGAATCATGTTGAAATGGATATGGGATGATCAAATCGTCATCCTCCAACTATCATCAAAATTTGAGCGATATTGGACGACTAGGGCAGCAGAAAATGATGCTAGGTAGAATTTACGTTTGTGCATGCGCAGAGTGAAGTATTGAGTTGGGGAACAATGAAACTGATAGGAGACAGATTACACCTTAGCCCACAAATTGACTGAAACTTTCATCCAAAGCGGACGAAAACTGTGGAAAACGTGCTTGTTACAAGGATTTCACATTGGCGCATGCGTAGTAGCTATTAATGATAGCATCATGTTGAAATTGATATGGGATGATCAAATCTTCGTCCTCCAACTATCATCCAAATTTGAGGGATACCGGATGACTAGGGCGGAAGAAAATTATGCTTGATAGAATTTACGTTTGCGCATGCCCACAGTGAAGTGTTGAGCCAGGAACAATGAAACTGATAGGAGACCGATTACACCCTAGCCCACAAATTGACTGAAACTTTCATCCAAATCGGATGAAAACTGTGGAATATAAACTTGTTACAAGGATTTCACATTGGCGCATGCGCAGTAGCTATTAATGATAGAATCAGGTTGAAATTGATATGGGATGATCAAATCTTCATCCTCCAACTATCATCCAAATTTGAACGATATCGGACGACTAGGGTGGGAGAAAATGATGCTTGGTAGAACTTACGTTCGCACATGCGCAGAGTGAAGTATTGAGTTGGGAAAATGAAACTGATAGGAGACCAGTTACACCCTAGCCCACAAATTGACTGAAACTTTCATCCAAATCGGATGAAAACTGTGAAAAATGAGCTTGTTACAAGGATTTCACATTGGCGCATGCGCAGTAGCTATTAATGATAGAATCATGTAGAAATTGATATGGGATGATCAAATCTTCATCCTCCAAATATCATCCAAATTTGAGCGACATCGGTTGACTAGGATGGGAGAAAATTATGCTTGGTAGAATTTACGTTTGCACATGCGCAGAGTGAAGTATTGAGTTGGGAAAATGAAACTGATAGGAGACCGGTAACACCCTAGCCCACAAATCGACTGAAACTTTCATCCAAATCGGATGAAAAATGAGCTTGTTACAAGGATTTCACATTGGCGCATGCGCAGTAGCTATTAATGATAGAATCATGTTGAAATTGATATGGGATGATCAAATCTTCATCCTCCAAATATCATCCAAATTTGAGCGACATCGGTTGACTAGGATGGGAGAAAATGATGCTTGGTAGAATTTACGTTTGCACATGCGCAGAGTGAAGTATTGAGTTGGGAACGATGAAACTGATAGGGGACCGGTTACAAACTAGCCTTCAAATCGACTGAAGCTTTCATCCAAATCAGATGAAAACTGTGGAAAATGAGCTTGTTACAAGGATTTCACATTGACGCATGCGCAGTAGCTATTAATGATAGAATCATGTTGAAATTGATATGGGATGATCAAATCGTCATCCTCCAAATATCATCAAAATTTGAGCGATATTGGACGACTAGGGCAGCAGAAAATTATGCTTGGTAGAATTTACGTTTGCACATGCGCAGAGTGAAGTATTGAGTTGGGAAAATGAAACTGATAGGAGACCGGTTACACCCTAGCCCACAAATCGACTGAAACTTTCATCCAAATCGGATGAAAACTGTGGAAAATGAGCTTGTTACAAGGATTTCACATTGGCGCATGCGCAGTAGCTATTAATGATAGAATCATGTTGAAATGGATATGGGATGATCAAATCGTCATCCTCCAACTATCATCCAAATTTGAGGGATACCGGACGACTATGGCAGCAGAAAATTATGCTTGGTAGAATTTACGTTTGCGCATGCGCAGAGTGAAGTATTTAGTCGGGAACAATGAAACTGATAGGAGACCGATTACACCCTAGCCCACAAATTGACTGAAACTTTCATCCAAATCGGATGAAAACTGTGGAATATAAACTTGTTACAAGGATTTCACATTGGCGCATGCGCAGTAGCTATTAATGATAGAATCAGGTTGAAATTGATACGGGATGATCAAATCGTCATCCTCCAAATATCATCCAAATTATATCGGACGACTAGGGCGTGAGAAAATGATGCGCATGAGTACAGTGAAGTATTGAGTTGGGAACAATCTAACTACGTCTACACTCAAGCCCTCACATTCCCTGAAAATTTCATCCAAATTGGATAAAAACTATGGAAAGTAAGCTTGTTACAAGGATTTGCGGACACACGACAGACACACACACACACACAGACAGACAGTCACGGAACCAAAGCTGTTCAAAATGGTCTAAATCGTAAAAAGAAGGAAGTGTAATTTTGATTTTGGAGAAATTTTTTTCTCTCTCAAAAGTGGGAACAATGCTTCCTCTACCATTATCGAGACTCGGAAGCAAAATAAATCATATGATCCCATGTGAATATAATTTCGCGTAATTTGTCACACACACATCCAAGAACCTTAGAAAATTAATCTCAGTACTAATTTCTTTCCGGAAGAAATAGGTTCTTGGATGTGTTACAATGATACACCCTAATGACATGTGAAGAAACGTGGGCTGATTCGTTTTTGTCAGGATACACCCAAAAAACTTGTAATTTATGCTCTAAATTCTGAATAATGAACATAGGTTTTGCCCCTACTTGGACACTAAAATGGAACCCGACAAGATGATAAGTAATGCAGTTGAATTGAGATAATTTGATATGGGGAATCGATCGATAGTGCAGCATTACTATAACATACCTACAATGAAGTCATTAGGTAATACATAAATATTAATTCTGATTTTACCAGCACAGGAGACAAACTCTGTATAAAGATAGGTCCTTCGTTTTGACTTATAAGATAGGAGGAAACTTATTAAATACGAATGTCCCTATACGAAACAGCAAGGTTGAATAACGATCCACGACTGGATGAAAAAACGTAGGGAGGGCGAGCGTCTGAGGGAGGGTCTTCTTTGCCCTATAATCGGATGAGCGTTCAATTAAGCCCTTCTCTCCAACCACACAATATGTTCACTGAAGACCGCAAAATAGGAGCCGAAATGAGGTCTGTAGAAGGTAAATGCTATTGTTTTTCTAGTTGAAAAAAAAAAATATATATATATATATAAAAAGAAATGAAGAATAACTCGGCACATCAGAACTCGCAAGGGGCTTCGCCCCCCTGGACCCCCCGGTTGCTTTCCCCATTGAGCCTTCGGCTAAAATGCTAAAACATGGAACATGCTTTCTTCCCTCTAATTCGTAAATGTAAATAAATTTAAAACTACGACATAAATGTTTTACTAATCGAAATTAGAACAGAGTACCTAGGTAGGTAATTTTCTGTTACGATGCGCGTCAACAATTACTACAACCAAGATTAACTTCTCAACCAAGTGACAACAAAACAAGCGGCATTGTTTACTATATCCATTTATAAAATAAATAAATATAAAACTACGACATGAATAGAAGAACAAGTACGAAAGAAATGCGTGATAAATCGAGAGCTTTCCAACGAGTGGAGAACGATTTTTGTCCGTTGAAAACTAAAGAAGTTTCATTCCCCCAGCAAAGGCTTGGTTGTACGTGAAAATCATAAGAAAAAAGAAAATACTATCAAGATTGAACGAATAATAGTTTCTGTCTGAGCGTTTTTGTATCTGCAGCTTCGACTGTCCTACGTCATAAACAGAAACTGATCCTTGGATCAACATAAACCTATCCAGGTTTCAGGATTTATTTCTAACAGGAAGGAGCAATACTAACAATAGAAACAAATGCGTTATTGTTTTACTTTTTCAGTGTGTGTAAGTCTGTTTCTATTTGTATCATCGTAAAAGCACTATAACTCGAGAATGGCCGAGCTGATTTTGACGGGATGGGTCGCAAAATGATAAGCTAGTCGTTCAAAACAAAGTGGTTGCAAAAATTTCAAGAAGTAAACAAAAATATTGTTCTGAATGGGGAGAAAGGGAGAGAGTGGAGGCTTGTTTATTATTTGAATTGAGCTACGTGACAATAGATTTCTGAAAAAACGCTTGCATACGAGTCTGCAACACATTGGGACATTTCATGTCTTTAGTTTCAGACTCATATCCAAGCTCTAAGAGCAACTCAGCTGCTCCGGACCCTGGACATCGTCAAGCAAATGTCCTAAAGAGGCTACATACGTAATTACAGCTACCCAGAGTGTAAAGTGTAGAAATTACCTATTAAAATAATTTAAACACCTCTTCACAAATCAAAGTGTTCTCGCAATATTCGGATCACCTGCTATGAATCAAATCATCGAAACACCAGCTCAATGAAATCATCAGAAATTAACAAGCGGTTGCAATCATGTTCACAATATCAATTATTGAAAATGATCACCTGTGTGTAAACAATTATTCATATAACCATGCTCATAACTCAGCTTGTTGGCCACGCACTTCGCAGTAGTTAACATAATATGGCTGGATAAATCGAGAGCTTTCGAACGAATGGTCAACGAATTTTGTGGGATGAAAAACGACGAAGTACCATTTCCCTAGCAACGACTCGGTTGTACGCGGAAATCATCAGAAATTGAGCATATTTCGTTACGTAACGTAACGTGACATAACGAAAATTTGGTTGTGTGCCATAGCAAAGACATGAAATGTCAAAAATTTCGTGACATTTAGTGATTTTGTGACACATCCGCGTAACGATTTTCGCTAGTTAGTCCAAGGCGAAATTATGTTCCATGCTAAAATTTCGTGACACATCCGAGCAACGTTTTTCGCTAGTTAGTCCAAGTTTTGTGACACTTCCGCGTAACGTTTTCGGGCAGTTAGCTCAAGGCTAACGCCGTGTCCTACGTGGACGACCAAAGAGCGCGAGCGCGCGCCGCTATAGTGTCCACAGTAGGCGTCCACAGTACGCGTCTAGAATCCCTGCGAGGTTACCTTTACTTCCTTCTAAGTGTAAATTTTTTTTCTATTTTTGCGATATTATGAACGACTTATTTCTTTTAAATAATGCAGCAATGCTTTATTACTTGGCGAAAAAGAATTCGTCGAGACGGAAGCCAGTTTCGAATATTTATTCAATGAGGGAAAAATACGGTGAGTTCCACAATTTGTTCCCGCAACTCAGGAAGGATGGGGCGGCCTTTTTTGCTTACTCCAGGATGAAAATATCCACCTTTGATTAAGTTTATTGTTGAACATATTGAAGGAGAATTTAATCATCAAGTTACCAATTTTCAAAGGCCCGTAGGAGCTGAAGAAAGATTGATGTTGACAATCAGGCAAGTACAAGGCTAGAAGTAATGATTTATTTTCCGTCCCTTTTGTCCCGTTTAATTATTTGTTAAGTAAATAACCCCCTTTATCGTATGGCTAGACATTATAATTTAGTAGCAGCTGAGAATAATTGCCTTGATATATTTTTCAATAGTTTTTCCGTATTTAAAAACCACATCATTTCCTATTGTTCTAAATTTCCAGCCTAGTGAAAGGTACTATTATTATCTTTTGTGTATTGATTTAATTTTTTTTTTCTACTCTGTATAAATTTATATTTTCATTTTATCTGTATTTTCCATGTATAGTTTCCTTATTGTTTATTGGGCTAACTAGCCCGTAAATAAATAAATAAGTAAGCACGTAATAAATTATAAAACATTTTATTTTTAATTTAGTTTATTAATCGTCAAGGGTTTAATACAACTAATCGTTTCTTTTCGAGAATACTCCCTTATCAAAATACTTCGGAACTCATTCCTAACTTTTAGTTTTTCAATTCCCCCCAGTTTTTTGAAGTATGCGACAAGCGATTAAAAAAACAAATGTGTCTTCGTCTTCTTGTCTCACTGTGCCATTTCCAGGGAAAGAATTATAAAAATACGGGAACACAAACAAAACTTGAAAACACAAATATAACCTCCCGGCAGGGCGATCAGGCGACCAAGATCAAACCGGTTTGAAAATCAAACCCGAGCGTGCGACCTCATCGCGAATCGCGGCGTCGGGCGGTGGCACGTAGGACACTTCGTTCGGTTTACTTTGTTTGAAATCAGCTGGTCGCTCGCTCGCGCGCTTTGGTCGTCCACGTAGGAGACGGCCTAAAGCATGTCCCATGCTAAAATAAATAAATAAAAGCCAACTTGCACCTAAAGGCTAAAGAGTTAAGAACGCAGAACCAGTTTTAGCGAATTTTTGAAGAAAATTAAGCTATTGCTCTCGCCTCAAAATTTGTAGAATGTTAATTTTTGAAAAAAAATTTATGCAGAAATCCGTTTCAGGCTATTCTGAATCATATTCTGAAGTTTAACGCATTTTTTTATGTATGTATGTATGTATGTATGTATGTATGTATATATGTATGTGTCATTCCAGACGATAACTGTCCGTAGAATTGTGCTAGAAACTTCAAACAAATTTTCAAATGTTAAGGACACAAAACGAAAGTTCAAGTTCGTTGGCCAGCATGATCGGATTACATCTTCGGGTTGAAATTTTCAAAAATGTAGTCAAAAATTTCAAAATAGCCTGTTTTTTGCGATTTGTTGTGCGAAATATTTTTTCAGCATACTAACATGTGGTATATTCGGAATCAGCGTAAAATTATTTATATGTATCAAGTTTTCAAAAATTTCAAAGTTGAAAAATCAGTCAAAAATCGAAATAATGCCGTTCGCTAGTTGTAAAAATCGGTAATATTTGCTTGAAACATCGTCCAAATTCAGATTGAACTACTCTTATTTAAGTATCCCTGTATAACCAATCCTAGAACCATGCGTCTTTAAATCTACAAGATTAGTTTAATAATAATAAAGTATGAGTACCTCCTAATTATTTTTAATAATTTGATTCCATGTTTGTCTATCAAAATCATAAACTAAAATTTCTCTACACGATCAATAGCGACTGAAATGTCGAAGATTTCTTCAAAAATTCGCTCATGGGGTCATGCTACATGACTGGACTTTTAGGTCTGACAGGCATTTTGCCCCAAATGTGGGCTACCAAACTTTTTACGTTTTCTATGTAAAAATTTGCTATCCAGAGGTTGAATACCAAATAAATTAGCTCTGTAGCTCGCTCAGCTGCTCTAAGGGGCATCAGACCTTATGGTTCGTTCCTAGATGTCCCCAGAGGCCCCCAATTCAAATTGTAGCTTCATATACAGGGTGGAACTGGATAAGTGACGAAAACTTTTTTGTGTTAGTCTGCATCAAAAGTGTAGTAATGTGCCGCCAACAGCATATTAGCGTGGAACATGCTTTAGCCATCACCTAACTGGGCAAAAACGTGACGAAACCGTGGAACGAAAGTAGCGCGGGATTTCATGATGATTTTCAATTACAACCGACCCGTTTCTAGGGAAATGTATCCCGTCAGTTTTTATCCCACGAAAATCGTTCGCCACTCGTTAAAAAGCCCTCATTTATGCGTAAATTATACTTATACTGCCAAAACTGCTGTAAATATGGACGAAGCTGAGATATACCCATAGATTTCGAATATTGTATAAAGATGCAACCGCTTCAATAAACTTGAAATGCCAGCTAAAATTCTCCGCTAAAAAAGGGGTCAGATGTAGCAGAATTGACGGGATATGCGAAAAACAGAATGGTTGGAATACCCATAGAGGGGAGGGAACGATGGAAAGTGTTTGCCTACTTGTAACAGTATGTAAACTGGTTGGAGGATTCTACTTAGATCCATTTTGGATAAATTATGAGTAGAACTAACAAAAAGAGTACGATTAGTGAGTGATTAAATTAAGGTGGTTTCAATCTATACTGAAAGATAACTATTAGGTGCACATTCAGTGATGGATAGTACATGTTTATAAGTCCGTTCAGTCCTGCCAAACTATACGTATATATTAGCTCCGTTCTCAGTGTGCGTTCTGCCAGTTCGGAACAGTTCTGGGCAAGCGCATTCGAGTTTTGTCGTTCGCAGTGCCAGAACGACCAGTTCGGCGTTCATAGTGTTTTACAAACCCACTTCCAAACTGTTCTAACAATCCCCGATTTTCGTCAGAACTCGAACCGGATCTTTTCCGTTATACGTATGCCATTATTTAAACTTCGATTTTAACCGTTGAAATCGATTTATATCGTCATGAAACACTTCTAATAAATATTATCAACCATTTAAGAGTAGGAATTACTAGTGGAATTTTTTTACCTGTGTAATCGCTATTTCTGATATCGTTATCTCTGTCCAAGCGATAAGCCGGCGATAGACCAGCGTCTGGCGGCCACACTGCCAGTTGTATCGTGCCGTCGCAACAATGAACTTTATTACGTTAGTCGACACTTATTAAACCAAAGAAGACGCTATAAAATTTTTCCAGGAGAAAAATATTTTACACAATCCGCGAAAATGTGCTCGAGGCCACAACATGGTGTTGAATATGGCCTACTATTACTAATTTAACTACTATTAACTAATAACTACTATTAACTACTACTAACTACTATTAACTACTACTAACTACTATTTACTACTACTACTAATTAACTACTATTACTAACTAATACTATTACTATATGGCCTAATATAGCTATTTAAATAGTGGCATACGTATAACGGAAAAGATCCCTCAAACCTAAGGACATAGTTAACGCATGTGCATTTCATAATTTTTCGAAGCTCGTGGAGTAAACAATACGCTCTCTTCAGCTTTGGTTGCCGCGTGTTCCTTGAAATTCTCCCAGTAAAATTTCGCTTTGTTCTGTTGTTCGTTGTTCTTCATTGGAATTTATTCATCTAAATGTCAACTAGTGCCTCGTCAAGTTCGGAAAGCGATAGTTTCGACGATGGTGGTGAAGTTTCATGGTTTATAGACGATGAGGTCGAGATTGAAGATGTAGTTGGATCTCGTCTACATCCACGAAACTCGAATTTTTTCGATGAAATTGTACCTAGGTTCGACGACGAAAATTTTTTACAAACAACAACACAGGTTATTCCACTTCCAAGTTCTGAAATCGTTCGCAGTGCAGAACGCGGTTCCAAAAGTTCCGGAACACCCCGGTATTTTCTGTCCGGTAGTTCTGATGAGTTCGAGAACTGTCAGAACGTGCACTGAGAACGAAGCTATCATGCTAAAACCACACAACGAATTATAAGATATATGGGTACTGTCAACATTGTCTGATCTTTGAATAAAAAACTTAATTACGTATTTCTAAATAGTATGGGCACCTAATGAATTCATTTTATCAATATCATTTGTTGATACTAAACAAAACCAAGGAGGATATTACAATAATAATATCACATCAACAATAGGTAGAAGCATACATCTTGCAAATGATTTGCACGCTTTGGAGAGCCAATCAGATCACGATCAGCTCATTCCACCCCATGTACCATGCTCAATTCTTTACCGTGGATTAATTGGTGGAAATGTGTTTCTTTCCACTAGTAGGTAGTGAAAATGACACGATTGTCAGATATCCAGAGAGGAAACTAGGAGACTGAAAACAGATTAGTATCATTTTCATATCTTCATTTCGTCACACGGGGAAGCGTAGAGGTATAGGATCGAGAGGGAAAGAGGAAAAATTCGTCACGCGAGTTGGATTCTCTCCTGTTCAACCTAAGATTCGTTCTCAGTGCGCATTCTGACAGTTTTCAAACTCATCAGAACTGGGACGGGAAATCCCGGGGCGTTCCGAAACTTGTGGAACCGCGTTCTGCACTGTGAACGATTTCAGAACTTGGAAGTGGAATAACCTGTGTTGTTGTTTGTAACCTCACTCAACTCGTGTTACCTTCTAGTGCTCCTTTTCAGAATATTTTTAGTTCCCGTAAATATATTACTTATTATGCCCGTGAGTATTACTTACTTAACTATTTCCCCACGGCAAAAAAATATATATATACATATATCCACGATGACTGAGGAGTATACTCGAAAAAATTTGAGTTTCGTGGATGTAGACGACATACAACTATAACTTCAATCTCGCCCTCATTTTATTTACAAACCAAACAACATCGTCAAAACTATCGCTTTCCGAACTTGACGAGCTAGTTGACATTTCGATGATAGAATAGGTACTTATACTAACGTAAGTATGATTTTGATGAAGAAGAAGAAAGTTGTTCACTCCACGAGACCTGAAAAATTGTGAAATGCGCATGCGTTAACTACGTCCTTGCATTTGAGTTCTGACAGTTCCGGGGGGGGGGGCTGTCAGAACCGTTCAGAACTGGGTTCACAAAACACTGCGAACGCCAAACTCGGCGTTCCGGAACTGGGCGTTCTGGCACTGCAAACGACAAAACTCTATATTGTATAGAGAATATTAGTAAATTGTTGGCCCGCCTTGTCTTAAATATTTTATAATGTGTTCTAGAAGGTTGAAATGTGACAAGGAGCCTCTCTGGGGCATCAAGAAATAAAATTACGCACTCGAACCTGATCAGCTGAGTAAGCTTTATTCTCACCAGTTCACCCAGGGAAGTTGAAATTTAATTGATCACTGCAATCAGATGTAGTAACCAAGGAAGATCATGATTAACGATTAATGAGAGGCTTTCCATCGAGTTCAAATTGTCCTGGTTCACTTGCGGATTCCGAAGGATTAAGCGACAAGACATGCAAATAGTCTCTCATGGTTGCAGACTCGTCTGCGAGACTGTTTCATCTATCCCAAATTTATCTTTATAAAACAATAAATGTATTAAACAACCATAAACTATTTCATTTTCGATGAATCCTCTCTTTAACTGGTAATCCTCGTTAAATGAAAGAACTTACCTGAACAGCCCGGTATTTGGGAGAGTTACGAAATGCATGTGCCCAAGCTTGTATAAGCTCTAGAAGTTTGGTTTTTACGTTTTCGTGAGATGTTGTTTTGATAATTTCCCTAAGCGATTCCATGTATGCTTTAGTTCCGATTTCATCGTGGATAGGCGCACCGCAGTTTTTGACACAGGACTCCAGCACCTGAAAAGAGTAAACCTCACAACATGGTATCAACAAGGAAGAATTTAGAATAAGATCAACATCCTGGAATGTATTTAAGAGGACAAACCTAAACATGATGTTGATTGAGGTGATGAGTTATCATGATAAATTAGGTTTCAGAACTTGGGAGAATTATCGGTACTTTTCCGTTATCCCCCCCCCCCCCCCCGGTAAATATGTCTTCAACACGCCCGCCCGCCCGAAGTTTTTAGGCATTACTTCTTACTTAGATTATGTTATGTTATGAATTTTTATCCAGACCGCCAAAGTATACACATCATTCTGACCTAAAGGCCAAACTAATCTGTATTTTTACATTTTTACTAAGGGATTGATTACTTGATGTTATGTAATTTTGAGATGGGAGCTTGCGAGCATCCAGACCACCAACCTATACACAGCATTCTGATCTATTTGTGCGAATTCATGTCCATTCTACCTGTGCAAATTCATGTGGAGGCAATCAAACCACAACCTCGCCAATTAGTTTCAACAAATCCTCACCGACATCGGCAACTTCTGAAAACACGGTAATTCTTTTTTTTTTTCTTTCTTTTTTTTAATTTTTTTTAAATAATACAATTTCTTCCCACAGCTTGAAATTGTCACCAGTTCTACGTAAATATGTAATCTAAGTAAGAAGTAATGCCTAGAAACATCGGGCGGGCGGGCGTGTTGAAGACAAATTGACTGGGGGGGGGGGGGGGGGGGTTATAACGGAAAAGTACCGAATTATCAAACCACCTTCAAAACCTCGAAGTTCACATGAAAATATGAGCCAATTGGTTCCGATGGAGTCCAAGCTGTTCCCTCAAGATCGATCTAAATCCAAGATTTTCTTTCCCACATTGCTAATTCTTGAATAATGTTTGATCGGAGGTACTCTGTTTCTAAGCTAGGCGGAGTTGGTAAGGAACGATCCCCGCATTATCATATTAACTCTCTCTGTTACGGCCCAAAAATATTTGATACCTCGACAGAGTTCGAACTCATGTCCTTGATTACAAAGGAGATATTCATCTTCAGTTACAACGCTCCGAGTGTAATCAAGCCTCTTTGACTGTGGGAGTTCTCCTTGAATGTAACATCTTTACAATTCCACAACTTCTGTCAGGAACTCATTCCCTTGCGACAATGCGGTGATGGAAATGTAATAGTTCCCCCCTTCAAAGGGGAGAGGCGATTAACCTGCAATACCCAGAAGATATCCTGAAAGTTGAATATCCCCAGTAGCAGCGTTTTCAAGAATCAAGAAGGAGAAACTACCCATATCCATCACACCCTCGATAAGGTTTTCTGTTGGTCAGTCATCACTAACTAAATTGTCTTTAGGAGCCCTATATTGATCAATGATGACTGTCTCGTTTTTATCAGGTAGGGTCAATGATTTGATTCACCCAGGGAGTTCTTCTTCCACTCTTGAAAGAGGGAAAATGAAATTCTCGAGCATCGTACCATTGAGCCAATGTTTCTTAAACTGGTTTTAGCTTCTTATGCCAATCAGGTTATTGAAAATCTTGGAACATTTTGAGTTGAGCATTTAATTTTTTTCTAATTTACTCATTTATTATTATTTTATTGTAACTTCTGGAATGGAATTCGGATCCTAAATTGACTGTGCAATAAAAAACCAAACTACTCGCCTGAAAATGGATCCTCACTCACAGTTTTCTTTTTCCACAGACGAATTGTGATTGAATTAGAGATGTATCGTTCACCACTGAACGGATCCCATCTGAACGACTCCCAAAGAGTTAACGTTCACTAGTTCAACTCACTCCCGGTCTCTTTGTTTCAGCCCTACAGTTCATCAACTCCTCGCCATTCTTTCAACTATTCCCATACACAGCCAGTCAGCAGTCACCGTCTTCCCACCCTGCCTCCAGTTCATTTCACCCAGCCCCCTCCCAATCTTTTTGCGCTCGCAAAGAGGTGAATAGAGGGAGTTGAACTGGTCCCTTTCCCCGCCTTCACCCCCAAACCGTTTTTTCCACTCTTCCCCCACAACTTTTCACAGAAGTGAAGGGAGGAAATTGAAAGGCTTCCCCTTCGCCCCTATCCATTCTTTCCACCCTTCCACAAACGGGAGAAGTGGAGAGAGGAAGTTGATCCCCCCCCCCCCCCTTTCAATTTCTGAGTGTCTTCTACCAGTTTGAGATTACAAAGAGGACTGAACAGGTGAACCAATCCTAAAGAATGGATCTTTGAAGTGACTGAACGGGTGGGAGTTAACTCTGTGAATAGAACGGATCTTGCACATCCCTAGTTTGATTGGGTAATTTAGAATGCGAGCCACTATCCTAAAGGACACTTCACAAGTATTTGATCAACTTCTTAGGTCGATGAACCACGAAGGTAAACAACAGTTGATAGTAAACATAATTTAAGAACTTTGGGATTTCAATGCAGAATCTTCTTGGAAAAATTGAACTAATGGTAATAACGAATTAAAATATAATTACAGAGCAGCGATGGTAACTTACATTTAAAGCAAACATGACAACGTGGGGGTTCGAGTTGACCATTTTCTTCTTTATAGCTTGCAACGCTAGCCGAGGCCTGGGAAATTGGTTGAAACAAATTTTAATTACGAAAAAGTACAAAAACCAGCAACAACAGTTGAGGAGAAATGGATGAAATATGTCTTGATCTTATGTTTGTAAGTCCCATTGGTTGGATATGAGAACATATAATTAGGTAGACACTCACTGAACGTCGCCCTGACGAATCATATCACATATTTGAAGAATAACTGGCCAGTCTGGCTCTAGTTTCAAGTTGGTTGTTGCTTTTTCTGAAAACAAAATGGCAAACGTGAATGATGTGCGTACGCAGAAAATGTCCATAAGGATTAACGGACCGAGAAAGATATAAAATTAGCTGTGAAATATAGATGAGGTATCTGAGGCGAGTAGGAAAAAAATAAAAAATCAATTATTAAAATAGAAAGGAGGTAGCACAGATATCGGTATGACACTCATGAGGATGTACTAATTTACTTATAATGAACTAACATAATAGTGATAAAAAAAATAAATAGAATGGTGTGATAGCTATAATAAAGCCACAGTCATTCAATAACTTCATCTAAAAGCATTAAGAACAACGCTGAATCATTCCTGCCTTTGGCAGGTGCACGCACAAACTGCCACATTTTTATCCGTATGATTCACATGATTTCATTATTTATTGAAATATTTCGGTAAATTCACAAGTCGTTTGGAAAAGCGCGCCAACAAAAACTTAAGGGTCCCACTCACTAGATGCAGTGAGGGCCTGCTTTCCATTTGGAATCGCGATCAAACTGGGCATTTTAAAATAAGATCAACAGTGTATATAATATGCAATAAGAGAATAGGAACAGGTAACATGTAGGAGTTTATAAAAACGATTCTGATTTGAGTTGTAAGCAGATGTCACAGTTGTGAAGATCAATGAAAATGCTACATTCATCTCACAAGGTTATTGAGCACAGAGTAACAGAGATACTTGTCTTTGTGTATAGATATAAAAAAGACGAAGTGCTATTGTGATGATGTTTGTGACAAGCGTATTGTGCCCCTAGCGTCATGCTGGTTTTATAAATTAGTCCCGCTATGTACCAGCTCATTTCAAAATCAAATAGCAAAATGGAAACTCATCCTTTAGTTTCTCTTGGCACAATTATAACCGCACATTGTAATTCTTGGAGGAGGAAGAAGAGTGGGAGAGGGAGTTTAATTATTAAATGCATACCATTTTTTGGGGGTGGTAGAGGGACTTAGGGTACTGTATTTCAGTAAACCCTCCACTGTGACCCAGAGGATCTATTATGGATTGCCCCCAGGCTGCATTAGCCTAATGAAAAAGGGTTTTCCAAACCCCCCCCCCCCCCCCCTTGGTTTAGCAAACCGGAGAAAATCGGCATAAGCCATCTTGGAAGTATCATCTGGAGATATCATTTCCATGGATATTGTATCTGATTCGACCAAGTGCATCACAGTAGCAGAAGATGTGTTCGGCATCCTCTATTTCTGTTCCACATATGTGACAGGTATCTGTTGTAAGTTTCCCAATTTTCTTCAAATGATATTGAAGTGGGCTGTGGCCCGTTAGTAGGCCTACAAGTACTCTGATATCTTTCTTAGACAAGGGAATTAGGTCAATCGCATTTTTTGCCGAGAATGTCACAAATAGTTCTGCCTGTCTTAGGCTTGGATTCTGCCAGTATTCTACTCGCCTTTTCATCTCCCAATCTTGTGCCACATTTTGTAAACAACTTTTGGTGGCTCCAAGAGATGGATCTGGACCTACAGGCAAGGAACCTGCTCCTCTTTTAGCAAGAAGATCGATCAGCAGCTTCATTACCCTCATAACCCTCATGACCAGGAATCCAGAGGAGAGTTTAACTATTAAATGTATACGTAAATATTTCTTTTTTCCTGGCTACACATTACTTAATGTCTATTCACAACGAGTCTGTCGATCTGATCTGTCCCCACCATACTACCCTCACCCTCAGCAGCAAAACTCCACTACTACCTTTTTACAAAGTTTATGGCACTACCCCCTTATCCAAGAGATGGGTCAGTCACGAATGAACGGCTCATAAGTGACGGGCTGAAAGTGAACGACCGGTCCCTCCCACCCCCTGGAATGATTGGCTGTTGGCTCACTGCTCATCCATTAGTCACCCCCCCACCATCACCACCATTGTTCATTTACGAATCTCGATCTTTCCAGGTACTGTTTATGACATAGCTTAACTGGTGATTCGTAGAAGAAGGTCTCTTCACTCACTTAGTCCCTTTCATCTCTTCCCCTCCACCCCAAGGCCAGTAATGAGTTGGCACTTGGTCGAGTTTTTCATGATTTTTTCCATATTTGTAAGTTTCTACCTATTTTTTTCTTCTGGGTTTCCACTAATTACACTCAACTGCCATAATTTGTATGAGTGAACTGCCCTTCCTCACCAAAGTGTAAATAATAACTATATGTAACAGATGAGTAAATAACTACTGTACTAATCGATTCCACGGAATACAGACTATTGAAATGCCTTCTAGTTAATTACCGATAGTTCCATCTAGATGTAATAATTTATCAAGTCGGTTTATTTATTAAAGAGGTTTTTTTTTTTTTTTAAATAAAATTTTTAATAGGTACATCAAAAACAATATTGTTATGAATACCTATCCCCTTATTTAATTATTTTGTTTTGAGATGATAGGAGGGCTTGAGTGTTTGATTCAACTTTAACAACTTACAAACAGCAAGCGATGTCTGGAGCAAGAATGGGAGGCGTAAGCATAGGGATAGCGGAGAGCTGTGAGAGGCTCCTTGAGGGAGTCGTAAGGAAGTGGAAGAGCTGTGAGAGCTGGTGGAGGGATTGCGAGAGAGGGGAAAGAACGAGCAGGATCCACTCAGTAAAGTGAACGATGTTTACCCATCTCTATCTCACCCTCAACACTTGTTAGTAGATTAAAATTTATTAAATTTGTCTAAACAAAAGGTTGAAAATAATAAGGGAACTAGGAAACTCATCAACAGGAAACTCATTAAAAAAATCGTAGAACCCCATTTTTGATCAGTTTCCCACGTGGGGTGGAAACTCGTCAAATCTTCATGAACGAGCGACTCATCGAAAAATGGAATCCAATAAATTCATTCGTTTAATTCAGTTATGGAGTCCGTATTCATTTTTTTCGACTAGAATCCAGCACTGTCAAGACACTCCTCAAAAACTACCTTAAAGGAAACTCATCAAAAAGGAGCTGACGGGAAACTCGTCAAAAATGGTAGTAGTAGACGGATATTGGTCTTCATTGGGTCAACAACCTGCCATTGTTACAACTCAACACCACCTGGCCTGGAGTCTGAAGGCCTCCAAATCCGGTTACTTCCTTCACTTATAACGGTTGGGTCTGGCACACGGTGAAGCCTTCCGAAGGTTTGGTTTGATGACTTTCTTTTCGATGAGTTTCCCCTTAGGAGCGTTTGACCAGTTTCCACAGGGGACAGGAAAGTCATCAAAAATAATTGTCAACTACTTTTCATCTTCCAAATTTACATTTGATTTCTATTTGAAATTCTTTTTGACGACTTTCCCTTCCATTCAGTTTTGATGAGTGTCCCACCCAAAGAGGAAACTCCTCAAAAGCCTCGACCGCACGTTTTTGATGAGTTTCCGTTTGATGAGTTTGTAGGGACCCAATAATAATAACATGGATTTATACGTGCAAGACATGGAGAACTGAAATTAATGACTCAAAATGTGAGCCAGGGAGAACAGAAAGCGATGTTTGTCTCAATGAGGTAATAGAATAGGGTACTTAAAATCGGGATACTTTGCAATCTCGTAGTATGAATAATTTTTTCTCCGCCGCCAAAACACCCAAACCCCCCTCCAAAGGAGAAACGTTTGCGCATGCGCAAACGAGTATCTACACTGCATGCAGATACGTCGGTACATGGATATGTCTCGGACTTATTCCTAGGACGAACAAGAGAAAATTTAGCTCATTCAGCTGATTAGGAGTGACCCAATAATTGCAATCGTCTCTTGATGTTCCAGGGAGTATCCCTATCAAATTTAAACTTCCTAGGGGTAACGGGGAAGAAAATAACTGCCTTTCTTCCAATCGTTCTTGGTTGGTACCGTTATTGATATTTTATTTAAGAATAAACGTATTTTCTTTACAGAAAGTTCATTGTGTGATTCCTAATTTTCGGGCGACTCCTAATGATTTTTTAAACGCGTCATTAAGTAATTTCTGACTAATTAACATCGTGGATGGAAAGTTTCACACATCAACCGAAGAGTGCTGCTTCACCAATTCAAGTCTATTTTTAGAGCGCCCTTCGGTGGTCAGATCAGTGATCTGGCTGCTCGCATCTCAAAATTATGTAGCACATATATACATCAGACCACTGTCTATGTATACAGACCTATATGTCTACAGTCTATACGTCCAACTAATTTGAATTTTTACTAATGAATTGACTATTTACTTATTCTACGTAGTTTCGAGATGTGAGCATCCAGACTACTGATCTAAGCAGCTAACCACTTAACCACTGCAGGGTGCTAAAGAAATAGAAGCCTCCTTATAATGTATAAGGACTAGAATAGAAAGGAATAAGTCAGCTGCGTGAACCATCGATCTCAGAAGTGTCAGGTAGGTAGTAAATATCGGTGCTTTCCTTTGTCCCTCGCCATAGATTGACGGGAAAGGAAGGGTTCCCTCTCTCTAGCTACACTACATACTGGTTATCATGAACGAGTAATTTGATATGAATTTGCATGCTATCACGATCTAATCTGAGTTAGATGTTGTTATGTACACTCCTGTTTCATCAACAACAGCAGTCAATATTGACATCCCACGACATCAATTATGCTCTAGATGCAGTTCAAAGGTCGAAACTCGAGAATGACTCTGAATCCTGATTAGCTATCGCTGGTGAGTGACTGCTGCCACGCAGATGTGTCTATTACAGATGTTCGTTATTGAAAATAATAAACCAAAAGTACTGCAAATCATTATACCAAACTCCACTTAGTTGTCTTGAATGGGTCGTGTATGGTAGGAGGATCCAATCAATCTTTTTATTCTAGGTATGAATCTTGAAACGTAGACCAAAAATATTGTTCTTGGTCGATTTTTCAAGTGTTGGTAAGAATTTATAATGTAATCAACATAACAGCAGCTTTAAAACAAGTTATTAATAAAAGTACGAATGTACTCGATGACATGCGATAAGCAGGGCCAGTATGAAGCACGTATAAAAGTATTACTTCTCCAAATACGTTGTACCTACCAACTTTGAGCCTATCATAGAACAATCATCACACTACATTACCTACCAAAGCAGTTAGATAGATTTCGGTAGGTTTTAAACAACAGAACACCAATTAGTAGCAACCATGATTGTTTTCAATATTGTTGTATCTCTGAGGGTCTGAGGTGATGAAAAAGGAAGATCTCTGATAGGTAGGTACGAAGATATGCTTGTGTTCGACCTACTTTCTTGGCATCCTCGTCTACTACAATCTCAAACTGGGCCCCATTCAATGGTTATCCATATCCCCATTCAAGTAATTTTCCAAAGAAACTTGTAAGTGATAATCAATATTTATTACAATTCCTACTAGGTAAACGGGTAGTAATAAAGGTGACTGATGAGTCACCAGACACCATACATGCGTCACCCATTTTATCTCTGCGGTAAGCAGGTAAACAAATCCTCACTATCATCACTTCGATTTTGTAAATCAAAATTACGTCGAAAGAAAAAAAAAATTACTAATTACACTCGAGCAAATCAATTTTACTACAATGGAAAACAAGTCAAATAAACTCACCAAGCAGCTTTTCAAAACTGGTGGATTGCCTAAACATCGTTCAATTGACTTATGTGAGGACGATTTTGAGACTCAATGTGAGAGAAAAATTAATTTTAGTACATGCGACAATCAAATCTATTACAAAAGCACTCATGAAAGAAAAATCAAATCAAGGATAAAAATCTCGCAATTCAGGAAAGAGGAAATGCATGACAATCCTCTTCCAGCCCTAATATAATGTAAGATTGTAAGAAAATAGAAAACAGATACTGGAAACTGATCAGCTGTTACAAGGGGGGGATCGGGAGAACCTTTAATCTTGAGCTGCTTATTAAAAGATCCGCTAGTAGCGCTAGCATATTAGTTCTTTTGTAGAACGACTTGGGGCAGTTACTTGTCACCGTTCGGTGTACATGAGGATGAGGAACAGGAACTCAAATATTCAGAAGGTCTGTTCAACTCACAGAACTCAGAAATGAGTGATTTTCACCGAGGATCAATGAGGAACATCTGCGTACTGTGGTTCAACTCCCTTAGGTCAGCACTTTTTTTCCCCAAACTTCAAAACAATTCTGATCTCTCTAATTTATATTTTACTGAAGAGGTTGGTTTATGATATTTTGATAAATTTCATGTCTCTTGGATGGCCCAGGATGGTTTGCCAGTATCATTAAAATAAGGCGAAATCGGTAACAACCTCAGCGGAATCAGACTCCACTCACCAGCTGAAAATTATAATAGGTACCGAAAAATCTTTGAAAATCCTGGAAAAAACCGCCCAGGAACATACCTATCGCATTCCCATGATTATTCTAGAGCGAATGTCGCTTGGTTGTCCCGAGATATTTTGATATCCAAAGGTCTGCGTTTAAAATCTGAATCCACTCTTTCGTCGATTTCGCATTATTTCGAGGTGACTGGGAAGATGGCGAATGTGCCGGGGCGATTTCTCAAAATTTGCTGGGATGTTTTGGTATAAAAATCCCAGCTAGAAGAATTTAGAAGGATTTTTATGTTTTTTTAGAAGAATTTTTTACGTTTACTTTTTTTTTTTTTTTTACGTTTAGAAAAGAATTTTTACGTTTTTAGAAGAATCAAATCCCTTGATACTGTCATCGATTTTTCCTTCATTTAGAGAGACAGAGACTGGAAAACTCCAGACCGTTATAAGGCGAATTTTCCGACATTTTACTGGATATTTTGGCATTAAAATTTTCAACTGGTGAATAGAATCTATATCCACTGAGTCTGTCATCAATTTCGTCCTCATTTTGGTAGGGAGACTGGCAAAATTCATAATGTTCCAGTGCTAATTTTTCTTGGTTTCCCTCGAGATATTTTGATATCAAAATTCTCAGCTAGGCGTGTAGGACCCAAATCCACTGTCTTTCATCGATTTTGTCTAATTTTGATGAGACCAGCAAATTAGAGAGACCCCATATCTAAGCAAAAAATATCTAGCGTGGTGAACCTACTGTTCCTCGTCCTGAGTACATGTAGGTACAGTACAGAATACAGTACACAGGTCTCAAGAGCTGTCTCAAGTCGTTCTACAAAGAGAACGTATATGCCAGCGCTACTTGCGGATTCTTCAGAAAACAGCTCCAGATTAATGGTTCTCCCGGTCCTCTTCTGCAGTTACGTTGCATGAAGAAGAATTTTTTACATCATCACTTCTGTATGAAGGTAGTTTGAAAAAAGGCGCCATGTAGTAAACACTAGGTTAGTTTGGAGTCCACCGAACAATGGAATTAGAGTCTAAAAAGTTTGTAGATTAATTCTCATTACCTAAAATAAATTGAAGATTTTTTGAATTATGTCTTAAAGTGCATAAAATTAAGAAGAACAGTAAAAAAAACTTGTAAAAACGAATGATATCCTAGTGCGGTAGGTTACCAAACCCATAAAACCGATACTCTGATATATCTGCTGTCCTGCACGTCATTAACTAATCACTACTTAGTTCAGATGTTAGAGCTACAGGAAAGTTTCCCGGACATTCTTTGGATAAGTACGAGCATTTTCTACTAGTACATCAAAACGTACTTGAATACCTCAATTCTACCCTTCAACCTGTCTGCTGAGCACGGAAAAGGACAAATGTAAGTTCCGTTGATCCAATGTTAGTCATTTGATCCAATTGCATGAGTCTTGAACCCTTGGATGTGTGTCTCTTGATAAATGGTTCATGGCTTCTAACAAAGTTCTTATCCTTTTCAAATTTATGTAGGAACGTAAATATGAGCTTTGTACCATACTGGTGGCGCATATTCACAGATTTAGGTTGGGGTTATTGAGTTGAATGATTGAATAGAGGAGACGAATTTTGTATTATAATTTATCCACAATATTCAGTGCACATTGAGCTGAGGAACGCAATTCCAAGTAGACTGTAGTAAACTCATTTTTCTCCACCAGGTCATGTCCCCAAATCAAGAGTACAAAAATCTTTTCGTACTTGGTTCCAAACTTTATCGAATTTGCCAGGGGAATGAGGGGTTGATTCCTAAACTCGCATGGAAATAGCGCTTACATGTATAGTTCGATCGATGATCGTTATTCAATCTGCGCATTTTGACACCAACCACGCCCTTCTACGATAAAGGGACATCATTCTCTTGCATAATGACATCTAGTTGATGTATTATACTAGTTACGTCACTTCTGTCAACAACCTTGTACCATGTTCAAGCAGGATGGCTGTTACCATGTTGTTTACAATAGATAGGTAAGGTACCTATGTGATTAAGTCAGCAAAGCTGTGGGGGTGCAGCCCATAAGTTGTCCATGGTGCTGCCTCCTACATAGTTGAGATGTACTCTAATAAGATAGGTACAGGCCATGGCCAAAATGGCTTTGTTTTTCGTCTATTGAAATATCTACACCCAGCATCTAACCTCTGCAACTGACTAGATGTTCGATTCACCTTGCCAACTTAGAAGGTGGTCAACTGCTCAATGTGCTTGTTGGAGCTCATCCAAGACATTGAGAAAAGAGGGTTTGAAAACTCTTGAATTACCAAATATTCAAGGAGCCCCAATGTCAAGCTGCAAGCAGCTAATGAGACAGGTTTATTTCAAGTGCCTACTCAACTGAATTCAAATGCTCAATGTGCAGGGTGTGGGTACATGGTAAAGTCAAATGAGGAATGTGGGTCTTACTGACAACAGCGCATTCAGTTTTCGCTGCTGACTTGTGGTAATGCTACTTATTTAAACTCTAAAATAGAGATGCACTCCTCTGGTAGGTAAGTATATAAATGTTTCCACACAAGTGGGTTCAGAAATGTTGATAGTCAAGACTATGACAGTAAGCTATTTACTTTTGTATTAATAAAACTGCAAACCAACTCCAAATTACTAAATAACCATTACAGAGACTGGCTGATAAACTATGGAGGCAGAAAATTTGGAATTGGATTTAGATGAACTTCCTCCAGGCTACGTTCTTATCAGGAAAGGAGATGGATTGTACGCCTTTCTGAAGGTGGAGTCTGACGACATCGAAGAGGAAGAGGATGGGAATGAACAACAACATGAGATCATCGAAGAGGTCATAGAGGAAGGTGATGCAGACATGGAACTGATAGAGGAGATGGCGGAGGACGAAGTTGTGCAAGAAGAGATTGACATCAACGTCATACCAGATATAATTGAAGAAGATTTCCCTCCGGATCTGAGCCCTGCGAGCATTGATGAGCAGACTGTAACCAACGATCAGGTAAGTAATACGTTATTATGGAACTTTTTTGTTTTTTCAATTTCACTTTATTTTATTATATCCTATTACCTTTTGGGTTAATCTGCGAATTTATACATAATTAATTTAATTTCAGGTGGAGTTCATAGGTGATGTCACAACTACTCCTGGTAACACCAAACTACGAAAATTTAAATTCCAAGGTCAATCTGGTCAATTGTGGAGAGGTGTTACCATTCCTCCTAACTTGACCCAAGAAGAAGTTGATCGTTTCAAAGCCAGGCATTTGTTTGATAAGTTAACTGAAAGAGTTAAAAGGAACCGTCAGAAAGTGGAAATATATCAGAAGAAAAACGATAGTTTAAGAGCCCTTATTGTCAATCAGGTAAGCAAAAGTAGATATGCAGAGGATTAACTAATGATCATAAGTAAATTTTAAAGAAAGTTTTCATTTGTGATATCAGGCAAAAATCATTTGGGTAGCTAATTGGGCTCCGAACATGAGAATCTCGAGGTAGAGCGCAGCACATGAACAAGGACCTGCTTCTTTTGTCCCCCCCCCCCCCCCATTTAATATAATAATTAAATAATATAATTATGGTTTTTTACTAGTAAGTATTAATGAGGTTGATGGTATGAGGAATGAATTGTAGAGCGTTTATTAAAGGTCGCTACACACGTTCCTTTCCTACCTTCCTACCTCCTACCCTCCTCAAATAGGATGTTTCTTACATACGCTCCTTCATTTTTCCCCCTTCCTCCTACTGCTACGCTTGTTGTCCCTCCCACCCTTTTACTTCCTTCCCACAGTCATTCAGTGTGACCCATCGCTGGGAATTTCCCTTTTTGTGGGGGAAATTTCCCTTTTTGTATTGAAATCCCTGGTTCTTTGGTCAACAGCACTGGCGGTTATCAAACTGTTATCACGTTGCCAATTCTAAGCGCCTTTTTTATTACGATTTACTGATTTCAATTTTATATTTTAAGCCTCAATTTTATTTTTGCTACATTTTTACCTGATGTCTCTTGACAATTTACCTGTAATTGGTAATTTACAATATAACTGTTTGAGCATTTCTACTATTTCACTTAACACTGCTTTTTCCTCGGACATTTCAATAATAAATTGACGGGGAAACAAACAAACTAACGACGATCTTCAGACACCTTTCGAGACACTGGATGATTGATGACAGATGATAACAGGAGTTGGTACACATGGCGGGGAAAACAGGGAAAAGTAGGAAGGAAGGAAAGCAAAAATGCCTCCACACGCTCCTCCGTGGAGGTTGAAAGAGTGGGGGAAGCTCCTACGTAGGAAGGTAGGACGGGCTGGAGCTTCCTTTCTTCCTACGTAGGAGCTTCCCACTTTCCTCCCTCCGTCATGGCTACACACGTTCCTTCACTACCTCCTTCGTGGGCGTGGCTCCTTTTTGAGGAGGTAGGAAAGGAACGTGTGTAGCAGCCTTAAGGGGTGATACAAGGTATTAACTTGGGGAAAGTCATGTCTTCCACCATGTTTCTAAGGTCCTTGGCGCCCTAGCGCTCCTTGTGGATGATTTAGTTAGTTCGAAGCTCCATTGGCATTACCCAACTTTTCGTAGAAAAGGGGGTATTACAGCCATCGGCACTTGGGGGGGGGGGATGCTTTTTTTTAAGGGTTGTATATATATATATATATATATATATATATATATATATATATATATATATAAATATAGTTGGTGATGACTTGTTACATATGAATTCATTGGTCTAATAATTGGCCACTTTTAATTATTGGATCCAGTTCAGCTTAGACAACCTTGGACGCCAAAATTCGTAGGTTTGACGAGAGTCGAATGGAAGTACAAGGGATCCCCACTATGTATGCTCTAGCATATATAGAGGGGATCCCTTGTACTACCATTTGAAGTTAAAGTTCAAGCGCCAAAATTCAAACGCTGATTATTCTCGCCCCTCCTGTTTTTTGTATATTAAAACTCGTTTAAACTGCATAAAAACTAGTATTTCATGCTTCTGAAAGAGATTCCGCAAGAAAAACTTGGCTTTTCTACCACACTTATCGACCCCATTTCCTAGCACAATTTTCTAGAAATTGTAAAAATGCATTCAAGACCATTTAGCGCCATTATTCGCAATACATCCTAGGGTATATGAGGGTGAGAAATAGATTAGCTTCACGTATTTGCTTAGAGCTTTCGCCTTAATGGCCTCGTCAGAGCTTATTTATATATGGGGGTTGCTTAGTTGGTATAATTTCCATTGGGCAGTTTGAATCTTGTAATTTTGTAGTCTCTATATAAGTCTTTTTATTTATTTCAATGATTAGGAGGACCCATCCTCTTGTTTCTGCTGTATACTGGTTGCTGCTGTACCTTTTAACATGTTGTTGGGGGGGGGTTAATTTTACTTTTAAAATTAATAAAATACGCAAAATATGGGAGTTAACATTTATCATTAGTTAAAATGATGGAAGATGGAGAAGCTAATCTATTTCTCACCCTCAACAACCCTAGGATGTATTCCTTGAAGCCTACTACCCCACATAATTATTCGCAATATGTGTTCTACCTTCCAATATTTTAATTTATATTAATTGTAATATTTACAGAGAGACGAAATGATAAAGAAGGGCTTCCATGTCAAAGATATTGTTAGGCATCATAACGTTCGTAAAAAGGTACCCCCAGCGCCCCGAATTCCTTCACCGTTGATAGACCCTGCACTCATGAATGAATCAGAACGGATGGAATACGAGAGAAAGCGGTATGAGGCTGAATACGAGCATTTGAGGAAACGCTTGAAAACCCTACTGTCTGGTTATCGTCGCTATAAAAAGGTCTTCGTTGAAAACCATGAAAAACTAAAAAAGGTGAATTTAAAAGATATGTATGCAATTAAAAACCTTGTAGCAGGTTCCTATTCTGGCCCGGATTTACGTTTTCTCCGCTCATGGGCATTAGGCCGCTATTTTGAGAAAAGTGGAATTTTGATGACCTCCACTCGAAATTTGGTTTAAAATGTCAAAAAAATGACTCCTGCATTTTTTAAAGATTTTTTGCATAACAAAAACCTACACCGGTAGCTCGATTTTGGTATTTGAAATACGCTTTTTTTTTGCCAATATCAGACTTTTGAATATAACTTTTACAAACTTCTTTGTAAAATTGTGAAACTGCAATGTGAATTGTAAAATTGTGAAACTGCAATGTGAACAAATTGTGAAACTACAATAAATTTTGAAATATTATCATTTTTGACATGATTTTGAGATTCCAAACTGTCAAAAGTTGTTGCTATCGTGTCGACTTGTTTTGACTGGATATTCGATTTCAGCGACCCCAAAAACTAAGTATACGAAGTTTCATAATTTTACAAAGAAGTTTGTAAAAGTTATATTCAAATCTGATATTGGCAAAAAAAAAGTATTTCAAAAACCAAAATCGAGCTACCGGCGTATGTTTTTGTTATGAAAAAAATCTGAAAAAATTCAGGGGTCATTTTTTTTGACATTTTAAACCAAATTTCGGGTGGAGGTCATCAAAATTCCACCTTTCTCAAAATAGCGGGCACCCTAATGGGCTTAAGAAATGCAGGATTACAATATGTATGTGCTGAAAACTTGAGTTTCATTGAAAACATTATCAAAACAACAATGTCTTAATTAGACTAGATCTACTTTTATTGACTAATGGAACTTTACACGATTAGCTTTATTATTGGCAAACTCGGGTATTACATCCAAAATCTAAACTTTTTGCTAAATCTTTTTAAATGGCTAAAACTGCAAGAAAGTTCTGTCGCTTCTGCGTAGTGGTGTTGGTACGTAGGTAAGCAGTTCTTGATCCTTGCGAGTGTAAAGAACAATCTCTGCAGAACAGTTTAAAGCAGGAGTGCAGAGATGAATTTTCATCTATCAGCTTT
This sequence comes from Adelphocoris suturalis, assembly GCA_030762985.1. Classification (NCBI taxonomy): domain Eukaryota; kingdom Metazoa; phylum Arthropoda; class Insecta; order Hemiptera; family Miridae; genus Adelphocoris; species Adelphocoris suturalis. Next base: position 71,377,427 of record CM061044.1, read on the forward strand.
TTTGAAACTAGGAACTTGTGCATACCTAATACCAAAACACTAATACAGTGAAACTAAAAACTTGGATAGCAAAATTACTGGATAGAACAAATAATCAAAACTTTTTCAGTATATTTCTTATGTATAAATCAAAAATATGTTGAATTGTACCTAGTATTTAATCAAGAACGGGTTTGTTTTCCATAAAATTGGGGGTTAACTATTTCTTTGCACTCAATGTGCTCATATTTCAAACTGAACTATACCTAATATAATACGATATTCTACGAAAATTCGCTCATAAGATCATGCTACATGCCTGGAACATTGCAGCTGCATAATTAGGTAGGTACTCCCTCCGAGATGCCCAACTCGAGTGACTCCGTATGAAGGTAACTCTGGATATGAAGGAAGTCGTAGGAGGAGGAGGAAGAAGAGAGGGATGAAAGGAAGTGCCCCTATAAAATGACCACCAGTTGAAAGGGCCCCTAAGGACGCGAGTGGCGATACCACGGAGCACTCCCAACGAGATGCCCAACTCAATTAACTCCGTGTGAAGGTAACTCTTGGTATGAAGGAAGTCGTACGAGGAGGAGGAGAAGGAAGAGAGGAATGAAAGGAAGTGCCTCTATAAAATTACCACCAGTTGAAGTGAGAGCCTCTAAGGAGACGAGTGGTGGTACCGCGGAGCACTCCCGCTGAGATGCCCCCCAACTCGAGTAACTCCGTATGAAGGTTTTTTTTTTTTTTTAAGCTACTGAGGCCGTAATGGCCTATTGTAGCTGGAGAAGGAGGCCGTACCTCCTCCCCATCCCAGACACTAGGTCTGCCCAATACCGACAGCCCTGCCAAACCAAGCACTATCTGCCTGGTTCCGGCACTCCTACCAGCCCTCAGGCACTGTCTGGGCCCGAGTGCTCCACCCTCGGTAAGTTACTGAGTCGCAGCCCCAGTCTGGCTTGGCGCCATATCGCCAATGCCAGCCACAGCTGGGAAGTCGATCCTTCCCCACCACGTTTTGGCAAAAGCGAGGAGAGTCTTAACCGTATGAAGGTAACTCTGGGTATGAAGGAAATGCGAAATAACGAGGTTTTTGAAGGTACCTATTCTCATTTCTCATGAGACTAAATGTTTGCTTTTTGGTTTTCGAAGTTGGTATTGCACATGTCAAAAAATTATTGCCATTATTCACCGTGAGAAATACCCCATAATCTAGTGTAAATCATTAACACCCATAAACTTGATATTTTGGTTTCCCTAATCGAGTTATTTTTCCTTGATCATTCATCCTTCTTTTCAATCACTGAACTTTGTATATTCTATGACTTTGTATTACGCCTATGTTCCCCATGTACGTTTTGACATTGTTCCTACTTTGTTATTGACTGTTGTTGACTTTTACATAATTTTTATAGGGGCCTAGATCGAGAGGAAACCCAATCCGCCGTCTGAATGAAGAAACTATGCTCATGCAACAGGCTTCAGATTCAGATTCTGGTATTTATATGTTATTGTTTTGCTTCAGATTTAGATCGATGGTAAAGCTTAGGTAGTTGGGGTAGGAATGCCTTGAGCTCAATCTTTATGTGTTCTGGCATCATAGAACTCTAACTGGACCCTCCCTAGGTCCCTTGGCTTCAATGTGGTGATTCTACTGTTATGTTCAATCCCTAAACACCTGTTGTAATTTATTTGATGTTCCGTTGCCAAGTTCAGTTCATTCTAAAATGAAGTTCAGTTAGAATGAACTGAACTTGGCCACGAAACATCAAATAAATTACAACAGGTGTTCAGGGATTGGTCATAGCAGTAGAATCACCACAACCAGTTTTTCTTTTAAAATTCAGGTAGCTTAATTTAACTCAAAATTCGCTTATAAACGTATTTTTTCGTTAATATTTATTTCAAGCCAGGTCCAGAGCCATGCTACGAAGACGGTGATCGTACCAATCGATTCAGGAATCTAAAATAGGGTAGAGAAAAAAAATACACTGCCAAGGAAATGGCACATGAGCTTCCTCGTGACCTTCACAGTACGTCACCATTAAATTCCAGAAAACTAGAAACGACCGGTTCTGGCAGCAGGGAACTAATGGAGTCCGGAACTAATGGAGTTCACTTCGTTCGAACGTGAACCCCATGACAGTCCTTCAATGAACATGCATGTATTTCGCTGCACATGAATTTCGGTATTCCATATATGGAATAGCAAATATTTAAAAAGGAGGAGAAAAAATTAATTCCCGGCCGGGAATATTCCCTGCAAATAAATTCCCGGCATGATGGGCACAATCACTGGTAGTTAAGTACGATTCGTATGGCACCTCAAGGGACTCTACCGGGATCATCTCTGAAAATTTGAACAAAATCCGATAAAATTAACTAAGCTGTGACTGTAACAAAAACATCACTTTCGCGCATGCGCCTAGAGTACCGCTGCTGATGATCGCGAAGAATGTATTACGGGACCTCAAGAAACCTTGCCCGCATCATCCCTGAAAATCTGACCGAAATCCGTTCACAATTGCCTGAGTTATGACCGAAACAAGAAAATTTTGTTTGCGCCTGCGCAGAGGCTACCGTTGATTCGATCATGACGGAACTGATAGGGGACCATGTAGAGCTATACCCGCACGATCCCTAAAAATTTGAAGAAAATCGCATCAAAATTGTGGAAATTACGGCTGTTGCAAGGACCGTAACAAGAATATTTCGTTCACGCATGCGCAGAGCGTACCGCTAATGCAATTATGATGATTGTATTATGGGACCTCAAGGGACCTTACCCACATCATCCCTGAAAATCTGACCGAAATCCGTTCAACATTGACCGAGTTATGACCGTCACAAGGAATTCACGTTCTAGCGCCTGCGCAGAAGCTACCGTTGATTGGATCATGATGAAGTTGATAGGGGACCATCTAGAGCTTAACCCGCACGATCCCTGAAAATTTGGTGAAAATCAGATCAAAATTGTGGAAGTTATGGCTGTTACAAGGAAATGTGGACGGACTGACAGACACGGAACCAAATTTGTTCAGGAGGCTCTGAAACGCAAAATGCGAGTGGAAATTTTGATTTTGGAGCAAAAAAAATTTTTTCATTTCGAAAGTGAAAAAAAGCTTTCGCTGCCTTGCAGACTCTGAAGCAAAACCAAACATGTTCCAGCCATGGACTAAATAGCGAAATTCCAAGGAAACTACTTTCGGATAATTAGGTGTTTTTTAACAGTCATGTAAAAAATTTATAAGTAGATTCGGAAAAAAACCAACAAAATCAGATAGCACCTTGAACTAGAAGTAGTAGAATAGTTACAGATAGAACTTACCTCTTCCAGTCTCGCTGCTTTTTGAAGCTGGCTTGAGGTTTCTCCATTTAATTCTTAATCCCCCCCTCCCCGATTTCCCCACTTTCTTCCTCTCCTAAGCATCTTGCTTATACATTTTATTGTTATGGTGAGGATATATCGGGTTCCTCAACACCCCGTACTCCTTGTAGATGCCAACAAACTCGAGTGTACTCTTTTCTCACTCCTTATCTACGTCCTTATCACGTTGAAACAAGATCGCTTACTAATGAAATAGTGGCAATAATAATGACAGGCGGTGGAAGGGAATTTCAAGAACGAAGATAGGGTACGGTGAAACATTAACCCGACATACGTTTCAAAACTAGATCAAATTCTTCATGGAACGGAATAAAAATCACGAAAATCGGTGAAGAGTCGTAGATTGGGCAGGGCTTTAAAGAGAATATATTTACCCCCTCCACCCTCCACCACGATAGTAAATCCGAAATTCCCAAGCAGTGTTACCCAACTAGACTAAAATCATAATTGAACAAAATAAGAATCGCGTAAATCGGTTAGGAATTTTGGCCTGGGCAGCGTCGACATTATTTGTCGACACATACAGACATAAATATAAACACAAAGTTTTAGTGATAAATTCGGTCTTACAATGGTCTGAAAGCATTTGCAAACGGTTGATTGTTTTCTCATGCTTGGGTGGTTCCACATCGCTTGGATCAATTCCAAAAGGTCGTCCCTCTATTGACGAAGCCTAGCTTCAGAGGGACGTCCTAAAAATACATTAAACTTTTTTAAATGGGCTATTAGAAAAATAAGTTTATTTACTTACCTCATTCTACGGTAACTCAGGACTTCAAATAAACATGTAGGACCAAGTTATTATACCTATTTATAAACTTCCACACCGATCTCACCCCGCTCCGAACGACCCCTTTGATGCGCCCAAGAAATCCGCCAACAAGCGGTTCAGATCTGTCCCGTTACATCAAACTTCGGATTTGATCGGTACGGACGTTTCGATTAGGCGCAAATTTTTCTCACTTACTTTTAACAGAACATTTCGTAATGTGCCATCAGCCAAATGTGCATAAGGAATGATTTAATAATATTTACCACATTTTTTTTAAATTATTCATTTAGATGTTTTTGTTATAAAATCATTTTTGCATCGAGAAGTTGTTTTGTAATGTTTCTTATTCTTTGAGATTTTTTTTTACATTCTACCCTTGAAATATCTGTGGCTATCTTTTTCGATTTCCAGACTCAGGAAAACCAAAACCTTATAAATGCTATCACTGCCGCTATGGGGCTCTAACGAAAGCTGAACTCCGGTCACATATTGAAGGACACCTGAACCAGAAAGAGTACAAGTGCTGCGTATGCCCGTACTTCACATCCCGGATCACGCCGTTCTTGGAGCACATGAAAAGTCACCCTGGGGCGAAGGCTTTTCGTTGTAAGCATTGCGCGTTCAGGACTGCCTACCCCTCAGCGATGAGGAACCACGAAGCGACCCATTTGACCGTTAAGCCCTACGTGTGCGCGGTTTGTGGATTCAGGACCGTTCGCTCGGATCATCTAAGGAATCACATGAGGAGCCACAAGAGCGAAAGGAGTTTCAAGTGTGATCGATGTCCGTTCACTAGCAAATACAGTTCGGGTCTATCAAAGCACAAGAGGACCATACATGGGCCAAATGATTCTCCAAAACGGAAAACCTATACACAGAAACAACTCAAGAAAGAAAAAGGTGAGTTAGATAAACGAAATATTTACGTAAACTCAAAGGCACACATATTTCGATTTTTCGAAATTCGTAAATACTGGTGGCCCCCAAATGGAAATTTTTAATTTTCCTGACATTCCCCTAACCGAACTTCAGATTTCTCTAACAAAAAATATCAAATTCGAATTTTTTTTTTTTTGTTTTCTCGTCATTTTATTGTACTTTAAATGCTTCTAAAACTAAAATCGTATAATTTAAAGAAAAAAAAAAAAAATACTACATATATATATATAGTCTACTTATATTTAACAATTTCATTGCCCTCGAAGTGCTCAAACATCATAACAATTTAACCTAAATGTAATACGATAATTTACCAAAATTCACCCATACGATCATGCTGCATGACTTTTTATTTAATATTTTATGGTCTCTCAATTTGTGATCTGAAGCTATTTGTTGAAGTACATTTTTCCTTACATGGATTTCTTAGCTCTGGGGATAGTTCAAAATTTTCGTCCGACAGCAAAAAATACCTCGTTTTTTTACCTACTACCAATCGTTGCCAGAGAGGGTATAACTTCCTGATTTCCCATCCCACAAAAATCGTTCGTTGGAAAATTGCTCTGTGAATTTATAACACATGACCACATTCCAATGGGCCAATTTCCCCCTCTTTAACCCTCCTGAGAAGTCCTAGCTTATACATACAAACTAGTTTTGGGACTCTTACTGGAGCAATCCACTTCTCTGCTGGGGTTTTTCCTCCTAGTTCAATACTCAGTTGATTTTTCTCACAAATGGTTTACTCTAGGTGATGTAGTTACCAGGGAAGCCAATGGCATATCCATTCCTTTTTTATGAGCGTGTAGCGTTGCTTTTGAACAGTTTAACCACAACTCTTAATAATTATTTTTTTCATTCGTATAAATCACCTAGTATGATAAAGTGCGCTATTGAATTTTGTTTAGGAGTTATAATATACCTAAAAACGCTTTAAATTATTACACCAAGTTTTCATTTAAAAAAATTTCCTGACAACATTTGGTGGTTTTTGCTAAATTCCCTTACTTTTCCCGACTCAAAGAATTCCCTGATGATTCCAGGTTTTCCCTGACTTTTCCAGTTGGGGTTCACCCTGAAATAGACTCAATTCTGAAATTTAAAATTTCTAGATTATTTTCGAAATCCGATAAGTAGGAGTGCTACAAATTCGGTTTGGAACGTAGTGACCCCTCGGGAGTGCTTTTTAAGGAATCACGCTCGAGCTGAGATAGGAAAATAATTAGAATAGTTCCAGTCATGCAGCATGATTGTATGAGCGAATTATCGTACTGTAATTATGTTAATTGCTCTGAAAATTCAGGACTTGAGTAGAAAGGAATTGTTAACCACCAATGTTATGGCAAAAAACTTGTCCTAAATAATGTTCGGCAATTCAAAAAATGTTTTGGATGTGCAGCATTTTCGATATGCTTTTTTGCAGTTTGCAAAAAAAAAAAAAAAAAAAGAGAAATTTAAGTTCATTTTTCAACATAGATTTTTATACACATTTTTAATGTTCTAGTTCATTGGTAATAAACTTTTGGCTAAAATTCTGTTGAAAAATATGAATTTAACGATTTTTGGCCATCTTCAGTGATATTTTTAACACATTTTTTGAAATTGATCAATTTAGTGTGCTAAAAAAATGCTGGCCAACGAACCCATCCTTTCGTTTGAAGAGCTTGATTTTTGGCTCAAGAACGGAATTTTTATCTCGATCCTAATGTTATGGTCTGGGATGACACACCCACAAAGAATGCGTTTCAGAATGCCTCAGTTAATATCTTCCCTTCAGATCACCTGTATCACAATCAACGTCTATAAATTCCTGCTTGGTTTCTCAAAATTTCTTGATATGTGCTTGTGGATTTCATGGGCTTTGAGTTTGATAGTGTTGTTCGCTTTTCCAGATTCTGAATCTGATGATGCTGGTGAGACTACAGAAATTGAGATTGACGAAAAAGGAAAAATGCTCTTAGTGCGACACATGGGAAAAACGTCTAGAGAATCTGTAGATCTACAAGAAGGTCGGCGAAGATCTCAAAGGCAGAACGTTAAGAAAATCATGAGCGATTACGTAGAAGGTGATGAATTCGACGAAGCTGATCCCACAATGGATGAGGAAACTGGTGGACATCTTGTAAATGTCAAAATAGAAGGAATCGAGGAAGACCATGATGCAGAGGATGAACTCGCGAGTATTTATGAACATGAAGTAGATAATGAGACTGATGAAGATGATGAGAAAGTAGTCATGAGTGAGCAATATGAGTCATTGTCTGAAGAGGAAGTTATTCAAAAGCCACATAAAGGGAAAGATCTTTTGAGTTCCTACGTGATATACCAGTGTGTCTTCTGTGAATTCAGCTGTGAAATGAAGCAGAATTTGGTGACTCATTTGAGATCACATATGGAATATTGGAGTTTTACTTGTCGAGCATGCAATTTTACAGCAAGTAATCCTTCAGATCTCCAAACTCACACTGAGGATCATAAAAATGAAGGTGAAACTCACTGCTCTTACTGCGACCATGTGGCAAGCAGTAAAGAAAAACTGAAGAGGCATGTTGACCGACGGCATCCACCTGGAAAGCCTCTCGCTTGTATATATTGTGATTACATCAGTTCTAGTAGGTTTTCAATGAAAGCTCACATGCAAGGTCATAAATCCAAGAAGGTTTGGCAGTGTCTCATCTGCAGCTATAAATCTGATTTCCGTTCTGGGCTGAAGAGGCATCTAAGGAAACACACAGGGGAAAGACCTTATCACTGCCCCCATTGTGAATTCAACGCAGCTCAATACAGCCATCTTACGAGACACCTTCGTAATAATCATCCAAACGAGCCACTGCTGGAAACTCGCCCTACTTCACCATTTGTGATACTTTAGAGCACATAGATCATTGATCACAACACTACCATGGCTGCCTTCACAAACATACCTCGTGCCAATGAGCACCATATCACGCTTAGTAGCTTAGCATTGATATAGTTTTTATCGTGCTACACATTGTACCATCATCTACGTAAGTTGCAGATAGGTTTAATCCGATTTAGTAACTATATTTGCTGGAATCCGAACCAAATTATCAACTTTCAAATTGTTTGCCTTTGCACATAGCCACACAAGGAGTTAACCCCCAAAATTTATATCAATGCACCACAATTTGAAATTTTGAGGTACATCATTCGTCAAACAAAACATTAGATTTTAAATACCTTATCATTTATGGGAGTATCAGTATAATTTATGCCTAATACTTATTCTTTTTATACGAACATATTCGTAATATCATAGAGAAGCTAGAACTGTTTGTATAAATTATTTGAAATGGAAACTTTGTAAATAATGTGAGTAGGAAATAAAGATATTTATTATTAAAGAAGTGTTTTGCCATCAAAATCGTGTGCCCGTCACTCACATTTCCGTTGGCTGATTATTAGGGTGCCCGCTATTTTGAGAAAGGAGGAATTTTGATGACCTCCTACCGAAATTTGGTTTAAAATGTCAAAAAAATGACCCCTGCATTTTTCAGATTTTTTGCATAACAAAAACCTACGCCGGTAGCTCGATTTTGGTTTTTGAAATACGTTTTTTTTTGTTTTTTGTTGCCAATATCAGACTTTTGAATATAATTTTTACAAACTTCTTTGTAAAATTGTGAAACTTCGTATACTAACAAGACAGCGATGACTTTTGACAGTTTGGAATCTCAAAATCATGTCAAAAAATGACAATTTATCAAAATTCATTGTAAAATTATGAAAATTCGTATTGTTTTTTTTTTTTTTTTTTTTTTTTGAGTAGCTGAACTCAAATTTGCTCTTTTGGTTTATTATTTTTAATAATAAGCCTATGTGATCGTGTAGCAAAACATTTTTATAACCCTCCCTCAAACTTTGTCACTTTACGTTTCAAGGTGCGTAGAATCCAAATTTGAAATGTCCGTCCGCCGTTTGGGCCATAAAAGGCGTAAGAAATGTCTTTAAAAAAACGTTCTTTCGCACATAGACTCCATTTGGGGTCTAGTTGGTCCTAACGTTTAACCATTCCGATTGCTTTACTCGCATAGACGCTATGGGCCAAAAAGGGCGAAAAAGTGTCTTTTTCGTGGCAAGACTGACGAACGCGTGCACGCCTTGTGCGTGGGAGAGGGTGGGCGGGAGAGTGAGAGGGAGGGCGAGGCGGAGGGAGTGAGAGGGAAGGGAGGGCGAGGGAGTATGGGGGAGGTGGAGGGAAGAGAGGGGAGGGGAGGGAAGGCGAGAGAGAGAGAGAGGGAGTGTGATGAAATTAATTCCAATTAGAAGAGATTGTTTATGAGTATGAAAATACTCATAATTGTATTCTACACTTTATGATATAAAGCTTTGCTTCCTTCGGGCGTCCCCATTTATTATTTTTTTCCTCAACGTTACTATAAAGCGTAAAATTATGGGGTCCTGGAGCTGTAATGCAGTGAACGAGTGAACCAAATATTGGAAGCACGAAGTCCAGAGTTTCGATACCTAGTAAATATACTATAAGTGAGGCTAAATAATTACGGTCAGTTCTCTACGTAGAAGGTCTGTATGATACAGAAAAAATAAACCTTTGTGTAATAATTTGCAGCGTTTTTTTGTTGAATTTAATAAAAATTCTAACAGAAACACGTAAAAATACGAATTGTCATAATTTTACAATGAATTTTGAAAAATTTTCATTTTTTTCCGCATGATTTTCAGATTCCAAACTGTCAAAAGTTGTTTCTGTCGACTTCTTTTGACTGCTTATTCGAGTTCAGCGACCCCAAAAACGTAAGTATACGAATTTTACAAAGAAGTTTGTAAAAGTTATATTCAAAAGTCTGATATTGGCAAAAAAAAGCGTATTTCAAAAACCAAAATCGAGCTACCGGCGTAGGTTTTATTTAAGCCAAAAATCTGAAAAAATTCAGGGGTCATTGTTTTGACATTTTAAACCAAATTTCGGGTGGAGGTCATCAAAATTCCACCTGTATCAAAATAGCAGGCACCCTACTGACTGTTCAAGAGGTCCTACTCGAATTAAGATCATAAATTAACAAAAAACACCACGAAACTTCAACATTTTTATTAAACAAATACTCCAAACCAGTATTCCGTTTTAATGGTAATGTTTAGAATATATATATTATTTCTACTAACTAAAATACAAATTTACAACGTAAACATAATTCATTTCAAAAAATAGTTTTCAAATTAACCATGAGGTATAATATAAGTTTTGTTTAAATTTTTCAACATTTCAACTATGTTTACAGTATACTTAGATAAATCACATTAAAATGAAAATCAAAGGATAAAACCTCCAACTAAGATATTCTGTTTTAATTACAAGTTTCGCTACCTATTTGGTCCATCTTCGATTTACAACTAGATGGATATTATCGTAATTATATACGAAGTACAATAATGTTTTAAGGTTCACCATATTAACTAAACTAATCCAAGGATACATTTTTTTCACAAATTAGATGCATTTCCAACGTTTTAACCCATTCAACCCTTCGCTCTTGAAGAGGTTACCTCTAGTGGTGTGTTACCAGGTGGGTCACTGAACTAGAAAACCACCAGACAAGGGACCTTTAGTACTCCCCTCCATCCCTGACGACGAGTTTGAATCAAGTGGGGGATGGGAGAACGCCATGACTTCTTAAGAAGTCACTCGGCTGGGCGAGACTCTACCTTGACTTCTTAAGAAGTCATCCAGACTGAATGGGTTAATCGCTCAAAAGAAATCGTCAGACCGGTCCGAACACTCAAAAAATGTTAACATGGTATGGTAGCAACGCCATACGTTTTTTAAACCGAATGCTACGATCAAGGTTAATTGTTGAACAAAATAATACTTTCATTACTCAAAATATCCAGTCAGACGAAACCCGGTCGTGCTTCGAACGCCCTTTTTTCATGTGCGAGAAAAGGACGCGGGCAGCGTTGGAATTTCAACAATAAACTAGCAATGAAAGACTCATCTACGAACGATATAAAAAATAATTAGCTAATATATTCATTTATGTGCTCACTATAATGAATTTTATTTTATTTTTTTTACAAGTAAAGCGTTCTAACAGGGAAGGCAAGTAGGTTCAACTATAGCGACACTTAACTAGTTAATCAAAAATGTGCGTTATCAGACCAAATATGTATCAAAAATTCAGTTCATACATGTACTTATCTTATTATCGATATGGAATTGACTGTCCTTTTTTGAACCAATACACCAGAAATTTGGTGGAAGGGACGCTGGTCTGTTTTAAATATGCCAAGATCATAACTAGAATATTATAACTGTAACAGCAGTTAACACTACCACAATTGGATGAACCAACAATATTTGGGCAAATTAATCAGGGTAGTTACTGTGGGAGTAATGAGTAAAGCCAACTTTACCAGACTGGTGTCTATATATACATATTTATTTTTTACATCCCACTGTTTCAGCTTCGAGTAATGAATATCTTGCACACACCTTCGAAAGGAGTATTACGAATAGGTTTAGCCGCATGCGATAGTCTGCAATCAAGTGGCCCGGAAAGCTGTAGAGGGGACAACGTGATATTCAGGGTGATTCAATATCCAGAATAAACTCATCAATTGGCCACTGGGATCTTGGTTGGCTGTAAGTAGCATTCCTAAGTTGATTGACATTTGGATCAACCAGATTGCATATCCATAAATATATGGCTTAAAAAATAGCTTAGGAGTGTCCCATCCAGAGTTGGGCGTAATCGTAATTGATGAATAAACGAACTTCCTAGTGAAGTTCATTCATAATTATGTCAGGGGCACTAGAGTGTGTTTTCAAGGTGGGTCAGGTGTCACACACTAGGATGGGGCACACAAAGTCTGTGTGGCGCATGGCTGGGGGCCACTACATTGTTAAAACACCCTCTAGTGCCCCTAGATATAATTACGATTAAAATCATAGGGTTTTAGAGTTGTGATTACATTTACGGTTATGATTACATTCGTAATCACATTTTTTCTGTAATTATATTTGTAATCACAACTTTGTTTTGCGATTACGACTGTAGTCACGGTTTTTTAATTAGATTTTGACCATAATAGCCAGATGTTCCCTATACTTAAATAAGCCCGTTAAACGCAGATTTTCCCCTGTAATTACAGTCCTAATCACAATTTATCCTGTGATTATAGCCGTAATCTAAGTTTTTCCTGTGATTGCAATCGTAATCTTAATTTCTTCTGTGATTACAGTCATAATTACAACCTCAGATGTGATTTTGGGTCGTATTAACACTTGACAACCATCAGTGCTTCCGAGAATTTCAACATACAATGGACAGACCACTTGAGGTGGAATTCATGGTCACAACTCAAAACAGTATTGGTCCTCAACTGGCTGTGCCGCTAGATTTTACGAGTGCCGACTTGGTCTTGAGTCCTGTCCATGAATTCCACCCAAAGTGACCTGTCCAAGTGTACGTATGACCTGAACGTATGAACGTGGCACAGGTAACCTGTCGTGGGTTTATTGAAATTGTCAAAAGGACTGAAGAGTGGGTTGTCAGGTGTTAATACGGCCCAAAATCACATCCGAGATTGTAATTATGAATGTAATCACAGACAAAATTAAGATTGCGATTGTAATCACAGGAAAAACTAAGAGTACGGCAATAATCACAGAAAAACTAAGATTACGGCTGTAATCATAGGAGAAATTATAATCATGATTGTAATTACAGGGAAAGATCTGATTATGATCAAAATCACAAAAAAAGTTGAGATTACGAATATAATTACAGAAAAACGGTGATTAAGAATGTAATCACAACTCTGAAACCCTATGATTGTAACCTTAATCACGATTACGCCTAACTCTGGTTCCATCAAGAGGCAGTGGCGTCAAACAGCATTCATTCACGAAAAGCCCTGTGTCTGAGCCAAAACTCCTCCTTAAAGAAAAAATCCCAAAACAATACAGTATTAATAAGTTTATTGATCGTTTTCTACAGCTTTCCCGATATTACACTAGTATTAACAAGTTTAACCAGGGGCAACGGCCAAGTAGTTTAAAACCCAGTGAGCGAGATGATGGGGGACAAATTTTCAAGGGAGGTAAGTACAACAAATTAATTATCTTGCTTTGGATCTTAAAACACCAAAAAATGTAATAATTTTTACGAAACTTGAATGAAGAATCCGTCCTTAAAATTCATGTGATTGTTCACAGTCCAATTTTCACCTGTCTCCACAATTTTGAAATTACAATGATTGTATCTAAATATCCCTTCTTTCTCTGGCTCGATCAATAAAAACGAATCTGCTCATGGAATTTTGCATCTAAATAGTAGTTCCTCAATAACTGAGAGGCGTAACTCCCTCTCCCCGAGATACACCATGGCAAAGCTTAAATCGCTACAAACTCGAAGTACGAGTAGACATCCATGCCCATTCATGCGAGATCCAGGTTAAGATTGAAGTGAACAGCTACGCTAATTATAATAGTTCAACAGTTTAGTAATAGGTCAAACCTTTCCCAACCTAGCTAACACGTTACTTACACCGAGTATACAGATGACAACAGATTTGTGATTACAATTACGATTATAATCACAAACCCTGGAGATATGATTACAATGACATTATTATGATTACGATAATGACTAAATTTGTAATCATAGTTTTTTCTGTAATTTTATTCGTAATCACAAGTTTTTGGTGTAATAATCGATTGGCTGTGATCTGAGGGCATGTAATTTTGGCTGTAATAATCTATGTTTCTTATAAATAAGCCCATTACCATTTTTCCTGGTAATTACATGAAATATAGGTTATCACATTTTAAAAAGCTTGTGATTAAAGTCATAATTGCAAAACAAAAAAGAAGTTAGGAAAACTGTTAGGCAAGAACGGTGTCAACGAAGACAACTACAGGATATCAAAAGGAACCAGCAACTTGTCCATCTACCCATCGAACAGCAACGTGCAATTCGGCGTACCAGGGGTGCATCACAGTGACTTTCAGTGGTTCCATTAGCGGCAGTTTCACGATGTTGTTGCCATCTGGTACAGCTAGAAACCTGCTAACTTGCCCAGGATGTGTGATGGATGTGGTGAACCTCAATCAAGTCCTAAATTGCAAGAAAGGAGGACTTGTGAACAGAAGCCATGATACGGTCAGAGACGTGTGCGCTCAAATTACAGAACTGGCTTGGAGTGGAGTGGCTACAGAGGGTAGTGCTGGTAGTCCAGTCCTGGTTGCAGACTTCAATGTACGAGTACATGGGGTGTGGCATAGGGAAAGGCTAGCGTTTTATGATAACCGCGTTGTAAACGCTGTCTCTTATGCCCACCTCGAATGGCAAGTCATTGCCCAGATTACTGCTAATGCCAAACATGAGAAATATGACAGAGCTGCTGAGGACCAACGAGGCTCATTCGCACTGCTTGCCTATACCTATGACAGGTCACTGAACAGAGAATTTGCTGGTTCCTGAAACAAATGGCATCAGTGTTGGCGTGAAGTGGTCAAAGCTGTATTCTCAAGTCACTTCCTAGACGAAAGTGAAAGTGCAATTGCCATCATTTGTGCAGTAGCATCTAGAATGAGGAGTACAAGACGTGACATACGATGTTAGGGCTTGGAGGATGGTGCTGTGCCCTGCAACCTGGGGACAACCGATGAGGGACCACAAAATAATACACGAAAACCACAACACAACAGAAAAAGAAGACTTGACTCTTGGAAAGATCTAAAAAAATCCGAACTTCCTGAATAAACCCTTCCATGTAATCGTAATCATACCGCTAGGGTCAGTGATTATAATCGTAATTGTAACTATTATGCCCAACTCTGGATGACAAGGTGTGGTCGGCAATGGGATCGTTTATCAATTACTCCAGAAACTATAGACGACAGGCTCAAAACATGGATGACATTTTTAGGTATAAGACACTCTTGCAAGAAGAATATGACGTCACCCAATACTTCCAAGGAACCTGTCAGTGCATACCTAATCTATATTAAGGGAACCCATCCGATTTTCATCAAATCTAATTCTAAGACCACGATCATCTTCATTTTTTGATGTCGCTAATGAAATTTACATGATACCCCCCCCCCCCCCCCCCGCCATTCGGTAGTGCAATGATTTGCATTTAAAATCAGTAAGTACTGGAAGTATAATTTAGATAGGTATTGTTTCTTTTCCAAAGATTTTTGGTACTCTAAGGATGGAAAGGAAGTGAAGCCAAAATTGAAAGAAAATTTGATTCAACTGGATACGAAAATAACGTCGACTTGAATTCAACAGTAGTGACATAATAACTGACAAGGAATAAGAAAGGAGAAGTGAAGATGTTGGTATTTGAATCTAATGACCCTTACCTCAATTTTTATAACTTCCTTTAGTTCTTAAAACAATGTACGTATTGACCCGAATAGTTTTCTTTGGATTATAGACAACTAATTTTAAAATTTGTTAAATTCAAACTTGAAAATTAATGTCAAATTTACTTTTTATTAAAACTCAAGAATGGAATCTATGGGATGAAACTGTAATTTTTCTGGTCGGCTTGCTCATTGAACATTCTTGAAAACGATGGTCAATACCACACAACGGGGGAAACCACGAAAGTTCTTGAATTTTTCTGTAAATCACAGTTTATCTCTTCTTCGTTTATTCTATCTGTAAACCGATTCAATTTTGAATTTGGAAATCGTGAATCAAATAGGAAAGTAGGCGATAAGGGCGTCTTTACTTTCATACAAAATACACAGAAATCATCACCCCCTATCTCGAAGTGCAAGTTTTCGCATATTGAAGGGTTATTGAAATTTACTCCCATCGTAAATATAGCCCAGTATATAAACCATAAAATTTTTATTACAAATTCAATAAAACGCTTACTGTTTCAGGGTGATCGGAAACAAGCAAGAGTCAAAGGGTTAAGTACAACCTTACCATTCGTTTCATGTATTACATACAATTTCTGAAATATTTAGGTATTTAATGTCCCAAAATTCGTGATCAACAACGATATAGTGGACAATTTGAGAGGATCATACTAAAGTGGGTTTCGAATAAGTAATGTTTGAATTAATTATTCCACCATCTCTAATTTTATTTTTCCAAGAAGATAAGATGACACATCGAAAACCCCAGCTAAAATAAGTAGGTTATTTCTTTGATCATTTTATTCTCAATTCTTCCTATCATCACTTTTACAGGAAATGAAGCAAATAAATTGAAATTAAATAATCCGGAACAATCGGTTTGTGGATTGGGAAGACTTTTGAAGTTATATTTTGGTGTTTGGATCTGAATTCACGGCCGCCAATTTTTAAAGAATTAAATAACGTATCGTTCTTCAACTGAAGATGATGAATTTATGAACAAATTTAAATTACTTAATTATTCTAATTAAATTGATAATTTCCTTCTCATTTAAACTACGATTTAAGAGGGTAATTGAGTTTTTCACAAATGGTATGGTAGCATCAACCTGAAATAAACACCGGATAATAAATTCAAGGAGGTAAAATTCGCAGTTTTATACAAAATTAATAAGCTTTTCTTAGCAAATTTGTAAAATAACCGATAAAATCCACAAAAAAGGTCAAGTTTTGGCACTTCTTGAAACTCGGTTTGCAATAGTTTCAAATTAAACTTAGAGGAAATTTCTGAAGACTTTCTAATATTTCAAAATTTTCTGATTGCGGTACAAAATTATCACAATTGGAAAATCAAAATACGGGACAAAATCTCGCTCAATTGATGATAATGATTTCCTTTTCTTAAACATTAAAAAGGATCTTGTTCAAGATAATACAAAATAGAAAGCTGAATGCTCATTTACGGCCATCCATGAACGAAAAAGAAAACATGTATAAATCAAAGTGAACATAGTAAAACAAATAATAAAATTATTCACCGATGGTGAGAATAAAGTACGCATCAAAATGAATTTTGAGAATAATTACAATACTGAATAACGAGCTTAACTTGTACGATAATTATAAGATAAAATTTAATCATGAAATATAAATAACCAACTTTTATAAAGAAAAAGAAAAAAAATATTGCAATCAAAAAAACAATTAGAACTATCGAAACAAATATATACAAACGTTTTGGAAGTTATTTTTGTATTCCTCATATAATGAATCAAATACCGTGCACTTGACAAAACAGTGATATTCTTTATATATAGTTATAAATATATAACTTTGTCTAATTTATACAAAATTACAAATATTTTTATTATTTTTTTATATTTTTTTTATAGTTTTTGTTTCTAAAAAAACGAAATTTATCTTTTCAAGTTTTAAAATAATACGTTTTACAATATAATCAGGAAGTGATGACTATTTACGACTAGCTGGTGTGTTTACGAATTATTTGGTATGGTTTAAAATTAAACTTTGCCGCTTCCACTAGTCGTTTTGTTCTGTTTTTTACAAGACTTGGTTTCTATCCGCTGTTTTATTTTTTCAATGACCTCATCCATTTCCTCCTGAAAAATAAAACAGAACAAATGTTAGGGGGGAAGGTGTAGTAGAACCACTGAAATAATTGAGTTATAGTGGTAAATAGTTCAGGAGCTAGCTTGTCCCCCCACCATTGGCGCCTGGAGGAAGAACGGTCACCTCATTTTAGTTTGTCCCCCCACTCTACCCACTTCTTGACAACCGATTATAGAACCCGAGGAAACCGTTCTTTCTCCTTTTTTCAATGTTTGGCTATGGATTTGGATAAGATAATAGGTCCCAGCTTGGTTTTCATGCACCCGAGATGACGATAATCGTATACCAACCTACCTAATGTCATATTTTACAAAAAAGGTGATAAAATCAATTCAATTCAACGATTCATCTCGTTAGAAGGCCTTGCAGAAGATTTCTGAACATGTAGGTACTGATTCCCGGTCATTCTAGTAGAGTGCGAGTTTATTTTTCATGTACCTTGCATCTAAAGTTCCTGCTTCCTGTCACATTCGGGTACTTGGGGTATTTAATGTCCATCGCGATTACAGCGGTAATAATTCATCTCATGTCCATCCAAATTTTACCTGGATTTCAACACGAACTTGAGCGGTAACTTAACTTCAGCACGTTTCCACTCTTTAAACAGAGTCTCGGACTGAAAAGTAAGATTCTCCTTCGTCACCCCGATTGAATGTTTATCAAACAAATGTCTCTCGAGTTGTTTATTGTCGGTGTACTCGCAAGTACAGGTGCCACACATCATCTTTTTTTGTGGAAGAACCGACCGGTTGATGCCATGCACCGTGCGAAGGAAATTCGGCCGGTTAGAAAAACTCTTGTCACACACATCACATACAATTGAAGGAACCTCCATCCGTACTTAGGTAATAAATATAAAACTTAACTAAACTAAAGCTAAACAGAACTAAACTAAACTGACGAAACAAGAACGAAAAACCGGTCGGGTTGCTTTGTGATTGTGAAAAAGCAAAAATGGTAACCTGGCAAGAGTGATAATAAGTTCGGACGAGTCTGATATCGGACTAGTTCTTGTTCAAACAGCTCCCGAAGAACTAGTTCAGAGCCGTTCCGGTCAGGGAACTGAAACCTATGGGAGCTGTTCGGAAACAACTGTGACCAGGCGCCTATGGTGGGGGGACAAGCTAGCTCCGGAACGTCAAGTGTTCCTAAAGCAATAGGGAGATAGTGATGGGGCACTTTATAGGGGACGGAAAGGGCTACTGCGCATGCGCGGGGAGATGAGGCGCTTTATCTCTAATAAGACAGGTTTATCCCACCTTATACATAAGACGCCTTATTCCGAACCTACCTATCTCATCTCCTCCTCGTTATTGGAAAGTAACCCTACACCGATAACAGTGATATTAATTTCTTGTTGGTTTTAATGGTGGTTCTCATTTGTTTTTCGTGTCTGTGTTACTTGAATTAAGTAGCGTCTTAAGATAATAAGACACTAATTCGATCCTCAAAACTTTATCAGGTAAGCATGCAGTGTAGTTTGCCCCAGATGATGAAATTCCTAAGCACCTTATCCCGATTGACTTATAGTTTAGGAACTCTCTAATAGGAAAAAACGTATTGCATAGAACGTATCCCTTAATTCGTAAGTGATGCGTTTTCACTCTGACGTCAACGGATCAGCAATACGTCCTACGTCCCTGACCTAGAAGTAACATCGAAATTCGCGGTAACTACCATTCATTATAATACGTTTTTCTGCTGATGTGGTTGGGCGAAGAAATTGTATGATTGGAAATGATGAAATTTGTATTGATATATTCATCAAAGCAACTATGAACGATTCAATACATACTGAAAGATTTAAAAGAAAAAAAAATCAGTTAACAATTAAGCAAACAACAATTAACGTGGCTGTGGCGATTTTCTGAAACAGGGAGTGTGGTCAAGGCTATTAGGTTGTGGCACAGCCCACAACCAGGTTGGGGCAACGCCCTGTTGTGGAAGGGTTAAAAATCCTTATGCAAATATACGTCACAGCAAAGAATTTTCCTCGTTTCAATCTATTCTCCAATTTCATCTCGAGTTTGGAAACCCTACAATAGGACGTATTTGTAGAGGAGAGTCTCAATACCACTCGCCAGTTGTTGCAGAGCCTCCCTACCACCAAACAATGAATAAACTCCCTATTGAGTAGCGATGTTCTGTGATAGTTCAATGGTTGGTAAAGTCCACTGTTGTCTAGTGGTTAGCATTAGAGGCTAATAAGTCGTGGGTCCTGAGTTCAATCCCCATTCCGATTTTTTTTTTTTTTTTTTTTTGCATTTGAATTCAACCTTGGAAACATATTTTTAAACATA
The DNA here is from genome assembly GCA_030762985.1 of Adelphocoris suturalis. Taxonomy (NCBI): domain Eukaryota; kingdom Metazoa; phylum Arthropoda; class Insecta; order Hemiptera; family Miridae; genus Adelphocoris; species Adelphocoris suturalis. The sequence continues at coordinate 71,397,298 of CM061044.1, forward strand.
ATTTTGATCTATTCGTCTAACTAATCTGTATTTTATTAAAAGGATGCGAGCATCCAGACCATCAAACTAAACAAAACATTCTGATCTATTTGTCCAACTAATCTGTACTTTACTAAAAGAATAGATTTAGGATATTTTTTATGGTTGAGATGCGAGCTTGCAAGCATCCTGACCACCAAACTATACACAGCATTCTGATCCAACTAATCTATATTTTACCAGCAGACGTAGATAAATACAAATTGGCGCAGTTGGTAGGACCCGAAGTCATACGAAACAATAATTAATTAAATCCCTCTCGAGCCAAAAGACTGTAAACATCACATTTCCTGTTGTTATGCCTTTCATTTCCTCACTCACTTGAGTCAAAACACACCGTGACAATGACCTCGCTCGACTGCTGACTTGTTCCAGCGAGCATCTGCTGAGCCAGCGGCCTGCAGTTTCACTCGTCATTCGTCCGACCCCAAACCAGCCGAGATGGCTGGTATTTGACTCCGGGGAAATGTTACGCTCCAGGAAAATAACTCTCACAGTCGAAGAGGTTTGGTCACCCTGGCCTCATAGCTCTGATCGTTAGAGTGTCGCAACTCCGGGAAATTAATAATAATTTCTCGTAGTTGTGACGACGCGAGTTCGAACTCCTGTCGAGGTATCAAATATTTTTGGGCCGTTACAAAATTGAGGCGCCAATTCATTCGAAAAGTTTCCATCAGGAGCACTTGTTCTGCGACAACTGGGGAGTGGAATTGAGACTCTTGATTTGTAGCATGTTTTAGACATTTTAGGGGGTGATTGATGGGAGCATTTTCACTTCAGATGAGTATGCTCAAAACTGCTAGTACTTGGAAAAATGTCAGATCTACTGTACCAAAATTGAAATCAAAATCACTTACTTCATCATAGGAGTACATGAGTTTGCAGTTTTTAACGTGTGACCTATCCTTGGTGAGCGTTTCAACGGAATGCAGCAGACAAAAGTTCGCTTCTTCAACAGAATTTGACACCTAGGGAGAGGACAAATGAAAATTGTCAAACAGGTTATAAAATTACACATATGAGAAACGCATATAGCCGACGCATATAGGAGTAAAAGATTAAGGGTGGAATTCATGCACTCAGCACGATTCATAGACGTGATTTTAGGGCGACCCTGAGAGCGCACTGAGTGTGCAACCCAAAAGCACACTCAACGGGATTCATAAACAAAAAAGGCGTTGAATTGAGAGTCACCTCACCTCAACAGTGCTGTTTCCTGAGTGACGGCAGGAGGTCACTTGAATGCCTCAACTGATAACTTATATAACTATTTTCACGTAGGTATAGGAACTGCTAATTTAGTAGAGCATACGTCGTTCATTTCGTTAGGAGTTTATTAAAAAAACTACGGCATATAAGAGTAGGTAGGCTATACCTAAACTGTAGTTAGGCACATGTTTGATGTGACCAACAGATCCCATTCGAATTTTATACAATCAACAATGACATATTTGGCAGACTATTTCTATTGGGGAAAAAAGATAGTCATGGACAACTACTGACCTGAAGGAGCCTAAAATAAATTAAGAGGATTTTATAACCACCACAGCTGAAAGTGCTGGTCGCTCTTTGATTATAAATATGCGATCTCTACATAACGAGTTTGTAATGCATGATTTTCCGATTCATATTGGAGTTGGTGGTAGGTATCCACTCAACAGGATAGCACAATCATAGATAATTTCAAGAAAATGTGATTGCTTGAAGTTCTCACAAAACCTCAAGTCTTCTTTTAGTCTAACAGTATCATTATACCTATAACCCTTCTTATTTTCAACTACATCTCTGTTCTTCAAAATTTACTGGCGAATCATTATTTCTCATTTTCTCACTTCTTTTCCGTCACACTGTCACAACTCTACAGGGTGTGCCGGTTAACATGGTCCAAACTTCAGGGATCGATTCTACGATCGATTTCCGGCAAAAAATGTCTTGTTGCAATTTTCCGAATAACGCTTTGTTTTTGAAGTTACTCCACTTTTAAGATTTTTTAGTTTTTTAACCTTTTTTCAGTGATATGGCTATAACTCTCTTAAATTTCGACTTAAAATTGAAAATAAGGGTACCATTGGAAATAGCATTAAATTTCCTATAAGACCTGAATCCTAGAAAGGGAAATCAGTGCGAACCATAGGAAAAACACCTTCAGATTCTTAGCTTTCCAACGATATAGTCAATGTTACTTTTACTTAGTTAACTAGGGGAGAAAATTATGCTTCAATGTCGAAAAACTTGGGTTTTTCAATGAAACTGAGGGTTTTCGAGAAAAATGACCCTCTATGAAAATACGAGTTTGGGGCCAGTTTGTACGTAATTTTTAACGCTGAATCGAATGGTGACACTTGTAGATCTCCCAACTCAGTTACCACCGTGTTTTACACTCCAACTCAAGAATTTTTAGTTATGCTCAATTTGAAGTGTTATTGAGAGTATAAAACTAGTTAGTTAAAGTGTAACACCGGTACACTTGGAAGTGGCAGTACTTAGAAGTATTCTAGAAGGCTGAATCCAAAAGGCTGCCATGTGATATTATGTAGCATTTTTTGGATATACATTTTGGCAAAAACGACCGTCAAAATTTTACCATCCATAAAAAGAAAAAATATCGGTGGCGACGTATTTTGTTATTCATCACAGAAGCACTGAATGGCACTGAGAGCAGGTAAGACTCACTTGGTCGGATATGTGAGAACACGCTCCGTCTTTTACCCTAGTCAACCTGGACTTTATCCGGGCCTATATAAATATATAGGTATATATATATCCTTTTTCCAACTGAGAATCACTCCGTCAGGATGCAGATATGAGTGAATCGGCCTTGAGGGTACAGTTTGAATCGGGAAGCGTTGAATAGGAATTAATCTTGAGTAAGCAAACCAATCTAAAAACTTGGAAGATGATTTTAGGGAGTAGAGAGACTAGGCACGGTGGCCCGCTGACTGATTCAAGGCCGTCTGAAATGCCGACGAAAACTGACTACAAGGCGGTGTTCCGGAACCTTGTACGAGTAGAAATTGACCCCCCGGGAAATCCGAGCTGATCGTTTACTCGTACAAGACGCAAAATCAAACATTCAGTTTTCGGGTGTTGTAACAACCTAAATTATGGGCTCAGTAAAAACAATTGGGTGAAACTAGACCCCAAATGGGGTAGAATGCCACCAACCGCACTTTTCTATCTCAACCCGTTGCCGAAATATGATTTTTTGAAGTTTTTTTTCGACAAAAACACGTTTTAGACCATAAAAACCTCATTTTCTCCACTATCGATACATTTTTTTCAGTTTTTGACCACATATCTGAAATCAGCGTTAAATTTCGTATAAGAATATTGTTCTCTGGATCTTCAGAAGTTCAATCCTTAAACCTGTTCAATCCTTGTTCAAACGTGAGAAAATTATAAAAACCAAGTTTCCAGAAAATCTTCGAAGCTGTACTGTCTCTCAATAAATAATCTTGAGACTTATTAAACCTCACAAATTTATTCTTCATTTAAAGAGCTTTCAAACGATGGAGTCGCTTTCAAATTGGTGCAGTTATTTAACCTGGAAGATGAAAAAACGTGTTACCTTTTGGTTTTTTTTTTTTTTTTTTTTTTTTTTTTCTTGATGGACGGGCTGGGATGAGAAAACAAATAAAAACACGGCGGTTGTAAAAAACGACGAAGACTTCCTAATCTCATTGAATAGTTGAACTCTGTCTCTCATCAACGCGTTGGAATTTGTTTTGACTGAAGAAAATGAGTCAGTTCGTCCATTCACTCTGTGACGGTGGGGTCGGTCCGAAAAAGGGCAAGAGCGTGCATCCGCAGTCGAGGGAGCCACTTCGAAAACACAAAATTGTGAGTTGCATTTGAAGCAATAATGTAAATGTAAAAGTAAATTTGTTTTCTCTTTATCCAGGAGTAATTTTCATTTGAAATTGCATTTTTTCCGTTGCCATCCCAGCCCGTCCATCAAGAAAAAAACAACCAAAAGGTAACACGTTTTTTCATCTTCCAGGTTAAATAACTGCACCAATTTGAAAGCGACTCCATCGTTTGAAAGCTCTTTAAATGAAGAATAAATTTGTGAGGTTTAATAAGTCTCAAGATTATTTACTGAGAGACAGTACAGCTTCGAAGATTTTCGGGAAACTTGGTTTTTATAATATTCTCACGTTTGAACAAGGATTATGGTTTAAGGATTGAACATCTGAAGATCCAGAGAACAATATTCTTATACGAAATTTAACGCTGATTTCAGATATGTGGTCAAAAATTGAAAAAAAGTGTATCGATAGTGGAGAAAATGAGGTTTTTATGGTCTAAAACGTGCTTTTGTTGAAAAAAACTTCAAAAAATCATATTTTGGCAACGGGTTGAGATAAAAAAGTGCGGTTGGTGGAATTCTACCCCATTTGGGGTCTAGTTTCACCCAATTTGTTTTTACTGAGCCCATAATTTAGGTTGTTACAACACCCGAAAACTGAATGTTTGATTTGCGTCCTGTACGAGTAAACGATCAGCTCGGATTTCCCGGGGGGTCAATTTCTACTCGTACAAGGTTCCGGAACACCGCCTTGTAGTGAGTTTTCGTCGGCATTTCAGACGGCCTTGAATCAGTCAGCGGACCACCGTGTAGGAGAGACCATTTTACCTGAGAAAGAATATGTGATAAACCAGGAGATTTTGTGAGCTAGTGATGAACGGGATTTTCGGGACGAAAAGTTGCACTTCCCTAGCAATGGTTGAGGGAGAAAGACAAGAAAACTGCTGCTCAACTTTCGTGATATTTTTAGGCTATGAGTAGATTGCTAAGACAAGTTCCAAGTTTAAATGTTGGGTGGAAATAATCACCAAGAAATTTATTACTAAAATTCTAAAAATTCAAATTAAATTGCAACAAACTTTATGAAACCTCATTCCAATATTATCTGAGCACTTCTCCTGTAAGACTCATAACGCAAAATTACCTAAATGGTTAACTCTCTCGTCGGGTAGCTGCAGATTGCTCGATAATTAAATTGAACATACATAGTAAATTTCCTTTTTTTCGTAATAGCTTAGTGAGTGGTATACGGTAATGCGATTGTTGACCATATTATGTGAGCTATAGAGGTAAGGTTATTAAACAAGAAAGTTATTCTTGTTAACCTAGATAACCTAGTTTGTAAATCCAGTTATTTACTAACCAGAGATAAGTAGAGGTTGCCACGGCAGATTTCACATTCGTATTCCTGAGGTTCTTCTTGACTCCTCTTTCGCCCACCTTTTGACACAGCCAACCTCTCGGTTTCAGTAACTCCGAGATCCGCGAGGTCTTTTCGGTGCTTGAGCTCAGTATCTCGTAGTTCAGTTATCATTGGGAGGATCTGCAATGGAACGTTAGTTGACAGTCAACACTAAAGAAAAACACAGTTTATATCAAGAAACTACGGGATAATACCTACACAGCAAAAAAATCAACATTTTACTTTTCAGCGCTTGAGCAATGGATGTGATACCGAGTGATGCGATGAGATAAAACTTCAAACAGGCGACTCGACTGGAGGTCCTCCATTGGACCCGTGTACGCAAAGACTGAAATACTAACTGCGCATGCGCGAATTTACGCGTCAACGTGTAGAACTACGCATATAAAGGAAAAAGCCTATCTACACGTAGGTGGGAAAAATGCTTTCGTTGGAATCCTTTCCTACGCGTAGTCATCATAACCTGATGCAAAGGTGACCACAGTTTTAAGAATAGGTTAGGTATTCGGTCTCCCTCTGACTGTCGTCTAATAACGTTTCCCTTCCAAAATTTTTAACCTAGTCGAAAAAAGTAAAAACCTATGATAAATATAATTGTATTATGAAATCAAATTCCGTTGATTATGTGAACAAAGTACCTACTTCTTCCAACAGCCAGATATCCTGTTCACCTACTTCGGAGTAAATGCAGTCATTGATACTTTTCCAATTTTAAAGTAGATACCTTTACCAATACCAATTTCATTTCGTACTACAAAGTTGTATCTACCAACATAAAGATTCAGACAACGAGCAGGTTTGTGTTTAAATAATAAGTTTGTATACAAAAGCTGTTGTCACTTCAATAACAAATTGAGTAAATTGGTAGTAGAATCTGTTCTAGGTACCATCTCAGATCCTGGAAATTACCATTTGGTAAAGCAGGGAAGTCACTCGAAACGAACTATTCCACGAGGCCTGATTAAGTAAACTTAATGTAGCTAGATGAAAAATTGAATAATTAGACAAAAAATAAAGAAGATGCCGTAATAGCGGCGCTCCCGGATGATCAACCATCCAAGTAATAACCAAGACCGATGTTGCTTTAACTTCGGTGATCAGACGAGAACCGATGTTTTCAACGAAATATGCGTTGGCGAAAATTATTTTTTCTTAGGTCGAATCCCAACTTGGAAAAACGCCGAAAAAAGTTGTAATCATGCAGCAAGATAGAATGAGTGAATTTTCCTAAATTTTACCATTATATTAAAGTACGCTAAATTGTATTGAAATTAAAGTATTTTAAGTACAAAGAAATGGTTCTATCAATTGTATGAGTAAATAACTCGTCCTAACAAACAAGCTTATGGTCTATAATTGTAATTAAGCACTGGATTTTCGGAAAATGGGTATTAGGGGTTGAGAGACGGCAGTACAAGGCGTCAAAAAGAGAGAGGAGGGAGCTACAGTTGCGTGAAAACAGCGACTCGGATGTGGCTTGTCGTTGCATGCAGTGGAGGACCCCTCCTAGGCTTTAACACGATGGGGGATCAGTCACTTCGATACGGACAACTACACGTAGTCGCCTCGATATGGACGACTAGGCGTAGTCGTTTCGTAGTGTGGCATCGCTTCCAGGGAAGGACCACCCTCATAGTTTCCAACATCACAACTTTCTATGATATTGACACAATTTAATAATATTAGAATTCAATTATTAAAAACTATTTTAAAAATAAACTAAAATCTAAAGGAACCAATGGTTAATGACACAAACTCAGGGAGGAATAATTATAGAAGCCATGAGGGTGCAGTCTGATTTCTGTACCTTGTGTTTAGGTCAAAGTCAAGGACGTTCAAGAAAAAATGGTTAGAGTAAACATTATTTACCTGAGTAAGAACTTCAGCAGAGGAGCGAACATCGGTAGCCATGTTGAACAGAAGTCTCTCCATAGAAAAGGCAGGAGGTTCACAACTTTCTTGAATATCCTATGAAATGAAATGAAAAGCTTGTTTTTAAAAAATGCACCGATTTTCTGGGTCCAGTAGCATGAAAGTTTCAATTAATAATTTACATAAGTAGGTTGTGTGGCCAAAACACGGTGACTGATTCAGTTAGGTCAAAGGCTTACCTTGAATATCTGGGTGGCAGAGTCAAGCCAAGAAGGCTGGGCAAAGTACACACTTTCGGAAACAATGTAGCCAGTGCAGATGGTGGAAGTGAAGGCCTTCGGGAATACGAGAATGAATTGGCCAGGTTCCTGCACCGCCCGGCAGAGGGATACTCTTTGTTGCACTAAGAGATCTGGTGGCACCATGGCAGTGTCAGATGCCAACCAAATGGGTTTGTCCTGACAATACCGAGGAAGTATTGTTCTCATCGCTCCGTGGAGTTCCTCATTCCACAGGTCAGGAACAGCATACCTATACATAACGATACTTAGCACTTGAGTGCAAGTTATATCAAACTAATTCATAGGTATAACAATAACTATAGGTCGACCAGAGATGGTTTGCGTTTCGCGTCCGAATTCTTCTGGAGTAAATTGAATTACTCATCTTCTTATCATTTGAAAATTGTATGCGCATATATTTGTTGAAAAACTTTTTCACTCAAAATTTCATGAGTGACTTCATTTCCCTCCGCTCCTCAGTGTGGGCATCTGCCCTCAAACTTAAATGTTTTTAAATGAAATAATGCGTAAATTACGTTTCTGCTTCTTATGTTTTTCAATACAGTATACTCTCCTTAATCTCCACAACCCTCCCGGAATGTGAGGGAAAAAAAAAATCTTCCTTAGGCGTGTAGGTGTTTTGTGCTGCACGGCCTTCGTTATGAGAAAGGACACGCCTAAGGAATACCACGCACCTAAGGAATGCGTGTATCTCTTGATCCTTCCTCTTTTCTAAGAATCATTTACCAGTTTTTTTGTTTTTTTAAAAATAATTTATTGTAAACTTTTATACAAAATTTGTATCTTTAGTTAGGTTCAATACACTTTAAAGATATCTTTGATATAATGAAACATGTAGAAGGTCTCTATTCAACAATAGTTCTTCAGAATCCAATACAATAATCGCAATAAATAATAAGTAGAAACAATAATGGTAACATTAGATAAGTAATAAATTGAGTTATCCTAATTAGTACGTAAGACGGTTGTTAGTCCGGAAAGAAAATAAATACACAAATTTACGGAATCCTGGTTCATTTTAATAACGGTAAGGCAGCATCACAAACATAATAGCGGGAGAGCCATTTGGCTCATGGGAGGCGGAAATCAGACTGGTATTCATTTGCCCTCATCGTCCGCAAGACGGGAGGGCGCCACTAATCAAATGCAGTGCTTACAAAATATAAGTTCTCGTACAATTTACATTAATACTTCACAATTTCACTGCACCTTCGGGAGCTCAAATCGTATTATTATTACGGAATGATCGGGAAATACTACATATTATCAGAGTTCCATCATTAAATATATGAAAAAGCGGGATAAAAACATTGAACTACTTATGCGCTCTGTCGGAAGTTTGGGAAGGCAACATGTCAACCACATTTCAGCACTGGCGGGAAATTCGAATTTTGGTCAGGGCTGAACAACGGTTACAGTTTATTGCTAAGGTTGAGGGGTTGGATCAGGTCCACTGGTCGTTTGCGTTTGAGCCTTCACGCATTTCTTTGGTCGTCAAGGCGTTGATCATATCCTTCAAAGATGGGATTGGAGTGGGACGAAATTGAGGCATGGATGCAAGTGGATGATCTTCCCAAGACTTTGATGAATGTAGGAATGTTCAGATCTCAGTGAATCACAGAGCCATGAACGTACCAAGGAGCTGACGTCATCATTCGAAGAACTCTATTCTGTTGAGATTGAACTCATTTGATTTGGGTGTTACACACTGAGCCCCAAATTGAGCAGCCATACTGCCATATTGGTCGTATGAATACCAGTTACACCAGCTTTTTTAGTTCCAGAGGCAGTGGAGACTGTTCATTGAGCATATTTATCCAGTTTCTGGTCCGCTTAATCAAGTATCAATATGAGCGTGGTATGTGAGCTTAGTGTCAAGCTGGATGCCCAGGTATCTCACAGATTCAGTTCTGGGGATGTCAATGTTTTTAAAGCGCAAACGTGATGTCTGAAAACTTCGTCTGTACGTGAATGCTACGTTGAAGGATTTGGTGGGGTTCATGATGAGTTGCCAATTTTTAGCCCATGCTTCGATTTCCAGGAGTAGTTGTTTAGCGTTGGTGGAGGCTTCTATTCTGTCAAGGCTTCTTGATGACATCGCAAGGTCGTCTGCAAACATGGCGCTTGTGGTTTCTACAGATGTCGGAATATCACTCACGTAGATGAGGCATAGGTCCCCATATGCTGCCTTGCAGGACTCCTGCTCGAATTGGTTTTGATGGTGAGAGGGCAGCTTCACACTTGACGCTTCTACAAATGATTTTTGCTTCTCACTATTCACACGATGATAATATTGTTCTAGATTGTTACACACATGCGCCGGCAAACATTTTCGGGACTCAAAGCTACAGAAATATTTATTTCCTGATACTCCGTGCACTCTATTAATACAGATGTACGATAAAATGAAATAATATGTTAATTTCATTACTACTTCTTTACCTTTGTTTAAAAATACCTTCTCTATTCCAAGTGTTCAAGATGATTTTGAGGCGAGATTGCCGCCAAAGTGTTTTTTTAAAGTGAAAGGACGAAGAACATCCTGTTTCAGGGGTGTTTGTTGTTCAAAACGAACAGATGAAATTAAATTAGGTAAACATAACTAACAAAACGCTAGAAAGAAAATGTAAAAACAATGAAGAGGAATATGTCACAGGAAGAAGAAAACAGCGGTCACTACGAAAAACTAAAATAGTTGCCACAAATTCACCAAAAGCAATGCAGCCAACCCTCCAACATGAAATTTCTCTTCGTGGTAATTTTACCCAACAGATTGTCCAAAAGTTGCTTCAACGAGTAGTACAACTTTCTACCGCTTAGGGCGCACCCTCGGAGATTAAACCATCTCTGGTCTCGCTGAGTACTTATACAAGTAAAATTAAGTCGGGGAAAGAGTCAATAGAAGGAGGTTTTCAGATAAGAATACGGAAAATTTGTTTTATGAGTAGTTTAAAGTATTGCAATCCAAACCACTTGGGAATTTATATGAATTCTTTGCACAATTCAAATACATTTGAGGTTAGAAGGAAACATACCAGATTTTATTGGCTCCTGTATGAAGATACTCAATCCAAGGGAGACCGTGGGGATCTCTGTACCAGCAACAAGCGGAAAACAACATCCCAACATGGAGTGTGGGAACAGTGACACCTGCGAAACCAAATATACCAGTTTACATCAGCTGATAAGAACTGTTGAAGGATTAGTGGTCAAGTAAACAAAATGTTACACAGAAGAAACTAGATAATTGCAGGGACTTGACTTGATTGGAATTGCAGTTAAACAGCCAGCTTTACAGTTAAACAGGTTCAGATAGCGCTGATTAAACATATCCGGGAAACAAGAAATAATTGATTAAGGATGTTTTTCAGATGAAAAGCCAGTTCTCTTGCACCATCTTTACTCCCACACTCTTTGCACCATTTTGTACTGTGGGCTACTGCTGACTACCAAACTGACTCTGTAGAAGTTCTTTAGCTGTTGCGCTACTATTTATCTTTATTTCTATCCTATTTTACAATTACTCACCTATGCATGTCAATCTTGTAACGCCTGAAGGCATTTACAAATAAATAATTTCATTCATTCATTCAACACTTGGTATTGCAGTATAGGATTTTTCACAGTTATCCAGGTACGACTGTATCTCTTCAAGCATCTCAAAATACCACCTACATTATCAACTGTTTCCAATTGTGGGAAACATTATACATAATTACTTATATTTATATTGTACTTACCCATGAGAGGACCCATTGACCTTAGAATAGATCCACCATTGTTAGTAAGGACCTTGAGATTCCACGGGTGTCTCGATGTAGAGCTAGATTTGGAGGTAGGGAACCCGTAACCAGAGGCACCAGAGTCAATCGAACCAGAATTCACGCAAACGTGTTGCTTTCTGGACGTGACAAGTCTCCAATACTCGTTCTCGACATCTTTGGCACTAGGATTAGGTTCTTTGAACCACATGGCCATAGTGTTCCGGGCAACACGGTAGAACTGGCTAAGTGGCATTGTCTTTCCCTATAAAAAACATAAAAGCACTCATTAATAAGCATTGTAAGGCTGATCATGATCATAAGAAACAAGGACAATATGTAAGTAATCCTGAAAGTAATCTAGTTTTACTTACAAATTTACTAATTCTACAACTATCTTGAATAGGTGAACTGAAAATCTAAAAATAAAACCATAAAACCAAACTATTATTTAAAAATTGATCATCCAGTCAAGGTAAAATCAGAAATGACACCAGGATCCTATTTCATAAAGCAACAAGTTACAAGACAATTTTATGTACAAGTTGTAAAAAATGAGTGTGCAAGCGTTTCATAAAAATACAAGTGTAGACTTGTAATGCACTGTGCAAATTAACAAGTGTATAGGCGAATTTGGACAAGTTACAAGTGTTTCCCCATCATTTTGAACAAGTCACTGTTTTACAGTTGTAAAAAATGGCCAATTTTTAACCTAAGTCCGTTCACCTGTAAACTTGTTAATTTCCAGCATTGTGAGTTGACAATTTCTCGGTGTTTAGTGTGTGGGAATAATCTTCTGCTGAAGAATACAGCCAAGAAAGAAGCACTCAGCGTAGAGAAGACGCCTAAGATTTTTTCGGCCACGAATAAACGCTCGTTTCATGGGTATTTCTGAGCTTAACAAGAGATTTAGGATGTCTTCCGAGACCCTTGAAAGATTCAAATGGTGCGTGACCCTGTGCAATTTTTCCTGATCGGGTATTGAGGATCTCCCTATCATTGAAGAACAAAGTGAAGTGTGAAGATCATCTCGAAGTTACAGATGACATTCCTAACCCAGCAGCATTATGACTTGATGAACTGATTAATCATTTCCGCTTAATGAAGGAGAAAAATCCGATTATGCCAGCCATCAGAATAAGTTGAAATCAAATACACAAATTCTCCACTTTTCAGTTTATAGTTTGTCTGTCTTCCAATCATTACACCTTGTCATGTACGATAAACATCCTATCGTGTACTTAACACCGTTTTTATATTATGATTCGCTGACAAAACTTCAATTTCGGCATCCCACGTGACATTTTGTTTGTCCCCACCCACCATTTTTCTTTTCTGCTACACTTGTAAACTTGGCTTCTACAAGTGTAACTTTTCTACACTTGTACTCTTTGTTTTGGTGAAACACTTGTTCTAGTTTACCGTGCATTACAAGTAACTGTACTTGTTAACTTGTACACTTGTAACTTTTTGTTTTATCAAATTGGCCCCAGGTACGGTAAGACAACAAAAACTTTGATTTTCACAACAATTTTTCATTCAATAAAAGCCATAATTTTGTAACGGTTCGTCATATCAGCTTGGGAATAACTCCATTCGATTCAGGAGGCTGAAAAATATAGAAAACCACACCAAACATGATATACCTGAAATAAAGTTGAATTTTCTCTCTCGAAAAATCGAGTGTATTTTGAAATGGTTCCATTCGATTCCCCAAGGTCAAAAAACAAAACGGAAAGCTGTTTCAAAATGCACTGCGTAGCACTTGGAATTTTGGCCAGGAAATCAGGCTTTCTGGACCACTGCGCAGCGGACGGGGTCTATGAGAAAGCTGATGGATCTGATAGGTACGCAGTTTTGATTTTCCAAAAAAATAAGCACGAGCATACTCTCAATCAAATTAAAGAATCAATTTCGCTTCCTCACTACCGAAGGTAAGGGAAACTGTGTGTTCGTGATTGAAGTCGAAAAAAATTTTGTCCTCCAAAATCAAAATTTTCACTTGCTTTTTGCTTTTCAGAGCTTGCTGATCAATTTTGGTTCTGTCTTGTCACGCTCAAAACTGTACCAAGTTCAAGTCCGATTCCGATGGAATTTTCAGGGATTGTGCGGGTTAGCTCCTAGACGGTCGCCTATAATTTTCAATGCCGTCGAATCAACAGCACTCGCAAACGTGACTTTCTCGTAATGCCGATTTCTTATCATCTGTTGGTCCGATTTGGTTAAAAACTCAGTAGGTAATTGGGTATATGCTCTAGAAAAATGCCATATGAATTATATCGCGATTGGTAGAGTAATAACGATTGCGCGTTCGTGAAACTAATATCGTTTGACACAGGTAAAACTCCGAGTCCAATGATTCGATTTTGATGAAATTTTCAGGGATTGTGCGGGATAGCTTCAAGAAGGTGTCTTATAACTTTCATTGCCGTCACATGAATTGAAGTCTGCTCGCATGCGCAAAAGTTGATTTCTTATAACCTCAATTTCTTATCGTGTTACAACCGCGACTTACCAACCTTAAGAGAATTGGCTGAAGTGTTTAACGTTGGTAAGACTCAAATCTCCTCAGTTTTGAAGGAACGTGATGAGTTGATGAGACAATGGACCGAAAATGGAAATGAAGAGAAGAAAACCATATGCATGGAACGCCACGGTAAGGTAAATTCAAGAAACGTTGGAGGCAATAATAGTACGATGGAGGTAATTTCTCTTCCAGCACCAAGTCCCTCCCCGGCTGTGCTCCCACGGGGGTGCCGAGGTCTTGAAGGGAAAACCGACAAACTAAGTGGTCAGCGCCAGAACCAATTAGGTTGAAGTCGAGCCATATCTGGTCAGCAGTGCTTTTCCCAACATAGGACATGAAAGTGAATTCACCCTCTGGATCGCTTCGCGACCTCCCTAACAACAAAAAATCCACTCTCCTCCCATGAAAACCACAAGCCGCTCGCCCTAGATGTTCTAAGAAAATTCCTATGACTTATATCGCGATTGGTGAATAACTATAGCGCATGCGCAAAACTAAAATTATCTTGTAGACAAAACTCCAAAACCAATGGACCGATCTTTATGAAATTTTCAAGGATCGTGCGGTTCAGCTAGCTCCTAGACTTTCTCCTATAAATTTCATTGCCGTTGGAGCAATAGTAGTCTGTGCGGATGCGCAAACGTTAATTTCTTAAACGTCGACTTATCAATTATTTCGACTCGTACTTTGTGTTTAAACTAATTCTATACGTCCATGTTACAGTGTTTGAGGAAGCTATACTGCCCACCCAACTTGGCAGACGTTTTTTGTTCAAGTGAGATCCTAAGTACAAAACAAAATTTGACAATAAAATGTACTATACCTTCGTCATGCACTCGTCCCTTCCGTCGTCAGATTCCTCGTCGCTTTCACTATTGTCTTCCTTTTCTTCTTTTTCGCCTTTTGATTCTCTCTCAGCTTCAAGGGCGATCCTCCTCTCTCGCTCAGTCCACTCCGCATCAACCTCTTCAAGAAGTTTACTCCTCTCCGCTAAACATTAAACCATAAAATCAATGAATCGAATGGTGCTACAACAAAAGTTATAGTGATTTTGGTGGACAATTCCCCAATCTCGAAGGATTACCTGAAGAGCAAATTTTTTGTTTAAAACAACTATTTTTCAAAATAATTCTTCATAAAATAGGATAAGATTCATACGATATTTTGTCAAATTTATATCACAAGCTGAATTTATGTTTTTTTCTGAATAAAATTTTGTGTAACATGAATTTAAGTTTGTTTCCATTCTAGCTCATTTTTGTACACAAAAAATATCGTCCAACCCTACGGAAATAACATTACAACAAAGACTGTTCTGCAACAATTCTTTGAAATTACAAGATTTATCGTCATTTTACAATTTAACGATGTTAACAAAATGTTTGAACAGCGCAAAAATGCGTCCTTCTAATCCTTTCTTGAGCAATTCTTGATTTTGTGGAAACGTGATTATTTATTATAACTCCAACTTGTGACATCACAAATACATATGGAATCATGCGAAGAAATATAGTTTGATGATTCTGGGTGCTCCAAAACAAATTTCTTTTAGCGTATTATTATAGAAAATGAAGCTATTGCAACGGCTCCAAAAAATTTAAAATCAAAATTTTTGAAAACTTCCTTCGTATGACACACATATGAAGACTTTGTCAAACAAAGTTGATCAACGGCGAATTAGAACATTAAAAAATGTACAATCAATCAGCACAATGCTGAAAAATGAACTTAAATATCACTAATCGATGAAAAATCGATAAAAACTGCCAAAAAAGTTAAAAACCCAACATTTTTTTTGAATTGCAGAAAATTGTTTGGAACATTTTTGGCCATAAAATTGGTAGATTACAATTTCCTTAAGGTCAAATAAAAGTGCTCGAATTTCAAAACAATGCAACGTTATATTATACGATAACACTACTTTACAAAATTTTGGGGTGGTCTTGCAAAGAGCAGGGAGCTTGTCGGTTTCTTACGTTATTTGATGTGCTGATTCCAACTCCTTTTTCCATGATATAGCTTGATTTTACTTTTTTTCGTGCACTAACTTATCGCTGATTCTGAATATCACCGCAACGCCTCCAGTTTGTGTTGAACAGTCTTAGCTTCGTCCGCAGAGAAATATTTATATTTCTCCATACCGGGTATAGCTGGAGAAACGAACCATTTGCCTTCCGAATCCTGCTCTTAATATCTTCTTCGGCACCCCCGCTGGCATCGACCATGCTACCCAGGTACTGGAATGAGTCCACCTGCTCTATACTTTCCCCCGCAACCTGCAGTTTATCTCTCAGTGAAACATTTACCCTGATTTCCTTTGTTTTGTTAACATTTATCTTGAGCCCTGTGACCTCCGAGTACTGGTTAAGTTTGTCAAGCTAGAAAGACATATCACTTAGACGGTGTGCCAGCATGCACACATCATCAGCGTAATCCAGATCCTCCAGTCTGTCCCGAAGGTTCCACTGGATACCCCGCTTTCTTCCACCAAGTACTTTCCTCATCAACAGGTCACAGGACCCAAGGACCCCCCCACCGCCGGTTTTCTGAAAACACTTATGAAAATAGTGGAAAATTTCAGTTTTTTTTGCTATTTTTTTTGCACATTTCATGAGCTAAGAATAGAAAATAGATGTGGTTCACGAATTTTCAGCTTGGAACACGCATTAAGCTGTAAAACGGGAAGCCTAATGAAGTGAGGGATCTTTTAGGAGAGCTCATGACAGAAGCATGGGGCAACTGTGTAAAAAAGCCGATAAATAGAGGCCACTGAGCAATCACCAGGCCTCATAGGGGATTTGGTATGCAGAGGGGTGTGGGAACCACAGAGGGAGTCGTTATTAGACATACGTGTCACAGACAGAGACGCTCCCTCTTGCATTTCCCGTCCTGTAGCATCCATTTTTACTGCAGCAGAAGAAAAGAAAATACATGGCAGCTTGTGAAGACAGACGATCTTCATTCACCCCCCCTGGTCTGCGGTTGATGATGCCTATTTTGCACCACAGATGGTGAGTTTCGTGAAAGTGTTAGCTGAGAGGCTAAGTGATTGGTGGGGACAACCGCAAAGTGTAGTTGTAGTGCGTGGATGGATTTGCGCGAGATTGGCTTTTGCGATTTTGCATGCATCAAGCATGTGCGCGCATGGAGCCCGAAAACGCTGGCGAAGCTGTGAAGAACTAATGGGATTCTACGACGGTTCAGCAACGCGACTACAATAAGAAATACCAAACACTACGTAGAACGTCTACGGAGGCTCAAGTTTCACTCTTTCTACAAAATTTTCTTACCACCTTTCAATAAAAAATGAATAAAAAAGTTCGTCTGGTAAGAATAGAAAATATGAAGTATAAAAAAATAAGAAGTATAAAAAGTTGAGAATACAAAATTGAGCCTTGAAAAATTCTTTTGGATCAGCGTCTTGAAGACGTCATTCCTTCACATCGAATGAAACCATTCGCGCGTGTGTAGGTCTGAAAATAACGGAGGTGGAATTTATTTTGTCAACCCTCGACGAAGCTGAGTTCAACTATCAGCTCATCCTGTCTCTTATACATTGAGAATCAATGCACGCTATGTATGCTCAGACCAACCAAATATATATCTATGTAGCTGTTATGTTGGCTGCTCAAATCGATTGGATGAACAGGTCAACAATACTGAACTCAGTGTTTTCTGAGGTTTGTTTACCTAGGTATCACTCTCAGCCTATAGGCTCAACATAGCTCTATATTTTTATTTATTGCAAGAAGTTGACCTCCTACTAGGTAATTATATGGTTGATCTGAGCATACATAGCGTGCATTCATTCCCAAAGTATAATAGACAGGATGAGCTGATGGAGATGTAGATGTATAGGAAAACTCTCACGGTGGGGTTATTTTGGGCCCCAAGCACGGAAGCCTGGTGGCTTATTGTACTTTTTTGAGAGTTTTGCGTTTAATCAAAGAGATTCAGCCCTCTGGTGAGGGATGTGAGTCCTTTGATTAATTGCTCGCTTCGAATAGACATAATTGGGGTTTGTGCCCCAAAGAGCGATAGGTGAGTGCAGGGCACTCGAATATTATGTGGGATACTGTTTCATCTATCTCCTCGCATAGTCTGTGCAGGGTTGAATTTTGTGTGAACCCTATGCGGTGTAGGTGGAAACGTAGGGGTGCAAAGCCGGTTATAAGGCCGACTACTGTTTCAAGTTCCTATGGTTTTTCCTGAGAAGTCCTGAGTAAGTTTGGTGTTGGGTTCGGCCACCATGAGCTTGCTGTGGACAAGTCTCTCAATATTGGACCATCTTCTTGTGGTCGGTTGCTCAACCCATATGGTGATGATACTTCTGAAGGTAGAACGGATGAGCTGATAGTTGTACCCGGTTTCACCGAGGGCTATGATTTTGTAATGTCTGACAAAATAAATCACACCTCCGTGATTTTAGGACCTACAAACGCAACCGTTGGTCTCATTCGATGCGGAAGATTGTCCTCTAAGAGATGCAGATCCAAAAGAATTCTTCCAGGTCTAATTTTCTATGATTAGCTTATGAAATGTGCAGAAAACTGTCAAAAAATGAGATTTTCCCACACTTTTCGCAAGTTTTTTTGGGAAAACGCGGGGTTTGAAATGGTGCAATAGAAAGATTGAGGTGATATTCAGAATCAGCGAAATTTTTTACATAAGTTAGGCACCATTGCAAGGCATTTAACCTGGAAATGTGTTCAATGAAAAATCCTGAAAAGTTTGTGCACAAAAAAGGGAAAACAAGCTGTATTATGAAATAACGAGCTTAAAAAAAAAAAAAAAAAAAAAAAAAAAAAAAAAAAAAAAAAAAAAAAAAAAAAAAAAAAAAAAGACTGGATTCAGCACGTAAGAAACCGACAAGCCCCAGCCAGATGCAAGACCACTCCTAAATTTTGTAAAGTAGTGTAATTTACGAAAATTCGCTCATATGATGATGCTGCATGGAACTCCCCCCTGTTTTGGGCAATTTAATACTAAATGACAACTGATTTGAAAAATGTCTAATGTGAAGATGCGAAATAAAAATACTACTGAAATTGAAATAAATACGAACAGTGTGAAAGAGTATCGTAAGGAAGCAAAAATTTGCAGTAAATGTCATCCAGTTTGGTAACTCGATCTTGAGCTGCTTTTGGAATTTTCATCACATCCGCTACTTTCGCCCATCTTTTCTTCTCGATAACTTCCTTTAAACCTCCACAAGACTGGACAGTTTGGTAGAGACGAGGGAGGTCTATTTCCATTCCACCGATCTGTGAGCAAAGAAGTGACCTTTAGTACATTGAAATATGCACAAAACACATTATAACTCAAGTTGAACGGGTAAACTCGGAAGTTAGTTGATAAAATCTATCTCAAAGCAAGCAGTTGAATTTTTCAGCATTCGGAAATGATGATGGTGCTACTCTAATACGAATTACCAGAAGAAATTTGACAGTAATTTTAGCTTCGTTCTCAGTGTGCGTTCTGCGAGTTCGGAAAGGTTCTGGGCAAGCGCAGTCGAGTTTTGTCGTTCACATTGCCAGAACGCCCAGTTCCGGAACGCCGAGTTTGGCGTTCGCAGTGTTTTGCAAACCCAGTTCCGAACGGTTCTGTCAGTCCCCGTTTTTTTCCGGAACTGTCAGAACAAGAACGCAGACGTAGTTAACGCATGCGCATTCCACAATTTTTTGGATCTCGTGGAGTAAACAACTCTCTTCTTCTTCATCGAAATCATACTTCAGTATGCTAGTATAAGTATCTATTCCATGATCGAAATGTCAATTAGCTCGTCAAAATCGGAAAGCGATAGTTTCGATGATGGTGTTTGGTTTGTAAATGATGAGGACGAGATTGAAGTTATAACTGGTTCTCGTCTACATCCACAAACTCCAATTTTTTCGAGTCATCGTGGAATTTTTTTATTTTTATTGCTGAGGGGTAATAGTTAAGTAATAATCACGGGCATAATAAGAAATTTATTCACGGGAACTAAAAATATTCTGAAAAGGAGCACCAGAAGGTAGCACGAGTTGAGTGATGTTACAAACAACAACATAGGTTATTCCACTTCCAAGTTCACAGTGCAGAAGGCGGTTCCACAAGTTCCGGAACACCCCAGGATTTCCTGTCCCAGTTCTGATGAGTTCGAGAACTTTCAGATCGCGCACTGAGAACGAAGCTTTTATATTCATTAAAATAATATGAGAACACACTTACTAATGGAGGTTGTTTCAGTGCAATGCATTGAGTTGCAAGGTACTTCTTTATCGCAGTCATTTCCCGGACGTTTGGTCCCCATCTGTACAACATTTTATGAACGTACTGGTTGTACGCCGTAAAACGCATATCATCTGTCACTTTACACTCGGGCTGAAATGAAAATAACATAAATCGCAATCACAGTTTATAAAAATCATTCTCATCATAAACAACCGGATTATTGACTGATGAATTACTTTTAGGAATGAATAGTTGAGATCATTGAGAGCAACTGAATATTTTAAGCAGATAGATCACCAGACCACTTGGTGCCCGTAGCTTTACTATAAGATTATTGAAATAATGAGCTTAAGAAAGGCGAATGTCGGATATATAACACCGATGTATAGGAAGACTTTAGGTGAACTAGTGAGTGAGGTTTGAATGAAGTTGGAAGACGGCAGATTGTTTGCAGTTGATAGATCGAACAGAATAAGCTCCGAGATAGTAAGCAACGATACCCTCTCCCCTCAGGCTACGATCATGTTTATTTGGTAAAACTATAAGATACAAAGGTCGGGCACAACAATCCCTATCTCTTTGTATATATCCCACTTGTATTCCCTAAATAACTCACAAAATGTGCATATCAGTAAATCTTTATGAGTAAATTGTACGTGAGTTTGGCAAATGATTCTATTAAGAGGATAACTAATACAACTGTAAACAAAGCCAGAGGTCTACAATTACTAGCTCAACTTACCTTTAGGGAAAGGTTGAGTACAATTATAGTAGGTCGAGAAGACTGTTTACTTATGCAACTGACATGTTCACACTCAATGCACGGAGTGTAAACATGTCAGCTGCATATGTCAACAGTCTTCTACGAATACCGTACTATAATGAACAATCATTTCACTCACTTTGAAGCTTGCTGGAGGCACTATTCTACAAATCCCAAAAGAACGAGCTTGAGGGGTGATTTGCTCAATGTATTCCAGCGGGTCTTGGAATTCCTTCTCGGTCGGGTGGAAGGTTGGGGCGTCGACCATTCTCGCTGTTGTGCCAGGCACAGGGAACTCGTGAGCACTTTTTCTGGGAGCAGGGGTGACCGGTGCGCTGTGGGTAATTACAATAAAGAAAAATAAATACCTCCTTATTCGCCAGCAATACTCGTTGCATAAATGTTGGTTGGTTGAGGGGAGGTGTAAGTGATGGAACAGACCTAGCAGAGCTAATAATTATCATTTAAAAAAAGTAAATGTGGTAACAGAAAACGCAGATTTGAATGGTAGAAAATTACTGAATCCTTCAGATTTTCAGCCAAATTCGCACGCTTGTTGCCATTCCTGTAATTCCCATAAAATTATTGAACTTGTAACATTCTCCTAATAAAAAAAAGTTGGAAAAAATAGATGAGGGTTTAAAATGAACATGAACTAAACTCAACCGATTTTTAGTGATTGCCGTTGTCTACCCATCTATAGCATCACCAGAGCGTTTGAGATTTATGAGTTTGCAAGGGGGCTTCTTCTCATGGATACGTTTGACAAATTCGTCATCGAGTTGCAATCATATTCAATATATTTGTAGCTGATGCCTTGAATAAAAAGGCAAGGTGCAGTATATTACCCCCAGGTGAAATAGGGATTGAGTCCTTCACACCGTCTTTTTCCAAGATGAAGTCTATCTGACATTTCCATCAAGAAACTCGATAATCCAGTTATCTGGGGGTAAAAAAGTCCAGTAATCGCAGAAAGGATAGATTTAGCCTTCATGAACCTAACCTCTGTGATACAAAGCTTTCCCAAACTACCCCCCCCCCGGCCACACACAATTTTAGGTGAGTTTAACAAACTGGTTATGAGACAATGGAGGAGGAACACCCAAAATCGATCAATCTGAAGAAGGATAGCTAACTAGGGTGTCTCTTAAAGGGTTGTAATGCCAAGAAGAATAGGTTATGTTTTCATAACTAATACATTTATGATGTATAATCATTACAGAAAAGCTTTAAAATGAGCACAACTGCTTCAGATGATATCTTTTTTACTAATATTAGGAATTTATGGATACTAACGTAAAAATGAATTGAAATAATTACAAAATATTGATAAATAAATCATCAGAGAACAACCATCATTGTTTACATCTCACCTGAATCAACCAATCACACATCTTTTTATATCATAAATGCAATAAACTTTTTTGAAATCTTCTTAAAAATGAAATAAAAGGTACGTTTCAGTCTGATTCGAACTCACGAACAAATTTACCCGAATTGCTCTGCACAGGCAATGCACTCTACAGCAGTGCATTGTAGTGGTCAGTTCATGCGTTGTTTCATTTGGCCCTAGGTTCATGAACTACAGCACTTCTTGTTCCAAATGGAGAGCAGGGTTGCAAACCAAAGAAACCAATAATAAAAATATGTTAAGATAAACAATTGATCTTTGTTCAATTGGAAATATAGTCAAGTTATGCTTAAGAAGATTTCTTAGGAGGCTTGCATGCCAGCTATCTGATAAATGGCAGAAGCCCTTGTCGCACATCACCCAATGGGTGTGAGTGAAAACCCAAATTTCGATCGCACGGGTTGTTTCATTGAGGATAAGAGGCACCAGGAGGAAGGTGAGGTGCCTTGGACTGGAGGATGGCGCACTCATGCCGCTATGAAGGATATATGAAAATGAATTAAATAAGATGAAAAAATAAGAATAGAGCAATCGACAAAAGTAGAAGAGAAACCTAAAACTTCCAAGCGAATATCCCCCTCATCCTATGTATCTATAAAAATATGCCATAACTAATTAGCTTCAACTTGAAAAAAAAAAAAGTTATGCCCTCTATAACTATCAATGCGATACTTGATTTGAAGTAGAGGAAGATTTCTGCTTTGCTTCATACTAAGAAAAAGGCATGAGTTCAATCAGACTACTTTGGATCCCACACTGTACTAGTTCATGTTCTAACCAAGTCATTGAAACGAATCTAATAAATCTATAAAAGGGATAATGATGTACCTTTTCACAGGGGGTTTAGGAACAGAAATAGGCGCTGGGGTTTCAGGAAGTTTAACCGTTTCTGGTTGGGAAGACGTTTGAGCTGTGGGGTTAGGAACCAGCTGGGGCACAGCCGCTGCCTGAGTGCTTTGGTTGGCCAGATCCGGTCGATCGCTACTTGTTGTCGTTCCCTGGGACGTGAATGAAGCCGAGCAGCTGGGCTGAGGTTCCCGGACAGTCGGTTGCACCGTTCCAAGGGGTTTGCTTTGGGTGGAGGTGGAAGTTGTTGCCAGAGGGCGAACTTTCTGTTCTGGCCTTTGAGGGACCCTGCCACCATCACCAAGTGGCCTATAAAACGAAGTATTTTTAAAAAATCGCAGCAACAACCCATCCTTCAACAGACTTTGTAAATATTGATAATCAAGAACTTGCAGATTACGCAGAGGTTGTAGTTCACTCAATTGAACCTAAGTTACATTATCTACTTATTTTCTACACAGGTTTGTCTAAATTTCAAGAGGAAGTTTTCCTCATTGTCACTGCAATTGTTATCGTGCTTTGACCAGGAAAATATGGGATGTATTTTGATAATAAAAATGAAGCTAGCAAATTTACGAGTTGTAACATCACAAGCAATGTTCATATTTTCCTTATTTTCACTGAAGTTGTTATCGTGCTTTGACCAGGAAAATCTGGGATATATTATAATAATAAATATGAGCATTGAAAATGTCTCAGTACTTTCAATGTTTTTTATGGTTTTAAATAAAATAACAATTAGAAAACATAAAATAATTATTCACACATAATTACTGAATTTGCTGTAAGCCAGTCTCGACGATGCCCGATTCTTCCACGAATATTGCCCGAACAGTGCTTCACATGAAACTTAGTAGCGACAATTCATACTGATTTCTCCAACCGAATATCATATGATTTATTGACAGCATATTGCGAAAACTACCTTGGAAACAACACCTAACTTGTTTATAGGTTGCTTGACGTAACAAAATTTCCGGGTTGACCCGTCAACTAAGGGCCACTTTCACCAATAACTTATGTAGCAAAGTTTGGCCAAACTCGATTAAATATAATCTCGAGGATCAAACCTTGGCGTCTTTCACCAACCCAAAACTCGTTTAAACCCAGTTTGGAATAATCGAGTTTCCTTAACGGAGATTCCGCAAACTGTCCAATGAAAACATGGACAATTTGAAAACCCGCCATATGTCCGACATATCAAGACAATAAAGCAGTGAATCAAGAATCACTACCATGACCAATTATTACCCACGCCTTTTTCATCTAGTTACTATCTAGTTTCCATCTAATGTTCTAGAGCTTGTTTGGTGCTTCAAACGTGAAACCTATTATTTATTTAATATCATAATTATTTCGTTCAATATCATTTATAATAGTCGTTGATTTTACATGATTTATAATATTCGTTGATTTCGATCGAGTTTACCTACCAATCGTGTTCTTCTTGTGAATCAAACTGTAGGTATCAGCTGTTGGTGCGTGGCCATATTGCTCGATATCATTGTTATCATGGCTAAACGGAGATTGGCAGGTGTAACTGGCCGGGGCTTGGGAGATTAACCTCAAGCCACCTCGTTAGGAGTTTAAACTCGTAAAGCGGTCTGGTGAAAGACGATGAGCTGGAATCTCCGTTATTTTTTAATCTTTTCTAACTTAAACTCGTTCAAGTTGTTGGTGAAAGTGGGCATAAGACATTTTCAATGTCAAAATGAAGCTAGCAACTTTACGAGTTGTAACATCACAAGCAATGTTCCTATTGGTTAGTGATAGTCGAAACTAAGAGTTAGAGTCAAATTTTACAGGATTATGATGTTTTGAACTGGAATGAGATTAGCCACTTGAAAGTGTTTATCTGGGGTATTAAAAAGTATATCTGTTGGCACCGAAAAAATACAAATCAATTATGTAAGCTCAGAAATCAAACCCTGCATTACAGTGACTTTCAAGTTGGTAATTTTTAAATGCAAATAATCTAGATTAATTTAAAAATAAACTCACCTTGAGGTTGGTGGTGATGGAATGTTGAGGGAAGGCTTAGTCACAAGTTTGGCTTTCATGATGACTTTCTGTTCTGGTCCTTCTGTACTCTGCAATTTAACTTGAACGCCTTGGATAACTTCTTGAGGATTGCTGTCACCTTCCAACGGGAAATAGAACAACTGTCCCTCATTTTCAACTTGCTCAGTTTGTGTCGAGCACTCCAGCTGATCGTTATCACCGGAGGCAACGTTCTCCAAGTTCACTTGGACAGCTATAGATGAACTCGCAGGGCCGTCGTCCTCACTGCTTTTGTGCCTGCTTCCCCGTCTTCTGAACGGATTATTTAGGGCTGGAAGTGGAGCATCTGGTTCAAAAGCATAAACACTGGACTCATTTTCGGCAGAAAAAGCACAAGGGCTTTTTGACAGAGGTGGTCGTTTTAACTGACCAGGAATCTGCCTTCTTTGATTGAAGATAGATTTCTTTTCCAAACCACCAGAAGAAGGGTCAAATTTTTCTTCATTTGATGAGGACACATCATCTCTGGGAGTTGGCGAGGACATATCTGAACACGACTCCCTTGGTGAATTAGACGTACGCTCGAATCTAAAATCAAATTCACACATTTCATCTTCAGTCATTGAAGATTTTCTTTTACTTTTATCAACAACCAAGTTCATTGGTTTTCTCACTTTCGGATTCGGCAAGCTAGGTGGAACAAGTTCTTTTTTAACCTCAGGGGTCGGTGGTTGAGGTGGTGTCTTTATTAACATTTTTTCTTTGTAATCTTCGACTTTGCATGTAGAAATAGTTTCAGCAGTAAACTTAGCACCTGAATCCAATTCTTTTAGCTGCACAGGTGGCTCAACAACTCCATGGTCAATTTTCGGGTCTTCTTTCTTTATGGCGATTTCAGTCACTCCACCAACACTGGTGTTAAGCATACTTTCACCACTTGTCCTGTAACTGCATTCGCACTGGTTGTTTTCAAAGATCCCACAATCTTTGGCATGTTCAACCCCAGAGCTTGTGTTGTCATCCAGCCATTTTTTTATTTCTTCGTTGGTCATTTGCACTTTCTTTTTCGACAAAAGCTCAAGATTTGTAGTAGTTCGATTAGGCTCAGATGAAGGAAGAGGAACAGCAGCTGGTGGGCGATCTCGAGGAATAGAAACATTAACAGGAGTTGGCATTTCTGGAATGGTGAGAGAAGGGCCTGCTTTCTTTTCAACTGGAGGTTTAACTGGCTTTTTCACAGTGATAGGTGACCTCTTCCTAAAAGCATGCTCAACAGCAAAAGGGAGATTTAGGTGTTTTCCTCCTTCTGATTTAGAAGCATCTTCAGCAGATGATTGTTGAGATGGTGGGGCAACTTTGACAGGAGAACTCTTGGCTTTTTCCATATTGTACTCCTTCAGTTTAGGAAACGCCTGAGCAAAGGCTTGTATTCCATCTACCAATACTGGTTGCGATCCCTTCAAGCTGCTTATTAGATCTTGACTTCTTTTCTCGTACTGGAGTAGTGTCAATGATTTAGTAGGCATACTATCAGTTTTTTTAATTTCGGATTTATCGTCGACTTTTGATGACGAATTTTTCACTCGAGAGGGGGAGAGGTAAACGTTAGATTTAGAGTCACCTGGTGGGCCAGGAATCGGGGGTCTACTGGGGGACATACCACTTGGCATTCGGCTGGGTGATTGGTTACCAAGTTTCCCAAAATTTGGAAATGACGTGGGTTTGAACGTTTGGACGCTGGGTAATTTAGTTGGAACAAATGCATTAGGTTTGGCATCATCGGGTTTAGAAGCAGGCTTGGGAGCATTTGAAAAAGGTTTCCTGGTAAAAGGTGTTCCAACACTGCTATGATGTGCAGGCGAAAGTTGTCCAGCTTTTGGAATTTTAGCATTTTTGAATGCATTCTTCCAAGTGTCTCCAATGTTAGGCTTTGGTTTGATGTCATTAGAATAATTATCTGTGATATTAGGCTTTGGTTTGACATCTGTAGAAACACTAAGGTTGGACGTGTCAGTTGAACTCTTCATGTTGAATAAGTTACTTTTGGGTAAGGCTGAATGACTAGAACTGACAATAGGTGATCTGGCCGGAACATATGGAGGAGGTTTCACTGGACTTTCCATACCAACTCGGGGTGAACCACTAAAACTACTAACAACTTGAGGAACTTCTTTTGGTGAAGGACTGGAGTATACTACAGACATTCTATCAGTTTTGGAGACTGTTACTCCAGAAACCCCAGAAAATAATGTCACTGAATTATTATTTTTAACGTCACTCTGTAATGTAACTCGAACTTTGGGCATAGCTTGAGGAGGTGGTGGTTGGGGTCGAGGAACATTTAAAACTGGTTCTGTTTGAACAACAGGTTTGCTTGGAAGTGTCTTAGCAGGGATGTTTCTTTGAGGTTCCTGCACTTTTGGTATTTCCTCTTTTTTAGGAACAGAGGGTTTCACCTCTTTGGTGGGTTTAATACTAGGTGTTGGTGGTTCTGGAGGAATCTTAATCTCCAAAACTGGCGGAGCAGAGGGCACTGATATCGTTGTATTGGTGGGAGGGGATCCAAGTGCTGATGCCACAGTTTTGGAGGTTATAGGAATACTGGCAAGAGTGGTAGGCTTATCTTCAGATTTCCTCCTTTTCTTTTGAACGGGTTTGACTGGGGAAGTTTCCGGACTTGAAGATCTGTCCGATGAAAAGTAATCATCATCAACGTAAGAATCAGTCTGCTTAGCTCTTCTACTTCTCACTGGACGTTGGGATTGCTGTCTTACTGGCTCCTTCCTAATCCTTCGAGGTAGACGCTTTCGTCTAGGTTGCTTATCAACCTTACGATATTCATCATAGGAACTGTCTTCATCAGTATCCTCATTGCCTACATCTGAAATTTCTTCGTCAGATTCAGTTTTTTCTCGAACAGTGGGTAAATCAGCTTTCGCTTTGGGTAAGACTTTCTCTTTACGGACAGGAAGAAGGACATCGTCAGATGAGAAACTCGTAGCTGAATCAGAACTGAGTTTTCTATCCATGATATTTTTCCTGTTTTGTAATTCAGAAAATGCAACATCTGATAATATTGCTAATGCATCGTAATCCCCTTTGTTGGGAGTACTTAGGCCAAAGCTAGTTGATTCAGGTACAATAGATTGGTTTATGCTGCCTTGCTTCCCAGGCAATTCCAGTGGAATAAGGTGATCAGGTGTTTTAGTTTCATGAACGACAGGAACATCGTCAAGGTTAGCTTTATCTTTTGACAATCTCCTACTCAATCTTTTAGGCTCGGGTTTAATGTCAGAACTTGTTTCCATTGAAGGTACACTGGTAGGTTGCGTCAAGTTGACCACAGTTTCTTCTTTTGTGTGAGACAAGGAGAGATTAGTTTTTTCAAGCACATCCGGCAGAGTAGCCAAAGAATCTTCCAGTTTGGTTGGAGCAATACAAAGATCATTTGGATTATCGATTCTAATCTCCTTTCCCAAGGCTATAGAAGCCTCTGAACCTTGAAAGATTAATGGCTTTTCTAGTGCTTCATCAATTACTCTCTTACTTTCTAAAAACTCCTTCGTATTCAAACTGTTTCGTCTAGAATTTCTAGATTTTTTCAAAGACGAATCCGACGAATTGCCATCGTCATTTTTCACTTTGCCTAAAGCTTTATTCATAGCGGAAGTCTGTTCAGCAGTTTTGTCTTTAGCTGCTGCAGGTTTCTTATCATTTTGATATTTCGCTTTCTCAACCACCTTTTTAGCAGCAACTGTTGCAGCATTCAAATCTTTCTTGTTAGTAGAGTCATTGTCACTTTTTGTAGGTTCTTCATCCGAATAATCTGAATTACTTTTTTCTCCTTTCTTGTTCGACTTGAACCTATTTCGAGTAGCTCGAGTTGAGGGTTGAACAAACTCCTCATCAGAATCCAAATCCAAGGCAAGTGAAGTAGGAAATACTGATCGTCTAGATCTTCGAGGACGCTTTTCAACCTCCCCTTCAGAAGCCACTTCAGATTCATCGGTATCTTTTTCTGTGTATCTTATATTGCTTTTTCTTTCACGTGTCCTTGGAAGAGAAACGTCAACTTCTTCCTCGTCACTAAACTCCGAATATGACTCTTTTATAGATTTCAGACTTTTAGCAGCAGCTTTTCTCTTTGTTCGAGGTCTGACCTCGTTTTCCTCACTTACTTTTTCAACCTCTCCTCCTTCTTCGACAACTTCAACTTTCTTTGGCCTACCACGTTTAGCTGGTGCTGCCACTTCTTTAGTGGCCATTGACTTATTCTCAGCTTTAATCTCTGTCTTCTTGGCCGGTTTCTTCGGCTGCGACGATTCTAACTTTTTATTGGTATCTTTCGTTTCAACAGTTTTCACCTTATGCTCATCATTATCGGCAACTACATTCTTTTTATTAATATCAATAAGGCTTGTAGTTTGGCCTTCCTCAGAAGGTCCATTTGGTTTTGTTATTACTTGGGGTTGCAAAGAACGTACGTCTTTCTTCTCCTTGGACAAGTTATCTTGGTCAGCTTTATCTTTTACGGCAGATTTTACAGCCTTCCCTACTTTTTTAGCAGGATTGTCTTTCTCAATAGTTATTGCATTTTCAATATCATGTGCATCTTCAGGTAAGTTTTTGCTCGAGTTTCTTGTTTGTTTTGGAGTGAAGTCTTTCCTACTGTCAAAATCAGCTGAACTACTTTTGGAAGTCGCAAGCTCTTTAGTGTTTTGGGATGCTAAATCGGCAGCAGTGTTTTTTATTTCTCCAGGAGTCCCACTAACAGATGATTGTTGACTGAAACGGGAAGATCTCTTAGTTACAAATTCTGAATCTGCGTTTTCATCGTTGACACCAGTGAGTACTTTCACTGTTCCCTTATTTGACCTGGTCCCTGAACCTACAGTTTTATGATCTTCCTCTAAAGACCCATCTTCGGTATTTTTCAAAGGTTTTTTATTGCCACTTTTCAAGGGTTTTGCAAGCTCTTTCTCTAGCTTATCTGATTCTTGATTGGCAATCTGATCAGCTTGTTCAGGCGTCGTAACTTTCGCCTTAACACTTTGTCTCTGTCTTTTAGGTTGCACATCCTTGTCCGATTCACCACCACTTTCAATTTTTGAAGGATGCCTCAGCTTATTTAGTTGCTTTTGAACCCCTTCCTCAGGACCAGAATCTACTGCTTTCTCAGATTTTAACGAGACCTGTCGGAGAGATTTTTTAGACTTGGACACAGCTTCTTCCTTATCAGACTCGTCAGAGACCTCCGATTTGAATATCACTGGTTTAGAAACGCGCCGAAGATCTGGACCTGAATCAACTGCTTTTTCAGACTTGATAGAGGCCTGCCGGAGAGGTTTTTTAGACTTGGACACAGCTTCTTCCTTATCTGACTCGTCAGAAACTTCCAATTTTGATGCTGCTGATTTAGAAGCCCGTCTGATCTCGGGGCCAGAATCTGCTGCTTTCTCAGATTTTATTGTGGTGTTTCTGAGGGATCTTTTAGATTTGGACACAGAAGTTTCTTTATCAGACTCGTCAGAAACCTCAGATTTTGATGCCACTGGTTTAGAAACCCGCCTGAGCTCAGGAGACTCCACCGCTCTCTCAGATTTCATTGAGGTGTGTCTGAGGGACCTTTTTGACTTGGACACAGAACCTTCTTTATCAGACTCGTCAGAAAACTCAGATTTGGATACCACTGGTTTAGAAACCCGCCTGAGCTCAGGAGAATCAACCACTTTCTGTGATTTCATGGAGCTCTGTCTGAGGGATTTTTTAGGTTTAGGCCCAGAATCTTCTTCATCAGACTCTTCGGAAACCTCAGACTTAGATGCAAGTGGTTTAGAAACCCGCCTGAGCTCTGGCCCAGAATCGGCTGCTTTCTCAGACTTCATTGAGGCCTGTCGAAGAGATTTTTTAGACTTAGAAGCAGTATCTTCCTTATCAGACTCATCAGAAACCTCAGATTTTGATGCTGCTGGTTTAGCGACACGTCTGAGCTTTTTGGTTGTCTCCTCATTTTCAGATTCATCAGTTTTGGGTTGACTCAAGGAACGTACAGAGTTTCTCGTTCGTTTAACTTGAGATTCAACTTTCTTGTCCATCTCAGCATCTGGTGTACCAAGAGGTCTACTGATCCTGGTTCTACGCAATGTTATATTTTTCTCTCCTTCTGATTCTGAACCCTGATCCGAATCAGATTCAGTTTTGATGGGTATGCTTTCAGTTTTTTTAGTTTTGTCACGAATATCCACATGAAAAGCTTTTCTGGTTGTTCGCTTGTCCGCAGAATCAACCGTTTTCTCAACCTCTTTGACGATAGTGCTTCCTTTCTTTACTCTTCCTGGTTGTTTCCTAGATGGCGAATGCTCGACATCCATATCCTCATCAGAATCATTGTCGGTGGTTTTGTTTACTCTAGATTTAACCAACCGAGACTGACGTTTGTTGGTTGGCTTATCACCTTCTGTTGCCGTCTCAGGAACATTTTCTTGCACTTTGGCAGATGCTCGCTGTCTTGTGGGCTTTTTAAGTGTAAGATTTTTGGATTGGTCCTCCAAGTCTTCACCAGACTCTGATTCATTTCCTTTTTTAGCGCTACGTCTTTTTCTATCACTTGCATCTTTGACTGGATTTTTCTTTGATGTAACTTCAACATCAGATGCGTCTGATTCAGAGCTAGGAGGTTTTTGATTTTGCGTTTTAATTTTGGTCCTAATTTGAACTTTCTTAATTGCATCCCCAGAAACATCGTCACCCTTAATTGATGTATCACCCCCAGTTGACCGGGTGGAGCGCTTAGGAGTCTTATCCTGACCACCATCTTCTTCGTCAATTTCGTCAACAATTTTTTTACTATCTCTTTTAGACACATCCTGGCCAATTTTCTTCAGCGTTCCACTCTTCTTACCACCACCCGGCAAAGCTTTATCAGCTTTTAACCTGTCACTCACCTTTCTCAGTTTTTTGGGTGATGGATGGCTACTGCTACTTTCACCTTCTTCGTCACTATGACTAGACCCTTCACTTTTACCATACGATTCCCCTTCAGCTTTCCCGGCACTGTTTTGCTTAGGTGTTGATACTTTTTTGGCAGAGGCGCTCGCGAGACGATTCGATTTACTGAGAGTAGGTGTTGTCTCCTGGTTGTTCTTAGTTGTTGCTGATCTCCTGCTAGCCCTACCTTGTAGTGAGGCACTGGATTCATCATCAAATGGTCCCGCATTAGGAGTTTCTTCTTTATTACTTGCTCGCGTTTTCTTATTCAGAGACTTCACGTTACTAGACAAACCAGTTATACGCTTCAAACTTCTTCTCATAGAAGAAGGTGGTGGGGACTGTGCAGTAACTCTATTCTTTTTTATAGGTTTACTCTTCGGGCTTCTGGCTGGCGAGACGTCAGTTGTACTTTCAACATTAGCTGAACGAGTCCTTGTTTTAACTGGAGTTGCATCCGTCTCCACATCTAATAAAAAAACAAAAGTCAGCATCAGAAATGTTTGAAAGTTTAGTGCATACTTATTTAACAATGCAAATAGAACCAACAACTTGATTACTATCGGCTAATTAAAGCAAGCAAACAAAAAATAGAATAAATAGATGAATAAAAGCTGCCAAGTGGGTGTTGTACATTGGCAGAATACCGTACTGGTCCATGAACAAAACATAGTTAGCAAGGTCTAAACTTGAAATTAGAGTAGAAATTTTGATTATGTGGCAAAAAAGGTTTCACTTCACAAAAGAGAACAAAATGCTTCCATTACATTGAAAAACTCAGAAGCAATAATTAACTTATTACCTTCAGACTTAAGAGGCGATTCAGCTATTTCTTCCTCGTCTTCATCGTCGGGACTTCTCAAATCTTTGGTAATCATTTCCATATAAAGAGTAGCCGCTTCTTTTGTCTTTCTACTAGGTCTTGACGTAATGCTGCAATGATCATTATTAAATATTAAACATGGTTGAGCAGGATGATGATGGTTTCGAAAACATAGAAAATCTCCAACTGATATTGCAAGATACACGCACACTCGATTGAAGATGTAGAAGACCTAGGTATTTATTAATTTAAGAATAATTATTGGACAAATGTAAACAACGCAAAGCGGAACATGATCCTGAGTTGTACTTAATTTAATAAATAAATAATAAAGCCGAGTTATAAAGTGAATTTTTAAAATAACACACCTGAGACTCTTAGGAGGAGAGGTTTTTCGAAGCGTAGCTTTTGACAGCGGTTGGCCACGCTTCAATTTCTGTGATATTGGAGTAACCGGCGAGGCTTTGTTGACTCTCTTCACCTTCATTCGGACGGGAGTTAAAGCTTTTCTTTTTACGTCTGAAAACCCACAGGGAAGAGTTTAAGAAATGAATTATAACGGCATATTTGGAAATAAAATGCACTATAACAACGACAAACACGTAGTGAATGTAATGCAGAGAATGTAATATCTTTCATGTATTTCCGGTGGTTTGCTTGTACTATTATTAACCGTGCTCCAAGTTGTAGCAACGTATAATATTAAATTTAATTTTAAAATATCGGGAAATTGGTATGAACTGAGGCAGGGACAGGAGGGAGGGGAGGAGTAACACACGGGTAGGACATCGTCCAATGCCACTCCGCACATTAGGCAGGACTAGGGAAGGCACGATACTCCAAAGCAAGGGTCTCCAACCATTTTTCAGGGCGGGCCCAATTGAAAATTTTCTTCGATTGCGCGGGCCAATCAATAAATAAGAGAAAAAAGACATTACCAGATAAAGAGAAATAAATGAATTTTATTTAGAATGCTCAACAGGTACGTACCCACCTAATATTGTATCTGTAAGAAAAAAATCACTTTAATATGACGTTTAGCACTGTTTGTTGCTCAAAATATTTACGTAATCTGGCTCAAATTTTGTCGTTTCTATCAACAGACTCGCTTTCAAGTGTTCATCAGTAGTTGGCCCTGTACTTTGATTTTGTGAGCTCTTCCTCAAAAAGATTTGTTTGCACTGATAGAGAGAGATCACTGCGTGGGCTAAGTCTCGGAGGTTTGGAAAATTCTTTTCGGGGAGTGCAGCGAAGAATTTTTGGATATAATTACATGTCATTTGACTGCAGTTCAATGACTTTCAGCTGAAGATCCGGAGGTAAATCTTCAACTGCTGCAGTGAAAGGGTTTTGAAACTTCTGATGTACAAAGATTCTTCCTCAAAACCTTGAAAACGGGTCTCGGACTGGTCTTGCAGACACCTGATAAAATTTACCGCAAATTCATTCGGAAACTCTTCATCATCTTCAGGTGAATAATACAGTGGATGGCCATTGGTTTTTCTCTGATCCTGCCTCAATAACAGATTCGCGAGATTCACAGCAGTCCCCTACTCAACCGCCCACTCTCCAATTCGCTGGAAAGCGGTTGTGATACACTTCGAAGAAATGACTGTTGTGGAAGTTCTAATCGACAGGCCAGTTTAAAAAGCTAGGCGTATCCGGCCCGCGGGCCGCGTGTTGGGGACCCCTGCTCCAAAGTATCGATACTTTTTTCGAGACGATATTTACACCAAGTCTGCGGCTCTACATTAAATAACGCAGAAGCGAAAAAATACGACCTCCGTCCTGTGAATGTTGCCTTTACTGTGCTTGTCAAGTGTGCAGAGAACTTTAATGAAATTTTAGTATCATACATTCTGCTGCCTAGCAGAAAAAGCTCATAAACTGAACTGATTTTCATTTTTTTAGGCCACACAAGGTGATCAGTTTTTCGTTCTTCTGCTGCTAATTCTGCCAACGTGTACTGTAGAAGGTGATCTCTGTATTGTTGATGTAATGAAAAGATAAAGTTGATTTAAGATGAGTAGCGTTACTTCAAGTCTATAATCAGTAATTATAAACAGTAAATGACATTTTGGAATGTGAAATTAGTAACGGAACATTTTAGGGGAGAGAGTACTATATAATTGTAATTTGAGTGTTTCTGTGTGTGTCAATTTTCATATACGACACCACTCCACCCAACGTACTAAGTAACTAGGCACCACATTATTTTGGCATAGAAATTAGGAACGATGACGCCAACCAACTCCAGTAGCAACTCGAGGAACCAAATACATAGTTTGGTGGGAAGAGTGTACAGCTGTATCTGTGTCTTAATGGGGGAATAGATTACTGTTTCTTTAGTATGATATCCAATGAACTTACAGATTTCTTGCACGGGGATTAGGGATGACGAAACCGCTGGTATAACTAATACTGCTCTAGTCTCAAAAATTCATTTCAGCCTCTCAAAACAAATTTTCTGTTTCTGTGTGAGGATAGATGCTTCCTAGCATATATGATAGCTAATTCGGTAAAATTTCGGTGTTTAGTAAAGCAATGTCAAATTGATTTTATCGGATTAGCTTCCAATTTTAGTCACCTTAGATGCATAATAAATATTCAACCCATGTACTAAACTGCCTCATCGTTTAGGAACTCTCTTGCTCCTCAATAAACAAAAATAGTTGCATACATTAGAAACCTAAATCTAACATGCCAGCTCGAGGAGAGAAAATATGGTAAATAATATTAATCACTCAATCTTTTACGTACTTGATACAAGGTGTTTACCCCTCAACATTGCCTGGTCTCGAGGTTTCCGATCAGTCTTGATTCCAGCATCACTGCCAGGAGGCAGCTGACCTCCGCTTCGCAGTCCTGCCCGAGCTCTGGAAGCGCTGATCCTGAAAAAATACAAATAAAAATAAATAAATAATAATAATAAATAAAATAAACTAATAAATAAATCAACAACTCATCATTTGAAGTCGCCAATAGCACACCAACCCCTTCGGGTTCTAAAGAAACTACACAAAATCCCGTCTGTGACTTCTCTTTTCACATCAGAGGCGTTCCGGTTGCTTGTGACTCACGAGCTTTCAACTCAACCCCTAAGGACCACTTTCACCAACAACATAAACGAGTTTAAGTTAGAAAAGATTAACAAATAATCGAGATTCCAGCTAATAGTCTTTCACCGTTTAAGGAGTTTAAACTCCTAACGAGGTGGCTTGAGGTTAATCTCCCAATCTCGGCCAGTTAACTCTTGCCAATCTCAGATTAGTGATAAAAATGATATCGAGCAAAATGGCCGCGCACCAACAGCTGATTCCTCATACCTCTACAGTTTGGTTCACAGTTTATTATTATAGTTTATATATAGTTTATTGTTATTCAAGTTTTTGATGATGAATTCACGCGATTTATCGCTCGGATTAATTTGATTCCTCGGATGAGAACGATGTCCTGCAAAGACGCCCAAGGACGATCCGACGGCGCATTCCACATTTTGACGGGTTGGACGACGTCGAATTTTGGCGGAGATTCCGGCTCCTAAAACCGACAGTTTTGAAAGTCCTCGAGCTTATCGACACTCACCTGGAGTTCCCTTCGAACAGGTATAAGTTGGAAAAAGGCTTTTATACCATCAAATCGATGAATTATAATACGAAATTGATGTAGGATGGTAGGAAAATAAAGTATAATCGATGATGACTGCACGTTATAATACGATGTTGAATTGCTATCCCTTGTACAGTATGTACCTACCTACCTATACCACATAAAATAACTTATGTACATTTAAATAAGGTGATCAACCGTCCTGCTTCCGTCAAATGATGTGTCACACTTTCTTTGTTGGAAGTCAACGAAAAGTTGCGAGTAGATAGTAACTAGGTAACTAGATAAAAACGGCGCGGGTAATAATCGGTCGTGGTTGTGATTCACTGCTTTATTGTCTTGATATGTCGGACACATGGCGGGTTTTCAAACTGTCGTTTCAAATTGTCCAATTTTTCATTGGACAGTTTCCGGAATCTCCGTTAGGGAAACTCGATTATTCCAATCTTGGTTTAAACGAATTTTGGGTTGGTGAAAGACGCCAAGGTTTGATCCTCGAGATTATATTTAATCGAGTTTGGCCAATCTCCGCTTTATAAGTTGTTGGTGAAAGTGGCCCTAAGTGTGCAAGGAGGCCTTAGGCGTTGATTATTTAACAACTACCCTTTGGAATCAACCAATTTTTTATTGATATCCAGCACATTTTGAAGCGAAGCTTTTATACGGACGCCCCCCCTCCCCCGCTAGGAACGCTCGCCGCTCGGGGAGTCTCCCCGTGAAAACCGTCATGGTCCGAGCTTCAGTCATAATCCGAACTGGCCCGAACGATCCCGATTCTACCCGAGGCCTCCCCGGTCTTTCTTTCTCTACTCTACGACACCAATCATCACTTTCATAGAATATAACAATGAGAATAATGGTGTAGAAATTACTGAATGTACAGGGTGGTCCGTAATAAACGGACACATTTTAAAATCCTGTAACATTCACAAATTCGATCGTAGGGATTAAAAAATAAGCAGAACGTGTAGAGAAAATCAGTAAATTTTATTCACAATCGAAAAATCGGAAAAAAATTATCAAGTTTTAAAAATTATGTCATTTAAATGACGACCCTGTTTGGTAACACACAGTTCAAGACGGTCCTTGAAGTTCTGCATCACTCATTGCACCATATCTTCCGGTATTTCCGCGATTTCTCGTCTTATTGACTGCTTCAATGCTTGAATGGTTCGTGGTTTGTCCACGTACACTTTAGAGTAGGTGGCTTTTTGCGAACGATTTTTCCCGGACGTGTGATCTCCCGGAATGGGGATGTTCCCTGGCCTCCCCGTTTCCCAGACCTCACCCCCTGTGACTTTTTTCTATGGGGCCACCTGTAATCTAAAGTGTACGTGGACAAACCACGAACCATTCAAGCATTGAAGCAGTCAATAAGACGAGAAATCGCGGAAATACCGGAAGATATGGTGCAAAGAGTGATGCAGAACTTCAAGGACCGTCTTGAACTGTGGGTTACCTAACAGGGTCATCATTTAAATGACATAATTTTTAAAACTTGATAATTTTTTTCCAATTTTTCGATTGTGAATAAAACTTACTGATTTTCTCTAAACGTTCTGCTTATTTTTTAATCCCTACGCTCGAATTTGTGAATGTTACAGGATTTTAAAATGTGTCCGTTTATTACGGACCACCCTGTACTTCTGATCTTGATGAACAGGCAGATAATTAAGCTTTGTAAATGATTTGGAACTTCTATGTCATATATTTATTGTATGTGAGAACTTGTATGCAATAAAACTGATTTTGCAAACATTGAAGGATGCAAATTATTAAAATTATATGAAATTATTTCCAATTAGAAGAGATTGTTTATGAGTATGAAAATACTCATAATTCTATTCTACGCTTTATGATATAAAGCTTCGCTTCCTTCGGGAGTCCCTAGACGGCCCCATTTATTTTTTTCTGTATGATAGTTCAAGGCCACCTACAGTAGACTGTTTCTTTGATGAATCGGTGAGTTCCTCAATGGGGGACTTACTTCATCTGTTGACCTCAGATTCGAATTCAGAGCACTTGTAAACCTTCAAGTACCAATTTTCAGCTCAAAAGACGTTTAGATAGGCCAATAAACAGGTAGGAAGATCGCGTGAGACGTACTAGTGCAATGGAGCTGAGGGTTCCCTAAAGTAGTGGGGAGGAGGGAGAGCCTTGACGTCATCGTGCAAATAAATTTCAAGATCATGAACTGTACTACTGGTCAGATACCCATCACATAGCACCTTTTTGGAAAGCTCTCGCTCAGATCTTTCTGTAGAGGAAATAAAAAATAACCATGAAAATTCCCCTGATAGAATTGAATGAAAATCTGAGAGATTGCTTTTCTTGCGAGGAATTCCTTTCGAGCAATCTCTTATCTTTATTCACCCGAAATTTGAAGAAATTACTTACGTCGTCAAGCAATCGCTCGAGAAAAAAAAGCAATTGCTCGTGAAATCCAACTTTATTTACTTCCTCGCAAGACATCACGCGAAATTTCGCAAGTAAAAGCAAACGCTCATTTTTAATAATTTCACCAACTGTGTTTTACCTTTTCAGTAAAGATGGATGAGAAGCCCTAACAGATACAGCCGGTCGACTTTTGAGTTGCTTATGATTGGCGTTGACAGCAGCATTCGCAGCTTTCTTTAAACGCTCTTTAGAAATGGGAGGGTTGACTTTCCTGTTTTTCAGGACTTTTCCAGCTGAAAAAAAATGAAAACAGGTAGAAGAAAGATTAGTTATTTGGAACTCTATGTCCAAAGTACCTAGTTATCAATAGACACAGAAAAACTTCAGTAGACGTCAAATACCTAATATATCACAAATAAATGTATGTATATCATTTTTAAATGGAATGATTACCATTTGATAAGGGGCACATACAAATATAAACTGAAATATTCTTAGCAAATAAACCAACTCAATTGTAATGCTCCAAACATTGAAGCTGGCGCAGTCCGAAAAACAACTTTGAGTTTTGTCAAAAGCCTCTACTGTAAGACCGAAATTGGACGAGATCATTCAATATCAAACAATTTTTTTATTTTCTTCAATTGATATTAGCCAGGGGATACAGCCATGAAGACCTTTATTTCATAAACATTACGTCGTCATGACACGAATTATTACAATTAAGCAGTATTAAATTTTCCCTTTAATGCCATTAATATACGCGCACACAGTTGTGTAGATTGATTGCGAATGAATAATTTGGTGGTAGTGTACGGGGTTCTCCATATGTTGGGTGATTGAGCCTAACATTTTACCTCTAGCAGCGGTGTAGGTTGGGCATATCATAAGTATGTGTTCCAGCATTTCATCCTGGGAGCCAAATTTTGTGCATATTGGTGATTCTCGCTGTCCGAATCGATTCAAATATGATGAAAACAATCCATGATTCGAACGGATACGGGTCGAACAATGTTAAATTTAAAATATTATTTTCTTTACGAAACTAAAAACTTGGGTTTCAAGAAGTAAGTAGGTAGATATTTTCGCGAATTTTCGTAAAAAATGAAGCTATCTATTGCAATACCCACGTATTAATTTTACATTTTTAGATGAAAAAAGATTCCGAACTAAGAAATTTGATACCATCCGCACTTTACTACAATGAATAGCGTTTTCTTTCTATGATTTTTCAAAAATTGCACTGGTGATGTCACAGTTGTATGGGGGGGGGGGGGGTGTCGTCCGTCCAGACGGGGGGGGGGGGGGGGGGTCGCTTTGACGTTACCAGTGTGCGAAATTTTGAAAAATCATAGAAAGAAAACTACTCGTCGTAGGAAAGTGCGGTTGATGCCAAACTACTTAGGATGGAATCTTCTTCCATTTAAAAATAGTTAGGATACCTTTTTCGCACCCATGGGTTAACGCTCAATAGCAAAAAAAAAAATAAATAAAAAATAATAATAATAAAATAATAATAATAAGCACCATCCAACCTTCTAGAAGTAGACCAGTTCAAACAATTTTGCTAATAATTTCTCCAAATCTAAAGTATGGCAAAACATTTACAAGTTCAAGGGATCCCAATTTAATACATCCTAGTTCTACGACAGACGAACACGGGAATTAGGAAGCATCTCTTGCCCAAGTTGTTTCAAGCAAGAAAAGACGGGAAGCATGCCGTCTTGATTGGAGATAAACTACTGCTTGATGGAAAAAACTCATCATTCACTATGGACGAATTACGTTGGAGGATTCTACATCTACTGGGTCAGAAGAGGAGATTCATCTGAATACTCCCCCTCCGTCCCCTCCCAACATTCCCAGAAAACAGGTCAAGAGAAGATGAAAATCTACAAGTGGTAGAACGACCATCAACATCGCTTTGGAAATTTTGACAATGACTCGGGATTATTATTGAAATTTGGCAGTGGAGTGTAGGCATTATTGATTGTGATCTATGTTAACTATGCAGTGCTCATTTATTATACGTAAATGATGTAGACCTATATAAGTAATTATTTGATACATCATAAGTAAAAGTCTAACATTGTTGAGGCAGAAATGAAGGCAAGATATCATGTGCTATTTTTTAATACATTTAAGGAACTCCTTGCAATACCTACGGCTTATACAATAAAATTGAATTGGATTGAATAATGATAAAAATAGCAAAATAATACAAATAAATAAATTGTATTAGTGAAATTAATTAAAACAAATTTGATTGCCTTGAAATTTATAGTTGAACATTTCATGGCTTTCAAAGTAGTCAAATTTCAAAACAATTTAGCATAAATATAAGACATTTATCGAATATTCGCTCATTCGATCATGCTGCATGACTGGAACTTTGTTAACCTTGTTCTTAAAATGAAAATTATGAGAAAATCTTGTGTCTAATAGCAAAAATCGTTTGAATAGGTTCCCAGAAAAAGTTACCTATACAGCAAAAAAGTTATATCGAGAAGAACTCATTCATTAGTTCGATCAGAGATAAGTATACAGGGTGGCAGCGGATAAGTTACGAAATTTTTTTTGCGTTAGTCTGTACCAGAAACGTAGTCAAATGCCGCCAACCGAATATTTTCATCTCAATCCGTACTGGAGATTTGATTTTTTGAAGGTTTTTTCAGGAAAACGTGTTTTTTCCTTTTAAACTCAAAATTCTCCACTTTGCCTCATTTAATTTCTTAATTGTTTTGATATTGAAGAATGTGGTTTTTTTTTTTTTTCATCAAATCGATGGTTTTCTTGAAAAATGACCCTCCATGAACCTACGAGTATGAGGTCGGTTTCTACGTATTTTTTCACGCTGAATCAAATGGTCATAACATTTGTAGATCTCTCCAACTTCGTTATA
This sequence comes from Adelphocoris suturalis, assembly GCA_030762985.1. NCBI lineage: Eukaryota > Metazoa > Arthropoda > Insecta > Hemiptera > Miridae > Adelphocoris > Adelphocoris suturalis. The sequence goes on from CM061044.1 coordinate 71,438,982, forward strand.
ACCGAGATTTACACTTAAACTCACAATTTTTAGTTTGTTTGTTACGCTTAAATGTGTGTGTGTCATGGGGTAAAAGTAGTTAATTAAATTGTAAAACGCGATTATAACGTAGCTGGAGAGATCTGCAAGCGTTACCATTTGATTCAGCCTGAAAAAATACGTAGAAACCGACACCATACTTGTAGGTTCATAAAGGGTCATTTTTCGAAAAAACCAACGATTTCACTGAAAACCCCACATTTTTTAACATTATAACATGATTTTCTCCCCTAAATAACAAAGTAAAAGTAAAATTGACTATACCGTTGGAAAGAGTATTAGATGAAGAAGTTTTCATGAGATTTGCCAGTTTTCAGGATTTTTTTTGGAAGAGTAGTAAAGTTTTAAAGATTTTCAGAAATTTTATTTTTTCAAAATTGTCTATGTTTGAGCTGAATTGAAGGTCTTCGAATGGCACTTTTTAAGAACCCAAATACACTATTCTTATAGGAAATTCAACGCTGATTTCGAAAATGAGGTCAAAAGTTGAAATTAAATGAGGCAAAGTGGAGAATTATGAGTTTAAAAGGAAAAAACACGGTTTTCCTGAAAAAACCAATAAAAAATCATATCTCCAGTACGGATTGAGATAAAAATATACGGTTGGCGGCATTTGACTACATTTCTGATGCAGACTAACGCAAAAAAATTTTCGTCACTTATCCGCTTCCACCCTGTATTGGTAATCGTGGAAAGTATATTCACAGTTAATCTATACGTGTGTGTATTCACACAACTGAATACGCAACGCTATACGAATACACTCAATTCGTATTCAGTTCAGAATCACTACAACTACAAACGTAGTCCTTTTATCCAATATAACAGAATGTATAACTCGACAACGTATCGTATTATAGAACTTATGAATAGAAATATTTCAACGAAAAATATATTTTACCTTTTTGAGCAGCGATAGCATTAATTCGAGTTTTACGCTGTCTTTGGTCCAACACCTTGCTCTTGGATTGCATAACCATACGTTTGGTCTGCTTCGCTCGTTTCAATTCTTTTTCCTGGTAATGAAACAACATAAATCGTACACAAACTTCAACATTTCATCGTTCATATTATGTTAAAAAATCGTATTCCCAATGTATGCGGTATTTTATTCAGCGTTGAGATGTTAACTCTCGGCCGCGAGATGATTATTTGCCCGCATGATTAGAGCTAATACTTATTTATAGGGCGGCTACTGTCACTATCGTACATTTGAGAGATAACGAATTTATACTAATCTGTAGGAATGCACCAGAGATATGACTCACATTACAAGAGAAACTTTTCACAACAAGGCTGATATGAGAACATGAACTTCAATACTTTCAAGCCAACTTTTAGTTCTCAATTGAAATTCTACCTATGTAAATTACAATGACAGTGTTAGTTAATAAATGATTCTACATTCACTCCAAGGTCACTAACTGAGCGACAATCTCAAACCAGCCTCAGAACATTTCCACACACGTCCCTTTACGTAACTCGAATGTTACTAGTTGATTATAAGTCTCAGTGATGAACATTAGATCGCTAAACTCGGCCCCTCGGGCCTCACAAGGGGCTCCGCCCCTCTGGACCCCCCCGGTTGCTTTCCGCTTTGAGCCTTCGGCTGAAATGCTACAGCATGGAACATGCTTTCTTCACGACGATTCGGCTGAGGAAGATAATCCAGCATTCAGGTTCACTCGCTTCGAAGAGAAATTACTTCACTTTCAAGTGGAGCAGGAAAACTTTTCTACACCATTGTGTTTCGTTTTAAATACAAATTGTATTTCTATAAAAAATGAATTTTTTTACTTTTTGGTACCGTGTCCCCTTAGCGTGGGTAGAGGTTATATTGAGGAGCGTAGAGGAGTTATATTGAGGTTGAAGAAACCGGGATGCTTTTACCAGTCCAATTGCTTAAAAAAAGAACGATTTTAATTTAAAAAAAAAAAAAAAAAAAAAAAACAAAAAAAAAAAAAAAAAAAAAAAACGCAAGGTGATGCTTTGTTCCCGCTTTTGTAAATAAATTTAAAATTACGACGTAAATGATTTACTAATCGAAATTAGAACAGAGTACCTAGGTAGGTAATTTACTGTTATGATGAGCGTCTACAATTACTATAACCAAAAGATTAACTTCTCAACCAAGTGACAACAAAACAAGCGGCATTGTTTACTATATCCATTTATAACATAAATAAATATAAAACTACGACATGAATAGAAGACCAAGTACGAAAGAAATGCGTGATGAGCTTTCCAACGAGTGGAGAACGATTTTTGTCCGGTGAAAACTAAAGAAGTTTCATTTTCCCAGCAACGGCTTGGTTGTACGTGAAAATCAAAAGAAAACTTAAAATAGGGAAAATGCTTGCATACGAGTCTGCAACACATTGGGACATTTTCATGTGTGTAGAGCCACTCAGCTGATCTGGGATCGGTCAGTTGTGTTCAGAAGTCCCTCAAGGGCCCACATACCAAATCTCAAAATCGTGGGATCATTAGGGAAAAAACTGGACGAATGGTTAACGTCATTTCTGATGGTCATAATCATCGTTGTGGCCACTTGGGACAATTAATTTTCGTGACGATTTTTTTGTTATGTGCCATATGAAAGACATGAAAATGTCAAAAAATCGATGTTGGTTTTTACCGCGAATGTTGTTTACAGTTCTTTTAAATCAGGGGTATAGTCAGCTTCGTCCGTATTTACAGCGGTTTCGGCAGTATATAATTTACGCATAAATTGAGGGTTTTTCAACGAGTGGCGAACGATTTTCGTGGGATGAAAACTAACGGCGATACATTTCCCTAGAAAACGGGTCGGCTGTAAAATCGCGCGCTACTTTCGTTAAACGGTTTTCGCCTAGTTAGGTGATGGCTTAAGCATGGTCCATGCTTTAAAAAAAAAAAAAAAAAAAAAAAAAATCCAGTTCACCCAAGAGAATTGAAATTTGATAGGGAGCCACTGTGGAACATCGAGAAACAAATAAAATTATGGACTCTTTCCTGATCAGCTGAGTGAGCTAAATTCTCTCCTTTTCACCACAGGAATGAGACATTTGACAGGTAGCCTTTCCAGGTCATTGAGACCAATGCAATGACGGGTTCCAACCAGATCAGCTGACTAAGCAAAGGGAAAAGCTTAGGATTTACAGGTATCGTTTACAAAATGAATTGCACCAATATGAATCAAAATTATAATCTCTTACACACCCGTATTCACTCTTTACACGTACTATATTATTTATCTTTAAAGTTTTCTTCGCTTCAATTAGATAATAAATTTTAATAAATAAATTATCGTTATTTGTAATCATGACTGTACGAATATGTTAGGCGGGAGAAAGTCCGCCAGGTCAGCTAGTAATTGAATAAATTAAAGTGTTCACATTTGAATCGATTATTTGACCATTGTCATGATCGTCTGTTGAAAATCGTTTATCGATCTACTGATAAGTTAGATTCTTCAGACTATCGACAAAGAATCGCGATAATCTGGACAACTGCCTCGTGCTAATTAACAACAGTAAATTATCAACAAAAATATAGAATTCAAAATCAATACCTGTCTCGATGAGCTGGCAGCTTGTTTGGAAGAGCCAGCGACAGACCCAGTTTCCCTGTCATTTTTCTCCGGTTTAGAAGCGACGTTGAAACTGTTGAGCGCTGGAGGGAGGACGGACGTCCCTGGTGGAAGAAGGAAAACAAAATGAAGGCGATTAAATCAGTCGGAGCCATTTGAAATTAATTCACGCGTGGAGACCTTCCTCACGTCTCGAACGTTACTAGAAATTACCACTGATTGGTCGAGAGGAAATAAGCAAATTAACACAGCTTTGTGAAAAGGTTGCGTAAACCTACTTCGATATCTATCTTGAGGAATGTATAAGTACAACTGAGTACATTTGTATACATCGCAATGCAGGGAAACCATTTTTTTAAATTTATTAATTTTTTTCCAACACCTTTATAGAAAAGTACTCAAACATGACTAATAGAGCGAATTTTCAAAGAAATGTGTCTAACATTAAATTAGGCACTTAAATTCTGATATTGAGGCCAACCATGTCCTGAATAAAACTGAGCGCGTATGACGATACCGCAAAGAAAAGTTTAGAACACGCAGGCGAACTCGAAAATTTGGCCAAATATGGGCATTGTTAACCTAAAATTAGATTTTTCTCGCTCATCATGAATTTTACGAGATCTGGGAGTGGTTCAATCTCACTCATCACGGAAAAATACTTTGACTTGACACCCCACATGCCCTTTTGTCAAAAAACCGATTTTTTAGCATTTTTTGGGCAATTAAATTGTAAATTTGAGCTTGAAATTCTGGAGCGATCGGGCTGGTCGAGACGAACTTGACCTGTCTTTTGCCAAGACGGATTTTCCTGCGTAGGAACGACATTGTTGACTTTGAGGATGAAAAATAAGAAACAATTCCTTTGGTAAAACTATATTAGTGTAGCACACAAAACAGAAAAATCAAACGCGTCAATACATTAAACAGGTAACTTCACAACAATAATTAAACAACTAAAACTGGAGTAGAAATTCAACTATTAATGGGTTTGATGCACGATGAACGAACAGACATTTTAACGCCGTTTTGGTTTATTATTTTCGATAATAAGCCAATGTGATCGTATAGCAAAAAATTTTTATAACCTCCCCTCAAACTTTGTCATTTTACGTTTCAAAGTGTGTAGAATCCAAATTTGCAATGTCCGTCCGCCGTTCGCCGTCCGGGGCCATAAAAGGCCATAGAATTGACCCAAAAAATCCGTTCTTTCGCACATACACTCCACTTGGGGTCTAGTTGGTCGTAACTTCTCGCCAGCTCGATCGCTCCACACCCATTGGTGCTATGAGCCAAAAAGGACACTCCGGAGTCTGGACGGGCCTTATGACGTACGCAAGCCAACTAAAACTACGATCATACTCAATTGAAAACGCTGCAAATTATTTCACAAAGGTTTATTATTTTTTCAATTGAGTATGATCATAGTTTTAGTTGGCTAGCGTACGTCATAAGGCCCGTCCAGACTCCTCGGCGTGTCCTATTTCGAGTTGCCACAACCTATACTTCTATAATTATATACGCATGTTTATATTTCTCGATTTGAGCTCCTATCTATTCAAATAGTTATTGCCTTAATAATATCATTATCTAAGTACGTACGCAAAGTCGAGAGGATATGTTATTAAATATGCGTAGGAAAAGCTTTGGTATTAACACACAAATATGGCCTTGAAAAAACATATATTCATGCCTCGAAGGAACGCCGGCGCCGTACCCACCACAAGGTGCCGTGGCGCCGGCGCCTCCTCTCACTCTACCCCCCGCTCACCCCCCCTCGCCGCCCACCGTGACCCCCTGCCAAGCGTGCCAGGCGTGCGTGCGTGCGTAAGTCTAACAAAGCCTTGAAATGACACTTTTTCGCCCGTTTTTGGCCCATAGCATCTATGCGAGTAAAGCGATCGGGATGGTTAAACGTTAGGACCAACTAGACCCCAAATGGAGTCTATGGGCGAAAGGACGGGTTTTTTAAGTCAATTCTTAGGCCTTTTATGGCCCGGACGGCGGACGGCGAACGGCGGACGGCGGACGGACATTTCAAATTTGGATTCTACGCACCTTGAAACGTAAAGTGACAAAGTTTGAGGGGGGGTTATAAAAATTTTTTGCTATACGATCACATAGGCTTATTATTGGAAATAATAAACCAAAAATAATAAACCTTTGTGAAATAATTTGCAGCGTTTTTAATAAGAGAGGTGGAATTTTGATGACCTCCACCCGAAATTTGGTTTGAAATGTCAAAAAAATTACCCCTGAATTTTTGCGGGTTTTTTGCGATTTTGGTTTTTGAAATACTCTTTTTTTTTTTTTTGCAAATATCAGACTTTTTTAAAAATAAAACTTTAACAAACTTCTTTGTAAAATTGTTAAACTTTGTATACTTACGGTTTTGGGGTCGCTGAACTCTAATATGCAGTCAAAACAAGTCGACAGCAACAACTTTTGATAGTTTGAAATCTCAAAATCATGTCAAAAAATGACAATTTTTCAAAATTCATTGTAAAATTATGAAATTTCGTATTTTTACGTATTTCTGTTAGAATTTTGATTTTTTGACAGCGAATTCGAGTTCAGCGACTCAAAAAACATAAGAATACAAATTTTCATAATTTTACAATGAATCTTGAAAAAGTTTTATTCAAAAGTCTGATCTTGGCAAAAAAAAAGTATTTCAAAAACCAAAATCGAGCTACCGGCGTAGATTTTTGTTATGCATTCCAAACTGTCAAAAGTATGTTGGTTACTGTTGATGCAGTTACTGTTGATGTGGTTACTGTTTTGTGTATTTTCCCAATTTGGTTTTAGTCTAATTTTGTATGTTGAATATAACGTTCATACAGAGAATAAAGATTTCTAACAAGGGTTATACGGCCCAGAACGATGGCTGAAGGAGGCGAACAGAAGATCGATAAGGTGAGTGGCATTGTAAAATTAAATAGGAAGAATTATAAAACGTGGGCTTTCAACCTAAAGCTAGAATTGAAAGACAGAAAGCTTTGGGAAGCAGTCTCAACTACTGATGATTTGGACTTCGATGAAATAGATGATGAAACGAAGGAACGTGCATATAGACTTGTGGCCAGAACACTCACAGAAGACATTCAGGAGTCCATTCTAGACATTGAGTGTCCGAGAATTTTATGGCAGAAACTAGCTAGTAGGTTTCAACCAAAGACCAGGTTGAGACGTCTTCAAGCCTCAAAAAGCCTTTACTCTGCTAAGATGTTACCAAATGAAGATATGGAAACATACATCAATCGAGTGCTAGCGTGTGCGTCAGAGGTTGTGAAAGCCGGTAGTGAAAGAATAAATGATGAACAGGTATGTAATGTCATATTGAACGGGTTACCTGAAGACTATGAGACCACTGTAAGCATGATTTGCACATTTGATGACGCTGACTACACAGCAGAAAAATTGGAAAGTATCCTTTGTGGGGAGTTCAAAAGAAAATTGCTGAAAAGAGAGGAAGGGGAATCAAGTAAAGCGTTGCTAACACGACGAGAGTTCAGGCCTTCATTCAACAGGAACTTCATTCAAAAAGTTGAATGTTACAACTGCGGGAAAGAGGGTCATTTCGCAAGGTTTTGCAGACAGAAGAAGAAGACTGTAGTAGACGAAAAGAACGAAAAGCCTGTCGACAGTTCTCCACATATGTCCATGAATGTAATTTGCTTGAATGTGGCAAGTGCTCTTCGAGACAATGAATGGCTATTGGACAGCGGGGCAAGTACTCATTTTTCCCCAAATCGATCAGATTTCGCAAAGTATGAAAAATTAGTGAACCCACAGGTGGTATCTCTAGCGTCAAGGACGAACTGCACAATTGTAGGAATAGGAGTCGTGACGATTAGTACAAAAACCGCAGATGGCACGTTTGACATCAGTTTCGAGGAGGTATACCATGTACCTGAATTTAATTTCAGGCTTTTGTCGATTGCGACAATAGAGAAAAAAGGATACCGAGTGGTTATCCAGAATGGAGCTTGTCGGGTGTTTAGTGGGAGCAAGGTAGTGATTGAAGCCCCACGAAATGAAGCCAATATGTATTCACTGAAAATATTTAACAAACCGATTTCTTGTGTTACTCAGGTCAAGGGGAAAAGCTGGCATCAAAGGCTAGGGCATATCAACAAAGACCTAATAAAAGTTATGTACCGGAAAGAATCAGTGAGAGGCCTTGATGATGATGTTTTGAAAGAGCAAAATGAGACGTGCGAAGCTTGTGTGAAGGGCAAAAACGCTCGTATGCCATTCCCAAAGGCTAGCCGATTAGTAACTTCTGAGTTGTTGGAAGTGGTCCACTCAGACGTGTGCTGTCTCCCTGTTGAATCCAAATCCAAATTCAGATATTTTGTATCATTCATTGATGACTTTTCTAGACGAGCTGTGGTATATTTTATGAAGACGAAAGATGAAGTCCTGCCGTGCTTCAGAAAATTCAAATGGATGACTGAAAATCAAACGGGCAAAACAATCAAGTGTTTAAGAAGTGACAATGGGCGCGAGTATATAAACAAGGCATTTGAGGAAGAGTTGGAGAAGTGTGGCATTGCTCGCCAACTATCATGCCCGTACAGCCCCCAGCAAAATGGAATGGCAGAGAGGTTCAATAGAACTATGCTAGATTTGACCAGAGCAATGTTGATAGCATCAAATGCTCCCAAATCTTTCTGGGCAGAGGCTCTGAATACCGCATGCTATGTAAAGAACAGGTGCCCTCTAGAAAATGGGAGGACACCAGAAGGAATCTGGACCGGGAACAAACCCAGTGTTAAGCACATGAAGCCATTTGGGTGCAAAGCGTTTGTCCATGTTCCATCGGAATTGAGAAAAAAATTGGATGATAGGGCAACAGAGTGTGTTTTTCTGGGATATGGTGGAGCATCAAAAGGGTACAGACTGTGGGACCTGAAAAATGGCAAAGTTATTGTAAGCCGGGATGTCATCTTTGAAGAAAATCAATTTCCCTTCATGAGGAAGAGATGTTCGGTGGAAGATTATGCAAGTCTTGAGGTTGCTGATGAGGCAACAATTATGATGAGTCCCCCTGGACCAACTCATAATCTACAAGAAATCATTCCCAATGATGGAGCTGAAGTGATGGAAGACCAAAGAGAAGATTCTGAAGAAGAAGAAGAGCAAGAAGAAGGTGAAGATGAACTTATAGGAGGAGAAGAAGAGGTACAGGAACTTGAACCAGAAGACTCAGGAGAAAATCCAGATGGGAACAGCGGAATGAAATTGAGAGACAGAACCCAAATCAAGAAACCTGACAGGTACTTCTGTGCGAAAGCAGTTGAGAATCGTGACCCGAAGACGTACAAAGAAGCAATGTCTGGAAGAGATCGAGACCTATGGGCAGCTGCAATTCAAGAAGAACTGACCTCACTTGAAACAATGAATGTTTGGGAACTTACTGACTTACCGCCAGGCAAATCAGCAGTTGGCTGCAAGTGGGTGTTTAGGATCAAGTATTTGGCAGATGGAACAGTTGAACGTTACAAAGCTCGGTTGGTTGCACAGGGATTCACCCAAAGAGAAGGCATTGACTACAACGAGACTTACAGCCCTGTTATAAGTTTGCCTGCAATAAGATTGGTATTAAAGCTTGCAGTGAAGAACAACTGGCTGATTCACCAGATGGATGTGAAGACTGCATACTTGAATGGGACTTTGAAGGAAGAGATTTACATGAAGCAACCTGAAGGTTTGTCAGAGAATGGGTCAGACCAGAGAGTATGTAAGTTATTGAAGAGCCTGTATGGTTTAAAACAATCAGGTCGATCCTGGTACGAGACCCTGAACTCCAAACTCCTGGAAGGTGGGATGCAAAAAGTTAAAGCTGAACCATGTATTTACACCAAAAAGACCAAGTCAGGGATCGGTATTATTTTGGTATATGTAGACGACTTGATATTGGTATCATCCAATGAAGAATCAATGAAAATGTTGAAGACTCTACTAAGACAATATTTCGAAATGAAAGACATGGGGGATTTGAAATACATACTGGGAATTGAAGTTGAGAGGTCAGATGATGGGGTGATTAGCCTGAACCAACGAAAGTACATCAAAGAAATTTTGACTGAATTTGGAATGGAGGGAAGTAAACCAGCGTTGACACCTTTGGATCCATACCAAGAGCTTAATAAGTCTGGTTGCCCATCAACTGCTGAAGAGAAAAAGGATATGGAGAAGGTACCGTATAGGAGACTTGTGGGAAAATTGATGTATCTCTCGCAAGCCACAAGACCTGATTTGTCTTATGCAGTGTCAAAGCTTGGCCAATTTTCGACGAATCCTGGGAGAAGCCACTGGACAGCAGCCAAGAGAGTGCTTCGCTACTTGAAAGGCACAATGGAAAACGAATTTGTGATCAATAGCGAGGGTAACACGATGGTGGCGTATTCAGACTCAGACTGGGCAGGAAACAAAGATGACAGAAGATCAACCTCAGGATTTACGGTGATGATTGGCGAGACACCTATTATTTGGAAATCAAACAAACAGACTTGCATTGGGTTGTCGACTATGCACGCAGAATTCGTGGCTTTGGCGTCGAGCGCTATGGAAATCGTCTGGCTTTCAAACGTGCTGCAGGAAGTGGGCTGCACACTGGATGGAGTCCCTCGGATTTATTGTGACAACCAATCGGCGATCAGTTTTGCGAGTGGAAACAGAGTCAGCTCTCACTCCAGACATATTGACATAAGGTACCATTTTGTCAGGGACATGATCCAGAAAGAAGAGCTGAATGTTCAGTACATCCCTACAGCGGACAATGTGGCGGACGTCTTCACCAAACCGATTTCTAGATTCAAAAACGAAAAGATAATGGACAAAATTGGAATTAGAAAAAAGAAAAACAAGCAAGAATTTGTTGGTTACTGTTGATGCAGTTACTGTTGATGTGGTTACTGTTTTGTGTATTTTCCCAATTTGGTTTTAGTCTAATTTTGTATGTTGAATATAACGTTCATACAGAGAATAAAGATTTCTAACAATTACTATATTTCCACCTTTACTATATACGAAGTTTAAATCTAGGATTGTGTTTTTTGATGAATGAAACGGATTTGTTGGGCGTCCTCCCGACCCTTTAAACCCACTTATAAAATTTCGAAGGCATCTAAATAGCTCATTTTTTCATCGAAAATTTGCTAAATGAAGAAGAAGGAAAAAGAAGATGACAATTGCAAATCTTCTTACAATCGATACGATATCATCAGTACATTTTTAATTTATTTTATTCCCGTTATATTTTTAAGATGACGATTATCTTATCTTATTTTATGTTATTTCAGTTAGTAACTCATGCGATTTGAATGATTAAAAAAATTTATTTGCCCCAGATAGTTGTATCAAAGGGTATGCGGATTTTTATTACTTTTCCTATCAGACGACATTAAAAGGTTATATCTTCCTAGACTGAGAGTGTCCGTATAAACATTAATATAATATACTTACTATTAATATTAATATTAAATATCCCCGTATACTGTCTATAAAATCAAAACATCTTTAATTAATTCTGTTGCTAACACAATTATTAAAAGGCACACAAACCTTAGTTGTGTGCCCGTCCAATACAGATACTGTAAACAAATTATGGTTCGCTTTGTGTATAAAAATCCACGAAAATGGCAAAATCTGTCACAAAGTATACCCGCCCGTTCTACGGTTTCAACAATTTAGAAGGAAGTGCAATAGCTCGATGATTTGTCGAAAATTCGCTTACTCTGTTTAAACTACGAAAGTGTTTCTTTGCTAAAACCCCACCATTGACGATTTTAAGGAGCGTACCTAGTTTATTTATTTGAAATTGTAAGGGCAAGCCCTTGCCCTTAAGATGAGTAGGTCTGAAAAACGATGTTTTTCACAAACGACTCTGTGTGGTTTAAAACGCGGGAGAAAATTAAAAATGGTTGTTAGTTCGAAAGTTTAGATGTTGATGAACAAAAATACGGGGAAAAAATCAAAATTTACGTACAACGCTACAAGTATCTAAAGTTAGGTACTTTTTTCAGCTTCCGTGTACTTTTCTCCGAATTGAATTCATTGAATTCAATGTGTAAGCATCAGAAAATGTTATTTTGAGAAAATCGCAGTTTTCTGAAGAATATTTTTCGAGCTTGACAGCTTGCTACCGTCCCACGATCTATCTTGGCTGTCTAAAAACAATGAAAAGAGGAATAAAGGTAGGTTTTGTTAGGGTTTTAGTTTGTTAGGGAAGGTTTTGTTAGGTTTATTGGTTCCGATTCCTAAATTATACCGGTTTTTTGAGCAGGTGGAAGGTGCGGTCTCTCTTGTGTGGGAACCTTGAGATGGTCAACATCGAACTCGATTTTCTTGAGTTTCCATATTCGGAACAATAAACTGCTATATATCAAACTGCTCGACTTTGAGTAGAGAGGAATATAAAATTTAAAAAAATATATTTTTTTATATTTTTTTACTGACTTTCCTTAAACAAGATAAGTATAATTTCAGAGTAGAACACAATGAGAAGAAAGTACGAATATGGAAAAAAGATTAAAAAACAGTTCGGTCGATAAAAAAAAATATATATATATATATATATATATATATATATATATATATTCATTCATAAAATAACCAGTAACATGCAGGCAGGTGGATCTCGTCTCTCTCAAATAGAATATCTTGGAGTTAGGTAGGTGGAACGACAATTAACCTCGTTTTGATCACCATTCACTCAAAATCAATATTTTAAAACTTTTAGCCCTATTTTTAAAATAATAATTTATTGCCTAATTCTATTTAAAAAAATTTCATTTTAATGATTTTGAATTTGAAAAACTTGAAATTTTCTCGTCAGAAGCAACTGTCATCATTAGCTGCAGCTTACAAAAATACTGTTAAGGATCTTAAACTTACACAGTACAAAGAGTTCCAAATGCAGCATGATCATCATGTGGTTAAGTACCAAGTGGTATCAAGTTGCTATTCCAAAGCGCTTGTCAACGAATTCTAAGTGTCCATATTTACCAACATTTTAGAACCATTGCAATAGCTAAATTGTTGTCTAAATTTTGCTTAGAACAATGGGGAAAAAAAAACTGTTTAAAAATCAAATAGATTCCAACATCCCGTCATTGAGGGCCGCAGGGAGCGTCATCTATCTCAAATAGAAGATCTGAGATCATCAGTTAGGTAGGTGTAACGGGGAAAAAAATTGAAATTGTGCAATCAGTCTCGTTTTGTCGATCATTAGCTAAAAATCAATATTTTAAAACTTCTGACACTATTTTTGAATTCTCCGTTTTTATCACATCAGAGGCAACCATCGTCTTGCTGGAACTTTCAGAATACTGTTATAAGGCGCTTAAACATACACGACACATTTTGAATAAACTTGGGCAAATTAGAAAAACAGAGAGAAAACATCTGGCAGAATGTTTTTAAAACGGATTTCTAGCAAGACACGTTTTGAAAATGTCATTTTCTAATTATTTTTGTGTAAAAAAAAATTGTCTTTTCTCTTTTGAATCATGTGGTTGTCTTTGCAAAAGTTATGCTTAAAACTTGAAAAATTAAAAAACTAAAATATGCTATCCTAAAATCAAATAGATTCCAACGAGTCGTCATTATTGGCTGCAGGGAGCGTCATCTATCTCAAATAGAAGATCTGAGATCATCAGTTAGGTAGGTGGAACGACGCAAAGGAAAAAAGAAACGTGGAATTTGAAAGGGTGCAAACAATCAGCCTCGTTTTGTCGATCATTCGCTCAAAATCCTGTAAAGTCTTGTAATAAATTATATGTCTCTCTTTTCCAACAATCTAGAGCCCTTGCAAAATCTAAATAGCTGTCCAAATTTCCTTAAAATTTGAAGGGGGGGGGGGGGTGAGCCAAAAATCAAGTAGATTCTAACGACCCGTTATATTGGCTGCAGGGAGCGTCATCTATCTCAAATAGAAGATCTGAGATTATCAGTTAGATAGGTGTAACGGGGGGAAAAAATTGAAAGGGTGCAATCAGTCTCGTTTTGTCGATCATTAGCTAAAAATCAATATTTTAAAACTTCTGACACTATTTTTGAATTCTCCGTTTTTATCACATCAGAGCCAACCATCGTCTTGCTGGAACTTTCAGAATACTGTTATAAGGCGCTTAAACATACACGACATATTTTGTGTAAAAAAAAATTGTCTTTTCTCTTTTGAATCATGTGGTTGTCTTTGCAAAAGTTATGCTTAAAACTTGAAAAATTAAAAAACTAAAATATGCTATCCTAAAATCAAATAGATTCCAACGAGTCGTCATTATTGGCTGCAGGGAGCGTCATCTATCTCAAATAGAAGATCTGAGATCATCAGTTAGGTAGGTGGAACGACGCAAAGGAAAAAAGAAACGAGGAATTTGAAAGGGTGCAAACAATCAGCCTCGTTTTGTCGATCATTCGCTCAAAACATGCACGGGCTGAGTGGAACAATAACCCGAGAAGGTGCCGACAAAATAGTAATTACCTCGGTAACAAAGGAAAGTAATAAAATCTTCGGTTCGGGGCCTCTTGGCGGGGATGGCCGAGGTGGAGGGAGCAGGAGGTTCCGTCGCCGCTCCGTTCGCTTTGCTCTTCTCTTTCTCCTTGATGGGGCTCATCGCAGGGCTGTTCATGCCGGCGCCCTGAGCGAACTTCCGTTGGGCGTGGATAGTCGTGATACTGCGGAAAAAAATTAACGAAGATTCAATTTGAAGTATCAATATAGTATATTCATTATAGTCATATTCGTTTGAAGTATATTAATTAAAATCCGTTTATTGCCATATCACACATCAAAACAGTGTCAGGAGATAGGTACATCTTAAATTACTTACTATTAAAATATATTTTACTTGACTACTTGAACTTTACTTGACTTGAACATGAAGTTGTGTCGTTGTGTCCATTCTGAAAGTTTTAGAAATATTGATTCACTTTTTCTCAAATTGTGATTTTCTCCTGTATTTTTTAGTTAACTGAATTTCCTGCTCTATTTTTCTGTTCTTTTAGCCTTTCCTTGGAGTATATAGTTCCACTTCCTTAAATTACTTTTAATACTTGCGATTTGATATTATATGTTCATTTTCTTTTCTTTTTTTTTGCATTTGAAGATTGATTTAATTAACAACTCCTGATCTCCGGAAATTTTTTTTAAAATTAAGGAGATCAGAACTAGCCATTATTTTTGTATGGATAGTATATAATACTATACCCTAATAAATTGTGTACTGAAAAAATCTATATTGATTAAAATTGCAAATAAAGGCTTTAAAAAAAACTAGGAATACATCTCCTGATGATGCCTACGCAGGCGAAAGCGCAAGAGAATAAAAACGCATGCCAAGTTGGGTGTGGCACATAGCTTCCTCGTTTACCTATCAAGAATGTATAGATCATTGAAAAGTTTTAAATGATCTTGAAAAATTGCATAGCGAAAAAGAGTAAATCAAGAAGGAGCGTGAAATTGTCATAATTGGTCAATATTAAGAAACGAAAAAATGGTCCTCAGTGTAATTTACGTTTGTGCAAGCGCAGAATGAACTGATGAGTTGAAAACGATGAAATAGGTACGGGATCATCTACAACCTAAGCCGCGCTTTCAATGACAATTTCATCAAAATCAGATGAAAACTGTGGAAATTAAGGTCATTACAAGTATTTCAAATTGGCGCATTCGCAGTAGCCATTAAAGATACAATCGTGTTGAAATTGATATGAGGTGATCAAGTCAACTTGTTCTAACTATCATCCAAATTTAAGCGAAATCGAACGACTAGAGCGTGAAAAAATGGAGCATAATGTAATGTACGTTTGCGCATGCGCAGAATGAAGTATTGATTTGGCAGCATTGAAACTGATAGGGGAACATCAACAACCTAATACGCGCATTCTCTGACAATTTCATCGAAATCGGATGAAAACAGTGAAAATTAAGGTCGTTAAAAGGATTTCACATTGGCGCATGCGCAGTAGCTATTCATGATAAAATCACGATGACATTAATATGGGATGATCAAATCGTCATCCCCCAACCATCATCCAAATTCGAGCGAGATCGGACGACTAGGGCGTGAAAAAATGGAGCAAAATGGAATTTACATTTGCTCATGCGCAGAGTGAAGTATTGGTTTAGTAACAATGAAACTGACAGGGGACCGTCTACCCCCTAGCCCGCACATCCCCTGAAAATTTCTTCCAGATCGGATAAAAACTGTGGAAAATAAGCTTGTTACAAGGAATTCATATTGGCGCATGCACAGTAGCAATTAATGATATATCTATGTTGAAATTGATATAACATGATCAAATCGTCATTCCCCAACTATCATCTAAAAAATTTCAGCGAGATCGGACGACTAGGGCGTGAGGAAATGATTCTTGGAAGAATTTACGTTTGTGCATGCGTAGAGTGAGGTATTGAGTCAAGAACGATGAAACTGGTAGGAAACCGTCTACCACCTAGCCCGCACATCCCCTGAAAATTTCATCCAAATCGGATGAAAACTGTGTAAAATAAGCTTGTTACAAGGATTTGCTGACACACGACAAACACACATATACAGAAAGACACGGCTGTATATGTAAAGTTGTTCAGAATGGTCTAAAACGTAAAATGCGAGTGGAAATTTTGATTTCGAAGACCAACAATTTTATTTTCTCCCGAAAGTGAAAACAATTTACGCTACCTTTAGGTAGTCTCTCATTAGCCCCCCTCCGCAACCCACTAAATTTTTCCAAGGAATTCGGTTTCCAACGTGGTTCTACACTTTCTCACGGACGAGTGATGTCATAATCTCACCCACATAAAAAACAATAGGAGTACTGAGGGACGTCCAATAACAATGCTTATCCTCCACGAAAGTGAAAACTTGTTCCGAACTACCAGATCTGACCAACAATATACCAAGTGTCTACTAAAATGTTTCGGGTTTCTCGAGGGTTGGTCAATGAAAAATCTATATTCTAGGCCAACGTTTCGAAATATTTATTTGAAGGACTGTATTTGGACGCCTATTTCATATCAATCCTCGTCATAGAGCTTTAGTAGGTAGCTATCCACTTGAACAACATCTTTGGGTATGCTGAGAAAATGAGAAAAACTTTTGGGTATACTGAGGAAACATTATTTAAGATAACTTAATGTTTTCTCAGTATACCCTAAAGTTTTTCTCAGTATACCCAAAGATGTTGTTTAAGTGGATAGCTACCTACTAAAGCTCTATGACGAGGATTGATGAAATAGGCGTCCAAATACAGTTTTCCAAGACCTGAAGATGAAATATAAATACTTCGAAACGTCGGCCTAGAATATAGACTTTTCATTGACCAACCCTCGAGAAACCCGAAACATTTTACAATTTAACTCAGTGGTAGAGAAAATCCAGCTTGAGGGCCGGATTCATAAACGTTCCTCAAGTTGGGAACTGACTTGTGCTCACAGGAGTGGAGGAACGGCTCGAGTAAGTGAAAGACTCCAGATTGGTATTCATAGATGGAGTGAGATCGTCACTTACGTGAGTAAGTCAGACACTTACTTGAGTAAGTGAGTGACTCACTTGAAATGAATGCCAAGTCGAGGACTGACTTCACGCTCTTATCACACCGAATTCCATGATATATTGGCAATACTGATGGCAAAACCTTCTAAAAACAGGTTCATTTTTCATGTGACCACCATGACTGTTGTCTGGTCATATAATCGGAGAAGACGATGAGATTTATACATTTATTTTGACCATTTTGTGGCTTCGGCTTTCGAGAATAATAAATATCATTGGGTACTTATTTAGGTATATCTATTATTATAATATAATATCATTCATAGTCAAAGTTTCACGCTCTCATCTGCTGTTTATTACTTCATTGTTCACGTTGCTGATAACAACGCGCTTTTATTCTTGTTTTTTTTCCGGTATTTAAGTATGAATTTTAAAAAACGGCAATAAATTG
The DNA here is from genome assembly GCA_030762985.1 of Adelphocoris suturalis. Lineage (NCBI taxonomy): Eukaryota > Metazoa > Arthropoda > Insecta > Hemiptera > Miridae > Adelphocoris > Adelphocoris suturalis. The sequence continues at coordinate 71,456,551 of CM061044.1, forward strand.
AGGCTAGAAGGAAACGTGTACGTTCCTTCCAACGTATTTACAAAATACCAGGAAAATCCCAACGGAGTAGTATACACTTCTAGATAGTTATATTCACCGAGCAATAGAATAATTCAATAGTTATATATTATTCAAATAAGTGAAAGTTTGAGGTCTGATGAAGCTTTTGTAACATAAGGACATGGTACCACACATTCCCCCCTTTCATTATTTCTTTTACCCTCGCTGGATAACATTACCGATTCGGAATTCCATGTTCTGAACAAAAACAACTCTATTGAAGGACGTCTCTAGAAAAGTGTGGTCTGAAATAAAAATGCGAATTGCTTACTGGATTTTTGAACTGACACCTTGATCTAGGTACCTGTTACAACCTAAGCCTAATGACCTTTTAATGTAAATGCATTTATTGTGCATAGGACATAAGTCCCACCTCGCGCACAACCAATCTAATATTGAGAACAATATACTTTCAGAAAAATAAATAAATAAAATAAAATAAACACAAAATAGTAAAAAAATACAATAATAATCATCAAAATGCGATTTAAAAAAAATTACTTAGTAAATTTAAACAAAGAGAAAAAAAAAAAAACGTAGTAAATAGAGACTATCTGTAAGGGAAGATGGGGAAAGGGGTAAAGATACCAAAATCAGAGATGAAAATGAAGGAGAAGATTGTGGAAGGAGAGGAAACATGTAAAATAAGGTAGTTGGAAGGAGGAAGGAGAGAAAAATAGAGAAGGAAAGAATGAAGATGATGGGTTTAGTCTGAGAGATAGTGACGCTCGACCGCACACCTGAAACCGCCATACGTCCCGGCATTCCGCACCTCCACAGGAAGAGAATTCCATGCCCTCGCCCCAGAAACAGCGATTGAATTGCTCATCATCCTCGACCTATGTTCTGGAACGGAAAGGTTTTTGGCTCTTTTGATTCCTCCAAACTGAAAGAGAGAAGTAATATACGGAGGGTATGCTTGATGGAGAGCCTTGAATACAAAGCACAACCCCTGGATCATGAGATACGTCACAACATCCATACCCAGCAGTTCACTAGCGTATGCTGAAGTGTGACTATGGGGTTTGAGCCTGAAAACGTAGCGCACACAAGCATTGAATACAGTTCTCAAAGTCTTAAGGGCAGTACTGTCAAGTGACCAAATAAATAGGATAGATGAATAGCTGAAATGAGGCAATAAGAGAGATTTAAATAATTTCATTCGAACATGGAACGGAGTACAATATGCTAACCTATTGAGAGATTTAAGTGATGCATAAATCGACCTGGATATCTTGGACACATGACTATTCCAAGACAAGGACGCCATTAATAAGGATGGGAGGAGTATCATGAGACACCAAGTCCTTTTTGAATATAATTATAGACTGGCACTTCCTCGGATTAAGAACCAAACCATTTGCACTGCACCACTGGTGGATCTCATCCAGGTCCAAGTTGATATTCTTTACAGCCTGCGAGAGAGAGATATAATCTGTAAGACTATGCTGATAAATTTGACAGTCATCAGCATATAAATGATATTTTGAGAAAGTCAGAGCTGAAGGTAAATCATTAATAAAAACTGAAAAAAGAAATGGGCCCAATACAGATCCTTGGGGGACACCAGAAGTAACGGGAAGAGGCCTAGAGGATACATTATTAAGGAATACATTCTGAGTTCTGTCAGATAAGTAAGAACCTTTCTTAGAAGAAATACATATTACCGCTGGTATAATATAGCTGCTCCAGGAGGACGTCCTAAAGAAACATCCCTCATCATTCCTTTTCAAACAAAGAATCATAATCTAAAAGGACTGCTGAGGGATTTTTTTTTTTTTTTTTTTTAATGACGTAGGTACCTCAGAAGTAAGAACATACAGGCGATGCTTCGTCAATAAGGGGTCCTATTAGAATTTTCCCGATCATGAGAAAAAAAAGGACTCGATACCGTTCTTTAAAAAATTTTTATGCCGAATACGTGGAATAAAACACCATAGATATGTCCAAGACAAGTTTCGCCGTTGCCGCCCAGGCTAGAATTCCCTACCGATTTTCGTGTTTTTTTTTCGTTTGGTGCCAATTTTAGTCTAGTTGTGCAAAAACCTTGGGAACTTTTTAATTTTACAATGGGATAGACAAAATAAAGTGGATAATGATTTTAAAAAAAACTAGTTTTTCCCTATACAATCTTGTCTATGCTGCCCAAACCTTAACTCACATCCGTATTTTTTTGTGCAATGAATTTATTGTTTGGAATATACCGATTCGTAATTCGGGAGCTACAAATTTCATTGTGGAAGAGGTTTTTACCTAATACCTACTGATAAATGGTTTTGTTTTCGCAAGGTATCCTCATGTGATATTCGTGATAGTTTTTTGTTCGATCGAGTTTCAGTCCCGTTAAAATAATTTAATGGAATTTCAAATTTATGTTCGGTGGAAATTAATGGAGGGGGTGATTCCAGTAAATCATATTTTATTCGTTCCCTTTTTTTATCCTTATATATGCAAGAAATTGGGGATTTGATTTAATGGACTGTTCTATATACCTAACCGAAGTATTTGGTCCCTCAGTGATACCATTCCAAGCTATAAATATAATACTGATGGGAGGGGTACAGATACATATCTCAGATAGGGTCGTCCCTGTCTGCAGGCATTACTTTACTGCATTACTGCAGGCATGCATTACTTACCAATATAGGTATTTTATAGTTGAAGGTGCGAGGATAGGCTAGTGGCCATCCATACCACAATACATGCCTTCATAGGTAATGTAGGTATTCTAGGTAGGTACATGGAGTTCAGTGACAGGGTACTACTGTACTTCTTTATTTCCGTTATCAGTTTAACAACTCACAGCACAGAAGAACGAATTCGAACAAATATAGCGAATGTTTATTATAAATTATACAAGTAACCTGAGGTAGGTACATCACGGAATTGATCTGAAACTGGAAAGATCTAGGTATCCTCCGTTTTCGTGGGATGGTGACAAGTATAAAGAAAATCAGAACCTACACCGAACATTTTTGAATGGTGTTTGAACAGCGTTTTCTCGATATTTTTAAACATAAATTAAAAGCATTACATAAAATGAAAAAAGTTAACGAACGAACAATTGCTGACCGATAACGACAAATAGAACGGTTAAAAACTGTGATGTTAAACTTTTCAAACTGTGCTGTTAACCTTTCAAGCAATCGTGATAGCAATATAAATCGGGAATGGGGATAAATAATATTAAAAGAAAAACGGGAAAATACGGGAGAGCGAGAGCAACGGGTTATAATCAGCAAGAGAACTAAAGTACCAAATAAGACATGCCATATAAACAAGAGCAAAATGTAGCGACGCCTACCGCGGACAAGATAGGCAACCCGCACCGGGTTCAAGCGTTTAATGGTTCTTTCGCACCATTCAACAAATCGCACTAATCTTCGATAATCATTTTATGTTCCGTTTGAGAAGTTGACTATGACAAAATGACGATGTAATATACACCAAAACTATAGCAAAGATGACAGAGTAACATAAAAGCAATGAAATAAACTTTCAAGTCTTCCTCAAGGTAGCTAAGGCGGTACCTTGGGATTTTGGCTGTTGAAGTCGAGGACTTCAACATCGAGTTGGTTTTATGAATCCGGGCTCTCCCCGAGTTGAGGCTCCGCTCGAGGAATTGTGTGACTCCACTGCTCGAGTGATGATTATGAATTCCGTTGGCGTCTGGAGGACTCCTCCAGCGATACTTGAGGCACTTCGAGCCCCAAGTGCCGTTTATGAATCCGGCCCTGAGTGTCTACTGAGTTATGGAACACCCCTTCTCTTCTCTTTCTTTCTAATGATATTCTAATCTTTCCAAAGTATCGTCTGTTTTACTTTTACTTTGCAATGTAGGGAAAAAAATTATGTTTTAAAGTTGAACAACGCGTGCTGAAAAGCGTCTTAGGCAGTGTCTACTAATTTATGGATCACCCCTTCTCTTCTCTTTCTTTCTAATGATATTCTAATCTTTCCAAAGTATCGTCTGTTTTACTTTTACTTTGCAATGTAGGGAAAAAAATTATGTTTTAAAGTTGAACAACGCGTGCTGAAAAGCGTCTTAGGCAGTTGAAAGATTTCTACCTCCTTCAAGCACTGTCTGTACACTGAAGGGGTGGGAACATGCCTGAACAGGCAGGTAGTAGAGTAGGTGACCCTTCAAGGGATTACTTGTATTCGTAGGACTAGTTCATCAAGTTAGGACTTCAGAGTCATCACTAGACCTGATGATCACTAACATTCCTAGTCTCATCAATCACTTTCAGCAGTTTTCAGTGCCTGGAGTGTCACATCATGAAATGCTTTTTGCCTCCTTTAATTTGAGACATTCCAGATTTCCCTCCCAAGTTGTGTCCTATCGAAACTACAATAAGATTTCTGTAGAAAATTTAATTGCTAGAGCCACCCAACTGTCGTGGGATTTGATATTTTGCATGAATGATGTGAATTGTATGGTGCAGCATATAACGTCTTTGATTCAATTACTAGCTGATGAATTCGCTCCACCCAAAACAGTAAAAATTAAACGACCCAAAAATCCATGGTTTTCAGCCTCCATTAAGGAAGCCTTGTCACAGAGAGATAAGCTCTATAAAATTTGGAAAAGAACTCGAAATGAACTTGATTTTCAGGCATTTAAAATTAAAAGAAATAAAGTCAAAAAGTTGATTCGTAATTCGAAATTTCGATACTTCAAACAACTTCTGGATTCTTCACAATCAATGAAAGATCTGTGGTCTAATATTCATAAACTTGGCTTCACCAACAAAAAATCTAGTCCTTCAATTTCTTTAGATTGCAACAAGTTGAATAATCACTTTGCACGTAATTCCACCCTGCCTTTTAACTTCAATGAACCTCCTGTCGGCAGTTGTTCTTTAAATTTTGCATTTCGTAATGTAACATTGGATGAAGTTTTTCATGCCTTTTCCAAGATCACAAGTGATGCCCTAAAGCTGTGTACCCATGACATTTGTGAAGAATCTTCTACCAACAATTTTGCAACACCTTACCCATCTGTATAACTTCTCTCTAACCTCATCAGTATACCCTGATCTGTGGAAATGTGCTAAAGTTGTTCCCATTGGCAAAGTATCTAATCCCTCCTCTGAAAATGATATGCGTCCTATTAGTGTGTTGCCAGCCATTTCAAAGCCTTTGGAATCACTCATGAATAGGCAGGTTTTTGATTATGTAAATTCCAATAAGCTATTGTCTAAATTTCAATCTGGCTTCCGACCAGGTCATAGCTGTACCACTCTTCTAACCCAGCTTGTTGACAGTGTTCATCAGGGCTTTGATGGAGGTCTATGTACATGCCTGGCTCTACTTGATTTCAGCAATGCATTTGGTTCAGTAAATCATGAGTTACTTCTTTTAAAACTTCAGCACTTTTTTGGATTTGAAGAAACTGCCATAAATTTGATTAGATCATATCTCTCTAACAGATCCCAGTACGTTTCAACTAATGACAAATGTTCCGCTATATTACCTTTGACGTGTGGTGTCCCACAGGGCTCTATTATGGGTCCCATACTGTTTGCAATTTTCATCAATGACATACCATCTTGTTTTGTCAACTCAAATTGCCATTTATTTGCTGATGATGTTCAGTCTTTCATTCAATCACCAACTTCTGGTTTGCCTGAGGCTGTTGAGTTGCTGAATGATGATATGAAAAGGGTTGTTGACTGGGCCAATAATAATGCGATAATTGTTAATCCCAGTAAAACTCAATTTATCATCCTTTCCAAAGAATCTATTAAGTCACCCACCGCATTACCAGATCTAAGGATCGATGGTCACACCATAAAGCCTGTGTCAAGTGTCCGTGATCTGGGAATTTTCCTAGATGTACAGCTGTCTTGGAATCGACAAGTCTCTCACATATTGAAAAAGGTTTATAGTTCCCTTTACACTTTACGAAGGTTTAAGAATTTCACTCCCCCTGATTTAAAATTAATCTTAGCAAAATCATTATTAATACCACATTTCACTTACTGCTGTGAATTCTTTTCTCAAAGTTTGTCATCCAAAGAGCTCCATAGATTGCAAGTTTGCTACAATTCAATAGCCAGATATGTATTTGATAAAGGCCGGTATAGCCATATTACTGAATTTTCAGAAAAATTAGTAGGTTGTTCTTTGGAAAACTATTTTAAATTTCGAATTTGTATATTCATATTTAAGCTTTTGTATGGTGAGGGCCCTCCTACACCAGAATACCTAGAGGGCATGTTTGCCTATGGGCGTTCTGGAAGGCTCCATGTCTTGAATGTATCACCCCATCGAACGGTCTCCTTGGGTAATTCCCTTCGTATCGCTGGTGCAAGGATATGGAACGCCCTTCCCATTGCCATCCGTCGTTGCCCTGACTTTTCTGCCTTCCTTTTGCTAGCTGAGAAGCATTTTGCAGCCTGAATTATTTATTTTAACCCACCACAACATTTTTGTTTTCATTATTATGTTTTAGCATACTTTATTTTTGTTTTTAATTATCTATATTTTTTTTTAACTACAAATACCTAACTATCTGAAAAAGAGCTGATTTGTATGTTAATGTAATTTTAATTCTTACACAACTAAAGGCCCACGAGGCTTATGTGTATGCATTTCGTTTGCCAATAAATCTTCTTCTTCTTCTTCATAGTTCATTCTTGTTAAAAATTTCCCTCCATGCCCAAGACGCTTTTTAGCACGCCTACTGTAAGTAAATTCATATTACCTTATAGTTAAGTATACGTCAATGTAACCAGTCATTACCACACCTAGTATAGGTACCACAAATAATTATGAACAACAAAACCACAGATTGCTATACTATTCCTTGTAATACTTATCTCGTTGTAGGGCCTAAAATAGAAATAAAAACGTCCTGAAACGTCGCCAAATCAAAGCATTTTGTGATCCTACTGACCGACCCTCAAGAACCTATATACCTATATATTATATACCTAATATGCGAGGGTTTTCTTGAATTGACCAAACTAGACTTGTGGTTTTTATGTTTTATTTCCCGACGTTTCCACCCAGGGTCTGGGTCCTAATCATGGGATCTACAAAATACAAAACATGAATGTGAAAAATGGGTAAACAGTATATGGCTAACAAAGTATGTCTAGTAACATTTCATAGTAGGTAGGTATACTCTAAGTTTTACTTACAATATTTTCAACAGGCGTGGACTCTTCAATGTCAACTACATTGGTTCTGAATAACTGATAAGAGGTAAAAACATTGCGTCTAATTGGACATGTAAATGGCTATAGGGTGATTCTAAAGGGTACTGCCACGGACATAGGTAGTACAATCTAGGTACCTACTACATTATAGCTAAAAGATACTAAATTATGAATGGTAACATTACTAATTAAAACTTTATAACGAATTGAAGGTGAAATTGAGGTGATGAAAGAGGGAAGTTTGATAAAATTAGCTAGGTACATTGTTTTTATTTTAGTAATTTTGAATAAACAGTTGATAAGCCTTTTATGTCTCTTTTAAAATTGATGCACTTTTCTTCGTTTTACTTATGAACGCTACTTCTTTAACTTTGCGTTTTTCAAATGATGATTCTAATCAACATATTTTCCAATTTTCGTCACTGACTGTGGGGTTATGTTTACTAACAGCTATGTGTTTCGCTTGTACTATGTTTACACATAGTAAACACAGCAAATAAGTCCGTAATTAACCAAATTTTGACCATAGGGCCATGAACCAAAAACTGACCAAATTTTCGAGTTCAATTGCGTGTTCGAAATTTTTTTTAGCGATCTCGTCACACGGCTGTCCCCTCAGTTTTATTAAGGACATGTTCGGCCTCAATGACCAGAATATAGGCACCTAATTTAATGTTATTCTAATCCTAATTAATGTAATCTTTGAAAACTCGCTCTACTAGTCATGCTGTGAGTGATTTTTTTTTTCTTTATTTCTAAAGAAAATCCGAGATTTTATTGAAAAACCACGCTTTTCACCATTAAACCATGATTTTCTCCCGCGCTTAGAAAAAAAGTAAAAGTAAAATTAACTCTACTATTTAGTATTAAATGAAAGAGTTTTTGTGAAAGTTGACGGTCTCTATGATTAATTTCGAAAGAGTGACCAATTTTTAAACAAGTTTTAAAATTCCCGATTTATAAAACAGTTGGTTTTTAATAAATGAGTCTGAATCGTGTTACAAAAATATGAACAAATTATCTGTCTTGTAGAAAATTCAATGCTGAATACCAACATAAGGGAGAAAGAGGAAATGGTACAAACCATAGCTTCGTTCTCAGTGCGCGTTCTGACAGTTGTCGAACTCATCAGAACTGGGAATGAAATCCCGGGGCGTTCCGGAACTTGTGGAACTGGAACTTGGAAGTGGAATAACCCGTGTTGTTGTTTGTAACCTCACTCAACTCGTGTTACCTTCTGCAACACGTTTAATTTGCATGCTGCTGGTGCTCCTTTTCCGAATATTTAGTGCCAGTGAAACAATAATATTACTCATTAAAGGTCCACGGCAATAACAAATTTTCCACATTTTCCATTCTTCCACGACGACCAAAAATCTTCTTCTTTTTCCGCGGCAACCAAAGCCAAAGAGAGCGTATTGTTTACTCCACAAGCTCCGAAAAATAGTGAAATGCGCATGCGTTAACTACGTCTTTACGTTCGAGTTCTGACAGTTCCGAAAAAAATCGGGGACTGCAAAACCGTTCGGAACTGGGTCAAACGACGAACTCGGCAGAACCGTTCCGAACTGGCAGAACGCACACTGAGAACGAAGCTCATAAGTTGAGAAATAGTGATTCTATAAAGTGAAATCGGGATTCATCGTAAAAACACGTAAAAAATCATAACTTTTGAGCGTGATTAATTTCTCGTGGACTAACCGTCCGATCTCTCTCAAATTTGAAAGTTAATTGGGAAATAAAGATTGATTGCACCATATGAGTTTCATCGCGATCTTATCATTAGTTAAGCTGCGCATGCGCAATATTAAATCCTTGTACCAATCATGACCATCAGTTTTAATCTGATTTCAATAAAATTGTCTCACTAAAGCTTTCAAGATTATTTAAGACATATCAATGATCTATACGTTCAGGCAGAGTTGGGCAAAATCTTACTCATGAGTATGATTAAGATTTTTAATCACAGGAATACGTTTCTGTGATTACGAATAAGATTAAATTCGTAATTACACGTAAGAGTATGATTAAAATCGTAATCACAGAGTATGATTAAGAACAAATTCTTAATCACAGAAACCCATGATTAATTACAGATTATTAATCATAGGAAATTTTTAGAAAATCCTAGGAATCGGCAAATAATTATGGGCAAATTTTGAAAAACCTCAGAAATTGTTTAGTTATCACATCAATAGGCTATTGATCACAGAAATCAGTAAATAAATACAAAAAGCTGTAATTAATCACAGAAATCTGTGATTAATCATAGGAAAATTGAGATTATTCACAGGAATCTGTGATTAATCATGAGAAAATTGTGAGAAATCTCAGAAATCTGTGATCAACGCCAGAAATCTGTGATTAATAATGGATTTGTATGATTAAGAATTTATTCTTCGAGGGAATTTTCGTAGAAAAGGAAGACGCTATTGCAATGGCTGCAAAATGGTCCTTCCAGACAATAACTCTCCTAGGGATTAAGATAAAAAATTCTTTCTTCTGAAAAAAGAAACAGCTTTCCAAACGAAAGGACGAGTTCGTTGGCCAGCATTTTTTTTAGCAAATTAAATTGGTCAAATAAAAAAAAAGTGTTAAAAATTACTAAAACCAGCTAAAAACGAATAAAAATCGGTAAATTTATATTTTTCAGCAGAATTTCAGTCAAAAGAAGTTTATCAACGATGAACTAGAACATTACAAAATGTATGCACAAAGTATGCTGAACAATGTACTTAAATGTCATTAACACTTGCCAAAAAATAGATAAAAACTGCAAAAAATCTAACAAACCAAAACTTCAAGTTTTTTTGCCGTAAAACTGGTGGTTAACAATTTTTCTTCACTCAAAGTACCCAAAATACAAAACAACGAAACATAATGTAGTACGATAATTTACGAAAATTCGCTCATACAATCATGCTGCATGACTGGAACTTTTAAATCAACATGAGTATACGGGGTGTCTCGACTTAAGTAGGTAAGACTTTAGTGATCGATTCTACAAGTAATTTGCAACAAAAAGTGCCTGTTGGACTTTTTCTTTTAGAGGCTTCGTTTCTGAGTTATTTCTTTTTCAAGATTTTTTTTCGTGTTTTCAACCTTACATCACAAAAACAGCTCTAACTCCCCAATTTGTCGAGTTTTCTCAAATCTAAGGATACCGTTGGAAAGAGCGTTAAATTTCCTATTATTCTGATGTAAATTTCAATTTTTTTGATTAGTTCTAGTTAGTGAAAAAAATAGCCAAAGGTTAACATTTGAAAAAAATGTTAAAACTGTTGATTTTTCTTCGTTTTTCTGCTCCTCAGTATGGAAGTTTTTCAACAAGCGCTTTCCGGGAAAAACTTTCTCAACCTGTCAGCTTTCCAACGGTTTACCAAAAAAAATTTTTTTTATAGGGAAGTTTTGGGAGAAAATAGCGTTTGAATGACAAAAAAACGTGATTTTGTCGGTCGAAATCGACGGTTTTTTTTTTTTTTTTTTTTTTTTTTTTTTTTTTTAATATTTCACTATGCACAGCTGTATTCGATGATAATAAACCATAAAAATAGTAGTGTCTCTACCTAACTCATCTTCCACCTGCCTCATCTTCCTGAGCAAAATTAGATAATTATCGGAGGAGCAGGCAGAATAATACGATAATACGATCGGCTACCTCAGTCAATTGTGCTTCAAAATTATTCCTCGGATACTTATCTTTCATTTGAGTAGGTACCTAATAATACGGGGTGGGTTGGCAATGAAAATGCTGTTGTGTATCAGAGATCGCTCGTGTTATAAAAAAATAATAATTACTTCTTAAAAATAAAATAAATAAATAAAAAAATCAAAGCAGGTTCTCAAAGTGCTTCCCTCCTTCCTATATGCGTTGGTGGCATCTCTTCCTCGCGGATCGTGTGACGTTACGTAAGGTATGTGCATTCTGCATACAGGAAGGAGGGAGACACTTTGAAAACCTGCTTTTTTTTTTTTTTTTTTTTAAGAAATAATAGGTAATTTTTTTTTATAACGCGAGCGATCTCTGATACACAACAGCATTTTCATTGGTAATCCACTCTGTATTATTAGGTACCCACTCAAATAAAAGATAAGTATCCGAGGAATAATTTTGAAGCACAATTGACTGAGGTAGCCGATCGTATTATCGTATTTTTCCGCCTGCCCCTTCGATAATTATCTAATTTTGCTCAAGTAGATGGGGCAGGTGGAAGATGAGTTAGGTAGAGCCACTATTATTTCTTTGGTTTATTATCGTCGAATACAGCTGTGCATAATGAAATTTAAAAAAAAAAAAAAAAAAAAAAAAAAAAAAAAAAAAAAAAAAAGTCGATTTTGACAAACAAAATCACGTTTTTTGTCATTCGAACGCTATTTTTTCCCGAAACTTCCCTATAAAAAAATTTTTTTTTAGTAAACCGTTGGAAAGCTGACAGATTAAGAAAGTTTTTCCCAAAGAGCGCTTGCTGAAAAATTTCCACACTGAGGAGCAGAAAAACGAAGAAAAATCAACAATTTTTACATTTTTTTCAAATGTTAAACTTTGGGCCATTTTTTCACTAATTAGAACTAAGTAATAAAAAAAATTGGAATTTACATTAGAAAGATAGAAAATTTAACACTCTTTTCAACGGTATCCTTAGATTTGAGAAAACCCGAAAAATTAGGGAGTTAGAGCTGTTTTTGTGATGTAAGGTCGAAAACACGAAAAAAATCTTAGAAAAGAAATAACTTGGAAACGAAGCCTCTAAAAGAAAAAGTCCAAAAGGCACTTTTTGTTGCAAATTATTTGTAAAATTGATCCCTGAAGGCTTACCTACTTAAGTCGAGACACCCTGTATAGCTGCACCTTGAAAGGCGAATGTTTGTTATCGTAAATAATGAAACGAAATTGCTAAAAAAAAAAAAATCACGTCAATAAAATATTAGTCACCGAGAACTGATTATTTATTGATTAGGTGCGTGAAACCTGACAACTTGACAGAAGGAATTGACTAAAGGAATGAGGAATGAAGTAGGCTAGTAAAAGTAAAAGGTAATTTCTGGCGGTATCTTATCAATCTTTCCAACACTCGACGGTATATTGAAACGTAACATTGAATCACGGTTATCTCCTGTATGCCTCGCCAAACCTCTTTGATCTGGACAGGTCAGCACACTTGGGAGGTGAATGCGCTGATACTGACAAGGGGACGACGATGAACCGATCGCCGGCTTCAACCACATTTTAGGACGTCCCTCTGAAGCTATGTCTTATAGGTAAGGCTTCGTAAATAAGAGGGATGCCTATTGAAATTGATCCAGGGGGTGTGGGAGAACCTAAGCATGATAAAAACGTCTGCCAAGTTGGGTGTGGCACATAGCTTACCCGTTTATGTATTATGAATGCATTGAACAGTTTTAAATGATCTTGGAAAATTCCACAGCGGAGAAGAATAAATCAAGAAGTAGCGTAAAGCGTCAAAATTAGTCTATTAAGAAATGAAAAAAATATAATCAACGAAATTTACGTTTGCGCATGCGCAGAATGAACTGATGAGTTGAGGACAATGAAATAGGTACAGAACCATCTACAACCTAACCGGCGCATTCACTGAGGAATTCACATTGGCGCATGCGTAGTAGCTATTAATGGTACAATAATGTTGAAATTGATTTGGGGTAATCAAATCGTCTTCACTCAAGTATCATCCAAATTTAAGCGAAATCAAACGACTAGGGTGTGAAATAATGGAGCAAAATGAAATTTATGCGCAGAGTAGTTTTGATTTGGCAACAATGAAACTGACAGGGGACCGTCTACCCCCTAGCTCGCACATTCCCTGAAAATCTCATCCAGATCGGATGAAAACTGTGGAAAATAAGCTTGTTACAAGGATTTCATATTAGCGCATGCGCAGTAGCTATTGAGTCAGGAACGGTGAACTGATCGGGGACCATCATACCCTAGCCCGCACATTCCCTTGGAACGTCTAGAAACGAATCATGAAATCTGGAGCCTCCCCAGATCAGCTGAGTGAGATACGGAACTAAGCTCTTGGCTATTCAACGTATGACGCTGTAATTTGAATTGGAGCGTGTTCCACGTTCCTCTGATGCTCAGCCGGGGCTCAAGGTGAAAGCAAAAGGGGGTCTGGGGTCTCCCTAAGCGCAGCGCCGAGTTCTCTCGTTCAATTACTATTTCACCATCTATATCTATAAAAGAGGATGTATGTATGTATGTATGTTGCCTATAGACTCCGAAACCGCTCGACAGATTGTAATGAAACTTTCAGGTATTATTAGGCATGATTCAAGGATTGTTCCTGTAAAGTTTGGTGCAAATCCGTTCAAAGGGCTCTGACCCAGAGGGCATAAAAGGGTGCAGTGTCAGGTTTTAGAAATTTATTGTTTACAAAATTAACTACCCAAGCCAAGACCGAAGGAGGAGGAGGAGGAGGGAGGAGGAGGAGGGAGGAGGAGGAGGGAGGAGGAGGAGGGAGGAGGATGAGGGAGGAAGAGGAGGGAGGGGGAGGAGGAGGAGGAGGAAGAGGAGGGAGGAGGAGTGAGAGAGGAGGAGGATGAGGAGGAGGAGGAGGAGGAGTGAGGGAGGAGGAGGAGGAAGAGGAGGGAGGAGGAGTGAGAGGAGGAGGGAGGAGGAGTGAGAGAGGAGGAGGATGAGGAGGAGGGAGGAGGAGGAGGGACGAAGAGGAGGAGGGAGGAGGAGTGAGAGAGGAGGAGGATGAGGAGGAGGGAGGAGGATGAGGGACGAAGAGGTGGGAGGAGGAGGAGGAGGAGGAGGAGGAGGAGGGAGGAGGAGGAGGAGGAGGAGGATGAGGAGGAGGGAGAAACCAAAGGCAGAATCCAAAGGCTAAGCTTCCGTCCATCCAATCACCTCTTAATAACAGTTTAAAATTACGATCAATAAACAAATTTAATTTGGGCGCAGCAACGCGCGGGGGGGAACGCTAGTTAAAAATAATGAACGAAAATAAAAGTTCCAGTCATGCAGCATAATCGTATGAGCGAATTTTTGTAAATTATCATATATTAAACTGTTTTGAAATTTGAGATTTTTGAGAGCAAGGAAATTGTTAACTATTAATTTCATGACAAAAAACGTATTCTAAATAATAACCTCCAATTCAAATAGAGGTTTTGAATTTTTAGCTTTTTTTAAAAGTTTTTATCGATTATTAATAAATTTTAATGAATTTTAAGTACATTTTTCAGCATAATTTTGTACATATATTTTTGATTGTTCTATTTTCTAGTTAAAACTTAATTTGAGCAATAGTCTACCAAAAAATATATATTTAACGATATTTAGCCGTTTTTCTCCAGTTTTAGTGATTGTTGTAGTACATTTTTTGAAATTTACCCAATTTATTGTGCTCAAAAAATTGTGGCCAACACACTCATCCCTTTGCATGCGTATGAGTTGGGGTTATTAGCAGTCGTGAAGTGATCCTCTTCTATAGCCAGTGGGCAAACTTTACATCTGCGCTTGCCACAAGGATGCAAACCCCTTGAAGGTGGCGCCGTCCTATCTGCATGCAAAGGGTCAGCAGATTGCCAGACTCCAATGTGTGTGTATCAGTTGTTGTGCAAAGAATGTCCTGCCTTCTACGTGGGAAAAGCGGAGACAGCACTTAACTTGCGGGTTAAGGCTGTTCAAACCCTCCTTCAGGAGGTTTTATTATCATAACATTTTAAGTAGTTGATCAATTTTCACACTCCAAAGCTTGATTAGTTCAATTTCGTTTGTAGTTATTCCTCGAGGAAAGAAAATTTTAAACTGAATTTAAATTGTATGAAAATAGTCAAGATTTCATGGTTTTTTAACACTTTCTCAGGCATTTGTGGACCGATTTGCATGATTTAAATCACGCTGGAGTCTATTTTCCATCCTCTGTCCGCTCCACAAAAGAAAACGGTCAATTTACGAGTTTGGAAAATAGGTAAAACTGGAGCTGCAAACTGCGCCCCTAGCGGATTTATCTCAAACTGCTAGGACGTGGCGGGGAAAGCCTATCCCCCACTCTGCTCCCGAAGGCCGGGCGACCGCCCCCTCGATCGTCTCCCTCCCCCCCTAACTGCTCCCATTAGGTTAGCATCACCATGGCAACAGGGTGATTTTTTGTAGAACTGGAGTAAAAAAATGAAGTACAGCCTAATTCCGCCTTCCTCAACAACCGACTAACCTTCCTAGACTTCTGTTTTACTTTCCCAACATCCCAACAGAGTGGAAAGTAATGTCCACTTTTACTTTCTCAGCATCCCAATAGAGTGTAAAGTAATGTCCATTTTTACGTTCCCAACATCCCAACAGAGTGGAAAGTAATGTCCATTTTTACTTTCCCAACATCCCAACAGAGTGGAAAGTAATGTCCATTATTACGTTCCCAACATCCCAATAGAGTGGAAAGTAATGTCCATTTTATACGTTCCCAACATCCCAACAGAGTGGAAAGTAATGTCCATTTTTACGTTCCCAACATCCCAACAGAGTGGAAAGTACTGTCCACTTTTAATATCCCAACAGAGTGGAAAGTAATGTCCATTTTCACTTTTCCATCATCCCAACAGAGTGTAAAGTAATGTCTACAACTTTGACATGTCCATGATCTATCGTTTTTCCCCTCAAGGGAGAAATTTATATATGGGTCATTCTCACTGAAAAGGGCAGTTCTGAGTTCAAGTTTTTTTAAGTAACTTGTTAGTACCTACCCGGCTCATTAAAAAATTTAGTCCAACTGTCAATTCCGAGAACTCTACTACAAAAAAAGGCCATTAATTTTTCAACTTGGAAAGTGCTAGGTTATAACTAAAATCATCGTTTTTACCAAAAAGTAACCAAAGGATCTTAGTAACCTAGGCTTTTAGTTGCGATGTGTTCTTCGACGTTTCAGATGTTTTCGATTTCTTAATAATAAGAATACCTTTGGGACATCAAGAGGTGAATGAAATGACGAGCAATTTGAAAAGCAGGCCCGTAAAGAGCTAAATTAAAACAACAGACAACAAATTCATAGTAAAAGCAAACAGCATACAGATAAAACACGGCTAAAGCATGTTCCATGTTTCTTGAATTTTAGCCGAAGGATCTACGCAGTAACCATCCGGGGGTCCAGGGGGCTTGTCCTCTGGCGAGGCCCGAAGGGCCGAGTTTTAACGATTTCTTTCTATTGAAATTGCTCAAATTTCAATACAATTTAACATTTAATAGTAGGTAATTAGAGAAAATTTGCTCATACGATGATGCTGCATGACTGGAATTTTTTACTTTCATAAATTATGTTCCTCCTTCTAAAATTGGCTAGAAAACCAATTTTTATTCATAAAAAAAATCAAATAGATGGTCATCATTGGAAAGCATATGGAATTCCATTTCGGCATAAACAATTTAAAAAATTTGTGAGTTGCTTGAAACCGTGCCAGAAAAATTGGAATTTCGCGAGTTTCAGAAATCGGCGACAATTCACTGTGCTCGCTCGAAAAGTGTTTCTAAATTGTACATGCTACTGACGGGAAACACTTCCTTAGTACTACAGTTTTCCGAATTAAAAAAAAAAAAAAAAAATTTCCACCATGTGAAATAAAATGAGCATAAGAATCTGTTACCACTAAAATAGTTCATTTCAAATGATAAAAAAGTGCAGAAAAAATAGAATGTTGCAAGCAATTAGTTTAAAACTAACTTCAACTCATGCGGATTAGAAGAGAACTCATGAGAATTAGAAGAAGAAGAAATTCAACTTTAAATTGAATAATGTTTTTGAGCCTCTGTCGTAATTTTTGTTCTTCGATTCCCTGGTGTCCTGGAGCCAGGGCCGAAAATATGTAGTAATTTGAGGAGAAGGTTTGATATTAGATTTTGAAAATTTAGTCCGTTCTGAGTGAGAAAATCTTTGTCTGCCATCTCAAAATTGGTGGAATACGAAATGGCGGCTTAATTTGCCCATTTAAAAGTTTTTCTCTAATAATAACTAAACCGTACATCCTACAGAAACTTTTATACGTAGCAAAGTTGTAGAGAATAAAAAAACAAAACGATTCGATCCCAAAACTCTGAATTACCTCTTAAAATAAGCGAATTACAAACAAGTGAAACTTGGGCTAATTTGGGGCCAGTCCTCTCCGCCCTCCGTCTAGACTTTTGCCCTTCAATATCACTTAGTGGCGTTAATATTGGTCTTATTTCTGTCTGCCAAAGCTCATTCTACTCAAGATTAAATACTTTCCAAAGTTCGCTTCAAAAAGTTTTTGCTCAGACCGTTTCTCATTGAAGTACAAAGTAAAATGCCGTTTTTGCTAACTTTATGTGTAAAATGGCACAAAATTCAATAGTTCGACTGTAAGTCCATAGGGAAAGGTCTCAGCTAAACTATGCTCGATGCAAACCTTGGAAAGTATTTAATCTTCAGCAGAATGAGCTTTAGAAGACTGAAATCAGACCAATATTAATGCCACTAAGTGATTTTGAAGGGAAAAAGTCTCGACGGGGGGGGGGGGGGGGGGGGGGGGGGGGGGGGGGAGAAGAGAGGACTAGCCCAAAACTAGCCCGATTTTCAATTGTTTATAATTCGCTTATTTTGAAAGATAATTCAGAGTTTTGGGATAAAATCTTTTTTTTATGCTCTATAACTTTTCTACGTATAAAAAATTCTGTAGGCTGTATGGTTCAGTTATTATTAGAGAAAAAACTTTAAAATGGGCAAATTAACCAATCTTTATGAGGCCGCCATTTTGTATTCCACCAATTTTGAGATGGCAGACAAAGTTTTCTCACTCAGAACGGACCAAACTTTCAAAATCTTATCTCAAACCTTCTCCTCAAATTACTACCTATTTTCGGCCCTGGCTCCTGGACAATCTGTGATCTATTTTTTGATCCTGATAGTGAAATAAACTTTTCCCGTGCTCTCAATTAACCACATCCTACGATTTTCTTCTCCGCAAAGTGGGATGATTCAATGAAGATATTCATAAATGAGCAGTGGGGAACGAATTTGTAAGTGTAGTGGTCGATCTTGCATTTGATTTTGTTTTTTAAAACGATGTTAGATTGTTTCGCAGATGTTACATATTCGATTGACATATTTATGATGACCGCTGAATCAATTCTCCTCCGTTTTTTATTGAAATAAAATTGACAGTTGGATTCAAAGGCCAGTTCTCGTTTGAACCTGTGGATAAACATTCTTAACATTTGATTGTCCGTCCTAGAGCTCGCACTAAATATCCAGCAACATACTCAACTATTTCCAAAACCAAATCGGAAAAACTGTTTCTTGTAACTCGGGACAGTCGTCATTGTCGTATTCTTCTCGTAAAACTCTGGAATCCACCATACTCGATTTAGGAGTAGATAAATTGATACTTTCTTTTATATAATTTTTTCATATAACTTTCTTTAGTATAATCTTAAGCAAATCAATTTTGTTCAGTGGTAACGGCATTTCCTCTGTAGGCATCACTTTCATGTAATTGTTTGTGAATAATTAATTTTCTGAAAAAAATGGCAAAATTCATAGGCACTCGGATTATCATTTTTTCCTCCTCTCCTTCTCATGTAACCAAAAAATCTCTACAGATGGTCCCGGCTAACATTATGCCTGGGTGTGTATTTTAAAACTTTCTCATGTTTTACCAATCTATCGCACAAAGTTCTCACTGCTGATGGAAATCAGGAAACCAATGAAACCAGTTTTCTGGGATTCCTTCTGCGCCAGTTTCCCACTTTTTTCTCTCAAGGATCTGATGTAATTCTCTGCCTTCTCAAGCTTGCAAAAAATGTCACCCTCATTATTTTCATTGATGGCTTGTTTTGAATTATTTTCTTTGATGCTTCTAGAGTTTAAAACATCAATGAAATCATTGATGATTTTGATGAAATCAACAGTACCCTCACACTCCTCAAAGCCCGAAATCTGCTTTACCTTACAATATTTTATGTCGTCTGCCACATTTCTGCTCAGTAATTGGTGTGATAAATTTACTTTCATTTTCTGGTTTTAAAGTTGACATGTTGTTTTTTAATTTTGGTCCCTAAGTTCAGTCCTTCCATTTTCCCGTAGCTGCAGCAGCTCTGCGAAAGATTCCCATCCAATAACTCTCCCGTCCGAGTCCATTAGCTCCCGCAAGTTGTGGAGGGAATAGTGAACCACCTTTTGCATATGGCATGGGTAAAAAGTATCCATGGAAGTTGCAGATTTAATATAGGTGGGGTTAAAAGGAGTAGGCCATTCTGACACATATTGGTTTTAGTCATCTTTTTAAATTTAATTGCATTATATTATTTATGTTTATTATTATCTATAATCATTATTTTTTATCTTTTGGTATAGATGTACTAAACTTTTGATGGGATATCTTTTCTTTTTGATGACGAGTTTTTGTGATGGCGCGTGATGGTACCTACTATTTACGCGATTCTTAACCGATTTTGATGATTCTCGTTTTGTTCGATTATTTTACTAGTCTGGGCGAAGAATTGAATTTTCTGAGAAACTTTTCTCAGTAATTAAATTGCAGTGTTGGGGAGGGGAAATTACCGATACACCGTGATACTTTCAACCAATTTGTACAAACAGTTCTGCTCGTAACATATTGATGTCCAGTAATAATCACGATCTATTCGCTATTTCATGTATTTCATTCGCAGAACCATGTACAACCCATTCGTAGGGACGTCCCTGTAATGCTTGCATTACTTACCAATAAGTTTTTTGTATGAAAAGCTGAAGTATGTAAAGTTAACCAAACCCTATCATTTATGTGCTTACGAAGAGCCCTGTCCATAAGGGGATTGTGCGGGTAAGCTCCCAGATGGTTGCCAAATGGATTGGACAAGAAGCCGATAGGAATTAAAAAAAAAAAAAAAAAAAGAATTGCATTGAGGTTTCCCCTCAGTCGGATGCGGGGTGAGGTCGTAGTCGTTCCCCTATGACGTCATTAAGTTCTCTTTATATATATATTTTAGGCCACTTCCCATCTTCCAATACCTTCCAGATCCCCCCCCCCCCCCTGGATCTTCCTTTTTAATAAAATATCGGCATAATCTTCTAATGGATTAAAATAAAATACTTGGAACTGCCCATTACGTCTGTCGAGTTGGTGGGAGTGACACGTCAATCATCTCCATAACATGATTGTATAGATCATTGAAATGTTTTAGAAAACCTCAAGAGATACTGTGGTGGATTCCTAGGGTTGGGTGGAATGTAAAACGGAATGTAAAATGTGAACCTCATAGAGTACCTACCTATTTGTTCTCTAAACTTACGCATTCGTAGAAATCGTATGATTGAAACTACACAGACATACAGTCATGATTAAATTCATCTGGGCGGTCAAATCGCCTCTTCCGTACTTACTAGCATCCAGATTTAAGCAAAATTGGTGATATGCAACGAGGCAATGTTTGATAGACTTTACGTTTGCACATGCACAGAACCATCAGTGAATTGGGGACTGTTAAGTCCATTAGATACCATCTACAGCATCTGTAGAAGTCATGTTTGTTACAGCTAATTTAGTATCAGCAGTAATAATGATACGATTGTAATGGAACTTTAGTAGGGCAATCAAACCGTCGTTTCCCAGCAACCCTCAGAATATGAAAGTGATCGGATGAATAGACCATCTCATGTTTGATGGATGTATACGCTGCACAGAGTGAAGTATTGATTAATGAGCAACAAAACTAAGGGGACCATCTGCCGTCTAACCGGTACATTTCCTGAAAACCTTATCAAACTCTGTTGGAAACTGCAAAAATTAAGCTAAGGGACTAACCTTCACAACCCTCAAATATTTCATCAAAATCGGACTAAAGCCGAAATTGGTATGGGCAGGGAACCAAAATTGATCCGCAAGTTGTGATACAAAAAAAAGTTCCAATCATGAACATGATCGTATGAGCCTTTTTTTTCTCTTTTTTTTTTTTTTTTTTTTTTTTGAATTACATTTAGGTTGAATTAATTACCGATTTGAGCACTTTTTATGCAATGTGATCGTTAACACACGCATGCATGTGATGGTTAACTATCTATACGTTTCTCGGCAAAAAAATTTCTAAATAATATTCAGCTCTAAAAATAAATTGTTGGATTCTTGCAATTATTTATAGTTTTTAAATGACACTAATTACTATTGCTGTGAGATTTCAGCGGATTTTCGTAAAAAATGAAGCAATTGCCATTGCTTCCAATCATTTTCGAAAATTTTCTTAATTTTGAGGCATTCTGAAACGGATCTTAGGGTTTAGCGATATGTACGCCGTTTAAACGCGAGAAAAAATATAATACATACCTATAGCAAATCCAAATTGAATTCGACATTGTTGTCCAAATAGATTTCGATATTCTTCCATCGAACTTAATCAAGTCTAAATAGATCTCGAAATTTTTCCGAATAGAAATGGACATCTTCCTAATAGGTTTCGACACCTTCCGAAAAGGTTTCAACATTTTACAAATAAATTTGGGCATGGTGTGAATCTGAGAAGAAATCTCCCCGAAAAACCATGTCACTCTATAATTTAGGAGAGCGTCTAAATGGTAGATTATGGATTGAAAAGGTATTGCATTCCAATTCAAGAATGTAGGAGTTTGTTTTTGTTTCCAGAATGTAGGTATTGGCAATTTGTATGTTATAGGGTGTCACAGTTGTTGTTCCTTACTTTTATATTTGGAAAATGTCGAAACCTGTTTAGAAAATGTCGAAACCTAGAAACTGTTCATCATGCCATTTTGAAGGTGTACATTTCTAATTGGAAAATGTCGAAGTCGATTTGGAAATGCTATGTAAGATGTAATGTGTATGTATTTATGTGCCAAACTATAGCTCCTCAAAGGGTTGAGATAAAATTGCCATCCTTGCGATGAAAAAATTCGAGAATTTTGCTTTAAAATGGTTAAAAATGCTAGTAATGGTTGAATTTTTATTTTTGCAGACTTTTAATCAAACAAAGTTTGCCTATCAACAATGGACTGGAACATTATTATATTATCAAAAAAATTAGGAAGGAAAACGTACTTAAATTTCATTAATATTTGTTTTTAAAAAAATTGTTAAAAACTGCGCAAAAAGACAAAAGTTCTAAACTTTATTTTGAGTCGCAGAATATTTAATAAAGAAAGACGCAAAAAGTTAATAAATCTTTACTGATAAATACTATGAACCTATGTATGAAAAGAATGATGACTTTCTTTTTTTAGCATTCCTATTATAATGAAGAAACCTTTTTTTTCTTAACTACAGTCACAAAAACCGATCATTTTATTTGAAAGTAATGCACTCGCTTTTTCCACGATGGTTTAGAAAAAATAAAAACAAAAACTCTAGGACTGCCGGTTGCCGGCGAGGGGGGTTGGGCCGGGGTTGGCCGGCGGTTTATCGGTGTGGCTTTATGGGCATGGATGGGTGGGGGAGATATCAACTTCCCCTCTTGCTGACTGCCGCTGGCGCTGCCAGTTGAGCTACCATTGAACTGAGTCGGCAACCCGCAATCATCAGAGCGCTCTCTCGGGCTAAGACGAGCGAGGGCCTCGCGTTTGCACAGCCTTAATAACCATAGATAGATCATCAGTAGTAGTTATGAAAAAAAAAAAAAAAAAAAAAAAAAGCCAGTAAGCCGCCATGCCTCGTCGCATGATGCTACATTTGATTACTGCTATGGTATGAAGGTATTGAAGAAAATGAGAACCCACAGAGAATAAATTAATGCTGCTTCAGTCAGAGAGGGCTCACTCGAATGTTTTGGGCGCGTATGATCCTCCAGGGTTGAACATCAGACGTTAACTGGGCATCCACGCTTCTCCATGACAAGATATTCTCACCAATTTACAAAATCATCTCGTAGTTTGAGAAAGGCATAAGCCGAAATATAAAAATTAAAATTAGTTCCATGTTGTCAATTGCTGTTTTTCCTTAAAAATTGTTTGAATATATATGTTATATCTACCTGGTAAAAATCCTTCAGCACTTTCAACCAACTGTCATTACCACATGATAAGGGCCCAGCCCCTGGGTAGAAACGTTGTGGATTATGTTAAATAAAACATGAAGAAAACTATTCAAGGTCTAGTTTGGGCAACTCAACACATGAAAAAGCGTTAAACTCAAGGATTCGTTTCAGAATGCCTCAAAACGGATTTCAATGAAGACATTTTTCAAAAATTTTCATTTTAAAATTTTCCGAGGCATTGCAATAGCTTCATTTTCTACGAAAATTCGCTAATGGTCGTGCTTGAAAGAGATTAAAGAATACAAAAAGATCCCTGTGATAAAAAGCAAACTAGTTCCCGCATCAATAGTTCCATGTATAAATACTCATAAATTGTAAGGTACGTACCGTTTCGGACCGGCTTCAAGAGGGTCTGGAGCATTCTTGTGCCTCGCATCGCCCCTCCTCAATACCATGTTATGAGACGTTCACTGAGCTGAAATCGAAAAATGACACATTAAATAGAAATAATACGCACAAAACAAACAATACCGGTGTAATTATTTCAATAGTAATTCTTCAAAAATAGATATAATCAAGCAAAATCAGCTTCGTCTTAAAGGGTGTATCGATGAGGACGATGGGGTTAATTTCTCAGGGAACGGACAGAGTGGAGCTCTGCTATAAGAGAGCCGATAAAAGCTGCGAGAAAGCGACGAAAACACATTGCTAGACAGATAGGGGAAGCCATTCACTTGACGTTGGGTACACAACATGTCCCGCTGTGCGCGCCCCTACCGAGTAGAATTGTAACTAGTCTTTTCGCACGAATAGGTTCTGTTGAATAAATTGGCGCCTCAATTTTTATTAATCTATGTCCGCTGCTATAATATAGATTAGTTGGACAAATAGATCAGAACGATTTGTGTAGTTTGGTGGTCTGGATGCTCACAAGTTCGCATCTCAAAAATACATAACATCAAGTAGTTAATCCCTTAGCAAAGATTCAGATCAGTTGGATGAATAAATCAGAATGATTTGTTTAGTTAGGTGGTCTGGATGCTCGCAAGCTCGCATCTCAAAAATACATAACATCAAGTAGTCAAACTCTTAGTAAAAATTCAAATTAGTTGGACAAATAGATCAGAATGATTTGCATAGTTTCGTGGTCTGGATGCTCGCAAGCTCGCATCTCAAGAATCCATAACATCAAGTAGTCAATCCCTTGGTAAAACACAGATGGTACCTATACATAACAACGTGCTTTTAACGTGAACAACCCCTTTAAACCACAGTTACAATCAGAAATATTTATTCATGAACCAATTGTGTTTGGTAAGTACAGAATGCGTCATATTATAAAAAATATTACAAAAGGTCCAGTATCTACTCTATATCCAGGTTCTATTCGGTGTGACTAATCTAAACATGATGAATAATACAGTAATAACACAGGAAATGACACAATAACACAGGAATACTATAAACTATATCATATAAACACACTAATTTAAAGTATTAGCAATAAGGTAGCAATGAAGGGCTGAAATATTAAAAAATCGAGATCGCAAGAACTTTCAAGGTAACAGTAATGATTTTTTGGTTTACATGGGTAGAAGTCAGATCTTAGAAGGGCGAGAACTTAGAAAAATACACTGCCAAGGAAATGGCACATGAGCTGCCTCGTGACCTTCACAGTACGTCACCATTAAATTCCAGGAAACTAGAAACGACCGGTTCTGGCACCAGGGAATTAATAAGGTGGGAAATTGGAAGCTGAATGGTACATATAATAAATGAAATTAATAAGGAAAATTTTGATTTTAATATGGGACCATCCAGGATGTAGTCCGCATGTTCCCTGAAAATTTCGTCTAAATCGGCTACCGTTGATTTGATCATGACGGAACTGATAGGAGACCATGTAGAGCTATACCCGCACGATCCCTAAAAATTTGAAGAAAATCGCATCAAAATTGTGGA
Source organism: Adelphocoris suturalis (assembly GCA_030762985.1). Taxonomy (NCBI): domain Eukaryota; kingdom Metazoa; phylum Arthropoda; class Insecta; order Hemiptera; family Miridae; genus Adelphocoris; species Adelphocoris suturalis. The sequence goes on from CM061044.1 coordinate 71,481,691, forward strand.
AATTACGGCTGTTGCAAGGACCGTAACAAGAATATTTCGTTCACGCATGCGCAGAGCGTACCGCTAATGCAATTATGATGATTGTCTTATGGGACCTCAAGGGACCTTACCCACATCATCCCTGAAAATCTGACCGAAATCCGTTCAACATTGACCGAGTTAAGGCCGTATCACACTAGCATTTTTTCCGCATTTTTTCTGCGTTTTTAACGCAAAAACGTGAAGAAGAAGAAGTGCGTTTTTCCAAGGTCAGCTTTTTCGACAATTGCGCATCCTGGCGGAGCGTTTTTAAACTCACTTGGGAAAATTAGAACACGTTCTAATTTGTACCTTGACGCAAGAAAAATGCTAAACATAACCCTTGGGGAGGTTACAATTCAATGAAAAACCCCTAGGAGCCCTAACCTGACAGATTTAATAAAAACGCATTCCGCCAGAATGCGCTGTTTTTGCAGTTATTCCTCTTCAACATTCACTACTGAACTTGAAAAAACGCAGTTTGCCTTCTTCACGTTTCAGCGTTTAAAACGCAGAAAAAATGCGAAAAAAATGCAAGTGTGATACGGCCTTTATGACCGTCACAAGGAATTCACGTTAGCGCCTGCGCAGAAGCTACCGTTGATTCGATCATGATGAAGTTGATAGGAGACCATCTAGAGCTTAACCCGCACGATCCCTGAAAATTTGGTTAAAATCGGATCAAAATTGAGGAAGTTATGGGTGTTACAAGGAAATGTGGACGGACAGACAGACAGACACGGAACCAAATTTGTTCAGGAGGCTCTGAAACGCAAAATGCGAGTGGAAATTTTGATTTTGGAGCAAAAATTTTTTTTTCATTTCGAAAGTGAAAACAAAGCTTCCGCTGCCTTGCAGTCTCGGAAGCAATATATACATTTAAAACTCGGCCCTTCGGACCCCCCGGTTGCTTTCCGCTTTGAGCCTTCGGCTAAAATGCTAAAACATGGAACATGCTTTCTGTGTGTAAATAAATTTAAAACTATGACATAAATGTTTTACTAATCATAATTTGAACAGAGTACCTAGGTAGGTAAGTTTCTGTTATGACGCGCGTCTACAATGACTATAACCAAGATTTACTTTTCAAACAAGTGACAACAAAACAAGCGGAATTGTTTACTATATCCATTTTCGTCCGGTGAAAACTAAAGAAGTTTCATTTCCCCAACAACGGCTGGCTTGGTTGTACGTGAAAATCAAAAGAAAACGCTTTTTTTCGTTTATGTGCCCAAGTAAAGACATAAAATGTCAAAAATATTTATTTACTAACATTCAGACTCATTCATAAACCCTAAGAAAGATATTAAATCATGAGAAACGCTTGCATACGAGTCTGCAACACATTGGGACATTTTATGTCTTTAGTTGCAGACTCGTATGCAAGCTCTAAGAGCCACTCAGCTGATCCGGACCCTGGGCATCGTCAAGTAAATGTCCTAAAGAGGCTACATACGAAATTACAGCTTCCTAGAGTGTAAAGCATAGAAATTAGCTTTAGGAGCCACCCATCTGATCCAAAACCTGGGCATCGTTAAGTAAATGTCCTTAAGAGGCTACATACGAAATTACAGCTTCCTTGATTGTAAAGTATAGAAGTTACCTATTATGATTTAACCACCGCTTCACAAATCAAACCGTTTTCACAATATTCGGATCACCTGCTATGAATCAAATCATCGAAACACCAGCTCAATGAAATCATCAGAAATTAATAAGCGGATGCTTCGATAAATCGAGAGCTTTCGAACGAATGGTCAACGAATTTTGTGGGATGAAAAACGACGAAGTACCATTTCCCTAGCAACGACTCGGTTGTAAGCGGAAATCATCAGAAAGCCAACCGTAACGCTTTTTGACATGGATATGTCTTTTGGCGGGGGTCAAGGAATTTTTCGCGACACTTTTTTTTCCCGACCGACCATCGTTCACACTTTTTTTTCCCGACCGACACTTTTTTTCCCGACCGGCACATTTTGTATTGATTTTCACGTACAACCAAGGCGTTACTAGGGAAGAGTAACTCCCATAGTTTTCATAGTAGGAAAATCGTTCGCCACTTTTTGGAATGCTCTAATTTTATCATAACATCTCATGATTCCTAAGCCATTGTTGGGTCAAGGAAAGCTGATTTATTACGCTAAGTTATAAACTAATATTGTTTTGTAACCATAATGGAATAATCTTGTGAAATGAAGGCACTACATGGTTGATATACAATTGAGTAGTAGGTAGGTACCAACTGGTAAGCAGTAGGTACTAGACATATCCATGATCTTTTGTTTTTCCCATCAAGGGAGAAATTAAACTACTTCTACTTCGGATTTTGACATGGATATGTCTTTGCTCTGGGGGGTCAACCAAAAATTTCCGTCACGCAAAATTTGTGTCACGATTTCAGTGTTTTTCACGTACAACCCAGCCGTTGCTAGGGGAATGGAACTTCCGCAGTTTTCATCGCACAAAAATCGTTCGCCACTCGTTGGAAAGCGCTTGATTTATGTGATAAATGTTTTTAACGCTTTTTTCGTTTATGTGTCAAAGACACAAAGACATAAAATGTCAATATTTCGTGACACATCCGCGTAACGTTTTCCCCTAGTTAGTCCAAGGTTTCGTGACGCATCCATGTAATGTTTTTCGCTAGTTAGTCCAGGGCTAAAGCTTGTTCCATGCTAAAATAAATAAATAACAAAGTCTAGGATTTCTATAGACACGAGAACGTAGAGCTGGTAGTAACAAGTTATCACTAAATTTCATTAATGACCGCTAGAAAGCGTGTTTGTAAAATCTGAATACGTAAAATGTTTCTTGAAAAACTCATGCGATAGTATCGACTGATATTAATCCAATAGAATTCAGACTTCCCGAAATCGAGTTTTAGTTGTCTACGGATGGACAAGTGAAATGACGAGTGCCAGGATATGGAACTTCCTCCCACTGTCAATAAGATCAGCCAGTGATCTACCGTCGTTCCACTCCTTGATTGAGTCGCACTTCAGCAGCAATCCATGAAAAATCTTCAAATCACCACCGATTTATCTTCTTTTTTAAATTTGTTAAATTAAGTTTGTTAAGTATGTTCTTTTTTTAACTTGCATATTAAGAGGGCCCTAAGGCCTAAATGTAAAAGATATTTGAATAAATAAAATGCTAAATGCTATCTCATAAAGTTTCTGTTGACTAACATTGAAGTGACTGCCTTTTAACTTTCTACGCACAGAACTTAGGGAGTTACCATATACCATTGAAGTTTTACTTAGTCCTAGAGGGTATAAAGAAGATGTAAGATGAACCACCCAGTAAGTACATAGAAAAAACACAACTGGGAATCAAGCTAATCAAATTTTCTATTTCTGTTATCAAGAATTATTCGAAATATCAGACAACCATTCTTTCGTTCCATGCATTTGCCAAATTTATTTTGTTATAAATAGGTAATTTTGTACTATATATATATTTTATATTATATAATACGAAAGGTTGTCTGATATTTCGAGTACTCTCGATCACAGAAATAGAAAATTTGATAGCTTGATTCCTAGTAGTGTTAGTTGATCAATATGTATGGTATTCATGTGAAGGGTCAGAGTCAATTTTCGGTCCGAAATGAAATAGTGGTGCCATCTTGCAGGTCTTAGAGAAACGAATCGAAGCATGCATCGCTTCGGGAAAAAATGATAAAGCTTGGCGTCAAAATACAGAGGGAAAGATTTTAGGTGTCGCAAAACAACGATCAGAGTCCAAGCGCTGGCGGCTATAAAGGATCAGAGTCCTAAAAAACCTCACTTGTTGATGACGTTTAACGTGAAAGAAAGATCAAGGTTCAGCAGTTTCCCTGAAAAAATCAGTTTTCCCATTCTCTTCATATTTTTTCAAACATTTTGATTTAGGTTTCTTCACTAAAATGTGTTTTTTCAATTAAATGACTATTTGGAGTTGGGAATTATTTACCCTAAACCCAACATATTAGACTTGAAAGTTCAAAATTTAAATTTTGCAGATTTGTGAAGAAGAGACTGGTCGTTATTTCCCGCGACCCATCATGTATATCCATACATCCAAGTATATATATTCAACATGTATAGATATACTGGTATGTTTCTCTGAACTGAGTGAATGTTACTTTTCGAGTTCTTAAAAAGTTCCTGACGTCCTTAGTCCTTACGTACCCTATTTTTTTTAGTTATTTTTTTAGTGAGAACGAGATTGAAAATGATGCTCCTAATTACATTTATGTATGTAATACAACCTTACTGAAATATGGACTCGTTAAGATTAAAATGTCTAGTAATGTTTTCTTCGGAATAAAAATTTTGTGACCTACGTACGAGTAAAAATATTACTATCCATGGTTCTTTTTCAATTCCACAAACCGAACTTTCTTATTTTCAGTAATCTGACATATTCAAGCACTTGTGTGCAGATGCTGAATGAAAAATATCTGTGTGTAAGTCGAGAACGTTAACTGCAATGTTGTATAGCTACTTTCTTTCATTGAAAGACATTACTTTTCCTTGGTTTCAGCCAGGATATACTTTATATGATCCGAAAAAATCTGGCAACCCTAATTGACAGACATCTAAGCTCTTTATCAATGTTTTCTCTGCAGATTTCTATTCTTGGCATATCTCTTTTCCACACACGGCTAGTAACGTAGTAGTAACATACTTTTTTGGAAGCAATAAATTCAGTTTGAACACGTTCTTCCTATAAAAAAAAAGTATGAATTCCGATTTCGGAAGCTTCTCGAAACCGCTGAGCTTTTTGAAAAAAAAAAAAAAGAAATGGAAAAAACCTCGGCACGAAAATGTTACTTTGGAAGGTAAATAGGTACGTTGGTACCTGCCAACGAAATTTCTACTGTTACCGGAGGTGCGTAGAGATCCCTGCTATTCACATCAGAAAACGGGTGCCGTAATAGGGAAGTGAAAGTGAGCCTTTAGGCACGAAGGTGAAGTTTGTCGCTGAAACGGCCTACTTACAGCTGATTTTTTGTCTTCTCGGCCGCTATTATGAATAACAACACAAACGAAGGAATCCACACATCAAGTTTGCATAGCACGCAGAATAACCTCCGCACTAATAGGAATAAGAGAAAATAATTACACCAAAAACGTCTTGTAAAACAGAAGAACTCCATTTCGACCTTCTCTTATCAAATGAAGAATGAATGACAAAATTAAGTCAGAGCATGATACTAAAATAACAATTATTGTCTGGCCCTTCCTCAGACTATATCTAAGATTTTAGGTGTATTATTTTCAATATAGAATTTATGAAATCTGGCTCAATAGAGAAATATTAAAAAAATCAAGATCTCGAACACTGGAAATAAGAGTAGTTTTTCTATTGTCATTAATAGGTATCATCACGAAGGATCGAATGAAACCACCCGGATCGCTTAACGTTAAACCCTCACTCTCTCACTTCACCTTCATTCTCTCTAATAAGAGGTAGAACTTTGGCATGCGAAAATATCAACAACATGGAGGGGGGGGGGTCATAACTGATGGAACATTGTGAAAATCGCCTAGCAATTTTCGACGATCTTATCAGCTGATGATTCCAATGGAATTCTTTCTTCACGAAGCCGAATTCGTTATAACTCTTGTCACCTATGGACGGACTAGTGAGGCGTTGGTAGATGATTCATTTTATCTCATTAATTTTCAGGTGACGGGTGGATTGACGGGGGTTGAGGGGACATTGTCGATATCTATCTTAGATCAGAGGGACTTGTAAAGTGGAGAGGTTTTATTTAATTGCATTAATTTTCTCTCGGTAGGTAGGTACCAACATCGGTACTAGTGCATTATAGGGCCGAAAGGTTTGATTATTGAGATAATCGAAATATGCGATTATGTATCGATTAGTAGGTACACATTCGATATTCCGCCGTTTTCCAGCGGTTTTATAATTTCTACTGTTCTTTCATTTTAACTAGTACAGGGTGACCCCCAAATGGAAATTTTAAAATTCCCTGACATTTCCCTGATTTTTCCCTGACCGTACTCCATATTTCCCTGACAAAAAATATCAAACTCATATATTTATAGCGTCACCTTTAATGCTTCAAAAATGAAAATCGTACAATTTAAAAAAGAAAAACAGCCTACTCCAGGAGTAATAATGAAGGTGAAGCATGGGAGAAAAGATACTTTTTAAAGTAATTGAATTTGTGAGATTAAGTTAAGATTAAGATTAGTTTGTGATTTGATTAAATAGTTTTTAAAAAATCGCAGTTAGACGAACAGAATGGTTTTGACACACTACATACTTAAGGTAACTAAAATATTCCACAGTAAATTCAGGTAAAAAATAAACTGAGAATGAGGAAAAAACTACAATAAGTTTCAAAACCCAGTTTTGGTATTTCGAATTCAAAAACATAATAACGAATGCTAAACGGCCACAAGGTTCTTCAAACACTATCGTATCAAAACACTAGATTCTATGACTAGTGACATATTACACATGTTAACCACCTAATTGTTAATGACATATTAGGTTGTATGCGTGCGTGTGTCATTCCAGACGATAACTTTCTTTAGGATCAATACTAAAAATCCGTTCTTTCGTCCAAAATTCAAGTATTTTATAAATATATAAAAAAGTTCATTAATATGTGCAAAAAAAAAAAAAATAAATAAATAAAAATAAATAAATAAATAAAAATAAATAAATAAATAAAAATAAGTAATAATAAATAAATAAAAACTGCAGAAAAGAAAACTGCTAGAAACCCGAAATCATTTGTTGAATAGCAGACCATAATTTAGAATGAGTTTTTTGCCATAAAATGTATATTTAACAACTTCATTGCCCTCAAAGTTCTCAATTTTCAAAACAATTTACCTAACCTAAATGTAAAACGACCAATTACGAAAATTCGCCTTTAATCATGCTGCATTACTTTTCATTTAATATTTTATGGTCTCTCAATTTGTGATCTGAAGCAATTTGTTGAAGATCAAATTCAAATTTTAATCATTTGTGTTGAAAAAAGGAAAAGTTTTTAACAAGGATATTTCTTAGGTTTGTGGATAATTCCAAATATCCATGTCACAATGTATCTGTGTGTGTAACAATGTAACTCTGAACAATACCACGACTCTTGACAATTATTTTTTTTTATTCGTATTACCCATCTATAAAATATTATGCAGTATGATAAAGTACGCCGTTGAAGTTTTATTGTTTAGGAGTTAAAATAAACCTAAAAACACTGCAAATTATTACACAAAGTATTGATTGAAAAAATTCCCTGACATTTTGGTGTTTTTTGCAAAATTCCCTGACTTTTCCCGTCGCACAAAATTCCCTGACAATTCCAGGTTTTCCCTGACTTTTCCCGTTGGGGGCCACCCTGTAGTAGGAATCAATCATTTCTAATTTCCACGGTTTCTAGTGTTTTTTTCATTTCTACTGTAGGGATTGACTACTTGATGTTATTTATTTTTGAGATGCGAGCATCCAGACCCCCCTAACTATACAAATCATTCTGATCTACATTTCCAACTAATCTGCATTTTTGTGGTTGCGTAAACCAACCGCATTTTGTGGTTGCTCGTGCACAACACTTCGGTTGGTATGACGCGGACTTTTTGCAAAAATTGAGCTTCAGTGGATTCACTATGGACATCGCGCACGAGAGATTTGAAAGATATAAAATCCATGATTCAACGAGAAAACAACACGACAACTAGAAAAACGACTGTCCGTAAAGCAAATATGGCCGGCGTCGGGGAAAAGGAAACATCGAACGGAGCACAATCGATACATAATCGCATATTTCGATTATCTCAATAATCGAACCTTCCGGCCCTACAATGCACTAGTACCCCAACATCGTACAGTACGCATATTGATGACTCAGTTATCGTTTCGCCTAACAACCATGGAATCGCGTTACGCAAATTGGTTACAATAGGTATGCGCAAGCTACTATACCTCATAAATGCAGCGTTTCGGTTGAAACATGTACCGCAATCTTGCACAATTTCAGAAGTCACCATGAAGAATAGGTAGGGCTCCACTAACTAACTAACAAGCTCCACCGCTAGGAGCGCTTGGGAGGCAGTGCCCTAAAGAAAATGGCCGTTGACATGATTTTCCCCTTGTCGACACCTTGCGTCGCCCCTTTTTGCTCTACAATTGTTTCCCCACACCACCAACCTCGTCAATCCTTTTCAAAAATGAAAATCACATTATCATTAAATTAATAATTATAATAAAGAAACACATACAAACAATAAAAACGGGAAAATAAACAAAAAACGGTAGGTAGGTACCTACTGCACAAGAACAACCACACTGTCTTCCACAGAGGTCCTAGACAACAAAATTAGAGACCTCAAACTACAGTAACCAAATCAAAGAAGCAGTTAGTTTATTATTGGTTCCATCCATTATTTATTGTTATACCTAATAAAAAATAGAGATTTTTAGTTCATCAGGATGGGTATGTCTGCGTGTTTGTTGTAATAAACCTGGTAACGTATGTTTCCCAAGTGGTGAAACTTTGAGAAAACGGTGGATTGTTGCAATCCACCGGGAAAAGAGTTTTGTGGTTATCCAGTTAATAGTGTGCTGGAGTCATTTTCGCCCTGACGATTTCATGCAGGAAAGTTATAGTACAGGTAAGAGCATAAGTAATCTTTTACGAAAGTAATCTAGGTGCCTACTCATTACATGTATAGATACCAATGTAGGAGAGGCATACTTGCACTTTAGTAGGTAGGCCTACTTCCAGTCTCGATACTGAACATTTATTGTGTCCGACACTTCTGCAGTCATAGGCAACAAATGACGAGAAAAAAGTAAGGGTACTATTAACGTGCTGCGCTCTATCTCGAACTTCTCATGTTCGGAGACCCATTCATCTTAAAACCAGGCAAAGACCCTACTGATGTCAAGTCCTGTAGACCAATCTCATTGCTCCCAGTCCTCTTCAAACTGTTTGACATGCTATTAAAGAAAAGGATAAAAAAATAATAGAAGGAAGGAATCTAATTCAATAACATCAGTTTGGGTTAGTACGACTCTACGATTGACCAAGTCCGTAGGATAATAAACGCAATCGAAAATGCACTGGAGAATAAAAAACTCTGTAGTACTGTATTTCTTGATGTATCCCAAGCTTTTGATAAGGTGTGGATTGATGGATTAATATTAATAAACATCAAGGCCGACATCAATATAGCACAATACTGAAGTCTCACCTCAGCAGTAGGTACTACAGAATTAAAAACGGTGAAGAATACTCGAGTATCAATAAAAACAAAGTAGGGGTTCCGCAGGGAAGTGTGTTGGGACTTCTCTACTTTACCTACTATGTACACATGATGTACCTCACACAGGAGGAACTATTATTGCCACATTCGCAGACGACACAGCAATTTTGGCAGTTGCAGACTCGATTGAAAAATCTACAGAAAAGTAGATACCTACGCGCATACCCATGAGTCTAATTTCTTTCTTAATCATCTGCAGTGCTACAACTTGAAATGGAGCTCCTTTGTGACACACAGAAAACAACTAGGAGGTACGGAGGCGCACTGATCAGCTGAGGGGTCGATGAGGCTAACTTCTCTCCTACTCGACCGACAGTGATGAAATCTGAATTGGAGCGCTTCTGGAACATGTATGTATACGTAATGCAATTACAAGGTAAGGAGGTAGGTAAACTGATTAGCCTAGGGGCCTTAGAGGCTCATTAATGTCCTGATCGACCCACGCTGACAAAATGTGAAATAGAGCTCCTCTGAAACACCTTGGGTACTTTTCTCCGTTATAAACCCCCCCCCCCCCCCCCCCCCCCCCCCCCCCCCCCAGTCCATTTGTCTTCAACACGCCTGCCCGATGTTTCTAGGCATTACTTCTTACTTAGATTATTTTTGAGATGCGAGCTTGCGAGCATCCAGACCGCCACATCATTCTGACCTACATGTCCAACTAATCTGTATTTTTACTAAGGGTTTGACTAGGTACTTGATGTTATGTAATATTGAGATGCGAGCTAGCGAGCATCCAGACCACCAACCTATACACAGCATTCCGATCTACCCGTGCGAATTCATGTGGAGGCAAACCACAACCACGCCAATTTGTTTCAACAAATCCTCACCGACATCGGCAACTTATGAAAACAAGGTAATTTTTTTTTTTTTTTTTTTAGTAATATAATTTTTTCCCTCGGCTTGAAATTGTCACCAATTCTACGTAAATATGTAATCTAAGTAAGAAGGAATGCCTAGAAACATCGGGCGGCCGTACACAGAAATAATAAACCACTTCGTAATAACTTGCAGCGTTTTTGGGTCATATTTTAAAAACAAGTGACGGATAGATTTTGGGTTTGTAATTTTCAATAATAGACCTTTCTAATTAACTAAGAAAAACCATTACTTGCCATCTTAAAAATCTGTTCGTTTACGTTTCAAGATACATAGATTCCAAAAACAGCATTTTTTTTTTTTTTAATTCGGGCCTTCAGACCTCGCCAGGGATTCTGTCCCTTCAGCCCCCTCCCCACCCTGTCGGCTTTGAGCCACTGCTAAAATTCAAAAACATGGAACATGTTTCCTCCGTAGGTTGGCTTTCAATTTACAGTTTGCATCACTTCATTTTCTAGTAATTTATTGCTTCACTACGACTATATAATATATGAGTGCGCTAAAATAAACCACTGCTTCTTTAGCAAACAAATCACTTTACGAGCCAACATTTTCTCTAGAAACGCTACTTTGGGGTCGCATTTCAATCGCTAGATTTTGTAACGTTTGTAACCGTCCGCCGTATTCCTCAGTAACTAATGGACCCAAGTTTGCAATGTTTGTCCCAATAATCACATATCGCTGGTGTGATGAGTCTGAAATCACTTTTAATCAGCCCCAACGTTTAAAACTGAGGGGTTGAAATTTGGGAAAATCATTATGATTCAGGGTGACCCCCAAATGGAAATTTCCCTGACTTTTCCCTGACCGAACTTCAGATTCCCCTGACAAAAAATATCAAAATCAAATACTGTTTTTTGTCATTTTAACGAATTTTCAAAGAAAAATTGAGCTATTTAGATGGCTTCAAAATTTAAAATTTGGGAGGAAGGGGGCGGGGACCCCCTACACATCCATTTCGTACATCAAAGAATACAATCCTAGATTTTAACGTTGTTTATATATATGGTGTATTCCCAGAAATTCTCTTAAAGTACGGCTTAAAAAATTCGTTCCTTCGGGGCAAAAGAAAGGTCCAGTTCGCTGGCCAGCCCGTTCGCCAAATTCAAATTTGCAATTTACAGTGTCTCAACGAATTTTAAAAAATGAATTTTTTGACAATAGGGCATGTGGGGTGTCACAGCCGAAGTATTTTTCAGCGCTGATTCGATTACGACCACTCCCAGATCTCTAAAGGCCGGTCCAGACGCTCCGTTTTCCACCACGACTTAAGTTTGCACAGACTTGCTGATGGACAAGACGGAATGAAAACGTAGCGACTTGTAGCGTCCAGACGATACAGACTTTTCGCTCAGTTTTGTGTGATAATGTAGCAAGTCATAATACCATAGAGATGGCTTGTATATATCCTCTTCTCCAGCCCCAGATCGAATGGACTTAGGTATTTACTTTGGCCAATTCTCTTCGATACACACTCCGCAGAGAGTTCAACTTTTTCACGATTGTTTCCCTGTTTGCGGCGGGGTCGATTTCCTTAAATTTGTCCACCAATACCCCATAAGCTTCACCCTTTTTGTCCCTATCACTATAGTCTTTCGACTTCACACACCAAAGGCACGGGAAAGTTTCATAAAGTTCAATGAAAGCGGTTAGAAACTCCTGCGAGCACTGGCGAAGGTCGGCCATCGTAGGGTGATGAGGAACAAAACGAAGCGGAAAACGGAGCAAGTGTCCACACGCAGCGACATGCCTGTACATGTCACGGATTTCAGAGGTCCTCAGCTCAGACATCGCTGCAACTGCGCGACTTCCCAACGGACTTAAAACCTCACCGTTTTCCGGTCCCCACGCAACGTTTTGTCTGCAACGACTTGGTCTGCGCAGGCAAGTCGTGGTGGAAAACGGAGCGTCTGGACCGGCTTTAAGGATTCACAAAGTCCTAGGTTAAGTATACAAAATAGTTGATGGGACTCTCAATGGATCAGTCCACTACTCTGCTTGATTTTTCCCAAACATGGTTTACTACTAAGTGTTGTATTAACCGAGAGCAAGGGCATATCGATGTCACAATGTATCCGCGTGTTACTGTTTGAACGGTTTAACGACCACTCTTGATAATTATTTTTGACATTCGGATAACCCACCTATGAAATAATATGCAGTATGATAAAGTAGACTGTTGAAGTTCGATTGTTTAGGAGTTAGAATATACCTAAGAACGCTGCGAATTATTACACAAAGTTTTCATTAAAAAAAAAATTCCCTGACAATTCCAGGTTTTCCCTGACTTTTCCAGTTGGGGGCCACCCTGTGATTCAAGAAGCTTTGTTCAGAAATCGTGTTATCACAAATTATGTGACAGATGGACGCTTGATTATGTTTTTTCAGATTTATAGATTTTTTCTCCAAATTAGTTTTTTTTTTTGGTGTTGGAGTAAATCAGGTTCAAATTCCAAAATCAAGCATAGCTCCACTGAAATGCTGCGATTTACTTACTGGTAAAGATACTCCAATAACGGAAAATCGAAATTCACGACAAGTGTTTAAAGAAAATTATCCCCACCTTCCCCCCTCATAAAACATCCCCCACCATAAGTACCACCTCTGTAATGTGGCACATGAATATAAAATACTATCAATGTCGTTCACGCAGAATCACGTGAAAGAAAAATCAGCCATCAAGAAAACATGTCGCGTGGTGGCCTAACAACGGAAAAACTCAGCAGATGAGACCATATAAGGGAAAAGGTGAAAAATTGTGTTTTTTTTTCCTTTCTTTTTTTTGTATAGATTTTTTCGCCAAATTAATTTTTTTTTTTGGTGGTGTTGAAGGAAACTAGGTTCGAATTCCAAAATCAAAAGCATGGGAGCGATTCCAAAATCAAGAAATGGGGCGATTTACTGGTATAGAGACTCCAATAATGGAAAATCGAAATTCACGACAAGTGTTTAAAGAAAATTATCTCCACCTCCCCCACCATAAGTACCAGCTCTGTAATGAGGCACATGAATATAAAATACTATCACTGTCGTTCACGCAGAATCAAGTGAAAGAAAAATCAGCCATAAAGAAAACATGTGGCGTGGTGGTCAAACACCGGAGAAACTCAGCAGATGTGACTGTATAAGGGAAAAGGTACCCTATCGTATTCAAGTAAAATTTTCAAGAAAGCGATTTTGGTCATTTGGGCCGAAAGAATCGATTTTCAGATTTTTTTCTCGGTTCAGAGTCTCGATCTTTGACCCTAAGTAGTCGGATTTCGATTATTTCACATAGATCTTATTGAAATAAACGAAATAAGGCATAAGACAAGAAGTCGAAACCTGTGAAAAGGAACCTCAACTTATCCACCCCACTCCACCCGTATCTCTTCTTTAAGGATCATTTCATGGAGAAGAAATCAGAAACTTTCCATGTTGTTTCTTTCGATGTAACGCGTGCTTTTCCTCACGTTTATTATTTTGATTCGTTAATTATTGTTTGTTCGGGCGAGTCGGCGAGTTATTTTCGTTCGGTGTCAATCGAAATTAGTGATGATGACGACAGAGTTTTGAGAATTCTCCAACAACATGTTGCTGAGATTCCTGAAGATCTTCGGGGCACCTTCAGTGCGATTATTTCACATCTGGTTCCACAGAAGATGATGAATGGAAAGGAAACAACAGCGAAGACCTCGATGACGACGGTATGGCTGAATCTCTCTAGATGGAACCTTTGGACGATAATAGAGAGTTTTCGGTACCCAAGAGTACGTGACCTTGAGGGGACGTTAGCAACGTCGTACTTTAGAATGGCTCATTTAACGTCACCCGTTTGGGGACCAAAAGGCACACGACACCAGCCTAATCTTCCTGTAAATGTAACACTACTGGGCACCTCATAATTACTCGAATACTGGTGAAGTAAATAATAATAGTTTTTCTTTTCAAATGCCTCATTACCAACTAATTACGTTGATGTAGAGGGTAGGGTTTTTGACCACCCCTCAAACTAGGTTAGAGAGTTTACGTTTCAAGTCGCGTAGAAACCGAATGTGCCATCTCAAGTCCGCCTCCGCTGTCTAGCTTTACTAGCCTTCAACTCGATCGAACAAATCCGTTCTTTTGCGCACAGGCTCTATTTGGTCGATTAGAGCCTTGTTTCTATAATTATTTCTCATATTTTAAATAAGAAAACTGAGTTTTAAGACACTACTTCTTCGCAGTATTGTTCGTAGTTTGTCTGATCTCTCAGTTATTTTCTCGTGAACATTGCGTGAAGTGAGTGCTGTCTCCACTGATGATTTTGTCAGGTAAAATCCTGGTTCATTGTCATAGAGATAAATACTTTTTCATACTTGTATTCATACCCAACGGAAAACCCAAAAACATGAAGTTCGTAACGACTAATGACCTATAAGTGCAACTAAACCGCGGTGTTCCACACTAGAGTCTTACTATCTTTGCGTTAAAGCCCTGTTTACGAATTGAAAACTAAAACTGAGAAATTAGCCCATATTTGTATAGAAACTAACATGAAATTCGAATTCAGGATTGAAATTCGGCATTTCATATCGAAACGAAGAAATTGATCAGTCAACCAAGACAGCTGGGGGGGAAAATATCGCGTTGCCCAACCACCGTTAACGTGACATCAAAATTAGGTAAGGAAACCCGGTTCCATTTGGGTTAGCATCTTCGTTTCCTCCCTCAAGACTATGGTAACGGGTGACGTTAAGTTGAAGTCGCCAAAAACTCTCTAATGTCATATTGTCGAATCAGATGAAAGATTGTTTTTTAAAATATAGGTTAACGTTTGTACAAGAAAACTAGATAGATTTATTCACAGTCGTACAGGTTTGTACATTGGAATCGTCATCTATAAATTACATAACGAGCAATGCAATACAACAAATAAAACTAAAATAACTATTAAACCTCACTAATCACTTAAGAACCAAATTAATCAAGGTAATTCAATGAAAATGTTTTCATAGGTAATGGAAACTCAGACTCCAGAACTCACCAATGTTGTACAAACATTCGCTCAGAAGTAGGTTGCGGATGTTCCTCAGGAAAGAGCCCTCCTCCTCATTTCTAAGCATTTCAGGCAGTTGGTTAAGCATTTTAGTCTTAGACATACTTATTTGTTAGGTCGGCCTGTCTGGTATGGTGCGGGCTAATGTCTCTACGTCGAGCCAATGTTGACAAATTTCTTTTCGCATCTTCCAATACTTCGATCACATAGATTGAGTACAGTGACAAAACCCTGCAGCTGATGAACAGAGGTCGAGCGTGGGTTCTCGCTGGTTTCCTAGTAACAATTCGCACAGCTTGCTTTTGACGGCGAAAAATTCTTTGGGCTTCTGACGAACTCCCCGAAAGTATTACACCGTACGTCATTTTTGATGCGAATAAACCGTCGTATGCCATCAGCAGAGTGGACAACACAAACAAATTAACGACAAATAATTGATGACAAATTAACGACTGGCCTGAGTTTTTTTAGGCAAAAAAGCACCGTAGAGTTACCTAATAAGTCTACCGTTGTTGTGGGATTAGTCGGAAGCCAAAGTTTTTCCCACCAAAAAGTTATGAAATCAGAACACCTGGATCTTTCATCAGGAAGGTATTGGCTTAACAGAAAACGTTGACGAAACGTGATGGAAGGATCGGAACCTCACTCATGTGGGTTTGAAGGTAATGAAACAATGGATTCCCAAATTTCCCCAGCATTCTCAAATAGTCCCATTTGATAGTACGCAGATTCTTAAACAAAATCCGTAAGTCAAAATGAAATGAATTAGCGTCAGAGGTCCCACCTCCGATTATTGTGCCAACGTGCACTGAAATTTTATTGTAGATATCCCAAAGGAGCTCCATTTCAAATTCAGCACTGTAGGAAAGAAATCAGCTTCACGGGCCCCTTAGTCCAATTTGAAGATATAGTAAAATACGGGGTTAAATAATTACAGACCAATGATCTGCGTAGAAGGGCTATAATTATCCGTTGAGTAATTATTTGGGGAATTAAATTTTTGTTTTCTTGGTCGATTACAAAGGTTTGTTACTGAAAATAATGAACCGAAAATGCCCGGCCGACAAATTCGTAATCATTTTGTGAACGAGTTGAAACGTAAACCACAAAAATTTGGTAAGTGGAGGGGGGAGGGGGGTAAATTTATGTAGAGGTAATGATAGTCCCAACCCCAAACCTAACAACCGAGTCATTCAGTATTAATGCTGAACACATCTAAATGTTTTTGAAGATGCTTATTTTTAACCCTTAATGGGTGGACCGTGTCTGTCAGGCACTTGCCAAATTTCATGTTTGTCAGCTGGCAACATTGGAGTGGCTTCTGAACCCCACAGCCCTAATACCTTCTCTTTGGGGCCTGTTGAACTAGAGGGAGTGGTTAGTATCATGACACATTTCACAAGGTGAGTGTTGTGTCGGTTTTCCTGCTACCTGCAGTGTCCTCTGGACACGGGTCCGCCCATAAGCAACAGTAATGTAAGTGTTTTTCAGACACGGCACGCCGTGTCGAATCCTTTTAGTTGTATTTTTTAGTCACAGTGTTCTCCCTCAATGTCCCAGGAACCAAGTAACAGTGATGATAGGAGGGGAGGGGACAGGTTTTCAACAGCTGATCCCGATTTTGATGAGTGAGTGAGATCCCTCCTATTGCAAAATTCTGACTCAAAAGATAGTTTTGCTTCTGTTTATGTATCCCAGTCTGATGTGATGAAAATGAAGACGTTGTAAATCAACCAGTTCACAGTGATGGTGAAACTTGTGAGTCTCCTGATTCTGACTGGGAGGATTTGGACGACATTGAAAGTGACAATGAATCTCAATTTCCTTCTGAGCCATAATTTTACTACGGGGAAACCTTGAAAACTCACCCCAATACGTTCAAATAGTCATCCAAAGAACCACCAAGAAATGTTAGAACTCTCTTGCTCACAACATCATAAAATTAGGACGTTTACCTGGCATAAGTTCTGACGTTAGACGCTGGTCCTAAGCCAAAGGCTGCGAATATCTGGACAGCTGCATATTTTATAATGTTTTCATTCAAGAGTTTTATTGTTTGTTTCAAATTTTCAATGCACCATACATTCTAAAATGAATAAATACATTCTACTAAAAAGTCTTCTGTTCACACTGTTCCGAGTTCCAGGAAACCCCCCCCCCCCGGATTATATGAGAGATTTTGGTACTAGGTTTCTGACAGACACGGTCCGCCCGTAAGTGCCTAAACATAGGATCCGCACACTGGGGGTTAAATCTTCGTTAAATATCTTTTCAACCGCATCTCTATATGGACATTTCGAGATGAAGTCGTACATCACGAAGAGTCCATTTAGTGTGAATTTACTAGAGTTGGCCTTGAATTTAAGTATCACGAATTATATATCCCAAAAATTATAAGGTATAGGTACCAACCTATACCTTAGACTCGCCGTGACAGTGAATCTACTGTTATAGTTTCGGTTATAAATAATGATAATTCGTATGAAAAATTTGAAAGTTGTTAAAAACTTCATTCTAGTCTACAAAAACACGCATAGTCAGTCAAGATTGTAGGCCAAACTCGAAGACCCAAAATGCATAGAGCGAAATAAAATGAGTTAAAATACAAACCCAGCAAGCGATAATCTTACAGTATAAACAAAAACACTGCACTCGATTCGGTTTGTTGACTCTAAAAATAAACCGGGCGGTATCGACCAAGACCACATCCATTACTCTGCCACCCAGCATACGAATTGGTCTTTTAAATTCCCAACAAACAAGCAGTGTGCATACTTTTCTTAGATAGGTATTCTAGATACTATATATTCTAGATACCTAGAACACGATGTAACGCTTTCATCAACTGCCTCGCACCCCCCCCCCCCCCCCACCCAACCGGTAATTTTAAATTGTTAATTTTTTTTCTTCAGGCAGAATCAGGGTGGTCCCCGTATGGAAATTGCAAGTTACTCTGACATTTCCCTGAGCGAACTTTAGATTTCCCTGACAAAAATTTTTAGGTACATTTCAAAGTCAAATAAAATTTTTCTCGTCATTTCAATGTATAACTCGACACCTTTAATGCTTCTAAACAATGGAAGAAACAAGTATTCAGTCATGCAGCATGACTAATAGAGCGAATTTTCAAAGCAAAGTTGTGGATAACACTAAATTAGGCACTTATTCTGATCATTGAGGCTAGTTAGTTTCATGTTACCTAAAACGAAATAATATGACAGGGTTGTTTGATTCAAATCACGAGCAGTCAATTAAAATTGCTATTTAAATTAAAAGCATAAAGACATAGAAAACCGGAGCAAATGCAAATAGTTAATACAGTTTTTTTTAATTTGCTAAGAATGAGAAATAGTTTGAGGGCAGCCTTGAGCATCCTCGTATCCAGGGTTGCCAGATCTACTTTAATTTAAAGTATCCGCCTTTATTTTTGTTCAAAATACTGTATACTTTATAACAAATTTAAAGTAGACCAAAATACTTTATATTTGATACGATGAAGAAAAGTTCAGCCCCCGCACCTACTTACTAGTCAAGGACAAGGGCTAATTTACTTTTTTGTCAAGTGTAAAGATTTCTTTCAAATTGTCAATTTTCAAAGTTTTTCTGAATTTTCAATTTCCACAGCTCTTTTCCGAATTTTTAATATTTTATAGGTACAGTGTTTCAGAGAAAGAGAGAGGGACTGAATGAACGTAACTTTTCGAGTTCTTAAAAAGTTCCTAACGTCCTTAGTCCTTACGTGCCCAATAGATGCACGAGATATTTTTTTAGTGAGAACGATATTGAAAATGATGTTCCTAATTACATTTATTTATGTAACACAACCTTACTGAAATATGGACTCGACGATTGAAATGTCTAGTAATGTTTTCTTCGGAATAAAAATTTTGTGACCTACGTACAGTCAAAATATTACTTATCCATGGTTCTTTTTTAATTCCTCAAACCGAACTTTCTTATTTTCAGTAATCTGACACATTCAAGCCCTTGTGTGCAGATACTGAATGAAAAATACCTCAGTGTGTAAACCGAGAACGCTAACTTTAATGAATACTCTAACTTTCATGATCCGAAAAAATCTGGCAAACCTACTCGTATCCGACAACTGAACACATTGCTTCTTAACATTTTAGTAGGAAAATAAAGATAAAACTGAACAAAGAATAGAACAGAAGAGGCTCGGCTCACAAGTGTTTCCATGAAGCAGTTACTTTTAGGTCTAGTTAGAAGGTACCTATGTAAATCTTTAGGCAGGAGTTCCTGGAATTCCCAAACGAGAATGAACTGAGCCTTTCTATTTAAGAAAATTCTCAGAAGCCCCGAGTTTCAGCCTTACTACGAGTAGTTCAGAAAAATTTTCGGAAGCCTCCGAATCCCGGGATCTCTGCCACCTTGCTCAAACATCCCTGTTCAAACATGTCCTAAATAAAACTGAGAGGAAAGCCGTGTGAAGAGATCGCAAGGAAAAGTTTAGATCACGCAGAAGTACTCGAAAATTTGGTCAATTATGGGCATTTTTCACCAAAAAAATCGATTTTTCTCACATATTTGTGAATCTTAGAGATCTGGGAGTGGTTGCAATCGTCTCAGCACTAAAAAAATACTTCGACTCATGGGTATTTTTCACTTTATGTTGGGTACACATGTCCCGCTGTGCGCGCCCCATCCGAACTGAATTGTAACTACGTACCCTCATACTCTTTTCACACAAAGAGGTTCCCCTTAGTTAAATGCAGATTAGTTAGACAAATTGATCAAAATGACGTTTTAAAGTATGATTTAAAATATTTAGAATAATGACGTTTACAAATATGTTTAGGAGGTTGAATTCGAATGCAACAAAATGTTGACCCGAGCTTGTGATCGAACCAGGGTCCCTCACTAAGTCCAAAACACTATCCACTTCACCACGGGTGACACTACGAACCTATGAATAATTACATAACTTAGCTACCCATAAGGGAGCTTATTTCCATTGCCAGTTGACGCTAGTTCGAATTCAGGTCGGCAGGGGCGCGCATAGCGGGACATGTAGTGTACCTAGTGTCTGGTGTATTTTTCACCTAAAAATTGATTTTTCTCACTCATTTATGAATCTTGAGATCTGGGAGTGCTCGCAATCGACTCAACACTGAAAATACTTTGACTGTGACACCCCACTGGCCCTTATGTCAAAAAACCGATTTTTTTAAAGCATTTTTTGGGCCATTAAGTAACGCTTATGCCAAAACGGATTTTTCTGCGTTGGAAAAATTTTCGGATCTTAGGAATCTAAAAAATCGAAAATGGTGACAAATTATCAATAATATTTCTAGAAAGGATAATTTATCAAAAAAAAGTCATTATGAAGTTATATTTTCGATTTTCTAAAATTGCATATTATATTGAATTTTATTTAAAAATGTTGAATTCATTTGGAAAACGTTAGATTCAATCTGGAAAATGTGAAATTAATTTTGGGAATGCTTCAATATGATAATTTATGAAAACATGATCATAAGATCATGATCACAATACATATTACGATATGAGTGTAGGCCAGTGGCGTAGCTAAGCCATTTCTTATGGATGGGCAAAAGTCAAGGATTTTATTTTATCGTTTTAGTATTAATTTCTAATACTTGTTGTTGAATATACGAAGACTGTATAATAAACTGCCGAACGTTCATATGCGTGTTCAATGGCTTTTTTTCATGATTTTAGATCACGAACGCTTTCATATTCACAAACCTACATATTGATTATTAAAGCATAATACAATCTAGAAGAAAATAGTACACAATATTAACTAATCCAAACATTAAAAACCACGATAAATAATAATAAAGGCCTATTATATGCTATTATACTAGACTTACTGCCTGCAAAATCATATCTGTGGACGTTTCTATCTTACAGGTTCATCCTCAATTGTTATGTGTTTCTGCGCGAAAAACACTTTTTCTAGTAATTATCACGAAATTGTATTAAGTAAGTACGCGAAATAAAATACGAGACAGGAAACCAATAGCTAGGAACAAAACAAAATGTAAACAAACTCAAACCACTAATATTGTAGTTATAGGTTACAATATAAATATTGCTACAGTAGAATATTTTATATTAAACTATTTCAATAACCATTGTAGTATTCTATTTATTGTATTTTTGCTTTATTTTACCTGGGATTTAATATGTAAATGGTATGACGTGTACGGTACCAACAATCAAAAATTAATTAGTTTATTAGAGAAACTGTTTTGGATCGAAGATCCAAGCGTTATCAGGTAGGCAGTGAAAAGTAGGGGAAGTTCTAGGGGAATTTTTGTGGATACTATGCTATGGATAGTTTTCTAGGGAAAAATCGCATAAGGGCTCGCCCCAGAAGGTAGTGGGGAACGACTTGATTTCAGTTTGTAGTATCCACATTTCCGTTTCGTGGACTAGGTGTTTTTTATACTCTCCGTGGGGCTCTATAATATCCACGCCATTTCGCCCTTGAACAAATGAACCTAATCAGAATTTCTTTATTTCTAAGGCCGTCTAAAGTTTCTAGGCAAGCAGGATCGTATAATAGTATATTGCTATATATATATATATATATATATATATATATATATATATATATATATATATATATATATATATATATATATATATTGCAACATTCTGGCACCCATACAACATTGAAGTTAGGAGGCACCCTCCTTATCCGCTGGTGTATATATGTATTTTATGGTGTATATTGCTTCAAATGACCTCTAAAAACAGCAAGGTATACTTTTTATTTCATTTTAATGGTTATTTACTGAATCCCATAATGCTATACTTGTGGCACCATTCTTGAGAATTTCAAGTCACCGTCTATGTTGCAACCATACAATATTGAAGTAATGTGGCACCCTCATTATTCCCTGGTGTATATGTATATAAATAAATATTCTAACATTGTGGCACCCATACAATATTGAAGTTAGGAGGCACCCTCATTATTCCCTGGTGTATATATTTATTTTATGGTGTATATTGATTCGAATGACATTTAAAAACAGCAAGGATATTTTTATTTCATTTTAATGGTTATTTACTGAATCCCACAATGCTAAACCTGTGGCAATCTTCCAGGAAATTTCATATCACTATATCCATGTGCCAACCGAGATATACAATTACAAATCACTGACTAAGTGGCGACCACTTTGATACCTAGGTGGTTTCTGCGACGTTGCCAAACCACCTTCAGAACAGCAGACAAATCAACCATTTTATAATAGCGGACAAACAAGAGCGAACCAAGAATTTCACAACTCCCATTGGTCTTCCTGGGTTCTGTTGAGGTAAACAAACTATGGTCAAAGATCCAGAGACTGAGCTTCAGGGAAGGAGAATGTTTAAATCTCGTAGACTTTTAGTTTTGCCAGCAGATTAGGTACCTAGATAATTTAATTTTGTAATTCTATATCTTCTTTTGTTAGTGCAGGTACTAAATACGCTGAATGTGGATATTGTAAAACCACAACCAGCAAGCAAAATTTTTAATAAGCTTTGAAAAGGCGTAGGTATTAAATGTGCTCCAATTCTCTCAACAAAATGTGAATTATTTTGCCCACAGAAATCGTTTTGGGTTCTATGAAACCTGGATAAAAATTTCTTTTTGGGGAGCTACAGCCAGTAAGCGAAGGGTCTTTTTATACCTTCCACAGTTACGGCCAGATATAAGCAACTTTCGTCGTTAAGGATGGCCCAGAACACCACGGAGATCACTCCGGAGGATTGACCAGTGCAGATTGTGTTTTCGAGTCGAAATGGGGGGGTATGTATCCCCTGATGATCTTAAACGATGGAAATGGTAGCGCAACTACGAGGTTCTACCTCGGCCAAAAATTCTCTTACCCCAGCCCATCATTACACTTGCAATTTGTGTGTATTGCACAAAAGGTGAGAAGAAACATTCTCCTCCGTAACTTCAAGATGTCTAAAGAAATGGAAGTTTTAGTGGACAAAATCCTAACTTTTCAATTTGGAGTAAACGACCTCATAACGAAAATGAAATAGTATATTTGTGGGTAGTTCTTGGTTGCTTAAGAACTAGTAGGTTACACTTAACCAGATATACGAAAGAAAATTGTCTATACGTTTCGAGACAATCGTTTGAAATCCCAAAAACACGTTCTGACATAAAATAAAATAGACACAAATAAAATAAAATGAGCAGTTCTAAAATTCCAATTCTTATCCGACCTTAAATCTGTACCTCAGAGGTCGATTATCGTAAGTGACATTTTGGCGATTTTACAGGAGAGCCAAAAGAAGTTGTGGGCACACCTATTTTGATCCCTATGGCCCATTCTGATGACTTTATCATGCTCAAATTAATTAATTTGAGCATGATAAAGTCATCAGAATGGGCCATAGGGATCAAAATAGGTGTGCCCACAACTTCTTTTGGCTCTCCTGTAAAATCGCCAAAATGTCACTTACGATAATCGACCTCTGAGGTACAGAAATATCCATGCCCCTTTTGTAAGAAGCCCTATGGAGCGAGAAAATGTCCCAGTTTCAAGGTATCAAGGTGATAATTAACGTAGTCAAGTGACCCTTCTGTATGGTTGATGTAAAAGCCGTCTATCGGCTGCCCACAAACTCGAAAACTGTCCTTCACAGACCGATTGCATGTATTGTAAACAGTTCCGCAACTTCCACCTTTAATATCATCCTGGACAAAAAAATGGAGATCGGCGTTTTTGACTTCGCTATCAGGGTTCAAGTTGATAACTGACACACCGTTTCGATCGGAATTTAAATCTGCATAACCATCGGAAGCAAAACTCATGGATCCCTCCAATTTCTCGTCTGGTTTGGATGCTAAGGACCAACCTCGATCGGGAGCATCTCCAACCTCATCTGCCCGTAATGCCAACATCTCCGGATGCAAAATCAGGCTCGACAAAGTTCTTATATCTACTATATTCTACGACGCACGATGTTATCTCCTTCAGCTAGATGACCGTGATCGCCCGAGGACAGGCGATATCAAAAGGAGGGGCATCAAAGTACTTTTGAGACATTAAAAAACTTAAAGAAGAGCATAGAGTTCTATGCTTGGTGTACTGTGGTCGAATGTGAATTACAAATTCATTTTAAACCCACCACAAACTCATAGGAATTTTTTGGCTGTTTCATCTAAATTGCTTTCAAGCATTAAACAGGTACCTATTTCTTATGCCTACTGCAACATCCGCGTCACCTTCCACTTCCACCCTTATCAATTTCTTCACAACTGCGTGTAAATGCGGATGAGGATATGCAAAACTAAAGGGAGGAGGCATCTACCGAGCATTTTGCTGGTTCGGGTGTTATCTTGCTGTCGATGCACCGACCTAATTTTCCCCTTCGACACCGCCTCATATTTTAATTCAGCCAATGTACAAGATATAGGCGCTAACCGCCAATGCCACTAGGAGCTCGGCTGAAAAGGGGCAACTGCTCTATAGAAACGGACCAATTATTGAATTTGTTAGTATTCAATTGAGTTTGTATAAGATATGCACGTCTACTAGTCCAAAACCGATGGCGACAAGAAAAACAGATCTCAATTTGCGAAAATATGGCTTACAGCTAGAGGGGGAACCATATCGGCCCTTAACACTTTCATCCATGGCCAACTGAACCATGGTCGTCTGCTATCTCAAGGTGGATGGGTGTTACATGCAGATGTGGTTGAAATATAAGAGTTTGAGCGCCCAGAAACGACTGTTTTGTTGATCGCTGAAACTGTGGCCCATCATACCAGGTTATTGATAGGTTACGTGAATTCAAGTCTGCTACCTTAGTATCGCTAGGTCTTTGCTACAGACGCAGTCCAAAAACACAAATTTTGGGTCTGCAATCGACTTATTGGTAAATAAATGAAATATGAATCAGATGTACATGTAGATGTGCTGTAGTTATGAAAATCTGCCACTCGAATATCGCCGGTTCGCCAATGATTGTTAACTCTCAATTAAAGTACTTAAACACTGTTATTGTATCAGAATTATTCTAGTGAAATAAGCACACAAGTTTTCTTGAGTTAACACAATTACAGAACTGATTTTATTTTTAAAGACAACAAGAATCGTTTCCAAACATATGATTGTTGAAATTGGATGATGCTTGTATAAAAATGTCCGTGGAGTGTCTTTTCCATATTACCTACCGTTCCGGACATCCTCCGGAACCCAAAGGATGAATGAGATGGTAGGCGGAATGCAGATCAGAGGAGGCTTTCAAAATGTCAGCCGGTCTGGCTCTTTCCTGGTTCTTGCACTCCTTCGTGGAGTCGCAGGTTCTGCTTCTTTGTTTGGTGCCTGTTCTGAATGGATCCCCTCAGAATCCTGCGGTATCTGTGGAGATTCTGTAATGAGTTGTCTGTGAACCTCCAGGTTGTAGAGTCGTTGGAATGGGCGTACAACTTCACCTTTGGCAGTCTTGAGCTTTGCGACTCTGGCGGTGTTGTCGATTCCAGGCATGACCTCGACGACCCTCCCAAGGGGCCAGTTGATCCTTTTGCTATTATCGTCACCCACTAGGACTATGTCGCCGACTTCCACTTTGGTGCCTCGTTGTTTCCCAACATGTACGAGTTGCGCCAAGTATTCCTTCCGAAATCTAGCATTGAGACTTATGCGCATAGCTTGTAGGTGTTGCAGCTGCTTGTTCAGATTTTGGGAGTCCAGAGTGTCTATGTCCACTGTCTCCATTGTACCTGGGATGCACTTGACGAAATGTGCTGGTGTTATGGGCATGAGGTCTTCTGCATTTTCACTAACGTACGTTAATGGCCTCGAGTTCATCACCGCTTCACATTCACACAGTAACGTGTACAGCGATACGTAGTTGAGCTTTGAGTGCCCTAAGTTCCTTCGTAAGAGGCCTTTCAGTATCCCAATCAACCTCTCATACCATCCACCCCACCAAGGAGAAGCGGGTGGCAGAAACTTCCACTTGATTCGTTTGATGGCTGTTTCTGCCGTTATTGCAGCCCAATCAAGTCTATTCAATGCATTATATGCACCGCGAAAATTAGTAGCATTGTCGGAATACAGGGTTGAGATTCGACCACGGCGGGCGATAAACCGTCTCAATGCTGCTAGAAAAGCCTCAGTGCTCAGGTCCTCTACAAGTTCTAGATGCACTGCACGGTATAGAGCACAGGCAAACAGCACAATCCATACTTTCCTCCCCCCTTTCAGGTATAAAGGGCCCGCAAGATCAACCCCAGAGGTTTGGAAAGCGTTTTCCCCTTTCATACGATCCATTGGCAGAGAGCCGGCTTCTGGATCCGCAGCTTTAGAATTTAAGCGTTTGCAGTCTACGCACTTACTTAAGACTGTATTGATGGTACGCCGACCTTTGAGAACCCAAAACTGTTCACGTAAGGTACTCAGAAGGGTTTGAGCACCAGCATGTTTATGCTTAAGGTGTTTTTCCATGATAAGCATGAAGACCAATTTATGATTGGAGGGAAGGAGAATGGGACACTTGAAATCCTCCCTATCGTCTCCTAGAATCAGCTTTGTCTTGACTCGTAACAACCCACCCTCATCAACTATCAACGGAAATTTTTTCGATAGTGTAGACTTGAGGTTCGACTCTTTCTGAATGTATACTCGTATCAGTAGGGAATGTGCTACCTGCTCCATCCCTTCGACTCCCAGTTCTCGAACGGGTTTAGCCCAAGCGTGTTGGTCCAGCCACCATTGACGAATTTTCGTTTCAATGGAATGTTTCGAGTAACGGGAGATGACAGAATCCCTCGGTTGTACATGCGTTGCATCCAAGAAAATACTCGTACGATCCGGCTGTACCGATTAGAAATCGAAAGAAGAGTCGAGATTGGTGAGTTGTATTGCGTTACTAGAGTTAAAGAGCATTTTTTCTTTTCAACGTATGCTTCGTTGTCAGAGACGGGATCACAATTCGGCCAAGTACTACAAGGTTCGTACAACCACTTTGGCCCTTCCCACCACTTTGACAAAAACAACGTTTTCCCAGAACAACCCCGAGAAGGAAGATCCGCTGGGTTTTTTACCGATGGGAGATGACGCCAATCCGAAATGTTGCTGATCGATCGGATTTCCCGTACTCTATTGTGAACAAACACATTCCACTGCTCATTTTTTACTATCCAAGTGAGTGCTACACTTGAATCGCTCCAATAATAGCTTTTTAATTGCGAAAAGGCAGAATTTCGTTTGATCGTCGAACACAATCTGGCGCCTATAAGAGTGGAGAGCAACTCGAGCCTAGGAATAGTCAAAACTTTGTGGGCCGGACTGACTCGTGATTTGGCTTGGAGTAAGTTGATTCTTACGCCTTCATTTGTTTCAGTACGGATAAAAATCACCGTTGCGTAAGCATCCTTCGAGGCATCACAAAAAACATGTAAAGAAGCATCGCAGGAATCAAAAATCCCTACCCATCTCGGGACCTTACAAAGGGCAATCCATGAAATCTCGCTGAACCAAATGCGAAATCTGTTGTCCATGTCCTCGGGGAGTTCATCGTCCCAACCTTTTCCTAGTGACCACGCTTCTTGGAGAATCAGTTTAGGAGTTAGTGTGGCTGGGCAGGTGAAACCAATAGGATCAAAAATTCCTTGAGCAAGAGAGAGAAGCTTACGTTTTGTGATAGCCTCGTTCTTTGAATTTGCGGTTTCTTTGTTAGCTACATTGCATTGGAGAAGATCGTTATGCACGTCCCAGAGAAGGCCTAATACTGAAACTGGCTCTTCTGCAGTAGGATTATTTTCATTATTTCCTATCCATCCACGCAGGTCAAATTTCCCTAGGAGCATGACCGCCTTGGCCTCTTCAATGAACTTGGAACGCTCTATCTCAAAGTCGAAGGATGTCAAAGAATTGTCAACGTAAAACGATTTCTTGAGAATATCTGCAGTTTTCTTATATTCTCGAGGACAACGGTCTAAATGGTAAGCTAGGGTAGCCTCAAGTAGATAGGGGCTCGGTGCGACTCCGAAAACTACTCGACGATGTCTGAAAACCTTGAGCTTTTGCTTTTCATAGTCCTCCCACCAAAGAAAACGCAGCACATCCCGATCCTCAATAGCCAAACTTATTTGAAGGAACGCTTTTCTTATATCCGACGTAGTGGCAAAACGTCCTCGTCGGAATCCTAATAAGAGACCAGGGATTTGTTCAATCAAATTTGGACCTGTATAAAGCGAATCATTCAGCGAGGGACAATTTTTGAATTTCGCTGACGCATCAAATACTGGTCGTATTTTAGTCGTGGAATGTTCTTTTATGACTGCGTGATGCGGAAGGTAATGCACGAGCTTACCCTGACTTGAAATGTCGCAATCCTCTATAATACCTTCAGCAAACCATTCCTCAAAAATCTTTCCATATTCATCGAACAGACTTTGAGCGATCAATTTTCGTGACACGGATTGGAGACGCTTTTCTGCAAGGGTGAAATTTGAAGGTAGAGGAACGGAGGAAGCTCTCCATGGAAGTTTTACCTCATACCTGCCCTCTTCGTCTACTGTTATATTGCGGACAAAAAAATCGTGAACAAGTTGAGAATCAGCCGGAACAATAGAAGGTTGGTTGTCATCTTTAATCCCTATGGTTTCTAAATCCCACAGCTCCTTGATTGAGAAATTGAGGAGACAAACATTCAACTGTGCTTGGGCACTTCGACTAGAACCAATTAAGGACCAACCTAAACGCGTTTCCACAGCTGTCAAACCTTCCTCGACAATTTCAATTTTCCCTGTCATAATTTTGGCAAGAACGTCTGCACCCAATAATAGGTCAATTTTGGGTGCACCAACTCCAACATCACTTAGAAATATGCCCTTTTGTTTCAAAATTGGGTAATTTGATACATCTATTATACGAGGTACATGCTTACAGATAATATCTTGATCAAGTGCACAAAAATTGAGACAGTAATTTCCAGCTAAATTTTCAACATCAACATTGTAATTAGCATGTATAATACTCTCAGACTCGACCCCTCCAAACAAACTGTGCGTGAGTGTTTCATTCCCCTTTTTGCCTAGCCCCAATGCTTTGATACAATCCTTAGAAATATAAGTGCGGGACGATGCTGTATCGAGCAATGTACGAACTAGAAGCGATTTACCATTTTTGGGGTTTTTTACTCTCACGATAAGGGTTTGCAATAAAACATTGGGGTGAGTGTTGATTTGAGCACAAGTAGGTGAAATTTGCTGATTCTTATCTTGCTTAGGCTTGAAATCTGGACAGAGTACTACGGAGTGTCGGTTCTTACAAAAAATACATTTTATGAATGCTCGACATTTTCCTCCATGAATTTTTAGGCAAATTGAACATCCCTTCTTTTCACACAAGACTTGTTTTCGTTTTTCAAGATCCCACCCCTGAACAGCTACGCAATCTTGACTATAGTGTGGTTTTGAACAGAATATACACGTATTATTGGTATTAGGCAATGATTTTGGTTTACCTTGTTTGGATGTTACCTCACTGGATGTTCCTGAAACCAAGGTTGCTGCTGTAGGGAGATCTTCTTGCTTTGAATTCTCTGCAACAAAGCTCTGTCTTGATCTGCTTATTCTTTCTTCACTGCTCACTTCAGCCTTCATGAAGGTCATCAGCTCGTCTAGAATAACGCGACGATCCGTCTTCTCTGGGTCCCGTTTTCGTTCCCACGCCTTCAAAACATCATATGGCAGTGCGGACTCGATGAGAGGGTAGAGGAGAGGAGCATATTGGTCGGTTTTTACCTCAAGGGCTTCTAGGGCGTGTAGCTGTGTCACTATCCGATCATAGAGCTGTGAGAGCGGCGGTGGAGAAAGCTGTGTTTGACAATCTACTACATGTTTCATGACTACTGATAGCAGCTCACGAAAGTAGACCTCCACCAGCCAGTCATCTCGAGCAAACCGTTCTTTCAGGAGTACAATAGCCTTGTCATACCCGTCTGCTGACGGTGGAAAGCTTTCAACAAGGGTTCGTGCTTTTGAGTCAGGCGTTGTGGCTTGAAGGAGGTAGTGGAATTTGTCTTCTTTTGGCATTGACTCATCTTCATGTAGCTTTTTAAACTGTCCCCAAAAACCTAACCACTTCTTGATATCTCCGTCAAACTCCCTCCATTTCAGCTTTGGTAGCTTCAGATGCCGAGTTAAAACACTCTTGGCCTCGCTAATATCACCTCCGCCACCATTAGCTGCTGATTTGGGCGTAGTGAGGTGTTCGTATCGACTGCGACACGCAAAAACCTTCCGGCGGTATTCCTCCTCAGTTGCACATTCTGCCAGAAATACGTCCTGTGTGACGCCTGTGGAGATGAGCTCGTCTTGAATTTTTAATTCTATTTCAAACAGACGTTCACCAATATCCTCCAGGTGCCTTAAGCAGGTCGTCATCTCTACGGGAGAAGGGATCCGCGAGGATTCTTCGAATTGATGAGCCGCTGTACTAAATTTTTCCAGTTCGGCGTCAAAACTGTTGGCATATTTCATACGGTATATTTTCAGTCTATCCATTTCGATTGGCAAGGGTCCTGGCAAGGGTCGCCACTATGTTAACTCTCAATTAAAGTACTTAAACACTGTTATTGTATCAGAATTATTCTAGTGAAATAAGCACACAAGTTTTCTTGAGTTAACACAATTACAGAAGTGATTTTATTTTTAAAGACAACAAGAATCGTTTCCAAACATATGATTGTTGAAATTGGATGATGCTTGTATAAAAATGTCCGTGGAGTGTCTTTTCCATATTACCTACCGTTCCGGACACTGGTGAAGATGAAGTCAAAACACTGTAAATCCTTGACCCAAAGGTTTATTATTTTCCATTACAGATAACAAACCTGAGGCAGAATCCGTTGTTATCCCCCAGTCAAATACTGTGAATCTGATTGCGTACTATTAGAATGATATAATCAGTCGTTATTGTTCTATATCTGATCTGATTTATATTTTGATTTGATTTTTAGCGTATTTTCTTATAAGAAAGGAAAAATTAGCTATTGTGTTCACTTTGTTCGCTGATGTTGTATGTATGTCCTCTTAAAATCGTTTTAAATGCCACTTCCCGACGTCCGATTTTGATGAAACTTGGTATGGATGTAATCTGTAACATTGTGGAAATGAAGATGTGCCAGGGGTTGATGACGACTAAGAGGTCATTGATCAGCTGATTGAGCTCCCAAGCCATTGTGTCTCTAATTCAACGCAGGAAACGTCTACTATTTCACACGGATCTCCTTGCAAGAAAATACGCTATCATGTTTCTCATTTTGTGAGCACTGATCTACTTGTTTATTATTTTTTAATAACACTATCCCCCTCCCCCCAAAAAATCAAGGTCATGCCCTCACGACACAGGTACTGGTCCTGGGGGTTAGTATTACACGTCTCCTCCTCAAAAAATAGAAGTCTATGTGAAAAACGGGCTTCGGATTCGGGTTCAGTACCTTCAAAAACCCCTAGTACCAGGGGGTTTGCCTTCAATTTTTTTTTTTTTTTTTTTTTTTTTTTTTTTTTTTTTTTTTTTTTTGCAGTGTAATAATTTATAGTATTGATATGGGTTTCCACAACTTCACTGCTCTCCAGTCTGTGTGTCTTATCAAATGAAAGTCGTAGGACATCTAATTCTATATCTGCATTTTATATCACATGTCATTTTATTTCATTTTCATGTAATACATGTAATGAATTTCATCTCATATAATACATATGTCATTTTATGACGGAAAATTCAAAATTGTCACTAGACCGCTCCTTCTCTAACACGTGATAGTTTTCTAAGGAAATTATTATTTCGTAAAATTATATTTAGGTAATTCACTAATAATAAAATTAGCGAGACTAATTGAATTCTGTATTACTCGTATAAGGATATTATAATTAAATTGCGTTTAAGATTGAGTAGTCATGCCAAAATTAACCTTATTTAGACGAACCACCTCAGGTGTACGACGGGAGTCGTGTGTGGACAATTTGTATTTTTTGTCATAAATGCGCTAAAAATAAATTAAATTTCCAATGTTTGGTACCATTTAGTTACAAAGTTAGACTATTTACGACTTTCATCTAATAAGTTTTTCAATTGGTGTGACAGTTTCTGAGACTAAAGCTCTTAAAAAATCCAAGTGAAACATTTCACCCAAATTGAAAAAAGTGCCGTTTTTTACAGCTCATTCCATGAAGTTTCACATCACCCTGTAAACCCGGCCAGTAGTATTTTGTTCTAATTACCCCCAGGGTCCGCCGACGGCCAAAGTGTCCCAAGTTGTGTGCGTAGTCCATAATTTCCTTCCTTCTCATTACTGGTACAATAATTTGGGTCACTTTCTGCGTGCCGCTATCATTCTCCCAAACTCTCATTAGCACCCCTTCCACTATGCTGAGACTAGGGAACAGGGACCACATTTTCTTTAAGGATGAACTTGCAGCTGCAACTTCCTGCCAAGTTGGACGCCTATTTGAAACCACCCATGATCTCACACATCGCAGTTCTGGGTCGGCTTCCTGATCCACTACCCACTGATCCATGTCTGTAGAGAGTCTAACACGAGCTGCCTGTTCCTCTGCGGACTTTTGTTCTTGACGTAGACAGTGCTTGCAGCCATCATCCAAGCAAGGCCGGCGGGACATGGCATCTGCATTTTGATGGAATCTCCCTGGTCTATAGACAATTCGAAATCTCGAAAATAATTTATTAAAACCAATTTGGTTCTCTCTCAAAATTGATCAAAAATGAAGAAAGACGCGAAGAAAATTTCAAGAAAAGAAAAAAGATTCTCTGGTCCAGGCACCAGACGTAACAACATGGACCCACCCATGGCGACTGTAGTTTAGGACACCTTCCCAACTGTCGGCGTGGCCAGAAATACCAGACCTCGTCCCCAACTGCTATAAGATCACTTTTGTGCACAGCTACCAACGAGACACCACATGAAAGGATGTTCAAGCACCTAAGGAGATCAGCGAACGGATGTTCACTTCCGTCGTGGTTGACACCTGCAACTAAGGTTTTGATGAGGAAACATGTGCGATCAAGCAAATACGATCCGCTAGTAGAAGAAGTAGAACTCATTGATGTAAACCCTTTCTACGCCAAAGTGAAGCTTGATAATGGAAGGGAAACAACGGTATCTCTCAAACATTTGGCACCAAATGGTGGTGTGGTATCCGATATTGAGCCGCAACCGTTGGTTCAAGAAGAAAAAGATGATACTCAAGGAGTTGATGGCCATTCATCGCAAGAGTTTCTTCCTGCACCAGCTGGTTCCCCGGATGTTCCAATTCGTCGTTCATCTAGAGATCGCCGTCTCCCTGATAAACTCAAGGACTATGTTTTGGAATTTTAAAGGACGGATGAATGTGATGATATCCAGTCCATATTATTACTTACATCACGTTTGTTTGAAATCATATGATTCCCCAAAAATATTTATGTTTATTTGTCTCCTCATTTCTATTAGCGAATTGTGACGAATAAAGCCTTGAATATAAATCGGGTTTTCATTACAGACCAGTCATTTTGCATTTCAATACGTAGTTCTGATAGTGTTGCACTCCACTCTGCTTGTAGCTGTTCCATAAAGTTCGCCTTTTCTAACTCCCAAGACTGTCGAAATTCTTCTAAAATCCCGGAAATTGGAATATTTTCCGTAGGATTAGCTGCTTCCTGAAATGCTGTCGAGTGGTGGTGAGCCTCATCTCTTACCTCCTCTTCTCCAAGAGCCATGGAACGCGTATTCACCATCCTATCCCACCGCTGCCACCAAATGTTACGAACAGATAATAGGTAGCAAGATTGATTAATATTAGTAAATAAGAACCAACCAGATTGAATTACAAACACGAACTGAACATTTATTGAATCTAATGTAAACTAACAAACTGCATCTGGTTGGTAACCAAATAATTTATAATAATGTAGAATCTCCCACAATATAATATAATTGAAGGTGTAGGTATTGAAAATAGAAGGTTACAATTATTAATTGTAATTGTATCCATAAAACGAAATTCGGCATCCTCTGTGATTGATGGAGGGGCTCTGCCCACCCTGCCCCTCCTCAATCTACGCAACTGGTGTGGGCCCTCATCCATAATATGATGTGCTTCTCGATCTCCAACACATTCTCGATACGTTGTCGATTTGAGTTTGCACTTCTTATCGATTTTGTTCCTACTATCTCAACTGATAAACTTCATTCCCCTTTCTCCGTTTCCGTCCAGCCCTTTGTTCAGTGACGTATTTCGAGGAATTCAGCCATTACACAGACAAGAGACCAAAGGCAAAGTTGGAAGATCGTAGGTACATTTATTGCCATTGAAGGCGGGGATCAAACGAAGGCGCGGATGTGGAATCCCTCAGACCTCGGATTGGTAAGCGAAACTGGATCGGTAATTTGAAACTGTTCCACGACCCGGAACTGGAGCAGGTTGGAACAGTTACGACAAAGATCGGGATCGGACACATCTCATTATGTTTACGGTGAACATTGCAATTTTATGTCTTTGCTATGGCACATAAACTAAAAAAACGTCACGGAAATTGCTCACGAAAATATTCTGATGATTTCCGCTTACAACTGAGTCGAGTCGTTGCTAGGGAAATGGTACTTCGTCGTTTTTCGTCCCACAAAATTCGTTGACCATTCGTTCGAAAGCTCTCGATTTATCCAACCATATTATGTTAACTACTGCGAAGTGCGTTGCCAACAAGCTGAGTTATGAGCATGGTTATTTGAATAATTGTGTACACTCAGGTGATCATGATCAATAATTGATGTTGTGAACATAATTTCAACCGCTTGTTAAATTCTGATGATACGAGTCTGCAACTAAAAACATAAAATGTCCCAATGTGTTGCAGACTCGTATGCAAGCGTTTCCTGACCTGCCTTGTCTTTGCTTTTATCTCGTTTTTCTATTTATTTTTCTATATCAGCACGCGTGTCACTCCTTCTAAAGTGCTCCTGAGCGGTCCCTTGCACTTTTACAAAATTAACTGAGAAGGATCTCCTGAGTATGTAAACAACTATTCAGAAACGACGCTCATACCTCAGATTGCTGACCACGCACTGCCCTTTGGTTAAAATAATACGTTTTCCCTCAGTTTTCCTACGATTTGGATGAAATTTATCACCTGCTTATAGTTATCAAACTCGCCAGAACAGAACGGACGTGTGTAAATACACAGGAATTCCCCCGCTTGTTGTTATCGCGACCTTCTACTTTGCTCTGGTTGACTCGGACCAAGAAGATGAACCAGAGCCAAAAGTACCTACTCCCTACTAAAAACGTCTGCCAAGTTGGGTGGGCAGTATAGCTTCCTGACATATTGTAACATGGACGTACAGAATAGTTGAAGAACAAATTACGAGTCGAAATTATTAAAAGTCAACGTTATAAGAAAATAATATTTGCGCATGCGACTTCTATTTTTCCAACTGCACAGAAATTTATAGGGGAACGTCGAGGAACTAAATCGCACAGTCCTGGAAAATTTCATAAAAATCGGTCCATTAGCCTCGGAGTTTTGTCTGTGTCGATCAATTTTAGTTTTACGCTCGCGCTATAGTTATTACTCCACCAATCGCGATATAATTCATAGGGAATTTTTCTGGACCATATACCCGTCTACTCCTTTGAACGAAATTGGAGATAGACGATAAGAAATCAACGTTATAATAAATTACAGTTTGTGCATGCGCACAGGCTACTGTTATTTCGACGGGATTGAAAATTATAGGGAACCGTCTAGGAGCTAAACCGCACAACCCCTGAAAATTTAATTGGAATCGGACTGAGACTTGGTATAGGTAGTTTTGGTCGTGACAAGGATTTACTGCAGACAGAGACCGACATCAGACAGACAGACACGAAGCTCTGAATTGCAAAAAGCAAGTGGAAATTTTGATTTTGGAGGACAAAATTTTTCCCCAACCTTCGGTAGTGAGAAAGCAAGAAAAAAAAGCAAAAAAAAAAAAAAAAAAAAAAAAAAAAAAAACTTTTTTAATCAAACTTTTAATTTTATCGAGTTAAAACAATATGAGTATCTACACTACATGCAGATACATCGGCATGTCTCATTTTTCCCGCTGTGAAATATGTGTTTTGTGTCTCAAAAAAAAAGAAAAAAAAAGTGTGTTGAAAATGTCTCAGTTAAATTAGCTCAGTCAGCTGATCAGAAAATACTCAATCATTTCAATCGTCTCTTTTTGATAGGCCCCGCCAATTTAAAGCGAGTTTATTATGGGCTTGTACAATCCATTCTACAGTATGGAGTTGTGTCGGGTGGAGCTTATTCTACCGTAGTGGATAGTTTGTCCATCCTTCAAAAAACTCTCCTAAAGATAATGTTGGGCCGGCCCCGAAGGTACCCGAGCAGTCGGGTGTTTGAAGAGGATAAATTGCTGTCGTTGCGTCATTTATTTATTAAGTCTATTTAGTTATATTATTACAAAACCCAATATATAGTTTAGGTTTTTCTACAATCCCCATGGCTCAAATCAGGTTTCAATTAATAGGAAACGTGGTAAATCCCAGTATCCGACTTACTGCCACTACTAGAAGTCCGCTGTATATTCTTTTTATAATTCATAGGGCTTTGAACTAAGAAATAAAGGACCCTTCCAAACTTACATCCCCTGCATATAAGAAAAAAGTCATTTTATGGGTCATCGGGTTGGGCGTAGAGAAAGCTAACTCAATAATTATAAGAAGTTACATTTGTTAACACCGTTCTCATATTGTTCTTTTTATTCATGTAGTTTTTTTTAAATTGTTTTTCCTCTCTTTCTAACTCTTAGGTAGTCTTAGCAAGACTTTATTTCTGTTTAAAGTACATATAAGCAGCTACAGCTTTGTCTCGTCAACACGGGTCTTAACCTATGACGAGCAATATTGTTCAAAAGTGTAAGTTTTTTTTTCTTCTTTTTAATGAATATCTTTCTATCTCTCTCTCTCTCTCTCTCTCTCTCTCAGTGTCCCAGAGAGTCTCCCTATCTAATTTCAACTTTCTAAGAGGAGAGAATTTAGCTTACTCAGCAGATTAGGAATTAGCCAATCATTTCAATTGCCTTCTAATGTTTCAGGGAGTCTCCCTATCAAATCTCAACTTCCTAGGATGAACAGGAGAGATTTTAGCTCACTCAGCTGATTAGGAAAAAGCCAATAGTTGCAATTGTCTCTTAGTGTCCCAGAGAGTAACCTATCAAATTTCAACTTCCTAGGGGTATCAGGAGAGAATTTGGCTCTCGGATTATTAGGAATGAGTCAATAATTTCAATCCTCTCTTAGTGTCCCAGAGAGTCTCCCTGCCAAATCTCAACTTCTTAGGATGGACAGGAGAGATTTAGCTTACTCAGCGGATTAGGAATGAGCCAATAATTTCAATTGTCTCGTAATGCCTCAGGGAGTCACCCTATCAAATCTCAGCTTCATATAATGAACAGGAGAGAATTTAGCTCACTCATGATCAGGAATGAGCCAATCATCCATCCTAAGGGTGGAATTCATAGACAAAGCCTGAGTGTGTGTGTTCACTCACACTCACCTAAATGGAGGATCACCCTCAACTCACCAGTTCGAATTCATAGTTGAGTGGGGTGGTTCACTCAACAGTTAGGGGCACACTCAGATTACAGGAGCTCAACAGTGCACTCAGGGTACACTCAACGCGTTTTCGACATAAGTTGGCAGCCCTGGCAGTACGATGTAGGGGAATTTTCCCTAGTTTGAGGAAAAAAGGACGGGGAAATTCCCTCTCACATTCCGCACTGATCAGTAACAGTTCTCAAAGGTTACACTTTTCTTTGTGTTTTTGCTTTTTAAGCTATTATCCTTGTTCCTTGGCGAGACAGGACATAGGCCTTATCAGACAATAACCAAAGTTATTGGTCCTCCCGCCTGGATCGGGGCAGCCAAAAGTTGAAGTGAATCCTTGTTGCTTGTTTGTTGAAGTGCTGATAATTTGTGTTTATTATCTATTGATTTGTAGTATTGAATTGTATAATTATGAATAGAGTTGTGACGAAAAAGAAGTGAGAAAATGAGAAAACAATGATTCGCCAGTTAGTTTTGAAGAACAGATATATGTAGTTGAAAATCAGAAGAGTTATGGTATAATGAGACTGTTGGACAAAAAGAAGACGTGAGGTTTTGGAAGAGCTTCAAGCAATCATTTTCTTGGAATTCTCATTGATTGTACATCCTGATGAATGGAAGGTAGGTACCTACCGACAACTCATTCCACAAACCAAGATGAATCTGAAAACCATGCACTACAAACTTGGTATGTAGAGATCGCATAACATCAAAGAGCGACCAGCACTTTCAGCTGTGGTACCTAATTATAAATCCTTTCCATTTATTTTAGGCTCCTAAGGGTTCGTAGTTGTTCATGACTGTATCTTTCCCGAATCGGAATAGTTTGCGAAATATTTCGTTGTTGATTGTGTAACATTCGAATGGGATCTGTCACATCAAACATGTACCTAACTACAGTTTAGGAACAGCCTAACTACTCTTATGTGTGCGTACTCTTATGAAGTTTTTGAATAAACTCCGAACTTGAATAAACGATGTATGTTCTTCTATATTACCTATTCCTATACCTACGTGAAAATAATAATAAAAGTTATCAGTTGACGCACTTAAGTGACCTCCTGCCGTCACTCAGGATTTTACACCATTGAGCTGAGGGTGATACTCACCTCAACGCCATTTTTTGTTTATGAATCCCGTTGAGTGTGTACTTAGGTTGCACACTCAGTGCACCCTCAGGGTCGCCCTCAAATCACGTCTATGAATCGCACAGAGTGCATGAATTCCCTTATCGATACACTTAGGGGCCCACTCAGACTCAATTCCCGTCTATGAATTCCGCCCTTATATCACAGGGAGTCTCCCTATCAAATTTAAACTTCCTAGAATGAACAGGAGGGAATTTAGCTCACTCAGCTGATTAGGAAAGAGCCAATCATTTCAAATCGTCTCTTAGCGTCCCAGGGAGTCTCCCTTTCAAATTTCGACTTCCTAGGATGAACAAAAGAGAATTTAGCTCACTAAAAAAGAGACTTTGAACAGCCATGCATTTTTGGAACTTCCCAATAAAATTTCTTATGATTTGTGACTTTATTCATGCAGTATAGTTACCGAATTTGTTTATCGGTATCGCATTACAATTTTTGATCTTAAAACTGGGTTGAATAAAACTCGGCGCTCCGCGCCTCGCCAGGGGGCAAGCCCCCTGGACCCCCGGTTACCTCTATTTACATACTTCGGACGAAATTATTGAAACACAGAATGTGTTTGCGTTGTCGCGCAACCAAGTGACAACCAAACAAGCGTCATTGTTTACTATTCATTTATAACATCAATTTATATAGTTATAGTATGAAACTGCGAAAAAAAAACGAAATAAATTCGTGATAAATCAAGAGCGATTTATCAAGTAAATGTCCTAAAGAGGCTACATACGAAATTACAGCTTCCTAGAGTGTAAAGTATAGAAATCAGCTTTAAAAGCCACTCATCTGATCCGGACCCTGGACATCGTCAAGTAAATGTCCTAAAGAGGCTACATACGAAATTACAGCTTCCTAGAGTGTAAAGCATAGAAATTAGCTTTAAGAGCCACACATCTGATCCGGACCCTGAGCATCGTCAAGTAAATGTCCTAAAGAGGCTACATACGAAATTACAGCTTCCTAGAGTGTAAAGCATAGAAATTAGCTTTAAGAGCCACACATCTGATCCGGACCCTGAGCATCGTCAAGTAAATGTCCTAAAGAGGCTACAAACGAAATTACAGCTTCCTAGAGTGTAAAGTATAGAAATTACCTATTCAAATTATTTAACCTCCGCTTCACAAATCAAACCGTTTTCGTAATACTCAGATCACCTGCTATGAATCAAATCATCGAAACACAAGCTCAATGAAATCATCAGAAATCAACAAGCGGTTGCAATCATGTTCACAATATCAATTATTGAGAATGATCACCTGTGTGTAAACAATTATTTATATAACCATGCTCATAACTCAGTTTGTTGGACACGCACTTCGCAGTAGTTAACATAATATTGTTGGATAAATCGAGAGCTTTCGAACGAATGGTCAACGAATTTTGTGGGATGAAAAACGACGAAGTACCATTTCCCTAGCAACGACTCGGTTGTACGTGAAAATCATCCGTCACACATTTCGTTACCATCCCGCGTTCCATTTTCGGCTAGTTAGTCCATGGCTAAAACACATTCTGTGTTAAAAAAAAAAAAAAAAACACATGAGTCCCAGCCCATATACGTATTCATGACAAAAAAAGTTTGTTAGGTTTAAGAACATAGAGATAGTAGCAGGAGAAAGGAGCATAAAGTCAAGTTTGTCTCTCAACAAATTGGGTGAGCCATCATCGCCCTCGCACAAGACTGGCGTCTCAAGATGATAAATTCCGTTGCGATCACCGCGAAGTGACGAAACGGGAGGTCAGGTTTTCAGTAGAAGCGCAACAAGGTCACCCGTCGGTTTCACCAAAAGTGAGAGAACCGGTAGATGATCCAAAATAAAGATTACCGGCGCATATCGAACTCAACGAGGAAAGCAGTGAAATTAATTGATTTGTCGAAAAAATGATTGAACATCAATTGTCTCGTCATCCGTCCAATTAAGTATACCAATTTGAGTGGTCAGCATAAAAGGTTGAGGACGGGGGACGCTCATGATGAAACAACTGGTTCGTTTGAAAAAAAGGTCAGTCTTTTTTGGTCAACTTGCAAGACACTTTTACAAGTCAGTTACAATCTTTTTCTTTCAACTCAGAGCAGATGCGCAAAGTAACCAGCAATTCAGTTGCAAGTTCCAGTAGAAAAACACGAGTGGTTCCTGGAATTATGTGACTTAGCTGAATGGAGACACTATGGATACTATATTTCCAGGAATCGGCTCAAATGGCTACTTGAGGGTGGAAGTCACGTGGTTTTTGCTTCCTCACTAAAAGCACTTTTTCATTTGACCAACCCTCAAGAAACCCAAAACATTTTATATTAATACTGAACTTTGGAACGGAGCCTCTCCGAGTGAGGTAGATAGCTATTACATCCAATACAGCAGATAGTATTTCCCTAGTACTAACTGTCACAATTAACCTGTTTTGGATGAGCAAACAAAGCGAGCGGGAACACCTAGGGCACGTGGAAAATTTCATTTTACTATCATTAAGGTTTTGCGAAAATAATATATGAATTTAGCGTAGGAAAAGGAAAGTGCTTTTTTTTGCAAGCATATTGAAAATGCAGGTAGAAGCAGTCATCGTGTACTTATCGCAGAACGCATTGATGCATGGCTGAATGTAAACAGATAAGCGAGAGCAGAAATTTTATGTCCACAACATTCCGTTCTGTTTATAAATCGCGTCGCAGCTACCATGACGATAGCATTCATAACCTCTGAACACATAGGCACATCCACTGAGTATAAAAAGAACGTAAAACGAAGGGAGCGGATACTGAAATCGTACCTACTCGTATAATTTTGTTTATATCAAATGGTTCTTCTTTAAAATACCGTATGAAATCCAGTTATGTTCTATTCAATTGTGGAAACCATTCCGATGAGAAGCTAAACCTTTTTCCAGTCCCAATGTAAAAGTAGGTACCTAACCTGAAGTTGAAAGTAACAGACAGATTGAGGGAGTTTACATTCTAAACCATTTAGCTATTTTCATGAAAATTAATGTAATTGCATAGTAATAATAATAATTAATGTAATTGCAACGGTTCCAAAATTTTGTTCGTTGATATCTGTTTTGGGGCATTCTGAAAGGATTCCTGGATTTCAACGTATTCGAGGAATCCTGTACCTAGGGTGGAGGGACCAGTGATTGATAGGGAACCAGTGATTGACATCTCACCAAGAAGTTTTAATAATAAGGAATTTAAAAGTGTTTTACGGGCTTGATCCATTTGAATTTTGCGGCAAAATACCTTCTCAGTAAAGTATAAAGGCGGGGAAAGGTTTCAGGCGGGTTTTTGTGAAATCTGGAGAAGGTTACCCAACAGAAACTCGTGTTGTAATTTCTTTGGTGCTGTTTCTTGTGATTTTGCTAAGGAGGTAAGCGTTTTATTTTGCTTCTCCATGCCCTCCACATTTTCAAATTCCATTGTTATCATGTTCTTTCTCAACCAGTTTTTTGTGTAGATTGCATTTATGCTATCACTTTTTTGGAAATAATCAGAGATAGCATGTGAAAATGCAAATGTCAATTACTAGTTCCCAAACTGATGCACCCCTCAGTGATAGACAGTGCGTGTGGATCTCTATTCGTTCACTCACAAGCTGCTAGTTTACAATTAGAATCGTATTGTGCGTATGGTATCAAGAAAACATTGTACCTATTTTGTGATGAAACATCCGGTGATATTTTCAACTTTGCCTTTATGGACACTCATATTAATTTTATATTTAGATTAATAAAACTAAGCTCAAATGCTCAATTTATTTGTAAAATGTTGAAATATAATGTTTTGTTGATACAAGGAATCATTTATTGCAGAAAAACTGCTGTGTCAATCAAAGGTACAACAAAAAATGTGGCTGTCGAATACTGGGTCAAAAACGCTGCAAATTATTTCACAAAGGTTTATTATTTTTTCAATTGAGTATGATCGTAGTTTTAGTTGGCTAGCGTACGTCATAAGGCCCGTCCAGACTCCTCGGCGTGTCCTACTTCGAGTTGCCACAACCTATACTTCTATAATTATATACGCATGTTTATATTTCTCGATTTGAGCTCCTATCTATTCAAATAGTTATTGCCTTAATAATATCATTATCTAAGTACGTACGAAAAGTCGAGAGGATATGTTATTAAATATGCGTAGGAAAAGCTTTGGTATTAACACACAAATATGACCTTGAAAAAAACATTCATGCCTCGAACGAACGCCGGCGCCGTACCCACCACAAGCCGCGGCGCCGGCGCCTCCTCTCACTCCCCCCCCCGCTTGCCCCCCCCCCCCTCTCCACCCACCGTGACCCCCTGCCAAGTGAGCCAGGCGTGAGCTCGTCGAAAAAGACACTTTTTTGCCCGTTTTTGGCCCATAGCATCTATGCGAGTAAAGCGATCGGGATGGTTAAACATTAGGACCAACTAGACCCCAAATGGAGTCTATGTGCGATAGAACGGGTTTTTTAAGTCAATTCTTAGGCCTTTTATGGCCCGGACGGCGGACGGACATTTCAAATTTGGATTCTACGTACCTTGAAACGTAAAGTGACAAAGTTTGAGGGGGGGGGGGGGGGGGGGGGGTTATAAAATTTTTTGCTACACGATCACATAGGCTTATTATTGGAGATAATAAACCAAAATTGATTTCGAAAAAACGAATTTATGATGTTTTGTGGCTTGAATTAGTGATTTTGTCAATACTGAGCAGTTTGAGAACATCCTGATGCAGCAATAGATGTAAGTTTCAAGTTTGAACAAATGAAAAAACATAACTTAATTGCTTGTCAAAGTCAAAATGCCTCTCAAGGTGTCAAACACTGGCCCCTCCACCCTAAGCCTGTATTTAACAAAATTAAATAATAAGTTTTCGAAGCTTGGTGTGGCACATGGCTTCCTCGTATGGAATTACGTTTGCACATGTGTACTGAAAACAATTAATTTTTGAGTGAAATAATTTATTAACCTCAACCTGACCCATACTTTCCCTAATGTATTCATTAAAATCAAATGAAAAGTGCAGAATTGAGTTACGCTTGTTACTTACCGGGATTTCAAAGTCCCGCCTGCTCAGCAGGTACTTATGTTATCTACGATCTACCTGACTATTAACCTTATTTTCCAGAATACCCTCCGAATGTGAGAGATATCGGCGGCTAGATCGTGAGAAAAAGTTCCAGCCATGCAGCATGAGCGTATGAGCGAATTTTCGTAAATTATCGTACTGTTCAATGTTAAATTATTTTGAAATGCTTTTTCAGTGCGAAGAAATTGTCAACTATTTAAAAAAAAAACGAACTCA
Source organism: Adelphocoris suturalis (assembly GCA_030762985.1). Lineage (NCBI taxonomy): Eukaryota > Metazoa > Arthropoda > Insecta > Hemiptera > Miridae > Adelphocoris > Adelphocoris suturalis. The sequence goes on from CM061044.1 coordinate 71,525,933, forward strand.
AAATAATAATCTGATATTCAAAAAGAGATTTTGGATTTTAATATTTTTTGCAGTTTTATAGATTTTTTAAAAGCAAATTTCAATTAAATTTAATTAAATGTTTCAGCGTGATTTTGTACATAAATTTTTCAATGTTGTAGTTAATACTCGTAGTTAATAAACTTCATTTGATCTATATTCTGCTAAGAAATATAAATTTAACCATTTTCAGTGGTTTTTAGTAATTCTTTTCAACGCATTATTTGAGATTTGACCAATTTAATGTAATAAAAAAGTTCTGGCCAACGAATTCATTCTTTCATTTGAAAATCTTGATTTTTTGGCGCAAGAACGGAATTTGTATCTTAATCCTAAGGAGAGTTATGATTTGGAATGACACATATATAAATACATAAATATATATACATATGGATGCCTCAAAACGGATTTCAATGAAGAAAATTATTGAAACTTTTGATTTTAAAATTTTTCGAGCCATTGCAATAGCTTCATTTTTTACGAAAATTCGCTAATTATGGTTGATGGAACTAGTGGTTATTAGTTAAGTGGAATTATGGTACTTGTGATGTACTTGAGTAAAATTATGATTGATTTTCGCTTATGAACGGGAGTGTGAAATCTATAAAAACTGCAAAAAACAAAAGGAAAAAAAAAACCTGGAAATCCAAAATCTTTTTGAATCACCGACTTATATTTTTAGAACGTTTTTTTTTTTTTTTTTTTTTTCAACGAATTGGTTTTTAACACTTTCCTTGCAATACAATTTAAAATACTATAATACGATAGGTACCTAATTTGAGAAAATTTGCTCATACGATCATGCTGCATGACAGGAACTTTTCAATCCTGCTATTTCTGGCATGCACATTGAGCGCAGCTGTAGTCCTTCTACCCTAATGTTAGCATCTAGCCCCGGAATGTAAATATTTGTGTTCCTCGGCTAATCTTCTTTATATATAATTCCGAACGGTCTTTGAAATTTTGAAGAACTTCGCGGTCCGATTTTAGTGTTAGACTGCTCATTCGAATCATCACGGCCCCAAGTTTGTTGCAAAAGTGTCGCCGTTCGTCTATATACCCGCCTTGATCGTGTTCTAGGCGGTCCTTATCAACGAGAGTTGGTAATTATGCTGTGGCGGTAACAACAGTTGCCATCATTTCACGGTAAGTAAGAAACGTAGTGTAGTTACTAACATCTAGGAGAGTTATTTCTGAACGAAGAAAATGAAACTGAAGAACTTAGCGGACTACTCATTCGAATCAGCACGGCCCCAAGTTTGTTGCAAAAGTGTCGGTAAGTAAGAAACGTAGTGATGGGGTCTTTTCTGATCAGCTGATTGAGCTAAATTCTTTCCTGTTCACTGTAGGAAGTTGAAATTTGATGGAGACTCTCTGGGACATTAAGAGACGAGTGAAGTGATGGGGTCTTTTCTGATCAGCTGAGTGAGCTAAATCCTGAATCTCTCCTCCGCTGAAAAAATTTCCGCTCAAGGAAGGTCTACACCAAATTCTTCACGGAAGAATTCGTGTCCAATGAAGTCCTACAACAAGATCGGGCGCAGCGGAAAGTTCTTCAACGTACATACGAGGCGTCTGGCAGGTACATACGAGGTGTTTCCTTTTCGGAAGAAACTTACAATCAAACAGAACCTCTTCAGAGCTGCCTGTATAAGAACGTTGAGATAAAATACAGTTCCTATAGCAAAGACCTGGAAATGCAAAAAACCTCATCTACGAGAATCACTCCAAAATCAATCAAATAAATTCAAAAATATATTCGAAGCACAAATTGGACAAGACACAACACTCGAAATTAATCCAGACACAGAACAAGCACGAGCTTTGCTGGAGTGGTACCAGACACATCAGGACGAAGACAGCTGTAGCATCTCCTACACACAACTAACACCAGTTCGACATCTACGAGTACTACCGATCAAGATACAATCAACGACATAGAGAAGGAGATAGAAGACACTGACGCTCAGATTCACACGCTTACAAAGAAACGAAGAAGACTCGAGATAGAATTACACCATCATCTCACCATGCCCAAATTCTGAATTCCCCGATTCAACTTTTTGTTTAGTCTCATAGTGGCGAGGACCACCTCAACTGGTGATATTTATTTTATTACATTACTTACATTTTGATAAGTATTTCCTCTTTTTTAATCATTTAATAACATCGCCTTAGCTTTGCACCAGGTCACGTAACGCCGCAAATAGGTAGGACTTATATTGTTACTATAATGTGCTCAGTTCCTGTTAGGTACTACTGTTATACGGACTAGATTAGGGCTTTCCAAGCCCTAACAGGCCTCTAGTTGAAATATAAATTTCAGGTCATTTTTGTACTGTGTTGAAAATCTCACTGGTGAAATATATTGTGGGTTGTTGATCAGGTCCTTCTATAGCAGAAAAGTCTCTGGTGATGTGACACATGTGTTTAAGACCTGTTTGCTTGAATATTCAGAAATTCTATAGTCAGGGGAGAGCACGCCTGTTACAGCAAGAAGAGATTTAATTGGTGTTGATTTCAAAGCCCCCAAAATCTGCCATATAGCTTGATTTTGTAACTTCTGAATAGCAGTCATAAGTTTTTTATAAGGTCATACATAAGCAGGGTGGCCCCCAAATGGAAATTTTAAATTTCCCTGACTTTTCCCTGACCGAGCTTCAAATTCCCCTGACAAAAAATGAAAATTTCGAAGCCAATTAGCGAATGTTCATAAAAAATGAAGCTATTGAAAAAAAAAAAAAAAAAAAAAAAAAAAAAAAAAAAAAAAAAAAAAAACTGAAAAAATCACTAAAAATGGCAAAAAACGGCTAAAAATCGTTAAATTTTTTTTTTTTTTTTTTTTAGCAGAATATTGCTCAAATAAAGTTTATTAACTATAAAATAGAACATTTAAAAAGTTATGTGCAAAATTATGCTAAAAATTAAATGTACTTGAATTTAATTTAAAAGTGCTAAAAAATCTATAAACATTCCAAAAAGTTAACCACACCAATTTTAACAGTAAGAAAAGCAAACCACCATGCCCACGCCAACAAATTGTAAGGTCTCTCACTGGATCAGACCTCCAATCTACTGGGTTCGCTCCCAAGTTCAATACTCTGTTGATATTTTTCACATACGCTACACTACTAGGTGATATAGTAACAGGAGAGCCGAAGACATATTTATGTCGCAATGAATCATCGTGCAGTGGTGATACTCTTTGAACACCTTAAACATCATTCTTGATATCATTTGTCATGCGTATATCTACCTATGAAATAATAAGTGTGAAAAAGTATGCCGTTGAAGTAGGATTTCTTAGGAGTTCGAACATACCTAAAAAAGCAGCAAACTATTACACAAAGTTTTCATTAAAAAATTCCCTGACATTTCCCGGTTTTCCGTGACAGTTGGGGGCCACCCTTATAAGTACAGTGAGGAAATCAGCGCTAGTTCTGTGCAAACAGGATCATTTCGCATCCTAAAGTGTAGTCACTGAAGTAATAGCCATGGGCTGCTAGAGAAAATCTAAACATGAAGTGTGAGCATGCGGTGATAAAAGGGTGCATGAGTGAATCATTAACTGCAAATGGTGAATCGTGCTCAACACACGCATCAGAAAGACATTGCAAAATGAATTAAAACAGCGAAAGATGCATAGAGAGAGAAACAATCTCATGGTATCAGAACTATGTGAAGATGAACGAAAGATAAAATAGGATTAAGATGTTACAAGGGTTTTCTTTTCAGGGTACCTTGTCTGTACCAGTTTACGACATCTGATGTCTGGAAGGTCATATCATACGGCGTTTATAGTTAATTTTGTGGCGGTCCTGGGTAATGCTAAAATACAATCCAAAAGAAAATAATATGTACAATAACAAAACACCACAATGCAAGAGAAGACAACGATGTTTCACCAAAAGTTTCCAAGTACATTAATCAAGCCTAAACTAAAGATCGACATATTTACATGCAAATGAAAAATTCCTCAAAAGCTGACAATCAAAGTGCCCATGTATCATAAAAATGCACATTCAATATTTTTAGAGTGGAAATAAGTAGATCCCATTCAGAAATTTACTCCAATACCCTACTTACCCCATATGATAAGTAGTTTGTTTTGCAATGTTTTCGTTGCAAAACGTTGCAATTTTTTAGCGAATGGTGACGTCATTGGCAGAGGGGCCTGGCGGGAGGGGCTTGGATTGTCAAGATGCCCAGAGAAAAATTCCAATTGTACGAGATTGAAGTTGAATCAATATTCTGAGGGTGGAATCTACTTTAATTTAACTATACATACATATAGTTAACAAATATGTATGTATCCCCCAGTATGATAGAATACAGTATAAGCAATCTGGTATAACTCTGCGGGACGTTTGTTTGCTTGTGAAGTTAATATTATACGATGGTACAATACCCATATAAGTTTTGAAGTTGAAGGTAGTCTAATTATTCCATTATGGATTCAATCAATGGGAAAAATTTAAGAAAAGAAAACTAGTGTAAAAGAGCTACTGATTTAGATGAAAGGATTTGAAGGCTACATGAAACAAGTACACCGGAGTATAGCCCAACATTTAATCACTAATTTACTTAATTACCAAATACTAAATAATTACTCAATTGATAAACCGAAATCCGTATTCAAGCAACACAACGAGCCCATCGTATTACATCAACATACCCTCATCTTACTTGAGGATTATTATTAGCTCGCCTCGTTACCCCACTATTAGTCGCTTTCACACAATTGACTCGCAAATACATATTCAACTTTTCTAGAAGAGAAAACTTCAATCCATACTATTATTACTAAAGTACGTATGTACACCAAGGAGAAAATTAATGCGAAAAGCAGGTGGCAATAACTACCGTCGATACGACAAAAACCTGCTAATTTTAAGGTTTTTATAATCTAGTGGTTCCAAAAATCCCTACTAATTTATATACGTTTGATTTCCAAAACAAGAAAAAAAAACTACTTTTCTGTCAATCAACTCCACCACAGCGAGCAAGTCAAATAAAATACACCACACATTAGGCAAAGAGCAAATGGTTGGTATAATCCACTAACTTAAATTTTGATGAACAAAGAATAGCAGGTCCAAATATTGAGGTAGTACATAATACTTTTAGAAACACAAGTACGATGCGTACAGTTATATAGTCGAAGCAATGACTTGTGATCATCCCATATCAAAATATCACAAACAACAATAATTTTTAGTAACAAAATAAAATCAAAACAGAAATCACCATGCCAAACAAACACGAAACTCGCAATCAAACAAGAGCTGTTTGCAAACAACACACTTGGTTTGTGACCTACCTTTTTCCAGAAGAAAATCCTATACCATCAACCTTTCCAGCCCCTGTAATAGCATACATGAATTAAATTGAGATACGATACATTTTTTTCAGCATAAACAGTACGAACAGTCGGCATCTTGGACGCCAAAGTCAGAATTTCATCTCGAGAATACCAGTTAATTATGCGATTCATTGAAAATAGGAACAATGCCAAGAAGTTGGCGAGAGAAGTGTAAGATCAATGCTGACGAGAGCGGGATTGCTTTCAGGGGAGCGTTTGGTCCTATTTTCATTTCACGAGTTGAGATTGCTTCTCCATAAGAACACAATGCAGACTTTCCCTTGCCTCAACTTCCTTGTACTTCTATTGCTACGCAAAACGTTTCTGGAATAGGTAGAGGCTATTATCAAATTGCGGGTGGTGTTGAATATGGCCGAACAGCAGTGATGCCAGACTTCGTCCAACAAAAAGGGGTTTTGTAGATCTTTAAAAGGGGTATATGTAAAGGGGGACCTGAGGATTCCAAAAGGAGTACATTAGGGTGCCCGCTATTTTGAGAAAGGTCGAATTTTGATGACCTCCACCCGAAATTTGGTTTAAAATGTCAAAAAATTACCCCTGAATTTTTTCAGATTTTTTGCATAGCAAAAACCTACTCGACCTAGCTCGATTTTGGTTTTTGAAATACGCTTTTTTGCCAGTATCAGACTTTTGAATATAACTATAACAAACTTCTTTGTAAAATTGTGAAACTTCGTATACTTACGTTTTTGGGATCGCTGAACTCGAATATGCAGTCAAAACAAGTCGATAGCAACAACTTTTGACAGTTTGGAATCCCAAAATCATGTCAAAAAACGACAATTTTTCAAAATTCACTGTAGAATTATGAAAATTTGTATTTTTACGTATTTGTTAGAATTTTATTAAATTAAACGAACAAACCTTTTCAATGAAAAACAAATTTTCATGATTTTACAATGAATTATGAAAAATTGTAATTTTTTGACATGATTTTGACGATTTTGAGATTCCAAACTGTCAAAAGTTGTTGCTGTCGACTTTTTTTACTGCATAATCGAGTTCAGCGACCCCAAAAACATAAGTACACAAAATTTCACAATTTTAAAAAGAAGTTTGTAAAAGTTATATTCAAAAGTCTGATACTGGCAAAAAAGCGTATTTCAAAAACCAAAATCGAGCTAGGTCGAGTAGGTTTTTGCTATGCAAGAAATCTGAAAAAAATCAGGGGTCTTTTTTTGACATTTTAAACTAAATTTCGGGTGGAGGTAACCAAAATTCCACCTTTCTCAAAATAGCGGGCACCCTAGGGTACACGTTTTTGGTAAAGTACATAACGCTCACATGTATAAACTCGTTTTTTAATTTGAATAACTGATCATTTTAGTTCATGCTTTATGTATGGAAGAATCAAAAAAAGTAAATTAGTATATCAAGTTTTTGAGATCATTGTTTCAGGCCTCGATACTTTATTGTTTATAGTGTTGAATAACGAAATTGTAACTTGCCAATGTCTACTTAAGACCAATAATATATTAAAATATCAACAAAAAATAAAATTTAGTAAAAAAAATTTGCATTATTTACATTGATTTCTGAATTTTTTTACAACAAACATTTGGAAGTTAGAGATTGAGAGTAAATTATCTGTCAGTAGCCAGAATTCACTCTGTTGTTGGAAATTACAACTTTTATTTAGTAACAACATACACCTACCAAAGGTTTCCATGCGTCTTGGTTGTCTTGAGATGTGTCCTAGTGAGTTGGCCAAAATAGAAAAAGTAATCTCTCTTCAGAAATTCCATAAGGTGGACCTGCCATTTGACGAAGATTTTTCTTTCAGTAATATGAAAAGTGTTCAAGATGTGAAAGAGAGAGAAATACAGGCATCAGGCAATTATATAGCAAATTTAATTGTCGTCTCATTGTTCTTCTTCCATGGCTTATTCTTAATCTCTTCCACTAACCAACCCTCGAAAACAATTCCACACACAAATACAGGTATGAATAAAGCATGGAACCATCACCCATGTTTGTTTTTACCTTTCTCAAGTCCAAACTCTACATCAATGTCTATAAGACGTGCAAGCCCGCAGATAGGAAAATAGATCCAACCAACCAACCAACCAAACAAGTTTCAACAACCTGATGTGCCATTCTAAATTTTATCCAAGTATATAGTTAAACGAGTGAAAATGATGGAAAAGAGTGTGGGGTCATGAAAAGGGGGGCTAAAAGGGACTTCAAACCAAACCCCAAGATCTTGGGGGGGGGGGGGGGGGTTATCAATGAATGAAAAGGGGACATGTACCCCCAAAAGGGGATGTCTGGCAACACTGTCTAACAGTCCATTACGAATGGCGTAGCAATTCTAAATGTAATTATAGTGGTTTTCCTAAATAATTAACGGTTTTCAAAATATAATTGACAACTTTTCAAAAAAATTGTCATTTTATAACGATTTTCCACATTTAATTATAGTTTACACGAAAATATGGGTATCTACGTTCAAAATATGTAAGAGAATGCATGCTCGCAATTACGAAGATCTGTTACTTCATTTATCTCTCTGTTTGTCTTGTCTTGACAAACTGACAGACTGGCTGACAGGATACAGTAACTATCAGACAAAAACAATGGGAAACTACATAAAGGAGAATGAGACCAACAAAAGGATGTCAGGGAGAGAGTCGGGTGCAACAGAATGTTAAGACAGGATGAACGAGAAAAGCAAACATTTAGGAAATTAAGTCAGAAAAAAAAATAAAATAAAATAAACAACGGATGGATAGGACATAGAGGAAAACCAAAGAAAGCTGATGATCAAATAGTAACTGGAAATGAATAGGCAGGCGGGGAACAAGTACTCTGAATGTGGAGACCCATATTTTTGAGAAATTTTTAATTTGATAAAGAAAATCGTTAGGTAACTCAATTTGGAAAACAAACGACTCAAATGTCAAATGCCGTAAGACGCAAATAAAACTAAACTATAATAAAAATGATAATGGATGGAACTAAACTATGAAGACCCAAGCACCACCCAATATAGTAAATACTTCAAACATACCTGGTGGTCTCTATAACTAGATGTGCATTGATTGTAAAATAATGAAATAACTCCTATCTCTAAATTACGAGTAAATACCTGAAGAAGCTCGTTTAGCGCTCGGAGCAATAAACATATTAGGAACAGCCAGTTATTTTCCTCCCCTCAACCTATACCAAATTAGAAATCTTATATTGCCATTTTGTTGTTTTCTCGCAGTTAGGTCATAAGGCTGGTATCCTAACCAATCAACTACGCCACAACTATCGTATCAGGAAACAATCACAGTACTTCACTACTCAGTAGGAAATGCTTTTGAAGGAGGTCTCCAGAGCACTCTGAAATGATTCCTATATAACTGCATCTGAATGCATCGATGTGTTAGGAGGCCGAATCGATACTATCGAGATCGGTGGAGGATCCCTACACTTGAGTTCCGCGGAGACGCAAATGTCAATCCCTTAGTAAAAATGCAGATTAGTTGGAAATGCAGGTCAGAATGACGTTTTAGAAGTATATTTCGGGTTTTGTACGAGCAAAAGAAAAAAAAAAAAAGATGATCTATCATCACGTCTCGAACCCACGACCTTCGTCTCATATACATGGTCTATGTTAAGCAGTAGCCAGCACAGAATTAGCGCAAGGATTCCTTAGTAGGTACCTAACGTAAAATATGAAAATTCAACCAGTTGGCGAAACCTAGGAACACATTAGCTTACATATTATGTTTCCAGAATTACGATGCTTACATAATATTATTACGATGCGAACCTCCCAAATCCCAACTCCCTTAATCTCCCACAGGGCTTATTTTCTTGATATCATACCTAAGTTGGTAAAATCCTTCTAGTTAGTGATTAACCATGCCACAGTTTTCGAAGAAACATGTATTGATTGATTTTGAAAGAGAAGGTACGAATTGATTGAACTGCGAGTTGGAATCCTCCGGGTCTTACAAGTGATGAAGACAAAAGGAACAGAATAGGAAACTAATCCAATAATCTAATCTAAATAGGAAACATATAATTAAATAAATCAACATGGAAGTAAAATATCTTGGTCAATATTCATATCACACGATGTTTCTGTAAGCCTGAACATTTTAAGATGCTTCAATTAACATATTACAAGGTTCCAGTATGTATTTGAGTTTCTATTTATTATCTAAGTAGATCTTCAACTCAATTTTTTAACCCATTTCTGAACTGTTCAATTAATTACTAAAGTTCCAGTCATGCAGCATGGTCGTATGAGCGAATTTTCGTTAATTAAAGTACTATATTATGTTACATTAATTTGAAAATTAAGGACTTAGAGGGAAAAGAAATTGTTAACCACCAATTTCATGGCAAAAAGCTCGTTCTAAATAATATTCTGGGATTCAAAAAGAGATTTTGGATTTCTTAAACTTTTTGCAGATTTTTCGATTTTTTAGCACATTTTAATGAAATGTTTGTAAATTTCTAAGCATAATTTTATACATATATTTTTTAATGTTCTACTTTATTGTTCATAAAGTTTATTTGAGCAATATTTTGCTTAAAAAATATAAATTTAACGATTTTTAGCCGTTTTATGGTATTTTTAGTGATTTTTTCAGCACATTTTTTAAATTTAACCAATTCAATGTGCTCAAAAAAGCTGGCCAACGAACTCGTTCTTTCGTTTGGAGAGCTTGATTTTTTGGCGTAAGAACGGAATTTTTATCTCATTCCGAAGGAGAGTTGTCGTCTGGAAGCGCATACACACACACACACACACACACACGCGCGCGCGGATTTTAAAATTTTTGGAGCCATTTCAATAGTTTCATTTTTTACGGAAATTCGCTAAAACGGGTGATGCAAACCCTAATTTTTATTTTCTATCTCTCAACTTTTATTGATGAAGATCTTAAATGTTTTGATGAATGATTGGAAGCTCGAAAGGATAGGTATAATAATGTGAAGCATTGCGGAAGTGAATTTGCAGATATTTGAATGTACTCCACGAGTAAAAGTCTTCCATGCTTACTATTTTAGTCAACTACAAGAAACTAGTGCCCTTCTTAACAATTTTCTACGATACGGACACGAAATGAGGCTTAACATAAAATACTAGCCAAAATCTGGGCAACTTAACATAATAATATTACTAGTAAGTTATGCTGAATGATTTCAGTAGGATGTCAGTATAATGCGCAAATGAGAATTTTTTAAAACACGTATTGGCCAATTTACTCAAAATTAAAGGGTAGTATTGGAATTGGATGGTCTCAGGGTGGATGATAAAAATTTCATCAAAATTACAGATTTGAGTTATGGAAACTGCAAGTGCGCAAACGAATTCATTGTCAGGGACAAAACGCCGAAAATTGTAGACCAATTACAATGAATCGCTACTGGTTGCGCCTCCTAGATGGTCCGCAATGAGTTTCATTTTCGTCCAATCACTAATAGTGTTTGCTCTTGAGCAATAGTGGATTTCAAGCAACTGCTATTTGTCATTGTCAAAACGCCTCAAATCCTCTGAAAATTGGAGGGTCTCAAGGTTAATCATGATTGGATCATTTGTGGCCAGGCTTAAACATAACACTTATTACAGGCAAAACGCCGAATTTTGATGGAATTTGCAAGAATTGGGAATGGTGAGCCGTTGGACCATTAGGACTATTATAGGTAGAAATTTGACCATATGACCCAACTAGACCTTTTTTTTAGGGGTAATACAAAATTACATTTTTTCAACATTGAGGTAATACTATACTGGATTAAAAACTTGTATAAGTCTAATTAATAGTGTTATACAAATACCGATCCGTCTCAAATACAAATTCAAGCTACGATATTTCAACGAAAAACATTCAGGGTGTGACCGAATTAAAAGATCAGAACCAAAATTCGAAAAAAGGGTTCAACGTTATAACATTGACTGTAAACCAACTGAAAAAAATCTTTTCACTACCGTACACTTTCGCAACCCGAGCTAAGGGTCAGCCATTTTTCAGGAAGGACCAATGAATCGTCGGAATCGGTTGTGGTTCACATGATACGTGGTAAAGGTTTTTTTCCCCTCTAGGCCTTTGGCTTCTACTTAATGGTAGCGAACGGTAGGCCGTAAAATCCTACGGGTGGTCACGTTCGATTGCAATAATTCGGAGAAAAAAATAAAAAAAGCCTTGGCGCGACAGCCCCTTTAGGGCAGGGCCCGCCATACAGCAAATCAGTAAAAATTTTCAACAGTAAGTTATATCCGTAAAAAATAAACAGTCAATATTAGGTAGAAAACGAGGAGAAATTAAATTAAACCCCTGTGAAATATTTTTTGTTTTGTGTCTCAACAAGTTATAAATGTCTCAATTAAATCAGCTAAGTCAGCTGATCAGAAAATACCCAATCAATTCAATCGTCTCTTAGTGTCCAAGAGAGTCTCCATATCTAATTTCAACTTCCTAGGATGAACAGGAGAGAATGTAGCTTATTAAGCTGATTAGGAATGATCCAATCATTTCAATCGTCTCTTAATGTCCCAGAGAGTATCCCTATCAAATTTCAACTTCCTAGGGGTAACAGCATAGAATTTTGCTCACTCAGCTGATTGGGAAAGAGCCAATAATTGCAATAGTCTCTTAGTGTTCCAGAGAGTCTCCCTATCAAATCTCAACGAAGAAGAGCTGCACTAATCAGTGAACAACAAGCAATGAATCATCAAAACCTCACAGATGATCTTTCGTTTACATCTAAGCCAGTCTCAATAGCACAGTAAAAGACCCTGAATTTTACTTCTGCTCCACAGAAATATCAACAGTTATGTGACCAGCACTGTAATAGTGACATAAAATCGGACTAAATTATTAGTAGGTATATTTATAGCCTATAAAACCTACTGGAACTGACAATGACTACAACCAAAATACTGAACGGACATAAATTCATTGGCTCTTGCAAGAATATAAATATCGCACCGTCATAAATATCATCCGTTTTCATCCGTATTATCCTTCATATAAATATGACTTTCCTAATGAGCGAAAACCTAGTACTGTTAGATCTGGAATCCTTCGAGGTGTAACAACCGTAAACAATGAAACAAACAAAATTTCTTATCCTCAAATGTAATTTGAATGTATTCAGGCGATGGAATTTGAGATGACTGAGTAACGATAAACGATATGAAGACCATTATTTGTCTATTAGAGAAATCTAAATGGAATTGATTCTTTTATAGGAAAACATCAAATCAAACTCCTAGTTCAGATCATACCTACTTAATGTTGTGATCTTGGTGGTTGACTACCCTTCAAATCAGCCCTGCTCAGATTCCCCAGATGTGACACACTTAAATAACAAAGTTCAAAGACCGAAATACCGTTCATTTTCTTCTATTCTGTCAATCAAGAGCAGTCGGTAAAATATTGAGATTGGTAAGTAGTTGGAAAACCAATATCTTATGACGAAATTCAATTTTTTACGAATTATTGCTATTCTTGCGGCTCGATAAAGCAAGAAATCGTTACCTTTTATTAAACCATTGTTTTCCAAATTTAACGTTGATCAAATAGTTATAAATCCATCTTCAGTTAATCAATTTTCAAATCCTAGGATAAAGAAGGTCTGCTTCTTTCTGAAAATACTCGTTGCAAATATGTAGTTTCCATTGAAATGAAAACAGTGTTTTAATGGGTACAAGTTAGCAAGACTACAAAGTAGATATTAGCAGTTATTTCTAAATCATTATAAACAATGAACCTCTGTAATCGGCCAAGAAGAAAAAAGTTACACCTCCCTCAAAATTTTGTGGTTTGTGTTTCAATATACGTAGATTCCTAAATCGAATAAAATAAAGTCCTCATTATGCTTTTTTCGAAACTGCTGAACCAAAATTTACGAAATTTGGCTAACAAAATCACGTGGCTAATCTCTATCAATCAACCCAAAAGAGTTTTTCATTTTTTATCCTTCTTATTTTAATCCACAACAATTTGCATTTGTAAACTACAAGTGGATGTGATGAAGACTGATCATAAAAAATTTGGCGTACCCACTGGAGTGAAGAAGACACCCATTATCATCACTTCAACAGCGTACAAAAAAAGATAATAAATTGTAAAATAACTTATTTATAGATCTACTGGAGACAACTTTAACCAGTCACTGCTGGCAAGCCAATCACGTGGCCAGCAACGGCGGGTGGAAGAGATGGGGATGGTCATGGAGGAAAGTTTATTTACGTAAGGGTTTATATTGTTGGATAGGGACACATGGAATTTTCGTGAATTCGTTTCTAATTTAATCACCAGTGAAAGGGACGTGAAGATCGTGGTGGATTGTTCTATTTGATACATAAAATGGGGTATCTTTGAGTAAAGCAGTTGCTCAAAATGTCCGCTTTGAAGTCCTTTTTCATGTTTTTCCCCCACCAGAAAGTTTTTTTTTTTTTTAAGGAAGTGCTGGTTTTTATTCCATTTTGTTTTATAATTGTATTTTATTCTATTCTATTTCTTTGAGGAACAAAAATAGAATTACCAAAAAATTGAATGAAGGCAGGAGAATAAATTAAAAACGAAAAACATTTTCCTAATAAAAGTATATCTACATCTTCGATGGCCAACTTTTAAACTTGAAAGCACCCTTAACCGGACTAGCCCTTTGGTTCAGATTTGTGAAATTCTTAATGGACGAGGGAACAGCTCTAGACTGGCTTCCTTCGAGATGATACACAGGAAATTCCACGCGGATCACGAAAACCACACAACGGATCGTAACCACTTACAACACGCAACACATGGCCTGTTGGTATTTTCTCGTCTAGTAGAACCTTCACATTTTGAGGGCTTCGTAAGATCCCCTGCGCTGTTAATCTCGAGGAGGAATCGATACTATAATTTTAATCACACGTACCTATAACAAAATATGAATTTTTTATTCATTTTGCTTCCGAGTCTACCTAAAGGTAACGGAAGCATCGTTTTCACATTCTGGACAAAAAAAATTTTGATCTCCAAAATCAAAATTTCCCCTCGCATTTTAAGTTTTAGACCAATCTGAACAACTTTGGTTCCGTGTCTGCCTGCCCCCCCCCCCCCCCCGCTCCCTCTTAAATCTCTCTCTCTCTCTCTCTCTATGTGGGGTGTGTGTGTGTCTGACGTGTGTCCACAAATTTATATAGGTACCTGTAATTCCCCCATTCTGCCTCAAATCTGTTGTATTGCGTTTCGAAATACGTACATAAAAAACATGCATTTTTTATATTTAAAGAGAAAAAACTCTGTCGTATACTGTTTAAAGATATTCTCCCAAACTAATGGACCAAAGTTCGCAAAATTCGACCACAAAATAAATAAATAAATAAATATATAAATAAATGATAATAATAATAATAAATAAATAAGGGAGAATCAGAAAGGGGGAAAGGGGTACCTATCATTGACATCACTGAACAAACTGGGGAACTGATTGGGCGAATATGTTTAGATTACGTCAACCACAATCACAGGATATTAAAAAAAAATTGTCTAGCCTCAACCATAGGGAGGTGTTTGTGGTAAGAAAAAAAAGGGAGGGGGAGGGGATGGTTAAATGGAATAATTTGGTCATCACCGAACGAACTGGTATTATATTATACTGGTATGACGAAAGAAATTTTATCAGTCTGAACGTTCTTTTGGGTTACCCATCAAGAATATTTTTAATCTGAAATATGGGGGGTTGTTTGTGGAGAGGAAATCGGAGTGATTCAGTATTTTGGTCCTAATAGTTAATTTATAAGTAAGCACTTTAAGTAAGGGCTTTTTTGAATCAGATCCTTAGGAGTGTCCCAAAATGTGATGGGTGAGGGGGGGATTGCGTATATTCAAGTCAAGCGGGTGAACCAGCTAGCTGTATTACATTTACGTTAAACTGTTTTGAGATTTGAGCTAACTGAGCGGAAAAATTATTAACAACCAATTTTAAGGCGATAAATCTTGTTTTAAATAATAGTCTGCTAAACTAACCAAGATTTTGAAATTAAATCACTTTTGGCACTTTTCATCGATTTTTCTAGCTTATAATATTAATATCAACATTTAAATACATTTTCAGCGTAATTTTGTGCATCAAATTTTTAATGTTCTATAATTCATAGTTGAAAAACTTTTTCTAGGATGATTTTTGAGCACATGTTTAGACCTTTTTATTCAAAAAGTGCTGCCCAACGAACTCATCCTTCCATTCAGAATGCTTGATTTGTTGGCGCAAGAACGAAATTTTATCTCAAACCTAAGGATAGTTATCGTCCGGAATGAAACACATCGCAAATATATTCAATTCAATTCAATTGTGGGAGCACGATCAGTCGGGTCCTATCTCCCTTCAACTATCCCCCTTTTCCTATCGCATATATATATATATATGATGTCCAAATTCCCTGAGAGTTCGTTAAAAATATATATATATATCTCAAGAAACACAAACTTTATAAATTTATTTTATAGGAGTCAAAAGTACTTCAAAACAACGAACTGACCTCGTCTAGGTCTTATACAACAATGAGAACCACTGGACAACGTTCTAAGGGTTCATTAGGGTCATTAGGATATTTCCAGTAACAAGTAAACAAGTGGATAATACAGGGGAAAACTGCGTTTTATACCAGGTCAAGTAAAGAAATAAACAGTGGATAATGTGAGGGACAACTGCGTTTAATAGCAGGTGCCGCTAGGGGTGGGTTTTCTCACGCGCACGGAGTGGGATGTTTAGATGCGACCCCCCTGACCTTCAGCCCATGGTTCGGGTGGGGAGTGGAAAATTTGAAAATTGCTTACAATCCCTTTCTATAAACAATCCCAAGGGAATGGCAAAAAAAAAAAAAAAAAAAAAAACAATAAAATAAAATAAATCTTATGAAAGTGGCAAAACGAAAATAATAACTTGCTGTGTAATAATTTGCTGCGTTTTCTATGTGAGGAAGTTATACGGCCCACCCAACTTGGCAGACGTTTTTTTTCTGTTGGAAATTACTATTAAACGCGGTACTTCATGTGGAACCATAAAACGTATAGTTTTAAGAACATTTCAGTACTCACTAATAGAACTGTCTGATGTTAAATGTTCGTGCGTATTTGTTTTCCCCGTCCATTTTTCTAAAGGTAGGAGATTATTTTATCTGCGTGGAAGGGCTATCCTTTTCCCCGTCTTTCAAACGGGAACCGAAATCAAGAGGTTCGAAGGCAAAGATCAGATAACCTACGTATTCGTCTACATTTTCGTTCACCACAATCGGAAAACACAATTTCATGCCTCGAAACTCGAATGGGACCAAATTGGAACTCCAACGAACATTTCAGACCAACCCGAGCAAAAACCGTCGAAATTACGATCCGCCTTATTTACGGGGTAAATTTCTCGATCTTCTCGCGCTTAGAAATTCGAAAGTTTTTTGTTCGATGTTCAAGCCCTTAGAGAAAGCGAACTATTCAACGTACAGCGCTGCGGGTGATTTTAATCGATTCTTTGGGATCAAATTTATCATTGACAAGCAAAAAAATATATTACTGTTACTTAGAAAGTTTTCGAGATCTACATTTTTTTAATGTTTAGCCCTTCAATACAATCTCTTTAGGGTTGATAAAAATTGATGCCGAGCTTCTAGGACCATCTAGACCCCAAATGTGATTTTAACACAAGTTCCATATAGTTTGCTCAAGTATTTTCAGAGAAAAGCCGCGGACGGACGGAATTTTTTTATCCGATTTTTGGATTCTACGCATCTTGAAACATAAACCAACAAATTTTTCCTTGGTAGATTACAAAGGTTCATTATTGAAAATAATAAACCAAAAGATTAAAAACTGAGTAGGAGATAGTGGCTAAGAACTTAAGAGGTTTCAAGATGGAGATAGTGGGTGTTAGCACATTTGCCGCTCTGTTGACGCCCCCTGCATTAAGGTCATTCACGCTGCAAAATTACTCTTGTTGACGTCTTTTTGCTCCGTCAAGTTTATGAAGAAGATGACCTACAAGCTTGATGGGGTTTCAAGTAATTATTGGAGAACGAGATTAGGGTAACACCCATCAAGGATCTACGAAATACCATTACGCGCCAACTCATAAAATGCAATTCAGCTGTTCTTCTCTTAATAGATTTTCAAGGAGGGAATAGAAGAGAATCATGTGGGAGAGCATCATGAACTTACACAGGGTGGCCTCCAAGTGGAAATTTTATATTTCCCTGATCGAACTTCAGATTTACCTGACAAAAAATATGAGTAAATTTTATTTCTCTCGTCATACTTAAATAGTTATAACGCGCCACCTTTAATGCTTCTAAAACGAAAATCGTAAAATTTAAGAAAGAAAAAACCAACCTACTCCAGCATACTGGTGGTAATAATGAAGGTGAAGCATGGGAAAAACGCTGCAAATTATTTCACAAAGGTTTATTATTTTTTATGATCGTATTTTTAGTTGGCTAGCGTACGTCATAAGGCCCGTCCAGACTCCTCGGCGTGTCCTACTTCGAATTGCCACAACCTATACTTTTATAATTATATACGCATGTTTATATTTCTCGATTTGAGCTCCTATCTATTCAAATAGTTATTGCCTTAATAATATCATTATCTAAGTACGTACGAAAAGTCGAGAGGATATGTTATTAAATATGCGTAGGAAAAGCTTTGGTATTAACACACAAATATGACCTTGAAAAAAACATATTCATGCCTCGAAGGAACGCCGGCGCCGTACCCACCACAAGCCGCGGCGCCGGCGCCTCCTCTCACTCCACTCCCCGCTCCCCCCCCCCCCCCCACCCACGCCACCCACCGTGACCCCCTGCCAAGCGTGCCAGGCGTGCGCGCGTCGAAAAATACACTTTTTTGCCCGTTTTTGGCCCATAACATCTATGCGAGTAAAGCGATCGGGATGGTTAAACGTTAGGATCAACTAGACCCCAAATGGAGTCTATGTGCAAAAGAACAGGTTTTTTAAGTCAATTCTTAGGCCTTTTATGGCCCGGACGGCGAACGGCGGACGGCGAACGGCGGACGGACATTTCAAATTTGGATTCTACGCACCTTGAAACGTAAAGTGACAAAGGTTGAGGGGGGGTTATAAAAATTTTTTGCTACACGATCACATAGGCTTATTATTGGAAATAATAAACCAAAAGATACATTTTTTAAAGTAATTTCATTTGTGAAAGAATGTATTATCAATTTTGGTTTATTATTTCCAATAATAAGCCTATGTGATCGTATAGCAAAACATTTTTATAACCCCCCCTCAAACTTTGTCACTTTACGTTTCAAGGTGCGTAGAATCCAAATTTGAAATGTCCGTCCGCCGTCCGCCGTCCGGGCCATAAAAGGCCTTAGAATTGACTTAAAAAATCTGTTCTTTCGCACATAGACTCCACTTGGGGTCTAGTTGGTCCTAACTTCTCGCCAGCTCGATCGCTCCACACCCATGGGTGCTATGAGCCAAAAATAGGTGAAAAAGTGTCTTTTATTGTATATTTCAAGTTGTGTAGAAATTGGAGATTTATGAGTGAAAAGGAAATGTTAGCTATTAATTTTATGGAAAAAAAATTATTCTAAATGATACTCTTCTATTCAAAAAGAGATTTTGGATTTTAGGCTATTTTTTGCAATTTTATAGATTTTTTAAAACAAAATTTAATGAAGTTCAAGTTTTTAGCATAATTTCGTACATAAATTGTTGAATGTTCTATTTCATAGTTGATAAACTTTATTTGACCAATCTTATGCTAAAAAATATCAATTTAACGATTCTTAGCCATTTTCAGTGATTTTGTCAGCACATTTTTTGAAATTTGACCAATTAAATGATATCAATATACAGTATAGGTAACACTTTTATGTGCTGGAAAGATGACTTGGTAATAAATTGTTATGTTTATCAACTATATTAAAAAGCGTAAAATTGTGAGATTCCGCTGCTGTAATGGATTGAACCCATTTGTGAGGTCCGAAGCTCCGAGTTCCGATACTAAATATACTATAAGCGGCGTTTAATAATTATGGCCAGAGATCTACGTAAAAGGGCTGTCTAATACATAAATAATAAACCTTTGTGTAATAATTTGCAGCGTTTTTTAAAAATCGCAGTTAGACATTAACTACCAAGAAAGGAATGATTTTGAGTACCTACATACTTAAGGTAACTAAAAACCTTAAAAACTTAGTAAAAAGCACCAAATGGCCAATTCGGTTAAAAATCGTTAACTTCACATTTTTAGCGGGACGTTACTCAAATAAAGTTTATCAACTATACCTAAATTAGAACATTCAAAAATGTATACACAAAATCGTACTGAAAAATGTCCTGGAATTTCATTAATACGTGCGAAAAAATCAATAAAAACTTCGGAAAAAGTTAGAAATCCAAAATAATTTTTTGAATAGAAGACCATTATTTAGAATGCTGCATGGCTTTTTATTTAATATTTTACGGTCTCTCAATTTGTTATCTGAAGCGATACGTTGAAGCTTAAATTTTATTAATTTAAAAATGAAAAAAACAATATATATATATATATATATATATATATATATATATATATATATATATATATATATATTTGTATATATATATATATATATATATATATATATATATATATATATATATATATTTGTATCTGACACATATATATGTATCTGACGTGGATATTTCTTAGCTCTGAGGGTAATTCCAAATTTTTGTCCAACAGCAAAAATTGTCACGTTTATTTTCACCTACAAATAAATTGTTGCTAGAGAGAACATAACTTCCTGTCGTAGCTTATGTACCTATACAAACTAGTTGTTGGGACTCTCACTGGATGAATCCACAACTCTGCTGGGTTTTCTCCTATTTCAATACTCAGTTGATGTTTCTTATATGGTTTACGACTAGGTGAAGTGGTAAACAGAAGAGCCAAAGGCATATCCTCTCTTACTCTTTGAACAGTTTAACCACCGATAATTATTTTTGTCATTCGCATAACTCACCTATGAAATAATATGTAGTATGATAAAGTACGCTATTGAAGTTTGATTGTTTAGGAGTTGAGAATATACCTAAAAACACTGTAAATTATTACACGAGTTTTCATTTCAAAAAAATCCCAGATATTTGGTGGTTTTTGCTTAATTCCCTGACATTTCCCGACGCGAAGAATTCCCTGACAATTCCAGGTTTTCCCTGACTTTTCCAATTGGGGGCCACCCAGTATTGTAAACTTGAATTTATTGTTGTATTACAGTAAAATATTGAATTTATACTAACACTAGTGCCTAGCTCAAAATGTTCATTATTTGTGGGTGTTCCAAAAAATTGTTATCAGCCTTCGGGGTGAATTCTGGGAGAGGAAACCCTAAACCTAGCCCCCTACCTAGTCATGTCGCTTCCCCTTTCATGGTGTCTACTAGATCTGCAAAATAAAAATTGGGGACGTTTTGGGTTCTAAATTTTAGAAATTTGTGACCTTTTATAGGCTTTAATTTCTTTAGGAATGGCGTACCTAAATAATAACCAGTAGACCTACTGTAATCATGAGTAGCCTATATAAAACTAGATTTGCATAACTTTTTTTTATTGATTCTAGCCTACTTATAAAGTACAGAACTCTAAGACTACTTACGGAATATTAGTGAAATGTACAATGTACAAAATATCCCGGTACTGGCATTATATTATGATTATTTGGTTACCGACACCATAAAAATCGGTGACTTCTATATTAAAATCCGTGACTTTCGGAAATATCCGTGCCCTACTATTAAATCCGTGACTTTTCCGGGAACCCGTGACCAGCAGATACACTGCCTTTGTACCAAAATCATAGCTGAAGGATTGACTAACTATTCTCCATAGTAGGTAGGGAGGTGTGACCCGGGGTAGAACGGATACAAGACGTATGCAAAACAATTCTTCATCCACATAAATTATGACTTCATATTCATGCCGCCCTCCTTCCATAATTCATAATCAAAGTTCCAGTTCCCCTAGTTCCATTTTAATCGGCAAGTGGCTTCGGTTGGTGAAAAAAAGGTGCGATGGATAAAAATCACACTGATCTTAAACTTTGAGATACTACTCCGCTTCCTCATACGAGTTTAGGCTTTCAATTCATGTCAAGAGTACAGGAAATATGATGCTCTCCAACTTTAAAATTGGCACTTTAGTTTTTAAAGTTTCCTCTTCAAATCCTCAATCTTATACAGGGTGTCCCCCCCTCCCCCCTTCATCTCTTCCTTTGAAATGAATAGGAAGTTTTTGCCTTTAGTTTTTTGTTCCTGAATTTTCTGATTCTCATTACTAATGTATTTTCAATTCCAATACAGAAATAGGGGTTTCCCACGCTTCTATATGCCAGGTTCAGTGACTGTGTTCCCCAGCATATCATGGTGAGATGTGTCCAGAACAAAAAAAATAAAATTTATGCATTGTTTGCGGAGTTGGGTTGTGTATGGCATTCAAATCTTCTGCTTCGGCATACGGCATATACATTAACTACACAGATTTACTAACGAACGTTCGAGACAACACGAAAATCGAGCGAGGAATGACTAAAAGCACAAATTTTCATAAAAAATTGGGACCACCATTCTTCATATTTTTTTAGGTAGATCTCAGGAAAAATAGCAAGAAGAGGCGCAAATGATATAAGCTTTGTTTTTTTTTTTTCAAATGGGAACCCCCATTTTTTATTGCAAATTCGAATTCTACGTGAAATTTTATGAAGAAATTACCCAACACTCGATTTTTTAAATGTACGTAAACGGGCGCAATTCCGCTCCAAAAGTGTGCAATTCTGCTCTTAAAGTGCAAAAATGGTAAAATACTGCGTTTTTGAAGATACTCAATTGCCACATGTAATACATGATTTTGGAGTATTTTTCTTGTTGAAACTCGTAATGATGTTCATTTATTAGCTGTGTTCCAAGCACCCGTCTGAGTTCATGAATTCAATTCAGATGGGTTCTACGAGTTCACGAAACTTTGAGGTTCAAGAACCCGTCGGTGGGAACACTATAGTTCACCTGACACTCGATGCACCAACCAACGCTAGCGTCGTATTTAGTAACGTGAAAACCTTTTCACAGTTCCCTCATTTGCTCATTTTTACGTTTATTCATTATTACTTTCAAGATTAGAAGAGATAAATAAAAGTGTGCATCCATCCTGCTCATCTAACTCCTCTTCCTCATCAGAACTAAGGACCGACTCCCAATGGGCATTGGAAGCAAGCATACACTTCGATTCCGAATAAGAATCTTCTTCCCCGCTATTCTATAAAGATTCATGACGTTTACGGTGCAATGAGATTTTTGGAAGGTTCAGAAAGGTTTCCTTTAGTTCGAGTTCTCAACCCAATCCCCGAGCAGGTCTGAAAAGTTCATGAACTCAGTTCGCGGTGGGAACACCTTAGCGAGTGTTGTTCCTGAACTCAAAACGCTTGGAACACGATTCACTTGCGCACAAGGTTCGGCGCCAAACCAGTTCCGAAAAGTTCATGACTTGCGGTGCTTGAAACACAGATATTGATATTATTTGCGGCTCCAACTAGGGAAAACACCGAATTGCACTCATCTTACATACTCATTTCCAAACAGTACAAAGCGTACTAAAATTTAGTTTTTCCAGTGAAATTTCACGTAGAATTTGAATCAGCAATAAAAAAAATGGAGGTTCCCACTTGATAGGGGACGAAAATCCGAATAAGTGCAATTGGCTTGTAATTTGTTTAATACTGACTGATGTTTCTGAAAAGTTATCTTGAGACGAATTGGAGAAAAGCATGATGTACAGCGTATGCATCTGTCTTATCTGAACCAGTAAAGAATTTGCGACCTCCATGTACGACATACAAAGTTTCGACGTTAGCTGTATAAAGGTACGAGCAAAGCAATGACAATCAAGCCACCAACCCCTTCCTAACCAAACTCCAATGTCCTAGTTGGGCAAAAAACTACCTCAAAAATCGGTTGATTACACATTAAATCTGGACAGCATACTCAAGAAAGGTTGAAGCAATATAAAAGATTGTTAGAATTAATCCCCATACATTTCCAGAGCAATACGCCGCTGCTGACACCACTGAGTACTTACTACCGATTTACCTAAATTGTGTAAGCCGTGGCATTGTTTTAGTTCCCAACACCGCACCAGGACACGGTCAAGACTTGGTCAGAAATCTACGACCCAGATGTTATTGGCTGCGGTAAACTCCATAAATCGAATGAGGGATTTTTTATTCGATCCATAGTAAGATCTGACCGAGAACATTCCGCAAAGATACCATATGATGGGCATCTGATCAGTAAGTAAACGGCTCTTGAAATTCATTTGCCCTATAACATCATAAGCTTCGTTCTCAGTGCGCATTCTGACAGTTCTGGAACTCATCAGAACTGAAAATCCCGGGGCGTTACGGAACTTGTGGAACCGCGTTCTGCACTGCGAACGATTTCAGAACTTGGAAGTGGCTTAACATGTGTTGTTGTTTGTAACCTCACTCAACTGGCCTGACAACAGTGGTCTAAAGCCGATTTCACATGGAGCGGTATGTCCAGAGACGGAAAGATGGAACGCAATGTGATTGGCTGTTGGGACAACAGTTGAGGATGGTGGCTGCCATGTTGACGGTATGGGCGGTAGGAGGTCGGCGGTAGAAATTTGTATACCGTTGAGCGTTGCGCAAGCTCATTGGACAGGAATGTTGATAACCTCAAGTAGAGGTTTCAGATCAGAGAGGGTTTCAGAAGGAAAGTTTATGATTCCGTTCACCAAGGTGCCGTTTCATGTGAACAACGTGCCGCCCCCTCCACTGGATTTTTCGGCCTTCCGTCTTTCCGGTTGTATGCTCATACCGCTCCATGTGAAACCGGCTTAACTCCTCCGCGAGCCCACGGCTTATTCTAAAATGGTAACCACTCTTCGTCTTCAAACCTTGGCACAATTTCGTCGAAAAAATTTGAGTTTCGTGGATGTAGACGAGATCCAACTACAACTTCAATCTCGCCTCATCGTCTACACACCATGAAACTTCACCACCACCATCCACACAATCGCTTTCCGAACTTGACGAGCTACTAGATGACATTTCGATGAAGAAATTCAAATGAAGAACAGCGAACAACAGAACAAAGCAAAATTTTACAGGGAAAATTACTGGGAACACGCGGCAACCAAAGCCAAAAAGAGCGTATTGTTCATTCCAAGCTCCGAAAAATTGTGAAATGCGCATGCATTAACTACGCTCAAAGGGTTTGAGTTCGGTAGTTCCGAAAAAATCGGGGACTGTTAGACCGTTCGGAACTGGGTTCGCAAAACAGTGCGAACGCCGAACTCGGCGTTCAAGCACTGGGCGTTCTGGTACTGCGCACGTTCTGGTACTGCCCAGAACCGTTCCGAACAGGCAGAATGCACACTGAGAACGAAGCTATAGTCACCGCCTGCCTGGGAAGAATAACCCTCGATTCCTTAGCCCTACTACGTTACGTGTGATCTTCCAACCCATTTATTGGCCAAACTTAACAGTCTTTTGAGCTTAAACTTACAACTTGAGGGTTTTCAAGTGCGCTGAATCCGAATCTGAGGTCAAAAGTGTGAAACCCCAATAAAAGAAAGTTCCCCATTCAATAGGGATCATCTACAGGCCATCAAGATTAAATTAATACTGAAAATATGTATGAGGCGAGAGTTTCACATATTTGCGCATGCATAGAGGAAGCTACTTGAAGCTCAACCAAATAATGGGATTTGAAGGATCCGGCAACAAGTGTTACCCATGGGTTCGAAAAAAGTATGCATTTTAAATATTTTTTAATGGAAGAAGATTACATCCTAAGAAATTTTCATTCAATCGCACTCTCCTATGGTGAGTTGTTTTCTTTCTATGATTTTTCAAAGTTTCGCACACTGGTGACGTCAAAGCACCCCTCCTGCCTGGGCGGGACCCCCTGGCCATTGTGATGTCACCAGTGCAGCAACCTATGAAAAATCGTAGAAAGAAAACTACTCGACGTAAGAGAGTGCGGATGGTATCGAATTTTTTAGAATGGAATCTATTTTCATTTAAAAACATATGAATACGTGGGTAACTCATTAGGAGTGACAGCTAAATGGCCCCCTATTATATAGGAGGTAAAAGCCGGCGCAAATTCCAGCCACATAGGGTCTAACGTCTACTTAGGGATTCATTGGTTCAGATGACAAATCCACTTTCAATGTCGTTCCTTTAGAGTCAATTCACAATTTCAATTTAATCAGCACCCGCAGCAGTAGTGACAGAAGTAGTGGTCTCCCACCAATCCCTTTAGAAAAGGTGAACCTAATACGCCAAATAACACGGACATCGACTAAGGATGCGTTTCAGGACCCTAGTAGATAGGGAATGAAAACGTTCATTAATAATCTATAAAATCATTAAAAATAATCATTCAACTACATACTGGTATCAGGTACGTAAAGTATATATTTATACCCACTGTCAGCATTTTGGTTATCAACTCGTTCGTTAGATACAATATTTGGATCATTGGTGTTGAACGTCGAGTAGGTAGGTACAATATTGGCAGGGGTATACTAAATATACTAGGTAAAATATAAATTTTTCTAGATGGGCCCCACACATTATGAGCACACCCCAATACATACTTTGGTTTTTTACAGAACGAATTATATATGCCTCCCTAGGCATATGTTTTGATATGTACATACACCTACTTTGGCATACATAAGGGCGGCATAGGAATAATAATTATGTATAATTGAAACCTTCAAACAGCTCATAATAGTCTTAACACTGAAAGACAATAAAATAACTTTTCGACTACATCTACCAGCAAATAAATGGGTGGTTGAAATAGATTGACTCTACACACTAGGAAAGTTGGAGATTAATTTAAAAAAAATTAAGGACAGAAAGTCCTACCTACTAAAGACAATTAGCAGGTCCCTGATAAGTAAATTGTGCATAAGATGCATTTCCTATATAGCATGTTTTCTTTGGAGCTGTATTTATTTTGTTTCCTTCAATGCATGTTTAGAACACAACGTGTCTGAACTGGCCAGTTTATGAACTTAATGGACAACATTTTACTTTCTAGGTAGGTAAGGTACTTCAAGCTGTGAAGTAATTACAACGCCAACAAGATAGCATGTGCAATATTAATGGGTACAAGTCGTACATAACGATGTAATCACTCAAAATAACGCTATAGCAGACGAAAACTACCTACAGAAGAGCAGAAGAAACTAGTAGGTAGGTAGGTATGTGACAATGGTTGCCTAATCAACTGGCACTCACACCGCTCCATTAGCAGCCAAGATAAAATGCATATGACAACGCCTAGAGAATGCCTTCACGGCTAATGGCTCAACTAAAACTAACTAGAACAATAACGTGCACAGTTAATATTTAAGAAGCGACCAAGATTCAAAATATTTGTGCCGACGACAAAAAACTACGAAGGTTGCATGTTTTGCAAGATCAACCATTGACCTCAAAAAAGATGAGTTACACAAATCTCTCACGCGTGTAAACGTCAAAAAAGGTACCGTGAGGAGAATTTTCTATAGAGGAATATGCACGGATTGAATAGCAATAGTGGTAGCAAAAGAACGAAGTAGTTGGATCTTGCTGGGAAAGGAGGTAGAGTTACCTATTTACATACCCAATTAGACGTGACAAAAACTTGTAAACCACCAGTTGGGAAGTTTTGGCACTGACGTTCGAACGGGAATCTCATTTTTCGACTAATAAATACGATTAGGTACAAGTAAATACGATGAGAAATTCAAGAAAAATATGGCCAAGCGTTGGCAAAAGTAGGTCTCGCACAACAGAAACTAGGGAAATAGGTCCGGACCCCCGAGTCTCCTATCAAGAGAGGAAAAAAAAAGCTTACCTTTGTTTGTTGGCGTGAACCAATCAAACCGAAATGATAGTCCTTCAACGGAATTTCATCTTCCGAAAACATTAAAAAACACTATAACTGGAACTATGGCGAGGAAATTAAACGTAAAACAACATAATGTTCGGAAACGCGAAAGAAAGCTACACGAAACGGAAAAGGAGGGGGGTAGGATAATCCCCGCACGAACACGAACCACAACAACAGCTGCTGCTCAAGAAAGCGCAGCCAACAAATCGCTGCGCCTCCCGTTGCAACACTGTCGAATCTCTGGGATCTGCAGAGCTGCCAACCGGACAGGACCAAATTTCCGTCAAAACTATTTCCGTATTCATTTCCTGAGCATAAAAGAGAACATAATATACTATTAGCATGAAGTATACTCAAAGAGTAGCTGAAGGGAAGGGTTGTCTACTAACACAAACGTAAAAATAAATGGATTCGTATTTCATGACAAGCATGGATCTTCATTTCCCCATGAACTCATACACCTCGCTCACCAAACTAACCTCGAAGTGTAGTAGGGGATGGAAAAAATTGTGGGACACAGAGGTGTGGCTCCTGACTGGTCATAACCTTCGTGGTTGGTGGGACAACGAACGACAAAGGGTGGCGCATATAATCAACCATGAGGTTGACCATAAATACTTACACTACTTATTGCGCTTTTTGAGCACATTGGTGCTCACATTTTGAAAAATTTGCTTAGAAAAAATCACTAAAAACGGGTAAAAATCTATACCTAAATTTACATTTTTTAGTAAAATTTTACCTATCATAAAATTGTTATCTACAATGAACTAAATGATAGAAAATTAATGCAAACAATTATGCAGAAAATGTACTTAAATTTAATCAATATTTGCTGAAAAATTGACAAAATCTGAAAAATATCTAAAAATCTATTCCATTTGGCAACAGGAACAATCCGTAGGTGGAGTCAAGCATGGGCTGTCTTTCTGCCAAAGCCAGGGAAACCTTTGTACTTCAAGGCAAATGCATTTAGATCCATTTGTCAAACGTCCTTCAACTTGAAGGTGCTGGAAAAACTTGTTGCAGATGCTTGATGAAAACATCCTTAATAGCAAGGCCTATACATCCCAATCAGTTTTCCAACAACAAGGCAAATCCTGTGAGGCAGCATTGTACCATCTAGTCACCAGTGCTGACTTCAGGAAAACGGAACTGGCTGGCTCGGAACCTCATTGTGGACTCTCTATTTGAGCGACTCAACGCTTTCGGCTTCTATGCTCAAGGCTATGCTGATGATGTTGTCATCCGCTAAGGGATCATTGGTTGGTGTAGTCTCAGAACTGGCTCTGTCATCTCTGAAAGAAGTGGAGGACTGGTGTGGGAATGGGGGTCTAAGAGTAAACCCAAACAAAACCACACTGGTACCTACCTAATCTGCACTAGGAAAAAAGATTTGAGGTATCTTTAGGAACCCTTTCCGTTTAATTCCGGAGTGCACTTTCTGCTTGAGGTTTAATATCTATAATATTATAATAAACCTATTCAGCTTGAGGTAAAATATCTATAATAAACCTTTAAAAAGTATAGTGACTTGTACAAACACTTACACACATTGCAAATAGATGCAAAAGAGCCCTTATGTGCGCTAAGTGTGCATGCGGGAAATTATGGGGACTACAACCGCAGATGGTCCTGTGGATATGAACTACCTACGATTATTGGACCCATACTAACGTTGCGATGTGTGATGACTCAAAGCTAGTTGGGTGGGAGCTTGTAAAAAAATCCTCTTCAGCATCCAGCGACTGGCCAGTTTAACCATAACTGGAGCAATGCATGGTATACCAATTGCAGCCATGGGAGTTCAACTAGGCTTACCCCCACTGTCTATCTTCATAAAAGGGGAGGCCTTAATGGCAATCCTAAGGCTGAAATGGAATGGCTCTTGGAGGAAAATTCCCCACCAAGGTCACACTAATGTATTGGAATGGAAGTGATACAAGAACCACTGCTCCACATGGTGGCAGATATCATGCCTAAAACTGTTATAACCCCATCTATAAATAGCAATTGTAACAAGAGAGGGGCTCTGGGTGAATAAACGCCTTTTCCTGGAGCGTCACATATCCCCGGAGTCAAATACCAGCCATCCCGGCTGGTTTGGGGTCAGACGAATGACGAAGTAAAACTGAAGGCAGGTGCTCGCTGGACGACGTCAGCAGTGTAGCAAGATCATTGTCACGGTGTGTTTTGACTCAAGTGAGTGAGGAAGTGAAAGGTGCTACGACAGGGAATGTGATGTTTAGAGTCTTTTGGCTCGAGAGGGATTTCATTCATTATAGTTTCATATTGTTCTGGGTTCCATTTTGACGGCGCCACTGTTACAACCCGAAAAGATTTGATACCTCGACAGGAGTTCGAACTCGTGTCCTTATAACTACGGGAAATTTATCCTTAGTTGCAACACCTAAACGATCTGAGCTATGAGGCCAGTGTAATAAAAACCTCTTTGATTATGAGGGTTATTTTCCTGGAGCGTAACAGGTGGTATCGACAGGTTCGATCCAAATCTTGACTCCCAGCATATCTCTTACTGAAAGGAAGAAAGTGGTAGTACAAGCGATCATTACTTTTTATGAATTGGCGTCTTAGTATCGTGCCGAAATGCATTGCTGTTGACAATATACTCGTAGGTACACTGAAAAGGAGGCAAAAATTACCTATACTTTCAATGCAGTGCAAATTTCAACGTGGCTTGTGAAAAATGGGGCAGTGGATTGCGAAACTATGCTAAACAGCATTTATGTATAATATTATAAAACAATAATTTTACTATAGAAAGTTTTTCTACTTATTAGAAGATAGGGACATCAAATACCATTGTAGTTATATTATTTAAGCTATGTGTAGATTACGTAGACGTACCTATATGCTATGTTATGTCAACGTGCTATGTTTGAAATTATGGGCAAATCGCCTAAACCTTAACCAACAGCATTGGCCAAGCCTACCGTTGGAAAAGTAATCCAGGCGATTAGCCTAGTTCTACTTTAGTACTATCATCATATATGTATGTGTCTTCATTGAAATAAATCTATCTGAAAAAAAAACTTGAGGAGGGCAATTGTTTAATCATCTTAGTAAAATTAATCCCCCCCCCCCCTTTCCCAATTTTTTTCTGGTCTAGATAAAATTCAATCTATAAAAAGTATGAAAAGCAGCGACCAATTGTTCAACTGTGAACAAAAGCTAACGAGGAAATAAAATTAAAATTTGGGGCTCCATGTCCACTATTCACTCGAGTTTCCTTCCAAAATTTAATTATATTTTATTCTTATTTCAGTTCTATTTATTTACGTCATTTAGTTTTTTTAGTGTTAAGTGTTATTATCACCGTGAGCATATTTATCGGTTGTCATTCTTCTAGCTTCTACCCTAACGTTAACGTGGAATTTCTCCTGGAAACTTTCAAATTTTTTACATCTGATTATCTTACCTTGCCTTTTGAATGTTGGAAAAAAACTCACCCAGTTTGCGTAAGCAGAACCAACTTTTCGAATTGGTTAGCTGGAGGTCTGGGTGGAGCCCGTCATTTCATGCGTCCATTGATGTCCTAGAGAGGCTCCCCATCAAATTTCGTTGAAAATCAAATAGACGACATAACTTTTAGCACACTCAGCTAATCAGGATGGAGCCTTTAAGGTCATTCGTCTCTTCTTATCCCAGAGAGACTCCCTATCAATTTTCAACGTCCCAAGGTGAACTCAAGAGATTTTAGCTCACTCAGCTGATCAGGATGGCGCTCCTCACTTTGCTTGTCTCTTGTTGTCCCAGAGAAGCTCCCTATCAAATTTCGATATCCTACGGTGAATAGGAGAGATTTGAGCGCGATTTTGCCATTATTATGATTGGTATTACCGCTCGTGGTCAGCTGATCCTCACCAAAGTCAGCGAGCAACAAGTTCCGACATGGTAAAATACAACATATTATCAAAATTTGGTCCAAATCGGACCAACGGTTTCGGAGGAGTACTTAGTGAGCACAATTTTTTTCTATAAATATGACCGTGCAAGGGAAAAGGGAGCTCAACTTGTCAGAGGTCAAATCTGAGTTTATATTTTTTCTATTTTTCTTCACATTATGCTGAACAAAATCATTTGGGAGAGGGGCATTTTCTATCATTTTCCAATCAAAATTTATGATTTTTCAAATTTTGAAAAAAGCGGGCCCAAAATGCATAATTGCAAATTTTCAGCAGACTTAAAAAACTGCAGTTTTTCGCGATTATAAACATAATGAAAAATGTAGAAAATTCAAGTTTTTATGATAATTGGGGCAAGAGAGATAGTTTTGGGACCCAACAAATATTACAAAAACAAAGTCATTTTTTGACCCAATCTTCGTTTTTCCGTTCTCCTGAAAAATAAGCCTTGGCAAATTAAGCTCCCTTTTCCCTCGCACGGTCACAAAATATAAGGAAGTCTGAAAATGAATGACTATTGTAAACGTGTTCTACACTCTCTGAAACGCAAAGAAAATGCATCCCAACCCCCAAGTGCTGCCGTGCCGACGGCTGTAATACCTCATTTTCTACGAAATGGGGGGGGGGGGGGAGAGACCACGCACGCAGTTTGCGTAAGCAGAACCAACCAACTTTTCGAATAGGGATTTTTGCATGTTTCAAAAAACGCCACGCTAATCGATCAGCTAGAGTTCTGGATGGAGTCTGTCATTTCATTCGTCCCTTGATGTAGTAGAGAGGCTCCCTGAAGAAATCCGTTGTAATCAGACGACATAACTTTTAGCACACTCAGCTGATCAGGATGGAGCCTGTAAGGTTCCTTTCTTGTTGTCCCAGAGAGGCTCCGTATAACTTTTCAACGTCCTACGGTGAACAGGAGAATTTAGCTCACTCAGCTGATCAAGATGGCGCTCCTCACTTTGCTCGTATCTTGTTGTCCCAGAGAGGCTCTCTATCAAATTTCGACGTCCTACGATGAATAGGACAGATTTGAGCACGATTTTTCCATCATTGTGATTGATATTACGGCTCGTGGTCAGCAGATTCTCACCAAAGTCAGCGAGGCACAAGTTCCGACATGGTAATACAACGTATCAAAATTTGGTCCAAATCCGACCAGCGGTTTTGGAGGAGTAGTGAGCACAAAATGTTGTCCATAAATATATATAAAGAAATCTGAAAATGAATGACAATTGTAAACGTGTTCTGAACCCTCTGAAAGCAATGAAAATGCATCCCCACCCCCACAAATGTTGCCGGGCCGACGGCTGTAATACCCCCTTTTCTACGAAAAGTTGGGTAAAAAAAAAAAAAAAAAAAGTTATGGGGGAAAATGAGGCTCCTCGCTGGTTGATTAATCAAACAAGACCTTTGAAGTTACTGTAAGTACGACCATCAGCACACCTTTCACAAGAAAAAGAATAAAAAACTATAGTGAACCACAAAGCGATTTCAGGCTATTTCAATTTTTTGGTTAAAACATCCATTCATTTTGTGAATGAACACCTGAAACTTACCTACTCGTCTACTAGAGGGTAGTAAGTAGAAGTCACTAATCCAGTAAGTAGTACTAACGAAAGTTTAATAGCGGTGAGATGTGAGTCCACTTGGATAGTGGCGTGGGAAGGGTATTCTGGGTCATGCAGGTGTGGACCCTGAGTTATGACAGCCAAGATCATACCATTGGTCAAAAGGGGTGACCTGTGAGAAGTCATACTTGATAGTGGAGTACCAATTTCACAGAGCCATGTAACTTCACGTTTGGACCCAGCTGTTCTTCCTCCCCCTAGCTATCATAATAGTTGGGCCGTGTATTAACAAAATAAGAGGCTAAAGTGGTAGACATAGTTACCCCTACCTTCTTTCTAGAGATTGAGAGAGGATAGGGAACCACACACCGCAGATACAGAGAGCTTATTCAGGGCTTCGCCTTCCCTAGCTTGCAGTTGGTTTCGCTAGGGCCATGGTTTAAATAGGTACCTTATTTCCACCCATAGTCTGGAGTGCTTGGCGCGCTATGGTATTCCCTGAAATAAAGATGCTGACATAGGTAGGAGTTGTGTAGTGCAATGGTGCCTGAGCTTTATCAAAAACGCTCCTAATTAAATATGGGCACTGACCATAGAGTAACAGAACTAACAATAACAGCGACTCTAGAGAGGGAGTGGCTGAATGAAAACTGGGCATTACACTGAGGCCAAGTCTCGAGTAGGCCTGATGACGTTGTAATGGCCCAAAAATATTTGATACCTCGACAGGAAATTTCCCGTAGTTGCAAACCTATTCCCCGTAGTGATCGAACCTATTTTCCTGGAGCGTAACATTTCCCCGGAGTCAAATACCAGCCGTCTCGGCTGGTTTGGGGTCGGACGAATGACGAAGTGAAACTGCAGGCCACTGGCTCAGCAAATGCTTGCTGGAACAAGTCAGCAGTTGAGCGAGGTCATTGTCACGGTGTGTTTTGACTCTAGTGAGTGGGAAAGTGAAAGGTGCTAATGACAGGAAATAATAATTTGTAAGCACCCCTGTACTGTAAGCGGCCTGTAGTTGTAACACTCCAACGATCTGAGCTATGAGGCCAGGGTGATCAAACCTCTTCGACTGAGAGAGTTATTTTTCCTGGTGCGTAACAACGTCAAGGGTTCTGGGGAGCCCCAAATCAGACATGATAGTTACCCCTACCTTCTTTTCTAGCTAAAACACGATACTCAACCTGTGGAGACACAAATGCGTTATTTTTGAAAGCTTATCATCATCCTTTAACCTATTGCTGCTGAGGATTTACAAGTTGCAAAAAAAAAAAAAAAAACTTTTTTCACCACTCGTTGGAAAGCTCTGTATTTACTACCTACATATTTCACCACATCTCGTGCTGGCAACTACTCCCTAATTTCATGTCCTTCTGAGAACTACTGGCATGTATAAACCAAGTTGGTTGGAGCTCTCAGTATGGTTGCCTAGTGTGACGGCTAAACATCAACCCTGTAAAGTGATTGTAGGTATTAGTGATTATTACAACCCTGGATAGACTATTATTTCTAAGGGATATGGGTATAAATAATTTATTCATTCCCAATTACCCACATAAATTCTTTCTGTTTAAATCTAAAGCATAACGTACCATGTTTTTCAAACTTTTGCTGGTAGGGCTTGATACAACTAACCGGGGGGATTGGTATATGGATCAGTAAATAATAGTAGGCAACTTAAAATTTGTAAATGTCATGTTAGTAAAAAAATTCGTTCACGTAAATTTAATAAAATTATTTTAGCAAATTAGTTGACTCAAAACTTTTTATAGTCAATAAAATAATTGACAAAATTGCATGATATTATCCCATCATACTGAAGGCTTGATGATTCAGGCCTCGTGTAGCTCCTCCCGCTCACGCAATGAGAGCCGGGGCAAGGCCAACGGAGCGCCGGCCAACGGAGGCGTCTCGCGTCTGCCAGAGCGGGGAGTGGGACGGAGGCGTTAACCTACGCTGTGTACAAATCTTCTTACGATATTTGTTTTTCCTAGCATTTCCTTTTCCGTTATCGTTCAGCCAGGCCCCTCGGCCTCATCTCGTGCCGTTATCGTTCAGCCAGCTTGATAAACTATATATAACTGTATATGAACGGTAATATGAATACGATATTATAACGTTTTATTTTACTAACATAATTGGATCAAATTGTGTCTAATTTTCGATGAAGTATTCACAGATCTTCGCTGGGAGGCCAAAAGATGGCAATCTCGTCGAGAATTTCGTCAAAGGGGTCCACTTGTCGGGCTTTAACGGTCTGGCGCCACATAAATTCGCAGAGGTAGGAATCGAGGAGACTTCGGCGGGTAGGTACCCCATTGAAATTTATTTCTAGTTTTACATTTTCCCCACAAGCTCTCAATCGATTGCGTGTGCGCACCCGTTGACGGGTCAACAAAATTCAGCGAGTGATTGACCGTGAAATGCCGGAAATTCGGGTCTCGCGCTAAAGCTCCGTACGCACTCCATTGATCCGACATAATTGTGGTTCCTGGCATGATTCTGTCTTTAATCACTGACACATCAGCTTGGCAGAAGTGCGGTCGGGTACGGCTACAAGGAAACACTCTTTCGTTTCTCGGCAGATGCCTCCAAAAATCCACTGTTGAAGAAGTTGTCGTCCAGTGTGGTTCTTCCTGCGAGAAAACAGGGACTCGTCGATTTCCACGGTCATATTGGGACCACCAATGCGCGACTGAATGCGCAAAATTGAGTTTGCGCACACCTCGTGCATATAATTGCACCAAACAACAACTGTATTGTGGTTCATACTGAGCTCTTTCTCGCAAAATTTGACACTTACCATTTCATTAGCCCAGGCATATATGAACAGCACAATATCTGTCAAAGGGAGTTTCGATCCAGTCAGGTAAGTTTTACTTCTTAGTGCCCTTCCAGCTCTGCAGCATCCACGTTTATTGCACTGCCACCGGTCTCTAGTCCCGAGATATAAAGCAGTCGTGTGTCCTCCTGAGCATGTAACGTTTTGAGGCAAAATCTTTTTATCTTGGAGAAACCGAACGGCACCCTCCTTCGTTTTCACGGTGTCATATAAAGACAAGAAATTCATTTTAAACGGGAACAGACGGCTACTGAAACACAACTGACCTCCGATATCGATAGGCAACATGGAAATGACCTATGATATCAATAAAGGAAAAAAACATCACAAACATGACCTCTGATATCATCAATGAAGGAAAGAGTATCATTTGTAGAATTGGCCGAACGATAACGGCACGAGATTAGGCCGAGGGGCCTGGCTGAACGATAACGGAAAAGGTCCGACCTATCTTTCATTATTCATTTATGTGTATGTAGTTACCAGCTAAAATAAAATCCCTAAGCCATACAGGTCTTCAGGGATATTAGTTGACATTGAATTTATCTTCCTCCTTTATTTCAGTTTCAGCTATGCGTTTCAGGCTGAATATGAAAAGCCTCAGCTCTTCATCAGACAATTATAAGCAACACATTTTGTTAATAATCGAGGGTGAAATCCACGAGTCTGGAAGGGGAACAGAAATGCTCATAGATCTCATTACACCAGAGCTAAAACGGACAAGTATACAACTAGGTATCCACTATGGCTAAGTACAGTATCTACATGCCTACCTTGAGACACAGTTGTACGTGTACCTATGTAAAAGTCAAAATTAGCGATTTTCCCCTTCCAGAGATTTATTTATTTGCTATTGTTGTTTATTAATAATTAGTTGTTGTTGTATTTTTTTGCAATTTACTAGATGTTTTACTTTTAATTGACACAACGGTCTTTTCGTTTTAAATAAAAACCGCAGAAAGCTTCAGTTCATTCATTGGAAGAGATAACATTTCCAGAATATTAACCTTTTTTTTAACACTTAAACTCAAAATTGGCAAAAGTTCGGAATTAAAAATAAGATTGTTTGAAGCATAAAATTGCCAACCATTGGTTTCGGGAAAATCATACCTACCATTTTTTTCAAATACATCAGAGTTAAAAAAAAAAATGTATACATGTATAGTCAAGTTGTCTATTGTCTCTTCACTACCACCAGAAAGTATCTCTCTGGTTTGAAAACCAAAAAATACTTACATCCTTTTGCGACTTTTTTATCAAGGAATGTTATTTCATTTTCCTCAAGATATGGAATAGTTTTGTGACTATCTTTCGGCATGTGGCTAGTAAATAACAGATTGATTTTAACTTTCTAATCCGAGTCCAGTTCCTTCCACGTTCAAAAATGAAGTATAAACTATAAACTATTTTGAACGAAAAAATTTACAAATACCTCGAATAAAGTACGTCTGGCAACACTAACTGAGCTAGAACTAACGAGAAGTTCCTACAAGCTGGGCACAATGACCACCACATCATATTTACGATTACTATCGTAGGCGAGGGTTGGTCAATGAATCAAAAACTCTTCTACGCCGACGTTTGGCTATATTTGTATAGCATCTTCAAGGCTACAGTACAGCAGAGGATAACAAGGGGTACAGTCTAGCATATGGACTATAAAGACAGCAAAACAGATATAACATAGGTGCATAATGTTCACCTAATTATTAGAATCTAGTTTAGTTAGTCTAATTAGCTAAATCCGATACATGAATTAATGTGGCTACTTATGATGGAACGTTTGACTAATTGTGACACTGAAACTAGAAAATGTATGTAGGAAATAAAAAATAAAAATCCTGCATCATACTTTGTTATTTACTATTTTACTTAACTGTAGCCCTGAAGATGCTGTACAAATATAGAGAAACATCGGCGTAGAAGAGCTTTTGAATTACTTATTGACCAACCCTCATTAACCCTCAACTCCATTATTACAATTACGATTATAATCACAGTACCTAGAGGCATGATTACGATTAAGTTTTTCTGTAATTATATTCGTAATCACAACTTTTTTTGCGATTACGACTGTAATCACAAGTTTTTTATGCGATTTTGGACGCAACAATAGATGTGTCCTATAAGCCCGTAACCACTGATATTCCCCTGTAATTGAGGCGTTAGGTGGAAAAGGGGCACATGCGCACGTATGCCCTGTTTCGGGAGAATGAATTATTCGCATCACTGCCATCTATATAATATGCTGTCCAAATCTCAAATCGATCCGACAATAATTGGTCGAGATATCCATTATTTTGTGATGGCGAGTCTTATCAATCTTGCATCATCCTTTCAGTCAGAAGTTGTGAATCATTAAAACATGGGTCACACAGGACTTCAACATTCTCTGGAGTAGAGAAACAGCTCAATATAATCAAACCAGAATGCTTGTTACATCTTCTGATCCCAAACGAGCATACTGGCTTCTAAGTAAAAGTAGAAATTCAGTTAGAACTATGATTGGCATCCTTACCGGACATCATGATTTCCGCAGGATGCTAAATATTATAAGAA
This sequence comes from Adelphocoris suturalis, assembly GCA_030762985.1. Lineage (NCBI taxonomy): Eukaryota > Metazoa > Arthropoda > Insecta > Hemiptera > Miridae > Adelphocoris > Adelphocoris suturalis. Next base: position 71,564,134 of record CM061044.1, read on the forward strand.
CATCTCACCTATGTGCCCTTGCGGAGTCGAGGAGGATTCCGCAGAGCACTTTCTTCGCAGATGCGACCGGTACTGGAGATCCAGAACGGAGGCATCTGGGCATCATATAATTGAACGTGCTTCCCTCAGAGATGAGTGGAATAGAATCGAAAAATTTGCTGATTTAAGCAAGAGATTTGCTTGTGACGACTCCAACACGGGGTAACTGGCGGAATCCCCTTTTAAATTAAAGGGGCCTCTTCGTGAGGGAGAGTATAAGCCGATTATGGTGCCTGAAACTCTTTTCCAATGGCAACCCCGAGCAGTGAGTGAGTGAAGTTGTGGATCACATTTTTATTCAGAAGATGAGAGTAGTGACCCTGAAGCAGAAAGAAACTAAAATACGTTCATTTTCGTTTTGTGTTTTCTTTTCAATATTAAACGTCAATTTAACACTTAAATATTTCGTTCTTTTAGAAAAAAATATTACCTCAGCCCGTTCTTCGAAAAAGGGGCACATAAAGTGCGCTAATTATTTCGTTTATAACTTTTTCTCAAATAACATTGCTTTTTTTATTGTACGTTTTGGCTACAGGATAAGTTAGGGCATCAGGTTAAAAAATTGGCAAATTGGCAGAAAATTATATAGGTATTCGTGTTCCATAAAATTAACTTCATCTTCCATTTTAAAAGCCATAATCCACTCAAATCACAAATGTGTAAAAATACCTATACATTATAGGGAAATTAACTGCTATGCAGGATTTCACGAATCTCCCCAAGATTGGCAAGACTCTCTACCTCTTTCACGCATATATGCAACTCACTAAACCCCATCACATAACTTTCTATTGAAAATTAATATTCATCATTCCAGACTTCTCTCAGGCCCCATATAGAAGTACTCTAGCCGACTTAATTAAATCTGCGAAATTTGACGAAATACAGCGTTGTATGGATCCTCTACTCTAATTGTAAGTATGCTTCTACCATCTAGTTAATAAATTAGTATAATATGAACAACACTCTGTATAACTAACATAAAAAAACCATATTGTTAAACCTTGTAGCACCTGAAGAGGCCTCTTATAGGCGAAACTAGTTGTGAAGAAATTAAAATATATAAAGGAAGAAGCCAACCTCATAATTCCGACTTCATAAACTTCCGACCTCATACCAGTACTCCCGAGAGAAAATTATGTTTTATAGTCATTGAAAACTTCAAACGCATATCAGCGTAATTAAAAATCTTAAAACTCATATTTGGCGCATGTGCCCCCCCTTTTCCGCCCAAATTACGGTCAATCATAATTTCTTCTGTAATTACAGCCGTAATCTTAGTTTATTTCCGTAATTACTTCCGCAAATCTTATTTTTTCTGAGATTACAATTGTTATGTGATTACGATTGTATTCACAGGTAAAACTAAGATCACAGCAGTAATCACATAAAAACGCTGCAAATTATTTCACAAAGGTTTATTATTTTTTCAATTGAGTTTGATCGTAGTTTTAGTTGGCTTGCGTACGTCATAAGGCCCGTCCAGGCTCCTCGGCGTGTCCTATTCCGAGTTGCCACAACCTATACTTCTATAATTATATACGAATGTTTATATTTCTCGATTTGAGCTCCTATCTATTCAAATAGTTATTGCCTTAATAATATCATTATCTAAGTACGTACGAAAAGTCGAGAGGATATGCTATTAAATATGCGTAGGAAAAGCATTGGTATTAACACACAAATATGACCTAGAAAAAACATATATTCATGCCTCGAAGGAACGCTGTACCCACCTCATGGTGCTGCGGTGTATTATACCGGGTATAACACATAAAAGTAATAAATATCCATTCTCCTACACCCCTCTGCTACGTCCCTGGTCACCCCAGACACCACAAGGTGCCACGGCACCTCCTCTCACCCACCACCATGACCCCCTCCCCCTGCCAAGCGTGCGTCTAACACTCAAAGCCTCGAAAAAGACACTTTTTCGCCCGTTTTTGGCCCATAGCATCTATGCGAGTAAAGCGATCGGGATGGTTAAACGTTAGGACCAACTAGGCCCCAAATGGAGTCCATGTGCGAAAGAACGGGTTTTTAAAGTAAATTCTTAGGCCTTTTATGGCCCGGACGGCAGAACGGAAATTTCAAATTTGGATTCAACGTACCTTGAAACGTAAAGTGACAAAGTTTGAGGGGGGGTTATAGAAATTTTTTGCTACACGATCACATAGGCTTATTATTGGAAATAATAAACCAAAAACTAAATCACAGGGAATAATATGATTTTTACTGTGATTAGGTACAGGGAAATGTCTGCGGTAACGGGCTTATTTATGGGGAACATCTGCTGTTACGGCCAAAATAATATGAAAAACTTGTGATTACAGTCCTAATCGAAAAAAAAGAGTTGTAATTACGAATAAAATTACAGAAAAACTGAGATTTCGAATCACATGTGTAATCGCAATCATATCTCCAGAACTGCTTCAATCACGCAGGTTTAATCAGTTCGATCAGGCAGGCAGCCGCCATAAAGCGAGAAGCGGCTATGGACGCACCTAACTCCTGGGGCCCTATTTCATAAAGCAACAAGTGACAAGCCGATTTTATGTACAAGTTGTAAAAAATTAGTGTGCAAGCGTTTCATAAAGGTACAAGTGTAGACTTGTAATGCACTGTGAAAATTAACAAGTGTCCAGGCCGATTTGGACAAGTTACAAATGTTTCCCCATCATTTTGAACAAGTCACTGTTTTACAGTTTTAAAAAATGGCCGATTATTAACCTACGTCCGTTCACCTGAAAACTTATTTATTTAGTTATTTTCCAGCATTGTGAGTTGACAATTTTTCGGTGTAATATGTGGGAATCATCTAACAGACAAGAAAGAAGCATTTAACGCAGAAGACGCCAACGATTTTTTTCGGCCACGAATAAACGCTCATTTCGTGGATATCAGTCTTGTGCGAGAGCTCGTTGGAATAACATCGGAGCGACCTCCCGCGATAAAGGTTTATTACACTGATGTTTCGCTTCGCGTTTGGGAATGTTTATTTAGTGGGATGACTGACAAGGCGGACGCCGCTGGCGAGCAGACGACGCTCCAGGACATTGTTGATCAAACTAAGCAAGAGTTATTGCAACATCGCATAACAACAAGAGCCTTCGCTGACCCCAATGTAAGTGATGCTTTTAATCATCTGTACTCTATTATAACTGACTTATGCGATTACCTCAGTCAAGCTAACGATCATATTGTTAAATTAAATGAAAATCAAAAGGAAAAACAAAGGACATCGGAATTAACTCAACCCAACGTCCCTACATCCTACAGTACGGACGAAGACGAATTGTCTCGAGAAACTGACTGGATCTTAAAAAGGGCCCGCAAAAAGCGTAAGGCTCGGCGTTCTCCGGAGGTTGAATGGCCTACCAACACGACTAAGACTGACAAGGACGTAACCAAGGTAACCAAGGTAGAAACGATTAAGCCTAAAAAGGACCCTCCTCCACCACCCATAAATGTTGTAGGGCTAAAGAGCTACGCAGCCCTCAAAGATATGTTACTGAATATCCCTAGAGAGCAATACAAGGTCACTGCTCTCAATAATAACGTTTGGAAAATAAACGTAGATACAAGAACCAATTGGAAACTGATTACAGACAAACTACGTTCAGATAAAAAACAGTGGTACACATATCAAGACAAAGCAGACAGACCTATTAAGGTCATGGTTAGAGGATTACATGAAACATGTGAGAAAACTGACATTATTGGAGACCTTAAGGAGCAAGGTCTTGCCATCCTGGATGTTACCAACATTCTCAAGAAAGAGAAAAGGAAAAATGACAGTGGTGAAATTGTAACCATTCATAAACCTCTTCCTCTCTTTATGTTAACCTTCGACAAAAATGAGGATGTAAATAAAATCTATAGTATTAAGGCCATTCTCAACATAATTGTGAAGATTGAGCCGGTGAAAAAAACTTCTAAACTCATTCCCCAATGTAAGAATTGCCAGTCATACATGCATACCCAATCCTACTGCGGGAAGGAATCTGCTTGTGTGAAATGTGCTGGAAAGCATAAAACTTCTGAATGTACCCTGAACAAAGCGGACTCCCCCAAATGTGTCAACTGCAAAGGGAATCATCCAGCAAATTATCGAGGATGCGAGGTAGCTAAGGAGCTACAAAGAATGAGAAACAAAATTACTAAACCCCAACTGAAAGAACAGACCAAGCGTGATGCTTCAGTTGAGAGGAATTTTAATAGGCGGAAATCGCTTACTTCAACCATTACAGGAGCAACTACTTCAAAGGTTTCATATGCTACCGTTGCTAAAAAAGAGGTTAATGTGTCGAACACAGAAAAAATGCTGGCACAGATACTGGAAAGACTGGATGAACAAAAACATACCAATAAACAGTTATTTGAAAGAATAACTAAGCTAGAAAAAGGACTTACTAGCCATGGACTGATTTAATGGGACCGACTTTAAGAATAGCAACATGGAATGCGAACGGATTGCTAAATCACATTAAGGAAGTCGAATTATTTCTCCACTCCAACAAGATAGACATCTTACTTATTTCTGAAACCCATTTCACTCGGACGTCATACATCAAAATAAGAGGATACACGTGTTATCATACGTTACACCCAAGTAATAAAGCTAGAGGAGGTTCGGCAATTCTCATTAAAGCTAACATCACTCACCATGAAGAACCAAAAATCGAAGAGGAAAAAATGCAGGTAACTTCGGTCAAGGTACAACTCAATAATAAAAGCTTTAGTATAGCCGCAATATACTGTCCCCCCAGGTTTAACTTAAAGAAAGATGATTATACGGTCCTTCTTAAATCGCTTGGTAACAACTTTATAATAGGAGGTGACTACAATGCCAAAAATACCTTCTGGGGTTCGCGATTAACCACGGCTAAAGGTAAAGAGTTGTATGAAGCAGCAGCTTCTTTCAAGTGCGACTTCCTCTCAACTGGAAGGCCTACATACTGGCCCACGGATGCTAACAAAACCCCAGACCTAATAGACTTCTTTATAAGCAAAGGTATCTCAAGTGGTTACATAAATCTAGAGGACAGCGATGACCTACCCTCTGACCACTCGCCTGTCATAATAACAATCAGTGAAAAAGTAATCATTAGTGAAAATTCTCCGAGTTTATTCAATAGAAATACTTGCTGGTCCTGTTTCCGGCAGCAATTGGAAACATCGATCGACCTTAAAGGTCCTCTGAAAACCCCTAAACAACTGGAAGACGAACTCGACTTATTCATCAATAACATACAACAAGCAGCCTGGTTATGTACCCCAATAAACCAAAACTGTAACTATGACACTAATTCGAAATCATATCCGTTAGAAGTAAGGGATCTCCTGTGCGCCAAACGTAAAGCCAGAAGGAAATGGAAGAATAACAGAACCCCTGAAAACAAAACTATTCTTAATAGACTCGGTAACAAACTTAAATATCTTATTAGATCAATAGATAACCAATCAGTTGAACATTTTTTGAGTAACCTAACTGCAGAGAAAGACACCGAATACTCCCTCTACAAGGTAACCAAAAATATAAATAGACCTAAAGTTCATTCTCCTCCAATCAAAAAGGATGACGGGACATGGGCCAGAAGTAACCGAGAGAAAGCTCAACTTTTTGCAGATCATCTCTATGAAACTTTTCAACCTCTTCCAGTGCAGACACCTGAAGAAAACGCAACACTGATAGAAAAAACGGATGAGCTTGATATTCGGCCCGTTACGTTAAAAGAACTCAAAGATGAAATTAAGGGCAACATTAATCCTAAAAAGACCCCAGGCTATGACCTGATAACCGGTCGAATTGTGAAAGAGCTCCCTGAAAAGGCTATAACAAAACTACTTCATATCATCAACGCCACGTTCAGGTTACGACATGTACCTTCCCAGTGGAAAGTAGCGGAAGTCATAATGATCTCCAAACCAGGAAAATCACCAAATGAGAAGACGGGGTACCGACCCATATCCCTCCTCCCTGTCTTATCAAAACTGTTCGAAAAATTGTTGCTCAAACGGCTTAAACCAATTATTGAAGACAGAAAATTGATACCAGACCACCAATTCGGTTTCAGGCAACGCCACTCTACGCTAGATCAAGTTCATAGAATCACTAACATAATAGAAAAGGCTCTAGAAGGTAAAAAAATATGTGCCAGTATCTTCCTGGACGTGGCCCAGGCATTTGACAAGGTCTGGCACAAGGGACTTGAGTATAAACTGCACAGGGATCTCCCAAAACAGTTTTACTTACTCCTAAAATCCTACCTAGCGAACAGACACTTCAGGGTAAAGCAGGGTGACCAGTACTCTGTCTTGAAGCCTATAAAAGCAGGGGTACCGCAAGGCAGTGTCCTGGGCCCAGTACTTTACCTGCTGTACACACGAGATCTTCCACAACAGGAAAACACAACTGTAGCTACTTTTGCAGATGATACTGCCATCCTCTCTGTTGGAGATGACGCTGAAACTGCAACTCGCAATCTACAGACGTCCACTAACAAGGTTGTCAATTGGACCAAGATGTGGAGAATGAAACTAAATGAAACAAAGTCAGTGCATATCAACTTTACTAATAGAAAAATCATAGCCCCAGAAGTTGAGATCAACTCAAATAAAATTCCATACTCTGACACTGTAAAATACTTAGGGATGCACCTTGATTCCAAACTTAACTGGAAATATCACATTGAAAAAAAGAATCAGGAACTAAAAATCAAGTTCAGAAAGATGTACTGGTTGATGGGAAGGAACTCCCATCTCTCACTACACAATAAATTACTCATATACAAACAGATACTGCGCCCTATCTGGACCTATGGGATTCAGCTTTGGGGTTGTGCGAAAAAATCAAATATTAAAACAATCCAAACCCGACAAAATATAATACTGAGAAGTATAGTTCAGGCCCCCTGGTTCATGCGGAATGATGATATTCATCGAGACTTGAGGGTAGAAACGGTCACCAGGCACGTAGCCAGAGGGGGGGTCCATGGGGTCCGGACCCCCCCCGAAATTTTTTGATGAATTAAAAAATTATTCATGGTTAGGGTAGTATCTATTATTTCACTAGCACGAACTACCAACAGAGAATATTCGTCTGATGTGAAATTCTTCAGATATTATTTTTATAATACTCATAGGTTCTGCTAATAGGTCCAATATGTAGAGGTAAGATTCCTGAGATAAGAAGTTAGATATTTTGGTACACGGACATGGGTCATGTATACGACCTTAAAGGCAGATCAACGCCTCTAGCACTATACCTGAACGACCCGTGTAAGCCTTGCCGTGTAGCAACTCTTCATACCTTTCAGCACTCCAAATTTTTATTATGGTGTTCAGAAGCCTTCTGACATCTTCCCCTGAAGAGATTCCTTTCTCTCTCTGGAGGGCAGTGCTTCAGAGGAAGAAAATTCTCTCCGAATCTCGTATTCCCTCGGCTAGCCCTTTCACTTCATCAGCAAGGAGTGACACGCCGACCGCTCCCTGAGGTAACTCGTACTGCTTTCCTTGCAGACGCATGGCTCTCTCCTACAGCATGTCCCATCTTAATGTGGTCCAGCCTCCTGGAGAATTTAACATCCCGTCCCCGAAGCCTCTTATGAAATAGTTCTGAATAGGATCAGCATTTGGTATTGATATTATACTTTGAGTAAAACGGTTGGTATTCAGGTTCGCAATATTTGTATGTCTGGAGCGTATATGTAGAGTGAGTTCTCTTCTTGTAAAGCCTCTAGAACAATGGGGACATTGGGTTGCATTGTCTTTTTGACTATTCACCAAGGTATCATCCATGTTACTGAGCTACATAATTACGTTGCTCCAACGATATCACAACAAAACAATAATTAAGTTAACATTTTTGGAATGAGTGAATGAGAGAGAATTTGGCACTCAACTTCGAAGTAGGAATTTGAAGAAGTATGACTGGTAGTGTGAACCTGTCTGAAAAACCGTTTTCCATCGGTTTTCGGTAAAAAAAAAAAAAAAAAAAAAAACGCGATCTAACGCTTCGAAAATCGATTTTCTTGCGGAGCGGAAATTCACACAACACATTACCATCCGTTCCGGGATTAGAAAATTCATAAATTTACTTTATGGGATCTTGCAGTCTATGGGAAATTTATCTATCCTATGTGCGTCACGGGGTTCTGTATTCCGCCCCATACTCCTCACAATATCCTACAGGGAGAATGTTCCTAGATGTCTTCTTAACTTTTACATTATGGGATCCTGCAGTACCTTAGAAATTAAGATTAGAAAAATACCTTAGAAATAAGATGGGTAACGAACGCCTTTCTCATTTGACCATGATGTCAATTCATTATCCACTGTCGTTCGCGGCTGATAACGTGCTGGATTTGATGTCTTTAAAAGCAAACAGAAAAATCTTACTATAAACATTTTATGATCAACTAAATACCTAAAAATTGAACTTTTATTGTTGTATAAAGATCAAGATTTATCATGATTGTAAAAAATTGTTTTAACTGTCACCTAAAATCCTTATTATGTACCTACCTACCTATTAAATATTTTTGCCTTATTAAAGATAGTATTTCATCATGTTTGTAACACATTTCTTCTCCTTTGACTTAAAATTCGTATTTTAAAATTTATTGAAATGGGAAGAGAGCCAGTGGGTGAGGGGGGGGGGGGGGGGGGGATCTGGACCCTCCCCAAGGCAAAATCCTGGCTACGTGCCTGACGGTCACCGAAATTATCGCCAAATATGCAAGGAAGCACGAACATCGCCTCCACAAACACGAGAACCTGGAGATGCTCAACGTTTTAAACAACGAAGGAGAACTTCGGCGACTCAAGAGAAATAAACCTCTGGACCTAACTGTGCTGTGCAAATAGTGCAAGTGTAATCCAGTGTTCTTTTAACTGTACTTGATACAAGTATGGGCCAGGTTTTGCTGTAAACCTCCCCCCTTAGTGAGCCTAACATGAAATGTAATATTGCTAGATGAGATGTATATGTTTCAGTTGCAATAAATAAATCACGAAAAAAAAAAAAAAAAAATTTCGTGGGTATTTTTGAGTTTAACGAGAGATTTAGGATGTCATCCGAGACCCTTGAAAGATTCAAATGGTGCGTGACTCTATGCAATTTTTCCTGATCGGATAATGAGGATCTCCCCATCATTGAAGAACAAAGTGAAGTGTGAAGATCATCTCGAAGTTACAGATGACATTCCTAACCCAGCAACATTAAGACTTGATGAACTGATGAATCATTTCCGCTGAATGAAGGAGACAAATCCGATTATGCCAGCCATCAGATAAAGTTGAAATCAAATACACACTTTCTCCACTGTTCAGTTTATAGTTTGTCTATCTTCAATCATTACACCTTGCCATGTACGATAAACATTCTATAGTGTACTCAACACCGTTTTTATATTATGATTCGCTAACAAAACTTCAATTTTGGCATCCCGCTTGACGTTGTTCATTTCGTTTGACCCCACACGCCATTTTTCTTTTCTGCTACACTTGTAAACTTAACTTCTACAAGTTAACTTTTCTACACTAGAACTCTTTGTTTTGGTGAAACACTTGTTCTAGTTTACCGTGCATTACCAGTACCTGTACTTGTTGTTTTATGAAATAGGCCCCAGCTGACTGTTGAGTGGGCAGCCTACTTCCTACTCAGCAAGGAATTTTCGTTTCCTTCTGCTGCGGTACCTATCTACGCTTATCATTTCTTCAATTTTCTGCATATTGACAAGTGCGAGGTAAACTACTTGAAGGAACTTTTTTCTTTTTTCAAACTTGAGAACCATAAATTTGCTCTACAAATGATAATACTTGGGTTTTCTCTAAAAGGCTCCTGAAAAACTCGTGCTTAACCCAACGCACCACCCATACGATTTTTGAATCGCTCACAGTGATAATATACTACAATGTACAGTAACTTTCACAAAAAATTAGTAGGTTGGGTTGGTTGAGGGTAGAGAATTTACAGGCTTCTCTGATAATGTGGTTTAATGAGGTATGCTGAGCGCTTTCGCTAAATATATGGCCTCTTCAGAGCGTATTATTTGATTGATGAGCTGTATAATGTTTAAGTAATAGTTGGGATGACTCCTTGAACATCTTGGTAATGACCAGTTATGTTTGGTTTTGTTACTAGGGTCAATTTTGTGCTTAAATTGAGAAAAATGCAATTTTCATGTGGAGAGACACACATAGTCTGAAATGATAAACTTTAATTTCAGACTATGTGTGTCTCTCCACATAAAAAAATTGCATTTTTCTCAATTTAAGCACAAAATTGATCCTAGTAACATCACCAACCACAACTGGTCATGACCAAGATGTTCAAGGAGGCATCCCAACTATTACTTAAACATTATACAGCTCATCAATCAAATAATACGCTCTGAAGAGGCCACATATTTGGCGAAAGCGCTCAGCATACCTCATTAAACCACATTATCAGAGAAGCCTGTAAATTCTCTACCCTCAACCAACCCAACCTACTTTGGACAAGGCAACACTCCATAATAAAAAAAAAAAAAAAAAAAAAAAAAAAAAAAAAAAAAAAAAAAAAAAAAAAAAAAAAAAAAAAAAAAAAAAAAAAAAATTAAGGTAACTTTTAGAAAAAACGCGTATGTTCACTTTTGTCAACTTTATTTATGTTTATGCACGGTATAAAAGTCAACAGTATTTTCATTCAACTAGAGCTTTGAGGTCCGTAGTTGTGGGCTGGAATGTCGTTTCGAACACTTGTCGAATGAGTATTATTTCTTCCAACGTGCATAACAGTAAGTAGAAAACAAAATGATAACAAATAATTTTGTCTTTTCTCCTCCCTTTTCGGCAGTAGGCAGAAACCACGCGATTGCTTAAAATTGAAAAAAGGGAATTGGTGGTAAGGAGTTCGGAGTGGCAGATTCACAGCTTAATCTTCGTAGACCCAGGCTTGTTGAGCGGAAGTCCAGTCGACGAGTTCTTTCTCGGTGAACCAGAGAGCGATTTCTTTGTTGGCGGATTCGACAGCATCAGAGCCGTGAGCAACGTTGCGGCCAACCTAGAAATGAATGGATTTCTATTATAAGGGAGAACGAACTGAGAGGTTAGGTAGGTTTGTGTAAGAGGTTTATACAAATCAATTTTACAATTTAGTTTCTAAATTATACTTATAGCTAAATAATTTTATTGTTGTGGTAACAGAGGTTACTGCAAGGTAACAGAGATATGTACAGGCTAATAATTTCTCCAATCCAACCTGGGAAACTAAAATTTAATATCAGGCTTTATAAGAGTTTGAGAGTGTACGTTAACCTATATAGTCACCCTGCTCACCTGCCAACTACGTCTACTCTGAGACCCAAGATAATAAGGGAATGAAGTGTATTAGGAACTGCAAAGTAACAAAAAAAAGGAACCCATAAAAACAAGTTTTTAATGTAACTCTTTCTTTTTTTCATGTTCTCGGTTAATTTTATTGTTGTTTCAATATTTGGTAGTTTCTTGGCAACAGTAAATTGAAACAAAATCACATTGATAATAACTTAAATTAAGTTGACAAGGAAAATCATTTAATATTTTATTGACCCTGGATTCGTTGTCATTTTATGCAGACGTTCAATAGTATCCTTCTCCTCCCTCCTCCTCCCTACAATACACAACGCTTGTAAGGTCTCCCATATTAAATTTCAAATTTTCGAAAATTTATAGTATAACTAACTTTTTCTTCGCGAAAATTTGATAGATTAAAATGTACGCCAGCATGAACTCGTGTGCAAAATTTCAGATCGATTGGATATCGGGAAGTGGGTTAAAAATCGATCTGAAATTTTGTCTCAAGAAAGAAAGAAAGCAAGCAAGCAAGAAGAGAATCGAAGTTAATAGAAAGAGTTAAAAAACAAGGAAGACATGGAGCTACCAAGTTCTCCTGAGTTAAGGCATTGAGGCCAATTTCTTTCCAATTCAACCGTTCTTGAAATTTAAAATAGGCCCACTTCGACATTAATAGTTATTAATGACAAGGTACGAAGCCACCTCTATCGGCTTATAAGCTCTGGAAAGCATAAGAACGACCTTTTTAAACAAACGAAGATGAAATTCGAACAGGAAATGTAAGAGAGATGTTGCTTTGCCATTACGGAGGTAAGAACAATCTTGTAGATCAGCACCTTGTAAAAAAAAATAATAGATTCTGGAAATTGATTGTTATCACGGACTTAGATCGCCCCCAGAGGTACAATGGGGCCTAAAGCCGCCGAGGGGAGTGTGACAGTACCGTAAAAGATACAACTCGTACTAATAGCGTAATGTGCTATGTTCAGAGAAGATTATTTTCTGGTTCTCGGATCCTCATCTATCGACAACCACAGCATTCCAAGAACTCGAGAATGATGCGTTCAACCCGGCGAGAGAGCGAGGATAGACGCGCATTCTTTTGGATCTGACGGTAACTGTCACACTCCTCCCCTTAAAGACATACTTGATTGAAGAGCAAGTATGTAAACCAGGTGGAATAGTTTACTGGTTGAGAACTGATGCTCACTAATAAATAGCTGCATTGGCGATTGAGGATAAAAAAAGATAAATTAAAACAGGATGGATTGTCAATAAATCTTCATATGAAGTGAAACCACATGGAATGGAACACTAGGGAGATGAATAAGAGGACTTCTTGTACTCGTACCTTTTCCAAAAAAGAAATCCAACTATAAGACCACATGCATGTAGTAAAATTAATCAAAATCTATGCAGGGTGAGAGAGGGTAATTGTCGAAAAGAAAAAAAAAAGAGATTGATTCTGATAGAGTGGCTAATTTTACAACATTTTCAAAAACTTCCCGTTTCTAAAAGAAGTAACGTTTGTTTTTAAAAACTGAGCATGAATAGTGTTAAGTATGAAAATCGTGTGAAAAATTCAATGCTGAATCCGAAAACGAGGGAGAAGATGGAAATAATACTTGATATTATTTTTATATTTTTCTCCACATTATGCTGAACAAAATCGTTTTTTTCTCTCTTATTTTCCAATAAAAATTTATGATTTTTAAAAGTTTGAAAAAAGCGGGCTCGAAAATTGCAATTTTCAGCAGACCTGCAAAACTACAGTTTTTCGCGATTATAAATACAATGAAAAAGTCCAGTCATGCAGCATGACCCCAAGAGCGAATTTTTGAAGAAATCTTCGACGTTTCAGTCGCTATTGATCGTGTAGAGAAATTTTAGTTTATGATTTTGATAGACAAACATGGAATCAAATTCTATCTACAGCATGGTTCTAGCCTTAAACAGCATGGTTCTAGGATTGGTTATACAGGTATACTTCCATAAGAGTAGTTCAATCTGAATTTGAATAATGTTTCATGCAAATATTACCGATTTTTACAACTAGCGAACGGCATTATTTCAATTTTTGACTGATTTTTCAACTTTGAAATTTTTGAAAACTTGATACATATTCTTATAGGAAATTTTACGCTGATTCCGAATATACCACATGTTAGTATGCTGAAAAAATTATTTCGCACAACAAATCGCAAAAAACAGGCTATTTTGACATTTTTGACTACATTTTTGAAAATTTCAACCCGAAGATGTAATCCGATCATGCTGGCCAACGAACTTGAACTTTCGTTTTGTGTCCTTAACATTTTAAAATTTGTTTGAAGTTTCTAGCACAATTCTACGGACAGTTATCGTCTGGAATGACACATATATACATACATACATACATACATATATACATACATACATACATACATACATAAAAAAATGCGTTAAACTTCAGAATATGATTCAGAATACCCTAAAACGGATTTCTGCATAAAAATTTTTCAAAAATTCACATTCTACAAATTTTGAGGCGAGAGCAATAGCTTAATTTTCTTCAAAAATTCGCTAAAACAACATCCTTGAATAAGAAATTATATTAATATTACGTCGCTTGAATATATATATATATATATATATATATATATATATATTTTTTTTTTTTTTTAAGTACAACACTTTTTAATATGAGTCTACTTTGTTTACTTTATATTAATAAAATTATCCTGCAATTCACATTGTCAGAATTTAAATAACATCCAAGACAAAAGCAGCGCGTGGCTTTGAGTTACGATACGCTTCTTAGAATTTTTGTAAGGGACTATGAGGACAGAAAAGTAGCAGAGATTCCACGAACTTCCATTTCTTTTCCTAAAAGAATAAAACTACTAGTATAATTAAACGACAAACTTGATTTTAAATTGTATTTCTTTTATTATGTTTCTCTAAATAAATATTACTATTCAAGTTTATAATGGTATTTTTTAATTTTCCCATTTCATATTGGTTTGGTGCCTAACAATTGACGCTTGAGAAGTTAAACTTCAAGTTACTAAACTATCGATAGCTTTCCTACGATAGTATCGGAACTATCGATAGCTTCAACTATCGAACTATCGGCAACCCCACTGCCAGGTGCAGCCAGGTTGAGCAATGTTGCCATCAGACGGCTCAATCTTTTCCAGTTTGTGCAATATATTTTTTAAACTTTTGGTCAATCACGCAGTATATTGCACAATCTTTCAATCTCGCTCTCACACGATCAATTATATTGCACAAACCGGATTATTGCGCAATAATATTGCACGTCTAGGGGGTTCCGCATGGGAGCAGCGTCTCTCCCACTCATGTTAGGACGGGGGAACTTCCATATTTTGGAATTTAACACTTTTGACCTCAGATTCGGATTCAGCGCACTTCGAAACCCCCAAATAACAATTTTCAGCACAAGATTCAGTTTAGTTTGACCAATAAATGGGTAGGAAGTCACGAGTGACATAGAAGTGCATAGGTGGTGAGGGTTTTACCGATTTTAAGCACATTTTATTGAAATTTACGCATGATTATTGAGCATACATTTCTGTTTTTGAGTTTATATTTGATGACTTTTTCTAAGTCATACTCTGCAAAACAATATAAATTAAACGATTTTAAGTAGCTTTCTGCTTTCAGTGATTTTTTTAACACTTTTTAATTTTTTTTTTTCTAGTTTTTTTTTTTTTTTTTTTTTTTTTTTTTTTTTTTTTTTTTTTTTTTAGTTTTAGGAATCCATTGCGCTCAAAAATCAATCAAGTCATCATTTATTTTGTTTTGGCGTAGAGACCCCACGAAATGAGAATCGGACACTGGGTGACACCTATCGGTTGATTAGTTGAACTAATCAACTGTTCTCGGCGATTGCAGCGCCACCAACGCAATAGAGATGTGCTAAATGATTACTTTGCCGTACCGGTTACAACGGTTACGATTACAGCTTGGTACCAGTTACTTTTAGTGATTACTTTGTAATCGCGATTACATTTGCGGACACAGCTCCTATCGTAGACTCGAGTACCAGGTAACTGTTTTTGTCTGCCTGTTCTAACGAATACGATTACTTCCTGTAACTCATGTACACTATCGATTCCTGATTACAGTTCTATAACACGAATATATTAACGACTCCTAATGTAGGGAAATAAGACTACTACATAGTTAAAATACAAAATAAAGTTATCTAAAAGTAGAGTGCAGTGAGTGGCTATTTATTACAAATTAAATGGAGATTTTGCTTATATGTAATACAGTTTATATATAATATTTTTGTTTTTATATAATATAGTATTTAAATTACAAACTTATTTTCTTATAAAGCCATTATAGCCTACAAAGTTTCTTACGTTAGAATAGAAGGTGCGACGACATTATGAGTATTACGACTGGCAAGCCAGTAGGCCTAACTCAGTGTTGAAAGTAGCAGTAGCAAAGTAATCACTTCCCGCGTTCGGTCGGGAAGTGATTACTTTGTAACTGGTACTCGACGCCTAGAGTAACCGATTACTTTTTGAGAGGCAAGTACCAGTTACAAAGTAGCGATTACAGTTACTTGGACCCACCTCTAATCTATAATTACTAACACCACATCCAGGGTTCGGTACTCACGCAGGGTAGTGAAACTGGGGATGTTCGGTACCAGCTACTGTCACTTTCGATCAGAAGATTGCAATCAGAAATGATACTTACAATTACAATTTAACAACTAAAACAAATAATAAACAACAATATAGACCCCAGCAAGTAAATAAACCACCAGAACATAACAATACCACCTAAGTATCGATACTCGATACGATCCGATATTTTTCTAGCAGTATCGATACCCGATATTATCAAAAGAAAAGTATCGATACTTCTCCAATATCGGCTGAAAAGTATCGATACTTTTTTGACGTGTAAAAATAGGTGGGGGGAATGCCATTTGGTTAATAGTTTTTTTATTGGAATTTTCTCACACCTCACATTATAGGTAGGCTTCGGAGGATGCATCCAGAACTCTGTTGAAAGGAACTGATGATAGGATTCTTAATCAATGTTTTTCAAATTAATAGATATATCACCAAGTAGATTTCCGATTTTGAATTCTCAAACTTGTCCCATTGTTGATTCTAATCTCTTTTTGTTGAAAATTGAAAAGCTAACTTATTTATTCAAATACTCAATTTACTAAGTTGAATATTTCAATTTGAACCATAGTTTTCAGTTTCACATCTTCAATTTATTCTCAATATTTCCATGACTATCTATCCACTTACTCATGACTAGCACTAAATAGTTTCACTAATCTTTAATCAAATTTTGTTGTAATTACGTAGGTGAACGTTAGGAATTTCTTCTTGTTTTCAGAGCAGTTTCCTTTCACAGAAAACATTTTCAGGTGAGTTCTCCAGTGAGGTGTTAAATTTTGCTAGAAACAATATTTTACAGAAATTTCTTAAAAAAAAAAAAAAAAATTGATTAAATTAAAGAGTATTTCATAAGGTAACGCAAGATTTTGAATGAGGACAAAGTTTCATATTTTATAATGAGAATTAGCTAGGCCATTGAAGGTTATTGACTTGCCTATTTCACTTCGCAACATGTTATGGTTTTCAGAGTAATTACGAGTATAATCATTAAAATAAATTGAATCATAAAATACATCAACACCTTACATTAAAAGGATATTAAGTTTCATGTGAGTAACTCAATGGTTCGATGAACTTGAGATGAATAAGGCAGGTCAAAACTTTGAAATTTAACAGGGTCATGAATTCATTTTAAAATAAACATTTATGAAGAAATTTCAATGATGAAAAGGTGGTACTGAGTCTGAATTGGTGAAATATGGTTCCCTTTTGAATTATAATTAAACTGAGTAGCTTTATCACTGAGTAGTTTCCTGCCTCTATAGCAAAGGGCAGGTGGTTAAGTGGCTATGCCCCCTTTTAAGATTATATTTAACTAAATTTGACTGGTAGATAATAGAATCTGGAGAAATAAGAATGTTTTACTAAAAGTGATTTATCTACAGAACATTCGAAATTTATAAGAGATTATAGTTTACTATGAAAAACCTCGAAATGATAAATAAATCATATTTCTTGATTTGAGAAGACGTAGGTATTTTGGTGGAAATTAAATAAACAC
This sequence comes from Adelphocoris suturalis, assembly GCA_030762985.1. Lineage (NCBI taxonomy): Eukaryota > Metazoa > Arthropoda > Insecta > Hemiptera > Miridae > Adelphocoris > Adelphocoris suturalis. The sequence continues at coordinate 71,581,651 of CM061044.1, forward strand.
TATTAGAAACTACTATGACTTTAGTTTGACAAGTTCAGATTGAGCCTACATTAACTATTGCAATCCAATATGAATGGATTTGAATCTAAAATAATTTAATTGCAAGGCTATATTCTCAAAGTTCTCAACAAATTGAAATCATTACAATACCCTCGGGCCTGGGGCTGGCTGGTCGTCTCCTGGATTCGTGGTGGGAATAGTAGATTGAAAAAAGAAAAAAACCATGGAAAATATCGGTGGTATTGGTCACCAAGTATCGATACTTCCGATAATATCGGGAGAAAGTATCGATACCACGATAATATCGGATGCAAAGTATCGATACAAATATCGGTGGTATCGGAAGAGAAGTATCGATACCACGATATATCGGAAGTATCGCAACGTCCCTAATTGAAAACCTTTTTCAAAAATAACCTAGATAAATATATTGGTAGTCCACGCCGACAAATCACAACAAATCATCTTAATGGATAAGACCGAATATAATGGTCTGTTCGATGATATGCTAACTGATACAAATAAATTCATAAATATAAAAGAAGATCCCACACCTACAATAAACGGTAAGATAGAGAAATTTGTCTACAAAATTATCAAACTAAAAATCATCCATAAGAATTTAAAACTTAAGCTATTTAACCCGAATAGCACAGCCCCAACTCTATATGGGAAATTAAAAACCCTAATACGCTTCTACCAGTGGTGTCGAACTGTAATGGTCCTACACAGAATTTATCTAAATGGTATGCCAATATTCTTAGGCCATTTACATCCAATAACCCCTTCGATAATAAAAATGCCCTTTCCCTAAAAAATATATTAGAATCATGTAAATTGCAGGACTCTTACCAGTTGGTGAGCTTTGATGTGAAAGAACTGTACCCAAACCTTAAAACCGAAGACGCAGTGCGCGTAATAAAGCACAACTGGTTAACAATCCGTCAGAATTCACCCATAAAGAACCTAAAACTCTTCCTTGAAGGTTTTAAATTATGTTCCGGCTCAGGCTACTTGAAATTCAATAAAAAAAATTTTCGGCAAATGAAGGGACAACAAATGGGTAACTGTCTCTCCTCTACGATTGGTAAATTAGTCCTTAACCACCTTCTGCAAACCACTATAAATACAACCGGTATTATACATATCCAATTCCTTTACGAGGACGACCTTATCTTGGCAGTGCCCAAAGACCATATCGAGGCACTACAAGATACCCTCAACAAACAAAACAAATCTATCCAATTCTCAACCGAAATAGAAAACAATAATTGTATACCATTCCTTAATTGCTTACTAATCAGAAACCCAAATGGTACTATCAACTTCCAATGGTATACGAAACCCACATATACCGGATTGATTATAAACTATAACTAAAATCATCCATATAAATTTAAACGTAACCTAGTTTATAACTATGCACTTACGGCCCTAAATTTACCTCTCCAGAATATTATAATAAAGTTAAAGGAAAATTGGAGAGAATCTTAACGGATAATGGGTATCCGCTTCACCTAATTAACCAACAAATAAATAAAGCAGAAAAAACTATCAACTATTCTATAGCTAACCGTCAAAACGAACCTACGACCCATCAAGATATTAATTACTTTAATATTTTTCCATTTGAAAATGGTTTGTTTACAAATCAAGTTAATTTTAATCTTAGTAAAAACAGAACATATAATTATAAAAGTACCGATACTATAATTCCCCCAAAAAATTAAATAACCCATTATCTTCAAGTTAAAAAATCACCTCCCGTACATAATAACCAAAACATTAACAAACATATTCATAAACAAATTGAGGCTATAGATCGATCATGTAATAGCAAAAAGCCTAAACAAACAGATAGATATATCTCACTCCCTTATCGTTCTGAATGGGAAAAACCCCTCCAAAAAATATTCTCTATCCCTGACAATAACCATAAATTAACATGGAAATATAATAATACGGTTAAGAAATTTTACCCGCCAATTAGAAATAAAGAACCCCTTTTAGAATCAAGGTTCAACGTGTACAATATCCCATGTAAAGACTGTAGCTTATCCTATATAGGAGAAAGCCAACAGAATCTACATAAAAGGCTTAAACAGCATGACAAAAATGTACAAAATAATAAAGATAAAACAGCATTAGACCAACATTATGCTGAGATTGAACCACCAACCGGACTTTGATAATGTAAACTCAATCATCAAACACCCAATAACATCTAATAGGAAAAGACTTGAAAACATACATATTATTAAAAAGTCCAGTCATGCAGCATGACCCCATATTGATCGTGTCGAGAAATTTTAGTTTATGATTTTGATAGACAAACATGGAATCAAATTATTAACACATGCACAGAGTAAACTCATCAGTTGTGATTACTTTTTTTTTTTTTTTTTTTTTAAAGCACCTACTACCACTACCTACGTTTTAAACAGCATGGTTCTAGAATTGGTTATACAGGGATACTTCCATAAGAGTAGTTCAATCTGAATTTGGACAATGTTTCATGCAAATATTACCGATTTTTACAACTAGCGAACGGCATTATTTCGATTTTTGACTGATTTTTCAACTTTGAAATTTTTGAAACTTGATACATATTCTTATAGGAAATTTTACGCTGATTCCGAATATATCACATGTTAGTATGCTGAAAAAATTATTTCGCACAACAAATCGCAAAAAACAGGCTATTTTGAAATTTTTGACTACATTTTTGAAAATTTCAACCCGAATATGTAATCCGATCATGCTGGCCAACGAACTTGAACTTTCGTTTTGTGTCCTTAACATTTTAAAATTTGTTTGAAGTTTCTAGCACAATTCTACGGACAGTTATCGTCTGGAATGACACATACATACATACATATATACATACATACATACATATATACATACATACATACATACATAAAAAAATGCGTTAAACTTCAGAATATGATTCAGAATAGCCTGAAACGGATTTCTGCATAAAAATTTTTCAAAAATTCACATTCTACAAATTTTGAGGCGAGAGCAATAGCTTAATTTTCTTCAAAAATTCGCTAAAATGTATAAAATTCAGGTTTTGATGATTATTGGGGAAAAAGAGATAGTTTTGGGACCCAAAAAATATTGCAAAAAAGTCATTTTTTGACCCAATCTTTCCCTTTGCACGGTCACAAATGGTGATTTTATGAGAAGACGTTGGGAACATGAAACGCGAAAACGCGAAGAAAACCATAACTTTCGGACAGATTTGAGATGAAACACTTTTTCTTGCAGGGTTTTAACTAGATTTACCTATGATGAAGTTTATCAGAGTAATAATTAAATTATGGATTTGTGAACTAACCTGGATGCAAAGATCACCACGGATGGATCCTCTTTCAGAGTCCTGAGGGTTGGTGGCACCGAGGATCTGACGACCAGTCTTCACGACGTTAAGACCTTCCCAGACCTGAATAGACAAATTGATTCCACATTATTTTAGTTCAATTACAGCAGAATAAAGAAACTAAATTCAATTCATTTCAACCTTCTAAGACCAAAATATTATACAACAATCATTTGTTTCTTGGATATTGTAGTCAAGGGCAAACAGGGCCAATCGACTCTAAAGATCCATAATATAGCTGCTGATTTTCAAATTGAACTACTAATTAAATTATGAAAGTAAAAATAATAACAAAACACAATAATCAAACTCTAAATCTAAAGGTTATGGGAATTAAGTTTTTATGACAGAAAAATTAATAACCATCATGCAAGTTTAATACTAACTTAATATAATACATTTTGAGAAAGTAGGTAGTGTGAATCCTTGCCCTACTCGTTTTTTGTAAGCTTTCTTGGCAGTGTAAGTTTTCAACGCCTTATTCAGAAATCATCACACACACAGACACTGCCAGACACACACAGAATTTCATAACTGTCTATCCAAGAGTAGCATCTGAGTGTGTGGAAATGTTAAGTTCTCGGAGAAAGCATAACTTCTACAGTTTCCATCCAATTTTGATTAAATGCTCAAGGATTGAGGCCGAGATGGCAATCTCTGAATTTCTTCAACATATTCAACCTCCTTATCAACGCATTTGAATGAGCAAAATTCTTCAGAGTGGCCCCCAAATGGAAATTTTATATTTCCTCTTCCCTGACCGAATTTCAGATTCCCCTGACAAAAAATAGCAGTCAATTTTTTTTCTCGTCATTTTAAAGTATAACGCGCCACATTTAATGCTTCTAAAACGAGAATCCTATAATTTAAGAGAGAAAAGCACCAACCTACTCCAGCATACTGGTGGTAATAATGAAGGTGAAGCATGGGAAAAAAGATACATTTTTTAAAGTAATTGCATTTGTGAAAGAATGTATTACCATTTTTTTTTAAATCGCAGACATTGACTACCAAGAAAGGAATCATTTTGAGTACCAACATACTTAGGTAACTAAAAATACCTTAAAAACTTAGTAAAAAGCACCAAATGGCCAATTCGGTTAAAAATCGTTAACTTAAAATTTTTAGCGGAATATTACTCAAATAAAGTTTATCAACTATTCCTAAATTAGAACACTCAAAAATGTATACACAGACTCAACTATCAAATTAATAAATCTTGATAAATTGTCTTCATCGTTGTCTTCTGATTCGATATCATCACTGCCAAATACTTCACTGCTGGGTTTTTTTCATCAGCTGGGTGGTGGGGTAGAACAAGTAATACAGCTATTTCTTCGGTAATTTCGAGCTTTTTATGGTAAGTTGCTGTAACAGCATTTTATGCTGTAAGGCTATGTGGAAGGGTCTGAGCTGAAACTTGCTCAATGCAAAACTATATTTACCTAACCCTGAGTCAAATGAGATGGGTAAATTCAATCGGACCAATAACATTGTTGTTAAGACCACCGGAATTAGCTTCGTAGTTTTTGGTGGCACCGCGGCACCAAATGGTGGTACCATGGCGTCACCACCATGTTATATATAGCTTTTTCAGATTGAATTAAACAGTTTTCAAAATGAAGTCAACACTTTTCAAAATGAATTAAATTTTACAAAATGAAATAAACAATTCACAATTAGAATTAAACGGTTACCAAATAAACTAAATAACACTGTCTTTCAAATATTAATGAAGGGGCTGCATTGCAGCTGCCGCTGTCAGGAGCAAGAAAATCATCGATACACAATGAGCAAGACGATAAGAGATTGCCGAGTTCACAGAGAAGGTATTTCCATCTCTTAAGGTGAAAGACACACTCAGAAGAGATTTTATAAACAGAGTATGTACGGTCTTCTTTCCCATATATTCTCCCCAACTGGTCAATTCGTTCAAGTTATAGTTTACATGATTTTGAAACTCGTATTCATTCAGTGTTTAATTCATTTTGTAAATTGTTTATTTCATTTTCTAAAGTGTTTAATTCATTTTGAAAAGTGTTGACTTCATTTTGAAAACTGTTTAATTCAATCTGAAAAAGCAATATAAATAGATGATGTGATGTAGTTCAAACTTCGAGAGGAACCTGGTCAGCGGAACAGCGGACCAACTAATTTAATGCACTACAACTTAAGGGTGAGTGAGATTTTTAGTTGGACGCGCGGTTCAGAAAGTATTGAAAAGAAGCGTGAAAATGTAGGTTGGGTTGGTTGAGGGTGAGACTTCTCTTAGTACCTATGTAGTTTATTGTAGTTTTGCTAAGCGCTTTCGCCATACATGTGTGTCGAAATCCACATACAAATGGGTTTCCTCATAAATTTGTATTTTCTCAATTTAAACGCATAATTGACCCAAAGTAATGTGACCAACCACAACTGGTCATGGCAAGATGAACAAGGAGGACTCCCCCATTTATAAATACTTAGCAACCCACCTCTCACAAATTATGCTCTGATGAGGCCATGTATGGCGAAAGCGCTCAGCAAAACTACAATAAACTATATACTAAGAGAAGCCTAAAAAGTCTCACCCTCAACCAACCCAACCTACAAAAGGATAAGGCAACACACCATAAACGTGAAAATGTGGAATTTTAGCCAATTTTCGAGAATCTTGTTTTTTTTTTCTTTTTCAAAGACTAAATCCGGAGCCAACTTAGTAGGTACAATCCGTAAGGAAAGGAAACAATATTTGTCTAATGAGAGGTGTAAATGTTAGGCTCCTGGACTATAACGAATTAAGTACAATTCACGGTTCTTCAAGAATTTTCCTTAGTTTGAGCTGAAAAGTTTAAAAACTGCATATGTTTTTTTCCCGTTTTAGTCGGTTAAAATAATATTAAGGAGGGGGTAGCAGTAGCAGCCCTCGCTATTGATTCAGAAAGGGGAGACAGAAGGGCCTCAGCTCGACCCTCCTTGCCCAACGGGTTGGAATGTTCTAGAACGTTCGCAAGATCGTTGTTGGGTCAACTCCTAACTTTCTTGCACCAGAACGTACCAGACCCTACGTCGGAATTGGAAAAGTAGGGCAGACACCTAACCTCGAACGATTTTAGCGTTCATTTTCAGGTTTTTCATGATAACAATAAATTTTGGAAAACTCTTCGATATAGGTAGTCAAAATTTTTCGGCGCCAAATCAAAATTTCCATTTTATGTTTTAGACCATTCTAGAAAACTTCCGCTCCGAGTCAGGTGTGAGTCAGAAATCCATTTAACAAGGTTAATTTCAGTTTTCATTCGACTTGGATGAAATTTTCAGGAAATGTGCGGGTTAGGCTGTAGATGGTTCCCTAACAATTTCATTGTTCTCAACTCAATATTTTACTCTGCGCATACGCAACTTAAATTTCATAAAGCATAATTTTTTCACGCCCTCCGATCTCGCTCAAATTTGGTGGATTTGGGGGAGAAAACGATTTAATCATTCCATATCAATTTCAACAGGATTGTATGTTGAAATTGAAATCGCGAATGAGAAATCTTTGTAATAAGCTTTCCAATTTATATCAGATTTTGATTAAATTTTCAGGGAATGTGCGGGTTAGGCTGTATGTATCTCGTTCCCTAACAATTGCATTGATCTCAAATCAATACTTCATTCTGTGCACGCACAAACGTAAATTACAAGCATAATTTTCTCGCGTACCTACTAATTGACCGAATTTGACTTTTTACACTACATTCTGACTTGCTATTTCTCTCTGCGCTACGTTTGAAGATCATTTGACACATTTTAATGATCTTTACATTCCTGTTAAGGATACGAGGAGGCTATGTGCTACACCCAACTTGGGAAAGTCATGGGAAAAGTTTCCGAGGCTTAATTTTCAGGAAATGAGCGGGTTAGGCTGATGATGGTTCCCTACCAATTTCATTGATATCAAATCAATAGGTACTTCATTCTGTACATGCACAAACGTAAATTACAAGCATAATTTTCTCGTACACTAATTGACTGAATTTGACAATTCACTCTACATCTCGACTTACTATTTCTCCCTGCGCTACGTTTAAAGATTATTTGACACATTTTAATGATCTATACATATACATGTTAAAGGGGCCCATACACTGTCAGTAGTAATGACATTCCCTTATTAGAATAACATTAATAATGATCGTCTATGATGGACAAAGTTTGAATGATGGGATCCGGATTTTCTGATCTCGGCACCGTCATTACTGAGACTGGAGGGGATACTGTCATTAGTAATGATGGTCTAGGGTGCACTGCGTCATTACTCAGTCTGTCACGTGTGCTGACAACAACGTTGCCAAAATGGAGTGATTCTATTGAAAACTGGGTTGAAATTGTTGACAACGATGCTATTTTTCAAGCAGTCATTTATATCAAGAATATAAGTATCAATAAATCATTTATGATATTAGCGATTGACTCGCTATTACAAAGATCACTATCAGCGCATGGTTTCTCCAAGTTCTTGCGCATAGAAGTTTGAGGTTTTCGTCTTTAAGTCATGCATTATTTCATTGTTTTTTGCATTATATTAATTTGGTGGCCACCCTGTATATAAAGAGCTCCTCAAGAAACTTCGTTTTTTCAGCCACTTCTTCATCCATCGTTTACGATTCACCCGTTTCTTTGTGGCTAATGCCATAATTATCGCTACACAAGCGACTTTGCGAAGATCCGTTATAAAAACAAAAAACGAACTTCTCGATCACGATGCGTACTTAAGAAGACTAATGCCATTAAAAATGATCTACTGAACAATAATGATCCCCCCCGTTCTAGGGTTGAACAATAATGATGATCTGGAATGATGTGAATTTCGCATGTAATGTCATTATTACTAACCGTGTAGGGGCCCCTTATGGATACGAGGAAGCTATGTGCTACAACCAATTTGGGAAAGACACGGGGAAAGTTTCCGAGTCCACGGTGCCATCGCCTGGAAGGTGGAAGATTCTAGAAGGGAACCTTCTCGACTGGGGTGGGTGACGTCAACCCACGCGGGAACAGACACTCTCGAGTTATCTCGGTTACGTCTATCATTGGCACCATTCCTTCCTCTCTTGCCAACCACGAGGTGGCCGCAAACCACCAAAATGGTTTACCTATCTCGCATTTTAACAGCAAGAATTATTCGCAAAATTCACGCTAAATTCCGACCCAGTAAAATAATGCTTCAATAGAACGGATGTTTTGAACGTATTGATCTTTTTTGGATAGCGCGTAGTAAGGAGAAAACGGAAAACATTATTTTAATTTTAGAGACCTCAATACCCAGTAGGTAGGCAGGGAAAATGCTGAATATGACAAAACTGGTTAGTAATAAAAATAAAATAATACGACTAATTCATTTTGGGGGGAATACATGTTTGTCAGTACAGCTTTCGTGTAAAGTAAGAGTAGCGGAAATCATTCCGGTTCAACGAAAGTTTTGAATAAATAACAATTTTTACTGGCACCAAACGATTCAGAACGAATTTTGTTCCTCATTCATCTATCCTATAAATAATTTGTCTCCTTATCAAGCTAATATATTCCAGATAATCAACCGAAATTTAAAGGAGAGCCCTCCATCCAGGGTCGCAATGAATTAAACGAGAATCCATATACGTTCCCTGAAAATTTCATCTAAATCGGATGAAAACTGTGGAAAATGAGCTCGTTACAAGGATTTGCGGACACTCGGAACCAAGGTTGTTCAGAATGGTCTGACGTCTGAAATTTGAGTGAAAATTTTAATTTAGGAGACCAAAAATTTTTTTTCTCCTGAAAGTGAAAACAATGTATCCGCTACCTTTAGGTAGACTTGGAAGCAAAAGTAACGATTTTAGCAAGGGGGAGGGAGGGTTTTTTTGTTTACACCGTGTATCATAATGTCAAAATAGTAGCTGAATTGTACAGGGTTACAGATCGTCTTACTCAACTTTCATCATTAATATGAATTCTACCATGATATACCTAACTATACATACATTAATTTATGTACAACTATCAAACTACATCAGCCCAGCCCACCACACGCCGTCAAATCCCTCTGTTCAAACCTATAACCCGGAGGTACCTACAAAGGATAATTAGAAAAATTATGATGAAATTAGTATTGGTTTATCCGTCATATTGTGTCCGAGGATACAAAGTATTGTTTCCTCCGTAAATTATTACGGCGTCCGAGCTGGGTGGAGAGCACCACCGGACGTTCTCGAAGGCACCTGCGACCTTCACAGGTAATTGACCCTCCTTTTACAACAATCGTTCTCGCGAAAAAGTTCCCATGAGGCAGCAGATGAATATTGCGAGAGGGGCTGCAACGCCACGTCACAACTGAAATGACCGATATCCCAAGGGTTTAAATTGTTGTGAGTTACCAGATTTAAGGGAAAATTTGTCAAAACGAATACAGCTTGCGTAAGCGTCCGCAACCCCGGGAGACATTTCATGTTTCTCGTATTAGATCTAAACAGTGTGGACCCCGTCCAACAAAAATAGGTACTGTAGATCTTAAAAAGGGGTATAAAGGGGGACCTGAGGATCCCAAAAGAGGTACATTAGGGGTACATGGTTTTGGCCAATTACACAAGTCTCACATGTATAGATTTGTAGTTAAATTTTAATAAGTGATTTTAGTTTATGCTTGATGTATGGAAGTCTCAAAGAAATTATGTAAATTATATTAAGTTTCTGAGATAATTTATTCAGGCTTAGATGCCTACTTCTTTTTCATAGCGCTTCCAAGTGCGAAACTTTCCAAGGCCTACAAGAGATCAATGATTATATTACAATATTAACAAGAGATAAATTCCTTTTTTTTAAACTCTATTAACGAGTTTTCGAAAAAGGTGCTATATGAAGAGTATTAGGTGATAGGAAGTAGCGAAAACACCAGTGTAAATGTAGCTAAATGACGTCATAAGGTGTGAACGACCTCCCCCCCCCCCCTACCCCGTACTCATGAGAGACCTCACCGCCATCCACCTATGTAAATTATATTTTTTATATCGGTTTTTTGTCCAAACCATTTGGAGTTTCGAGCTATTTTGCGATCGGGGGATTTTCAAGGGGGAAGAATCCGATTCTTGGATCAGAAGTGATAATAATGGACAGAAAGGCCGTTTTTGTTAACCCTTCAGAACTCGCGTGGTGTCCACTCACGTTAGTACTCGCGTCGGGTCACTGGTGACCCATAATGAAAATTATCGAAAAATAAATTAATAAAGGAGTAAAATAATAAAGCGAACACATTTCAAGCAACATGAAACGATAATCTTTAATAAAAAAATACAAAACTTCACATAAGTACTTCAATAATAATTTTTTCTTTGATCTGAAAAAGTCCCTCGATTTTGCCAGTTCTCCAAGTTTACCTATTTTAAATTTAATGCCGAGAACCAACAGAAGATTATTCGAAGTGGAGTCAATCAAAATATTGAACCCCTACATCTAGTTTACAAATGAATTCCTCCAACATGAAGAATAAAATGATTTATTATAGCAAAACAAGTCCCTAAAGTAAGCCATCTTATACGTTATTACGAATACAAAATAAATCGAACAGCCAGTTAGGAACTGCAAATCACTTAGTTTTTGTGCAAATAATATTGTCTTGGGTGATATCTATTTCCAAACGTAATTTTTCAGTAAAGTATTAGTATAGGTATAGAGGCTCTATAGCTTACGAGCTCAATTTCAGTAGATTATAGTGGTTCCGCACGAAATTATATTCTACCTGTCTTATATACATAGGCCTTGTTTCAAATTTCAGCTTCAGAGATTAAATACCATAGAAATCAGCTTTATACCCATGCATTGTCCAGTACTTACTGCTTACAAGTACCTACAACTAAATAGTACCTACCATGTACTAGTGCCTTCTTTTCGTATCATGCTTATTTAGCAATATTAGTTTATATCGTAGAATAATAAATCAGCTTTCCTTCACACTACGGCTTAGAGATCATGCGATATTGTGATAAAATGAGAGCATTCCAAAAAGTGGCGAACGATTCTCCTGCTATAAAAACTAAGGGAGTTACACTTCCCTAGCAACGCATTGGTTGTAGGTGAAAATCAATAGAAAACATGTCTGCTCGCGCTGAATTTCGCTCAATTTCAAACAAAAAACCCAGTTTGGTAAAACATGATACTTGCTAATATCTTCAGTCGTAGCAAATACCGGGATAGACTTTATAAACGTGAGGAAATTGAATGAAAAATGAATTACCTAGTTCATATGAGGTGAGGTACCTACGTTTGTACTCGCCTTGGGTCAACACCTGGTAAAAACTACGGACGTTACCACTCTCGTCGGGTCAGATTAGTGATTGTGAGTACCGTGTGCACTGTTCAAAGTTTGAAAGGTGACTAAATTTATCATTTCCAGGAGCTAGGAGAATACAAGAAGGTTCGGGGGCAAAAACCGATAGGAAGACGTTGAAATTAGAGCTAGAAAGTTGACCGGGTCATCAGGGACCCGACGCGAGTACTGAAGGGTTAAGTCCTGTTATAATCTGAATTGTCCGAATAAAGAAACGTTACAAAAATGATAATGTCGACACACAAAGTTTTCTAGACGACAGCTACACTCTGATCAGCACATTTCCTGAAAATTCCATCAAACTCAAATGAGGACTGTGGAATTAAGATAGTTAAGTACAAGGATTTCCGATCCGAACACACGGCACAGACAGACGGACAACAGACACGGAACAAAAGTTGTTCAGAATGGCTTAAAACGTAAAATGCGAGTGGAAATTTTATTCATCTAGATATAATACGAGTTACACTCAACATGAAAAAAATTAACTAGACATCAGGATTAATACTCGACCCCCCCCCCCCCCCCCCAAACACACACACACGCGCGAAAGAGATGTGCATCCATAGCAATTTGAATTTGGGCTGAAAGATTTTTAACAATCATAATCCTTATTGATGACATACAGTTAGTAAATGGAACAAGGAAAAGAATTAGACCGCTACGAAATACCGTCTAGTTCGTCGATACTCCATTAGACCCATAAACTAAATATAGCTCCCCCGAGCCGAAGATATTCGTGATCGTGTCACGGCCAACGGGAAGAATACGGGGATTTGGAACAGTTGGTAAATCATGCCGATTGGTAGAACTGTGTAATTGTATTGTCATTTTTTGGCTTATTTTGTAGAACTCCATTATGAATTTGAGTGGTTGAAATACGACTTGATCTACACGCTGTTTTTAATTATGAGATATATATTTCAGGAATTACAAAAAAACTACATCGCTAGGAACAGTTTCACTTAACCACTAACATAGTATCTCTTCTCTTGACTATCTCACTTTCAACTCAACTATCTCACGCTGAATCAGAATCTGAGACTTATCACAATGACAGTTTCATGTAAAAATTAAGGACTCACAATACAAAATCCTAATTCAAAGTGAGATAGTTGAGTTGAAAGTAAGATAGCTAAGTGAAGAGATAGTATATTAGTGGTTAAGAAAGGAGAGAAGAGAAAGTGTGCTCAGCGGTGTAGTTTTATTTTTTATCAGTCCGACTGATGATGGAGTAATTCCCATATATCTCATAATTTAAAAACAAAGTGTAGAACTGAAGTCATACTCCAACCACCCAAATTAATAGAACTACGTAGATATTAAAGGGGAACTTAATTATCCTTTAGAACCTCTCGGAATGGTGCTATTACCCACGAAGAGTACGTTCAGAATTTGGTGCTCATCTAATCGGCGAGAAGAAGAGGATTGAGGCCGCCTACGCAGATATGTTATCTGCTAGAATTACTATACCGATTAAATAATCGCTGTTACGTGACTCAAATGTCTACCTCGCTCCCTCATTTGATAATTACAAATTATTCTCTTCAAAATTTGATGGTAGAATCCACTTTAAGATAGACGAGCAGAATACGGAAAACGAATAGCAAATTTTCAGTTATCTGAAGCACAAATCCCGTAATGCACAAATTGCAATGCACCATACACCACGAAAATCAAAGTTAAAAATGTTTTAACCATAAATCACGGAAATCAACGCTAAAAAAATGTGTTTCTGGGCGTTAAAGCTTCATCATTATCAATTATTTAACTAAAAAATTGCTATACAGGTAAAATTTTATAAATTGTACAAATAACACAACATTTAATTGTGATGATGTATAGTTCTACGCAGGTAGTCCTCGAGGTAGGCTCCCGCCCTTTATTTCCTCTATTTGTTGATGTAAAAAATTCGGACAAACGCTATTCTTCACAATTTTTTCCTTAGATTTAAAAACTTACAAAATTTCGCATTGCGCAAACGTGCGTAATTGACATCAACTTCGTTTTTTCAAATGGAAGCCCGAATCAGTTGTGTGGCTTCTAAAGCTGATTTTCAATCTATTCAGTCTATGGAGTTACGATTTGGTGTGTACCCTCCTTACAACATTCAATTGCAATGTGTGATGCACAGGTCGCTTGTGTTTGTTTGTTTGTAATTGCAATCCAATAAATTTGATGTTATAATTTTCACTTTTTTTAAATTCTTGAAACAGTAAAAACGATTATAAATGCTCATAATCCATTCGTAAAAAATTCTAAAAATTAGTTGACTCATGAAAATGTACAATACATTTTTGACAATAAAAAACCCATTATGAAAGACGGATAATTAGGTTCCTACCATCTGGGCTGAATTTCATCGTTACCATTCTGAAGATCCACGGCTCTTTTACCTTATTTGACTGAAGATGTGCAGGACGTTATTTTGGGCCGAAATATTTCCAAAAGAATATCAAATATTCCTGGAAGGGCATTGGAGTTTGAGAAAAATCAGTCAATTAGAAAATGAGGATAAATTTTACGTTTGCGACAGCGCCACAGCCACCAGTGAGTCGAGAGCGATGGAGTAAATAAGGCCAATCAATGCCTACCATCCATAGTCTAAGCCGCTCATATTCCCAGAAAATATCAAAATCGAATGGAAACTGTACAAGTTATGCTTGTTGCGAGGAGAAAGATGCGCAGCAGAGTTAGTAATGTACGATCGTGATGAAACTCATGAGGTAATCAAATCTTAATTTCCCAAATTACCCTAACCTTCGATTAAGCAGTGGGAAAATGATACCTACTTGACGGATTTTACATTTTCCCATTAGCGAGTAGGTAATGAAATTGATAGAGGATCATCAACAGCACACCAAACCGCACATTTCCTGAGAATTGCGTTAAAATCGAATGGAAAACTATAAAAGTTACGGGTGTAACAAGGATTTGAGGACGCACACACAGAAGAGACAGGAAACCAACGTTGTTCAGAATAGTCTACGTAAAATCCAAATGGAAATTTTCATTTTGGCGAGATTTTTCCATCTCCCGAGATTAAAACAATGCTTTCATTACACAGCAGACTCAGAAGCAAAACGGCAATATAATGACGTCATAAACATTGATTTTCAACCAATTGAGGGTTTCTTCTTCAACAACCTATTTTACAACTCAAAAAATTACCTGATGGTAATCTCGGTTCAATAGATCGAGTATTTAGTCCTCTCATAAAATTAGTAGATTCATAATCCAGGCTATGAAAAATGTATTTCTCACTCCGCTTTTATAATTATAGCAAACATGTAAAATTCTTTTCTTTTTATAATGTTTCCAAAACTTGAGCGGAATGCGATTTTCTGATGGTTGTAATGCTTCACAACAAGGTGCATTCTATTAAATTACTTATTTAAATTGAATTACACCATCCTTTAGTTTTGCTGTGGACGTTGGTGCCTAACATGAAACCATTCCAACTAGTTCTTTTAAAATGAAGCATTTAATAAGGTGCATTAATAAAGCTTAGCAGACCAGTATAGTATAATATTAGTACTGACTATATGCCACATAGTATTACCAATTACTGGTGTGGACCTGAGGAACTGAGAAAACTGGTTCCCAATGGAAAATATATATCCGTTGGGAGTAGAACCAATGGGGAATCACCCCTAGGAAATTGTGATTGACTCCACTAACGCAGAGCAACAAAATTTAAAACTGAAGTAAGTGGAGTAGAATTCTACGGGAGCCTAGGTAAGTTCCTACTTGAATGCTTCAAACGAACCACCAACGTGGGCATACAAACTCGTAAGCCCTACAACAGATTTTGGAGGAGTAAGTGCATATCTAAAACTCTAAAACAGCTGTTTCCTATTTTGTTCAGTTTGATGTTCTAGAAACATCCGAAATCAATCCTTGCAATAGATTGCCTGAGGTGAAGGTTCGTTTAATGCAGATCGCCTCTTTTTATTAATCTAGGTACTTTTAGTAATCTAGGAAAGCATGAAGAGATATAGAATGAGGAGAAAGGACAACGTGGTTCTTTCAACGAGGACCACACATTCAAAGAGGAACCAAAGTTTCACAATTATCCTATCTACCTGCCTACGAAATTGGACAATCTATAATTGAGAGGAAAGTTTCTTACCATAGGAACGACTGGTCCAGAATTCATGTAGGACACCAACTTGGGGAAGAAGGGTTTGTCTGACAGATCAGCGTAGTGTTTCTTGAGGAGATCCTCCGATGCCTGCAAGCCAGAAAATACACAATTTACCCAATATTTTTCCATAATTTACCTTCAACACCAGTTTATCGAGATAAATTGTTCTTTACGAACCAATTCGCGAATCTACTTACCCACATAAATTTCATAGCGACGAGCTTGAACCCTTTCTCCTCGAAACGCTTGATGATCTTGTTGATGATCCCCCTCTGGACACCGTCGGGCTTGACCATGATGAAAGTACGCTCGGCGTTCTTGGCCATGATTCTAAGATAACGAAAATACAAAAAGTATTGCAAGAATGTAAAGAAAATGTTGGCGAATTTCCTTTGCACGTGGAAAGAACTAAAACGATCCGGGCCGGGGGTGGTCGAGAAGGGAGAAAAAAAAGGACAGAGCGATGGCCGGCTTCCGTGACGTCTACAGTCAAGATAAGCAGTGTTGCAACTAATAAAATACAAGAAAAATATACAAAAACATGAAAGCTACTTTCACAATACGTTATTTAACTGGTACCGAAAAATTATAAAAGGTAAATATAGGATTTTGGCACATAAATCAATATTTTTAATGTTCATAATTAAAAATAGCTTGGAAAACCCCAGAGTTTCATAGCAAACCAGTGATAAAACCTTTGAAATCTCATTTTTATATGATAAATAGCTTTTTCAGGAAAAAATAGTCAAGTTTTTTCATTTTCCTTATATTGTTTGGGAGTTTTCTTGTTTGTTTACAGTTTTGAATTTCCCGGTCAAGAAAGGACGGTCCCGGAAACCTGCCAAGGCTCACTTCCTTCTTCGAGAACGTTCTAGACTCGGGAATGTTCCAGAACGTTCGAGGCCCAAGCGGCGAGTATAAAAGCCGCCATTACCCCCGCTTTGGCGTCATTTACAAATTTCAACAAGTCGTGTGCACGTCGAGTGCGAGCGTTCACTGCTGTATTCTAATCCAAGTTCTATAACCGCTTTTGTGGCTCAATTTATCTAATTTCAACACATAAAAGTGAGTGTTTCTACTGGGTTCTCATTTTATTCTATTAACATTGCGTTTTCAAGCTTTATCCTTGGAGTTCCTAGCCTATTTCCATTCTTTCACACATACCGGCCCTCGTGGTTTTACTTTCCCATTTTTTCAACCCTTGAATTCACCGTTTTCCTTCACTTTAATAAGATTTTTCTACTTTCTGATTCTAGATGCCGGAAGACGTTGACATGAGTGGAGAAGTCGAGACTTTCGCCTTCCAGGCGGAAATCGCCCAGTTGATGTCTCTCATCATCAACACATTTTACTCCAACAAAGAAATCTTCCTTCGAGAATTGATCTCCAACTCCTCTGATGTAAGTACCTACTTGCCTTTTCCTAGATTCCTGCTTGATTCGACTTAGCATATCCCGCATAACTAAATTTCACGTAGGTGCATAAATCCTCTACGTAGTTTTTTGTCCGCCTCAATTAGGTTTAAATGCTTGCCTTAAGTCCCTAATGGGTTTAAAAATTCCTTTTTTTTTATTGGAAAGAATGGGCGACATACTTGGAGATATTCAATCGATTCCCTGTAGTTCATGGGCTTGGGCACCACGAGGCTGATCTTTAGGGTTAGGGAGGGGTCTAGAATGTTCCAGGCGGGTATTGGCTTTTGGTGACGTCATCCATTTCATCTTCAGACTCCCTCCCCTACCTGTTTCCACTTCTACGTAAATTACATAGCATACGTTCATACCTACCTGTTGATGTACTTAGTATATTTTCGTAATACCTTTTTCTAGAATGTTCCTGGCTACTCTATACTGTGACGTCATAGCTTTTTTTGTAACCCAGACCCCTCCCCCCCTTATTTCCTATTTCCTCACCCCTTGATAACTTTTTCATAATCATTTTAGGAAGAAAAGCTTTGGATCTCCGCAGTTTTGGCGTCACTGGTTGATAGAATTTTAGTGAAGAGTAGGTTTGAACGTTTGCCCCAAGACCTAAATAGGTTTGAAAATTCCTTCGTTATATTGGAAAGAATGGACGACATACTCGGGAGTATTCAATCGATTCCCTGTAGTTCATGGGGTTTGGCGCCACGAGGCTGAAATTTATCTTGGTTGGGGGGGGGGGGGGTCTAGAATGTTCCAGGCGGGTGTTGGCTTGGTGACGTCATCCATTTCATTCTTCAGACTCCCTCCCCTTCCTACCTGTTTCCACTTCATACATAGAATGTACTTTACGTAGAATGTGCGTATACTCCTACATACATGCCTCTTATGTACTTTTATTTGCGTAATACCTCGTTTGGTATTATTGAATTCCATGAACTTCGGCACCGCGAGGGGAATATGGTGGGGTTGGGGAGGATTCTAGAATGTTCCTGGCTACTCAGTACTATGTGACGTCATAGCTTTTTTTACCCCGACCCCTTCCTACAATAGGTAGTAGGAAGAAAAAAGCTTTGGATCTCCGCAGTTTCGGCGTCACTGGTTATTGAAATTGTAGTGAAGAGTAGTGCGTTTGACCTATGCCCCAAATGGGTTTAAAAATTCCATTGTTATATTGATTCCCTGCAGTTCGTAGGCTTTGGCGCCACGAGTCTTAAATTTGTAGGGGGGGGGGGGGGGTCTAGAATGTTCCAGGCGGGTGTTGGCTTGGTGACGTCATCCATTTCATTCGTCACCCTCCCCTTCCTACCTGTTCCCACTTCTACATACATTTCATAGCATACGTTTAGCCTGTTGTGTACTTCCCATATTTGCGTAACACCTCTTTTGGTATTATTTAGTTCCATGATATTCGGCACCACGAGGGGAATATTGTAGGGTGGGGGGGGGGGATCCTAGAATGTTCCTGGCTGCTCTTTTTTATGTGACGTCATAGCTTTTTTTTACCCGGACTCCCCCTCCCCCCTCATTACCTAATTCGTCACCCCTATAACTTTTTCGCATTATGTAGGTATTACCATATTTTCATACCGACTTTCCCTTAGAAATACCCGCACTCTGGCTTTGCCTTGTGGGATTTTCAGTGAGCAAAATTTTCAGTTTTTTTTTTTTTTTTTTTTTTTTAACTTATTCCAAGTAGCAACTTCTAATATTAACCTTCATTCAAAATTTTTGCGTCATGAATTCTGTTAGGTGAAAGTTTGTAGTACATACAGAATCGAACATCGATTTGCAATTTATTAAGACTTGCATTTGGTAATTGTGGTGATCCTAACCGTTTATAATCTTATTTGCAGGCCTTGGATAAGATCCGTTATGAGTCTCTCACTGATCCGTCCAGGTTGGAGAGCGGCAAAGAGCTTTACATCAAGATCATCCCCAACGTTGCAGAAAGGACCTTGACCATCATTGATACGTAAGTTTCAACTCTTTGATCATCTTGATTGGTATTGTTCGAGATGGATAAATAATGAAATCATAATTCAATAATAATAATAATTCAAATTCGGCTAAAATACCATTGGATCATGAAAATATCCTATTGGTAGGTACTTGGTAGTGAAATGTAAATTTTCGTCGCCTCTTGAATCACTGCTGGAAAATTTTCTCATCTACTTGATTATTTATCCAGTCTCGAACAAAACTTAAATTCTACTATCGTGTACCTATAAAATATAACCCAGTTAAGGCTAGCGTTTATGTAAGGAATCCGATTACCACCTGGCGGTCGGTCGGATAACGGGGTCCAATTGTTGAATTTCTTAACTGCTGAGCAAAAGTATGAAATGAATTTGCTGACACCGGTCTAATCAGGTACTTGGTATCAATTTACGTTATTTTCCTTCGTTTGATGACCTGTGTCGGTTTGCTTTAGTGGAATATTTTCAAACTATTTTCTATAATCTATTAATGTAATCTATAGAAATTGAAAATATAACCTATTTTCAAACTAAAATTTGGTTTTATTCTGGGTACTTGGAATTATTCTTCCACGAGTCAATTAGGTAAAGTTGATTTGAAAATATTAGTATTATCCGGTCCTACTATTCTCCATATGATGTGATGTCTCTGTTGTAAATTTGCTCATTTTCGCACTCGTATAATTAGGTAAATTTTTCGTTCCTCCTAAATTATAATTATATAAAATGATAGTAATAAATCATGACATTATGAATGGGGGGGGGTCATATTTTCTAAATCAGTTTTTAATTTGAAGTAGGCCAAATTCTAAAACACCGATACCTCCCGTTCTCTCCTTACCATAAGAGTGTTCTCCTATGATTCTCAGATGGTTATCACCTTTGAAAAAGCACGTAACTTGATTAGATGGGTTATCCAATATAGAAGTAGTGAACCTTAGTGTAATTATTCGCAGTGTTTTCTAAGTTACTACTACTACTGAGTTACTGCGAACATTACTGGTCCATAGAAAAACTTGGTCTATCGTGCATTATCGACATATAACTGGATGATATATCTACCGGACCAAAATTATTGAATAAAATTCAAAATGAAAGAATGAATACATAGGACCTTTTCCGTTAATTCACTACCACCCCTTTTATTGGCTTCCGTTAATTACTACCGCTTGATATATAGGTATGTTCTATTTTTCTAAAAACTTTTCCTCAATCATTTTTACGCCCACTGGAGTAAAATAGATCAGAATGCTGGATATGATCTGGATTCTCGCAAGCTCGCATCTCAAAAATGCATAACATCAAGTAGTCAATCCCTTAGTGAAAATTCAGATTAGTTGGACATGTAGGTCAGAATGATGTGAATAGTTTGGTGGTCTGGATGCTCGCAAGCTCGCATCTCAAAAATACATAACATCAAGTAGTCAATCCTTAGTAAAAATACAGATTAGTTGGACATACATGTCAGAATGAATGAATGGTAGTGAATTAACGGAAAAGGTCCAATACATATTTGTGTGGAAGAAGATATCTCCCCTCCAACGGATGAATGTGCAGCAATCCAGACGGTCTCATTCGATTTATTTAACCTCTTCATTAATCAAACAAAGAAAATGCCGTTTTGTTTTGAAAGTCCGAGAAATCGAATTTTTAAAATTTTTCAACCCTTGATAACTACCATTCAAGAGTAATATCTAATAGTGATATCTAATGTGTTTCCTTTCTTTTTGTTACAGGGGTATTGGCATGACCAAGGCTGATCTCGTAAACAACTTGGGAACTATCGCCAAATCTGGAACCAAGGCTTTCATGGAGGCTCTCCAAGCTGGTGCTGACATCTCGATGATCGGTCAGTTCGGTGTGGGTTTCTACTCTGCCTACCTGGTTGCTGACAAGGTCGTAGTGAGCAGCAAACACAATGACGATGACCAATACTTGTGGGAGTCGTCTGCTGGTGGTTCCTTTACCATCAGGCCTGACCCAGGCGAGCCTCTCGGACGTGGAACCAAGATCGTCCTCCACATCAAGGAAGACCAGACCGAGTACCTTGAGGAAAGGAAAATCAAGGATGTCGTGAAGAAACACTCACAGTTCATTGGGTATCCCATCAAACTCCTCGTTGAAAAGGAGCGTGATAAGGAACTCAGTGAAGACGAAGAAGAAACTGAAGAGAAGAAAGATGAAAAGGATGAGAAAGATGAGGATAAACCAAAGATTGAGGACGTTGGAGAGGACGAGGATGAGGATGATAAGAAGGACAAGAAGAAGAAGAAGAAAACCATCAAGGAGAAGTACACTGAAGATGAGGAGCTTAATAAGACCAAGCCCATCTGGACCAGAAATCCCGACGACATTTCCCAGGATGAGTATGGCGAGTTCTACAAATCCCTCACCAACGACTGGGAAGATCACCTTGCCGTCAAGCACTTCAGTGTTGAAGGTCAGCTGGAGTTCAGGGCTCTCCTGTTCGTACCTCGCAGAGCTCCTTTCGACTTATTTGAAAACAAGAAGAGGAAGAACAACATCAAGCTGTACGTCAGGCGAGTTTTCATCATGGACAACTGCGAAGATCTCATCCCCGAGTACCTCAACTTCATCAAGGGTGTGGTAGACTCTGAGGATCTCCCATTGAACATCTCAAGAGAAATGCTCCAGCAGAACAAGATCTTGAAAGTCATCAGGAAAAACTTGGTGAAGAAATGCTTGGAACTCTTTGATGAACTGGCTGAGGATAAGGACAACTACAACAAATACTATGCTCAGTTTGGCAAGAACCTGAAATTGGGAATTCATGAAGACACTCAGAACAGGAAGAAATTGTCCGAGCTCTTGAGGTTCCACACTTCTGCTTCAGGTGACGAAGCTGTTCCATTGAAGGACTATGTTGGTAGGATGAAGGAGAACCAGAAACACATCTACTACATCACTGGTGAGAGCAAAGACCAGGTCGCCAACTCTTCCTTCGTTGAACGAGTCAAGAAACGTGGTTTCGAAGTCGTCTACATGACGGAGCCCATCGATGAGTATGTAGTCCAGCAAATGAAAGAGTTCGATGGCAAACAGCTCGTCTCCGTCACCAAGGAAGGTTTGGAACTCCCAGAAGATGAGGAGGAGAAGAAGAAACGCGAGGAAGACAAAGCCAAGTTCGAGAACCTGTGCAAAGTCATGAAGGATATCTTGGACAAGAAGGTTGAAAAGGTGGTTGTCTCCAACAGGTTGGTCGATTCCCCTTGCTGCATCGTCACATCGCAGTACGGATGGACGGCGAACATGGAAAGGATCATGAAGGCCCAGGCTCTGAGAGACTCCTCCACCATGGGATACATGGCCGCCAAGAAACACCTGGAAATCAACCCAGACCATTCCATCATCGAAACCCTCAGACAAAAGGCTGAAGCAGACAAAAACGACAAAGCTGTCAAGGACCTCGTCATCCTCCTTTTCGAGACCTCCCTCCTGTCCTCAGGTTTCGCCCTGGAAGACCCTGGCGTACATGCTTCCCGAATCTACAGAATGATCAAATTGGGCCTGGGAATCGACGAGGATGACGCCCCTGTCGAAGAAGAGGCTGCTCCCGATTCCGAAATGCCCCCTCTTGATGCTGCGACAGACGATACCACCAGGATGGAAGAAGTCGACTAAATCTCCCACCTCGTTCATTTAAAACGTTTTTCTTAAGTTTCTATGAGACTGTAATATTTTCGTACCTGTGATTAAGTGAAATTTTTGTATTCACTGAATAAATTCCTTAAGTTAATCGTGTATATGTCGATGTCGATTTTCACGTGATTTTCATTTGCGAAGCAAGTGTAAATATTCTACTAGAACTAAATTTTTGTAATAAAAATTTCGTTTTAAAATTTATTCTTGTTTATTTGTTAATATTCCCTTTACATTTGATAATGTAATGAAAGAATCAGCAGATTTTGAGGAGGGTGGATAATTGTTTTTAGTCATGGTGGGAAATGATAGACCTAAGAAAATTGATGACATGTACCTATATGCCTATATGTGATTTTGTCGAAAAAGTTGAACCAAATTGAAATTTCCAGTCTTCAGGGGTAAAAATTATTAGAAAATGAAGAAATCAAGATGAATTGAGCTAAAGCCACTGAATGCTTAAGTATTTAATAAATGGATTGAAAGAAACTTCGAACGTGTATCAATGCAAAATTAGAATGATTGTGACCATTAGTTTTCTTGAGAAATACTTGTTGATTGGTACGACAGTCTTCGTAGTCCATCTGCTAAATATTCATTGAGAGATGCACCTGAGATGAATTGAAACGAACTAGAATTCTAACATTTGGTCTCGTTTGATAACTTACATTTATTGAAATTTCCAATCTTGAGGCTAAAAATGAAGAAATCAAGATAAATTTATCAAAAACCACTGAATGCTAAAATATTTTAAAAGATGAGTTGAGAGAAACTTCGAGCGTGTATCAATGCAAAATTTGAATGATTGTGATCATTATTAGCTTTCTTGAGAAATACTTTAATGGTCGGACAGTCTTTTCGTAATCCATTTGCAAATATTCATTGAGAGATGCACCTGAGATGAATTGAAACTTGTACTAGGAATTTAAAATTGGTTTCGTTTGACAACTTCTTTCAACATTTGTTTTTGTTCATTTGTATTCCGTCGGCATTAGATGAAATTGAACTGACAGCAAATTTTTGACGCCTATTAAAGTGATTGTCATAAAAGTTGAACCAAATCGAAGTTTCCAATCTTGAGGGGTAAAAATTATTAGAAAATGAAGAAATCAAGATGAATTGAGCTAAAACCACTGATAGCTAAAATATTTTATGAACGGTAGGACAGTCTTTGTTGTCCATTTGCAAATATCCTGAGAGATCCACCATAGATGAAACTAACTAGGAATATTGAAGTTGGTTTCGTTGGAAAACTTCAACAATTTATTATTTTTGTTCATTTGTTAGTATTGCGTCTGCATTCGATAAAATTGAATTGAGCAAAATTTAAGAAATTAAAGAATTTATTTAAGAATTTAATTTAAAGAATTTTTTTTGAGGGAGGAAAATAGTTCACTTGTTTTGGTCGATTACAATTATCGGAAATGATGAACGCGGAAATTTCTGGAATGGGAGGTAGTGGCGGAAAACTTTTAGTTAGCCATTGCAATTCGATTTTTGTTTAACTAGCTTAAAATTGAATAAATCTTGAAAGAAAAATAGAAGTTGAATTGCGAGTGTATGTATTGTGCCTAAGAATTGGAATGAATGTTTCGACCCTTTTTTCCTCGAAAAATATTTTTAATGGTAGGACTAAATGAGCCTACGAAAACCCTCGCGACTTATTGGAGATTTTGAAAAATTCATTGATGAGAGATTACGTAGTAAAGATGGGAAACTCGAACTAGCAATGCTTAATATGTTTAGAAAGAAGTTCATTTTCAACGCAAATTTCTAAATAAGTTCATAGCCGAAAGACTTTTTCAAGCAGAATTCCGCTACGAAATCTGAACAGTTTTCTTATTTTTGTCTTTTGCAATTTTTTTTTTAAATGAGCCTTTTATTGTGCTCAAAAGAGCTTTCCAACTGGTAAACGTTGGGTTTCAAACATGTTTGGTCGTTAGTATAGGTTTCAAATCATTTTTAGTCGAAGTAAAACAACATCGCCCTTACATGTTAGAGTAGGTAAACATTCTTGAAGTAAAATATACCTAGATTATCTCAAATAATAGATTAGAATGCAGTGTATACTTGGTGTCTAAACGCTTGTATCTCAAAAAAAAAAAAAAAAAAAAAAAAAAAAAAAAAACGAATGAATAAAATATCCTAAATCGACCCTTTTTAGTAAAATGCAGATTAGTTGGATAGATGTGTCAGGATGGTGTGTGTAATAATTTGGTAGTCTGAATTCTAGCATCTCGAAAAGAAGAAAAAATCCTAAATCAATCCTTTGAGTAAAATACAAATAAGTTGACCATATGACGTTTAAAAATTATTACGTTTTGGAGGAAGTAAGAAGCAAAAAATTAAGTACCTAATTGTAATGGGGCGGCCATGGAGGAAGGACCCCGGGCCTCTCGCATGGAGCACGGGAATCCACCCATCCATGCTGACCGAGCCGCAAGGAGGGGAAGATGCGCATTGGCCACAGCGCAGGAGGGGAAGGAGCCGGAGTAGTGGTGGGAGACGAAGGGGGTACCAGGACGACCGACCAGGGGAACAGCAGTCGTGTCTTGATCGAGCGCCTCGCAACAACCTTCCTGACGCAGGACCCCCCCCCAAAAAAGTGACCCGGATCAGTTCCGAAAGTGACCCGGTTCAGATCCGTATAGTGACCCGGTACATAGTGATTGAGAAAGATAGAAGTATTTGTTGGACAGTGATAGTAGTCAAGTGAGATAGAACAGTCAGTGATTCAGTACAGTAAAATAAAGCCAACAGTATATTTTGAATATCCCGCAACGAAGTGGAACCCTCTTCGGATTTGGTGCATCGGTACGCCCTCCCAAGCCAAGTAGGCCTACTCGTCAACCCGGACTTCCCAAGGACTTCGAGAATTGGACAATACTCGGTATAACGCCCCGGTAACATTTGTAAATATTTTTCTTTGTACTTTTTGTGGTTCCCAGTTAAATTTCGTTAATATTTATGTTGATTTAGTTAGAGTTAATTCATTTTCCTGTTTCGTAGTGGGCTTCACCCCTAGGCGTCATTTTGACGAGCGTTGAGGTCCCTGTTGGGACGCCATTATTTCAAGGCGTTACGCCACCATCTAATTTCATAAAAGGGTGTCAACTCCCCTTAAGTCATATTCTTTTTGATATAGATATATATATTTCTTTTTGTAGATATTTGAATACCGTTATTATTTTTTGTTCATGTCATACTTCATGTTTGTGATCCTTACGATTATTCGTCGAATTAGAGAACTAGCATTTTTCATAAACGGCCTTCCTTTTTTGAACTGGACCTCTTCCTGGTGATACATGAGAGTAAATTGCATTTAATCGTATTATTTCAGGAGCTTAACTCCAGTAACTATTTTCTGATACACGAGAGTAAATTGAATTTGATCTTACTACTTTAGGAGCTTAACTCCAGTGACTATTTATTTTTCTGAAATCAAATTACCTACCTTTATTTCAATTTTTGGACGGAAGCTAAAGCGCTCCGAATTCGATCAACTCTTTTCCAACTTTTTAGAAATTACACTTACCTTCGATTACTTCATAATCATCCAGCGACGTCTAAATAATTTATCAGACAATAGAGTTATTTTTCGGCGATCCCTTGAGACGCCTAGTCAATACCCCTACGCCCGACTTGCCGTGACGTCGCAGATCCAGTCCCATCCTGGTAAGTACCTCACCTTACCTAGTATAAGCGTTGGGCAAGCGTAATAGTAGGTTTCTCACCCGACCGCTCAGCCCTAGGAAACCCAACTATTACATAATGTGTTGAATTCGGACTTGAGACCCTCAGCTCGATTGAAAATCAAAATACGTTACCCAGTCATCCTATGTAGAGGATCAACAATCACAGGTACCTACTTCGCTTCGGGGGGTTGGTAGAGCGCGCTGAAAATCTCTTACAATTTATTGCAATGCTTAATATGTTTAGAAAGGTGACATTCTCCAAACTAAGGTATATATTATTCATACATACGTCATCAATTTTTGACAGAAGTCAAGTAAAGTTGTATTGAAACTTGAGCGCGTATCGCAAAAAAAAGCTTCAATTATCCTGTTCTACAGACCAATTTTAAGTTCATTTTCAACGCAAATTTCTGAATAAGTTCATAGCCGAAAGACTTTTTCAAGCAGAATTCCGCTACGAAATCTGAACAGTTTTCTTATTTTTGTCTTTTGCAATTTTTTTTTTAAATGAGCCTTTTATTGTGCTCAAAAGAGCTTTCCAACTGGTAAACGTTGGGTTTCAAACATGTTTGGTCGTTAGTATAGGTTTCAAATCATTTTTAGTCGAAGTAAAACAACATCGCCCTTACATGTTAGAGTAGGTAAACATTCTTGAAGTAAAATATACCTAGATTATCTCAAATAATAGATTAGAATGCAGTGTATACTTGGTGTCTAAACGCTTGTATCTCAAAAAAAAAAAAAAAAAAAAACGAATGAATAAAATATCCTAAATCGACCCTTTTTAGTAAAATGCAGATTAGTTGGATAGATGTGTCAGGATGGTGTGTGTAATAATTTGGTAGTCTGAATTCTAGCATCTCGAAAAAAAGAAAAAATCCTAAATCAATCCTTTGAGTAAAATACAAATAAGTTGACCATATGACGTTTAAAAATTATTACGTTTTGGAGGAAGTAAGAAGCAAAAAATTAAGTACCTAATGTGTTGAATTCGAACTTGAGACCCTCAGCTCGATTGAAAATCAAAATACGTTACCCAGTCATCCTATGTAGAGGATCAACAATCACAGGTACCTACTTCGCTTCGGGGGGTTGGTAGAGCGCGCTGAAAATCTCTTACAATTTATTACCTCTTTCTCAAATTAGATTACTTTAGTAATGATTTGTGGTAAATTAGCTCATCATAATTTATTGTAGGGAATTTGCCCTGGAAATAGCACTAAGGCGGTGATGAACATGGAAGAGGTTGTAGCTAACTAGTTTGATTTTTCAGAATCGCCAGTATAGTTTCAGAGTAAGAACAAAAACAGAAGTTAGAGAAAAACGATGTCTTAAGATTGAAATCTTGAATTTCGATGAATAGGTCATCAGTAACTTACAATAATTAAACATACAGTAGAAAGGACACAGCTTATATAGTCACAGGTGAAGAGAAATTGAATCCCATTGGCCAGGAGAAAGGGAAAGGGTAGGGAGGTACCACAAATTATATTATCAAGTGCAAACAAAGTGAAAGGGATTATAGCTAATCGGATGAGGGGAGGGGAAGAATTACTCAATATGGTTTTGACAACGTGAAGGGAAATAGATAACGTTCTTCTCTAATTTATGTTTTGAAATGGGTTTTTACAACTTGGTCGCGAGTGATTTAGTTTGTACGAATTTATCGCTCACACATGCTTAGGCACCATAATAAGCAATCACTTTTGGACCATCCTAATTATAAACTGCACACCAATTTTGAGCTGATTTGGGGCATCATTGAACCTCTGAGTATGATCCCAGAAAATTACATCAAATTGTGATTGTTGAAGCCTTTGGTTCGGATCCTGGCCTTAGAGGAGATCTGGTTTGTCACGGAGTGTGGGAGCCTCAACGAGATTCGGTGTTTTATGTTCGTGCGGTAGACATCGACCCACCCTCGTGCTCTGTTAGCACAATCAATTCTCACTACAGCTGAAACTGAGAAGAAGAGAAGTATCTCCAGGCATGTGAGCAGCGACACTGCTTCTTCACAGGAGAGTATAGCGGTTTATGTAGCTTTATTTAGTTCCTTCCCTTCCACAGTGAGTGCTTGTGCAAAGAACACCCCTTTAACAGCTGTTCTGCCCTCCAGTTTTCATCGTTTTCTCACCACTTTTTCGTAATGAGTAGATCACACATGCTTAGGGACCATAATAAGCAATCACTTTTGGACCATCCTAATAATAAACTGCACACCAATTTTGAGCTGATTTGGGGCATCACTGAACCTCCGAGTATAATTGTGATTGTTGAAGCCTTTGGTTCTGATCCTGGCCTTAGAGGAGATCTGGTTTGTCGCGGAATGTGGGAGCCTCAACGAGATGTAGTCTTTTATATTCGTGTGGTAGACACCCACGCACCCTAGTATGAGTCCCGCTCCGTTAGCACAATTTAATTCTCACTACAGCTGAAACTGAGAACAAGAGGAAGTAGGTATCTCCAGGCATGTGAGCAGGGACACTGCTCCTTCACACGACAGTCTAGCGGTTTATGCAGCTTTAGTTCCTTCCCTTCCGCAGCGAGCGCTTGTTATCTATCGCAAGGAATATCCCTTTAATAGCTGTTCTGCCCTTCCAGTTCTCATTATTTTCTCACCACTTTATCGTAATGAGTAGTTCAGTCAAGTCTTTTTGTATTTGTTTAGCCAAGATTATTAGGGATGTCTAGAGATGGGTGGGGGTGCTTCAGACCGCAGTTAACATCTCCAGACGCCCCTAATCATGTTTTCCCAATGTCTCACAAATACAAAAGAACATTGACTGTACCCAAAACTACCGGCCTAACCTAACCCAGTATAAATGTGCATTAACTCCAAATAAAGAAGGGGGGAAAAAACAGCATCACTCCAATTTGAACTCGATTCCTTACGCTTCAAAGGCTGCAATGCTATCCATTACACCACACATCCTCACTGCATGACGTATAAAATATGTCCATCGAGTCGATGACAGTGAAAGGAAAGTAACTAAAGCTTCATCAGTTGATGGTGTTCTCGCCCCCCAAATGAATATGTTCATTAAAGTTTGCTCAGAAAGACTGGCCGAAAAGTGACACAAGAACATAGGAGTACCTAGTACGTGGATGGCTTCGGGCTGGCTTTCTCTGTTGCGAGAGCAGCCTCAATTTACATTTTAGAGGAATGCGCAAGAAATTGAGAAGCTGCGCGGAGCTGTTAGGTTTTATGGATGGAGCTGCTCTTCTTGTGGTTTGGAGAACCAAAAGAAATAAAAATTAACTACCTGCTTACCCTCACATTTCATGGAATATTTACCAAAAACAATCTAAAATGTTTTCTCACTTCACTTCCACTGACAGCTCGGTATTCTAGGAAAATGTCAAATTATTTACGTTTTGTTTTTGTCAAAGTGATCGAAGAATTACGTTGCTCTGCGTTGTACGTTCGTGTTAGCGCAGTAGAAATCCTGTTGATCAACATACCGTAAACTTTTCTTATTACAACTATTGAAGTTGATTTTAATAATTGAGACAAGGAAAGGACCTCTGCGTTGGCTTAGTAAGATATGTGATCTACCTATGGAATAAGGTGTGGATATTTTCTGCTAATCTTCAACAAATAAAAGAAACGTTTGCATACAATAAATACAAACCTATCACATCGAGATGAAAATGAGCTGGAGTCGCCCATGGAGGTGATTCCGATGAATACAGCTGGACGAAGAACACCACTGCGGAGAAAAAGCAACTGCTTGGAGTAGTATGCCCGAGCCAACGACCCCAGAAGATTCAGGAGCTGTACCATTAATTATCACGATACCACTATCTTTATATTGAATTTAAGGAACCGTAAGCGACTAAGCATAAATAATACATCTTGGAATTCACTATACCAACCTGTTGAGTACAAAAAACACTGGGTCGGTCTAATCCAATTATTCTTGAAACAGGAAGAAGCACAATTCATCAAATGGAATTTAACCGAAACATTCTATTTACAGACAGATTCTTAACAAATTTCTTTGTATAAAACTGAAAGTTTGAATTCCTACCAAAATTCCTAGATTTTTTTCCGTTATCCACCTAACTCAAAAAATGCAAGCTCGAATTCTTCTTTCGTAGGTAGGTACTTGTATCAAATCTACCCCTTGTGATTTGAAACATGAAAGTGATATTAGGTATCTCAACGATTACACTATACAACTCTAGTCTGGATAAAGAAGTAGTTTTTCAATCCGTTATGCTGAAATAGCCGATGCCGAAAAATGCGTTATGCTGAAAAATGCCGATTACGACTTTTCATATTAACCAATACGAGGTCTGTCTGTCCGGGAAGTTCGTATAAATATTTTCTGTAGGGGCCTAAGGGCTAGGGGGAGGAGCAACCGACCGGTTTCTCCTCTCTAGACAACCCACAGTATGTTTAAAGTGAGCCCAGCAGCTCTTGGAGAACGTTCGAGTCTTGATCGAATTTTTGGGGATGAATCCCCCACGTTGGCAGCACTGCCCGGATGACAAAATCCCCAAGCAACTTATCTCAATTGACATCGTTTGGGAACTCTCTATTGACTAAGAGCCTTATCTCAAAGACAGTTTATCTCAATAAACGCATAGCTCATTGCACG
Organism: Adelphocoris suturalis; assembly: GCA_030762985.1. Lineage (NCBI taxonomy): Eukaryota > Metazoa > Arthropoda > Insecta > Hemiptera > Miridae > Adelphocoris > Adelphocoris suturalis. The sequence goes on from CM061044.1 coordinate 71,612,868, forward strand.
ACGTATTGTGTTTTACAGATCTACTAGGAACTCTCTATAGAATCACCTTTAAAGATCGTTGATTACCTGTTACACTATGAATTAAGACTTAATTTTTTGCTCTGTGAGATTAACCAACCTAGTCCAAGGGTATTTTAAAGGGAGAAAATAAAAGTGACACATAACTAAGAATTAATAGTCCCATATATATTGGAAAATGTATAAATATTCTACCACACGATAAACAAATAACTCCAAGGCGATTAAAAATGGATAACTAATAATTTATAAAGGAAAGAGTAAAAATAACAACTAACTTGGTTAGTTAGCGAAACAAAGGAAACAATATAAGTACAAAAGAGGAATTTCCCAGGGTAGTCTTTGAAAAATGTCTAGGATTGACGTTCCATCTTGGAAAACGGATCCGAAATTTGATCGATAGGCGAAACAAGGAACGTAATTACTTATTTGAATTTCAAGCCAACGATTTGTATACTTGATTTTGTTCCACGTGTATTATTGATGGGTGATTAACGGCAGATTGGGTGGTCACTGTTCGTCTTTATCTTTGGCTCCGTGCTTGAGGATTCGAGTGAATTCGATGTAGTCGAACATTCCGTTTTTGATGGGAGCCTCTCGGTACATTTCGTCCACCTGCAAGTTAATGTGATTGTATGATGTGAGATTTGTATAAAGAATATAGAAGATCATTGCGTTACAAACTTGTTTCAATTCACATGCATAGGATTGAGACCATCCAACATACATTTCTTAAGGCCGCATCACACTTGCATTTTTTCTAGCACTTTTAATGCTCGAATGTGAAGAAGGCAAAGTGCTTTTTTCCAAGGACAACTTCTTCGACCATTGCGCATCCTGGCAGAGCATTTTTAAACTCACTTGAGAAAATTAGAACGTGTTCTAATTTTAACCTCGACGCAAGAAAAATGCTAAAACGTAACCCTTGGGAAGGTAACAATTCACTGGAAAACTCCTAGGAGCCCTAACCTGACAGACTCAATAAAACTGCATTCCGCCAGAATGCGCCGTTTTTTAAGTTATTCCTCATCAACATTCACATTTCTAGTCTTCTTCAGCTGCTATTTTCGAGCCCCCAATACAGCATTAAAAATGCGAGAAAAAGTTGAACAAATGCTAGTGTGATACGGCCTTTAGGTATACAGGGTGTCCCGCAAAAGGTTGTCAGTACTTCAGGGATCGATTCTAGAGCTCATTTCTGATCCAAAGTTCCTCTTAGATTTTTTTAAACACTTAGTTTTCGGGTAATTTAATATTTAAGATTTTTTCGTGTTTTCGACCTTTTGCCACTAAAACGAACACAACTCCCTTAATTTTCCGTGTAAATTCAAATCTGAGGATACCGTCAGAAAGAACATTGAATTTTCTAGCGGATGAGCTTTTTCAAGAATTAAGGTTTGAGACATGAAAAAGTCCTCTGAAAAGCAAATGTTACCTAATTATGGAAACCTTCAGTTTTTTCAATTGGGAATTGAACTATGAGAACTAATATTTTTTCAAGACACAAGAACGATGAAAACTGTGCCAAAAAACGGTGTAGTCGATTTGACCTTTTCTTGCTAATTAGGGGAGAAAACTATGTTTTACTGTTGAAAAACATCGTTTTTTCACTGAAATCGAGGGTTTTCTGGAAAAATGACCTACAAAAATACGAGTTCGGGATTGGTTTCTACGTATTTTTGGTTTATTATTTCCAATAATAAGCCTATGTGATCGTGTAGCAAAAAATTTTTATAACCCCCCCTCAAACTTTGTCACTTTACGTTTCAAGGTGCGTAGAATCCAAATTTGAAATGTCCGTCCGCCGTTCGCTGTCCGGGCCATAAAAGGCCTAAGAATTGACTTAAAAAACCCGTTCTTTCGCACATAGACTCCATTTGGGGTCTAGTTGGTCCTAACGTTTAACCATTCCGATCGCTTTACTCGCATAGATGCTATGGGCCAAAAACGGGCGAAAAATTGTCTTTTTTTACGCGCGCACACCTGGCACGCTTGGCAGGGGGTCACGGTGGGTGGCGAGGTGGGTGAGCGGGGGGGGGGGGGGGGGGGGGGGTGGAGTGAGGAGGCGCCGGCGTTCCTTCGAGGCATGAATATATGTTTTTTTCAAGGTCATATTTGTGTGTTAATACCAAAGCTTTTCCTACGCATATTTAATAACATATCCTCTCGACATTTCGTACGTACTTAGATAATGATATTATTAAGGCAATAACTATTTGAATAGATAGGAGCTCAAATCGAGAGCAAGTGTTACCATTCGATTCAACGTAAAAAATACGTAGAAACCAACCCCAAACTCGTATTTTCATAGAAGGTAATTTTTCAAGAAAACCCTCGATTTCATTGAAAAAAAAAAGTTTTTCAACATTAAAACATAATTTTTTCTCCTAATTAGCAAAGTATCAGCAAAATTGACTACACCGTTGAAAACTGAGATTTTGGCGCAGTTTTTACTCTTCTTGTGTCTTGAAAAAACTCATGGTTTCCCAAATTAGGTAAAATTTGCTTTTCATAGGGCTTTTTCATGTCTCAAGCCTTAATTCTCAAGAAAGCTCAGGAATCACCAATTCCGATAGGAAATTTAATGGGATTTCCAATGGTATCCTCAACTTTGAATTTACACAGCGAATTAAGAGAGTTATGATCGCTTTAGTAATAAAAGGTCGAAAACACGGAGAAAAAAAATCTTAAAAATCAAATTACTCAAAAACTAAGCGTAAAAAAATCTAAGAGGAACTTTTGATCAGAAATAATCTCAAGAATCGACCCTTGAAGTAGGTACTGACCACCTTATGCCGGACACCCTGTATAGCCCAAAACTTGAAATACCCTATGAAAATGTGTTTTTTGATGTGTTGTTACATGTGTGTGGTTTGGAATCACTAGAGAATCCTAGGCGATGGTACGTTTTATTAGCAAAACACTGAATAATTCAATCGATGCTCCAGATATTCTATCTCTTAATACCTCTTCGTATTCCAAATGAAGAGTAAAGGGGAAGAACGGGCTATCATGGTTTTTTCCTAGTTTGGAGAAAAACGAATTTTAATTTAAAAACTCAATAAAATGTATATTTTGCATTCACAAAATATGAAATTTTGAAATTATAATGCCAACGTACAGGATAACGTCTTTGACTGCGATTGATTTCCTCACTTGTGGGGTGAGCCCGCTTGTCTTTCTCTATACAGAATATTTTAAAATGAATCAAATCCCTGAATTTTTGGGAAGAGGTCAAAATTTTTCTTAAGTAGGTTCTTGGTGGGAAGTGAAGTTCTGGTGGACGGAGTGGCTGCTGAGCCAAATTCGCAGAAATCAAGTCTTTTTAAGTAGATTTTGCAAGTCATTTCTTCTATTTTGGCGGATTCGGTGTCACAAACTTGCTAGTAAATTCTCCACTTCGTACAGTCTTGCATTAAAGCTGTGCTTTCAGGTAAAACTTTTAACTTGACCTTTGAATACACAGATTCCTAGTTTAGGTCAATTTATCAGAGGCATAGAATTGCAATGGTTTATAGTTTTGGTCGTATGCTCTCAATAGTTTTACATTACTAGTGTGGTATTGGACTTCTACAGTACGTTCATTTATCTTACTTTGCATGCACTTCCCATTCATCTCCAATCAGATATTCTTTTTACGGCGACTCTTCAAATAGTTGAAGTAATTTAGTTATAAAACAGTTGAATTTTCACATTATACTTACATCCTCATCAGTGAACCGGTCTCCCATGGAAGTAAGCAGCTCACGGAGTCTCTCCTCGTTGATGTATCCATTGTTGTCTTCATCGAAGCATCCGAAAGCATTCTTGATAACCTCCTCAGGATCAGTTCCCTGAAGCCTCTCACCAAAGAGTGTGAGGAACATCGTGAAATTAATTGGGCCAGGAGCTTCGTTCATCATGCCCTCCAAATATTCATCAGAAGGATTCTTGCCTGCAAATGTACAGTGATTAAGTTGGGTAATCAACACAAACATCCACACATCCAAGTAAAAATATTTCTTTCCATCACAAGAAGGCATTGAGCCTGCTCTTAACAAATATGGAAGTTGAATAGAAATGAAAAGAACCTGTACTACCAATGTGGGCACCTAATCGTTCCTCAATCTACATAGACTAGGGTAGCTATGGCAAATGAGTATACAAACATATTTTGATGCAGGTTTGGTGTGTTGAGGGTAGAGAAATTTCTATATGCTTCTCAAATAATTTGGTTTAATCGTAGGCTGAGCGCTTTCTCCGTCATTTGGCCTCTTCAGAGCTTGTTATTGATTGGTGAAATGTATCATGTTTAAATATAAGTTTTTTGGGGTCCTCCTTTATCATCTCAGTCATAACCAGTTATATTTGGAGATGTTACTTGCGTCAATTATGTTAAAATCGAGGGATATGTGAAAATTTGTGTGGATAAGCACACATTGTCTTGGTGTTGACCTTGCCAGTTTGGTGTTATTTACTGGTTCAATTTGTTGTTAAATTGAGAAATATTCAAATTTTTGTGGGGGTGTGCACATTGTCTGAACTGATAAAACAAATTTTCACATATCCCTCGATTTTGACATAATTGACGCAAGCAACATCACCAAATACAGGGTGGTCCGTAATAAACGGACACATTTTAAAATCCTGTAACATTCACAAATTCGATCGTAGGGATTAAAAAATAAGCAGAACGTGTAGAGAAAATCAGCAAGTTTTATTCACAATCGAAAAATTGGAAAAAATTATCAAGTTTTAAAAATTATGTCATTTAAATTACGACCCTGTTTGGTAACGCACAGTTCAAGACGGTCCTTGAAGTTCTGCATCACTCTTTGCACCATATCTTCTGGTATTTCCGCGATTTCTCGTCTTATTGACTGCTTCAATGCTTGAATGGTTCGTGGTTTGTCCACGTACACTTTAGATTTCAGGTGGCCCCATAGAAAAAAGTCACAGGGGGTGAGGTCTGGGGAACGCGGAGGCCAGGGAACATCCCCATGCCGCAAAGAACGGTTACGTCAACAAACAGAATTGCCGTTATTGGGCTGGTGAAAACCCTCGACATTTACACCAAAAGCCTCTACACTCTGCCAAGGTAACGGTGTGGTGTGGAATTTCCAAACTCGGAATAAATGGGCCCTATTTTTTTTGGAGATGGCAGAGAGAATGCAGTGACTGTTAACTCTGAACGTTATCTGGCGATGCTTCAAGAATTCTTCATTCCTCAGCTTGAGGAAAATGAAGTTGAAACCGACATCATGTGGTTCCAACAAGATGGAGCAACAGCCCAAACGGCCAGGATTTCGTTGAACTTTTTGCGAACGATTTTTCCCTGACGCGTGATCTCCCGGCATGGGGATGTTCCCTGGCCTCCTCGTTCCCCAGACCTCACCCCCTGTGACTTTTTTCTACGGGGCCACCTGAAATCTAAAGTGTACGTGGACAAACCACGAACCATTCAAGCATTGAAGCAGTCAATAAGACAAGAAATCGCGGAAAATTTCGGAAGATATGGTGCAAAGAGTGATGCAGAACTTCAAGGACCGTCTTGAACTGTGCGTTACCAAACAGGGTCGTCATTTAAATGACATAATTTTTAAAACTTGATAATTTTTTTCCGATTTTTCGATTGTGAATAAAACTTACTGATTTTCTCTACACGTTCTGCTTATTTTTTAATCCCTACGATCGAATTTGTGAATGTTACAGGATTTTAAAATGTGTCCGTTTATTACGGACCACCCTGTATAACTGATTATGACTGAGATGTTAAAGGAGGACCCCAAAAAACTTATATTTAAACATGATACTAATAATCAATAAGCTCAATAAATAAAAAGCTCTGAAGAGGCCAAATGACGGCGAAAGCGCTCAGCCTACGATTAAACCAAATTATTTGAGAAGCCTATAGAAATTTCTCTACCCTCAACACACCAAACCTATGAAGGACATGGCCAAAACCCATAACTAATATTTTGATGCAGTTTCTCATTTGAAATTCGTTTATTATAGCTCATAATCTAAAACTTACACTTGCCCACCGGAAGCCATGGAGTGGAATTTTAGTTGATCGACCATTTTATGAAGATTTATAAATTCATGTTTTGCAAACTATTTTTTTTCTTTTTTAATCGTTTTTCACGTAATATTGACAGTAGACTAACAGTGGCTAATTTTAAAACCTTTTCAAGTTACAATAGGTGGAACTTAATTTTATTTATTTCAATTTATTATTTTAACCTTTTTGCCCCTGACTCTTAAATGCCCACGAGGCTCTGGATTCAAAGGGCCGGCTCCGACCAAGACAGCTCTCCTGTCCTGACTTATTTTGAGTTTTTGCACTCTTCTGTTCCGCCTATCTTCTAAGAAGCATTACAGGTCCAAAACTCGTTGAAATTTTACCAAATTCACCAAATCGATTTTTCGGTGTTTTCCAAATTTGGTGTTGCAAATATCAATAAATGAACATCATTAAGAGGTTCAGCACCAAAAAATACCCTAAAATCATGTATTACATGTGGCAATGGGCAACTTTCATGTGTTGGAATTTCACACTTTTGACCTCAGATTCGGATCCAGCGCACTTGAAAACCCCTGGTTCCAATTTTCAGCTCATAAGACCGTTTAGTTTGACTAATAAACGGGTTGGAAGATCAAGCGTGACGTAGTTGTGCAAGGAAACTGAGTATTCATCCTAGGCGGGAGGGGGCCGTGACGTCACCGTGCAAATGACTTTCAAGAGCCGTATTACTGGTCAGATACCCATCATATAGCACCTTTTTGGAAAGCCCTCGTCAAGATCTTTTAATTGAGAAAATAAAAAATAACCATGAAAATTCCCTATCGAATATCTTCAAAAACTCAGTAATTCATAATTATCGCACTTTTAGAGCACAATTGTGCACGTTTACACGCACTTAAAAAATCGAGTGATGGGTCATTTCTTATGAAATTTCATGAAGAATTCGAATCTGCAATAAAAATGGGGAGGTTTCCATTTGAAAAAATGAAGTTAGTGTTGCGCGCAAGTGGTCGACACGAAAGTATTTTTCCTGAATTCCTCACAAAAAATATAAAGAATGGCATTGGGCCTGGTTTTTTTACGCTATAACTTCTGAAACACCCGGTATATCTCTATACATTTACAATCGATAAGTATAGTGAAGAACCTGGCAAATAAATGCTGATTTACCCAAAGATGCGAGCATGTCATGGAGATCTTCTTTATCCACAAAGCCATCCCTGTTCTGGTCAATCATGTTGAAAGCCTCCTTGAACTCCTGGATTTGAGCCTGGTCGAACATGGCGAACACGTTTGACGTCGCACGCTGAGCGCGCTTCTTGGTAGTTGCCCTACGGCCAGCGGTTTTACGGGAAGACATTGTGGAATCTGATAACAATAAAAAAACTAAGTTCAGGTAACAAAAGAAAAATTTCTAATTTTGAAAACAGAAGAGATATATCAATGTAAAACAATCAACTCCAAAAGAAGGAAAGTGTGTGGGGTATAGACTGCAAGGTGGTATGAATACGATGAGGCGAAAAAAGAGAGAGCAAGTGGACAATTATTCTCGTTAATATAAGTACCTACAATAAGTATCTCCACACATAGATTTCGAAGCTGATAATTTGTCTGGGAATTCGATAATTTTTTTCCAGAGCACTGAATGAGATTTTGAGGCTTAATTTAAGAAGAAAAGTCTACGCCTGTCTTTCATTTCCTAAGAAAATGGCGTACGTCATTCCCAATGGAAACGAGATTTGGAAGATGTACCTAAAAAAATGACGCCGCAAGAATGTCAAAGAGTCTTTTTCTATAGTTAAACACTGCCAATCACAAAACGTGTTCAAATCCAGTTTCAATGAGATGCCTATCTTCCCACTCGTTATCTTATCTTCAAATCAGATTCGACATTGTTCGTTTGTTAGATTTTGAGAATTACATAATTTACTTAAAAGGTGTCAAGTAGGTCAGTAAGAAACGGTGTATGTAAATGGAACGAAACTTTGGGTGAAAATAGGTTTTAAAACAAGGAAACACTTCTAAGAGCCCAAAAGCAGATTTGGTGGCCTGGCATGAAAGATGTTAGGAACTATGTCCAGTCCTGCACCTCATGCAGTTGGCGTAATTCCTGGATATGTGTTTCAAAATCCTGATGAAAAAGAATCAGATCATACAGAAAGCATGGGGCTCTGGATGATCCTAGTCGCCTAATTATACTCATAGCTAGGCGCTGGAAGGTGGCTGGAGCTCCCTGCAACCCAAATGGGAGTCTTAGGTACTCATCCCAGTTAGCCTGATTCGCTGATACATAGTGGGAAAGAATGTTGGACATAGTTTTATGGATTCTCTCGACCCGTCCGTGGCATGGTAGGCTGTAGTGCTAACCTCATTCGTGGGAACGATCGAAGAATATAAGGTTCGACAGACAAGACAGTGTATCCTTGTTTTTAAACCTATTTTTACCTAAACTATACTAAGATCGTTCCATAAAGTAAATAATTTTAAAATGTGAGTAATGAATAACTCGACAAACCGAAAAATACTACCAGGAGCCATTATTTTACGACATAGTACCATCTACAAAGGATAATGAATAATTCATTCACTGTTGCGAGTGAATAAGTTTGTTCGGACAGACCATTCTGAACGTGATGGAACATCATTTGGAACGTGTGGAACTCCAAACGCGCTTCGTCAAAACGATGAGGGATCTTCATTACACCAATCATTCATTTTATATTGCAAATCAATTTTAAAACAATGTGATTAATAATGAGAACAAGGAAATCTATAAAAAGCCGAAAGCGGGAACATGTGATAACTCCCCATTCATTGGCTAGAATGTTCTATATGAACAGGATATGTATACTTAGTCATTCGGTTTAGGCCAAGAAATGTGATAGTAATGCAGTAGACATCAGATATGAAGTAGAGTAGGGGTATAAGCAAAATACACATCCAGATTTATGATCTACAAGGAATGTGATCATAGCCCCTGCTAATCATAATTCACTGAAAAAATGGATTTAGGAATTTTTTGAGATGTAATTGCGAGAATTCATGAAACTGTACGTGAATATAGAAATCCATAAATATCAGTATTTCTATTAGCTTCTCAATATTTAAAAAGTAGGCTAGCTAGGTTAATCCAGCTGTTCTGAACGATAAGAAATCAAGTGCGCCAATGAGCCACAAGGAGCACCACGTGTTGCAACAGCTAAGGTAAACAGTTCCTGAAGCCACAAGGTAAATAATGTATTGATTCAAATTTAAAATACAAAGCAATCCAACCACATATTTAAAGAATAATCTACATTAAATTTAATGAATACAACTAAATACATAAATTATCATAAGTGTGTAATGAGCAGTCTCTTTTCCACAATTATCCTGGGAGTACCATAATTTAAATCACACAAATGAAGAGGTTCACCACCACCAATGTAAAATAAAAGGACACACAATATTTCAGGTTGTAACATATATAACGTACTGTAATAGAATTGTAAGGAATTATCATGTAAGCCAAATGAGGAATTGTCTACCACACAAACAGCAACCAAGGTCCTAAAAAAAATCACTCCTTCACTCAGATGTAGAGCAGCAAACGAAAATATGAGACAAAACCCACCTAAGCGCGCTTTTCCAGAAAATCATAGAGCTGTTTTCAATTAAGTTCTTTCTGATGTTGGAGCAGGTAAATTAAAGGCGCCTGTAAAAAACTGGTTATGGAATTAGGTACATAAAATTGTAGATATAGGATAATGAAGGAGGACAGACTAATCAGATTGGTTACTCTCTTGAATTTGGCAATCAATACTTAATCCTTAATAAAAATCCTAATCTTCACAAGGTAAAGTATGTAGCTATAGGTTTGTTCGCAGTGACCATCGAACAGGTAAGAAACGGTTGGAAACGCGTTTGGGGCGTTCGCAGTGTCCGTTTTAGGAATATAGCATCCATAGTAGTCCGATCGCAGTGACCAGCAAACCAGTTTGAACTACGTTGTAGATCAGTTTTTTAACCGAACAGAGAAATTTCTGCTGACAGATCTGACGTTTTGCCCCCCACCACACCGCGACTTGAAGTAGCCAATCAAATCATTCCACTGTGAGATGTGTGGGTAGCGGGAGCCCAGCGAGCTGAGTTTACCTTAGAGATGATAAGATAAGCCAGCCGAAGGAGATAAGATAGCTATCGGATATCTGCCAGTCGTGCACTGTTCACTAAGTTCTGCCTTTGCATTTACCCTCATTTTACTTCTACGGTTATATATTAAGAGTTTCCTAGTCTGAGTTGTGTGATATATGGAAAATCTTATCGTTGACGTTGAATGGGAATCTTCGTCTGACTAGACTAGCGACAAAATACAAAATCATACAGTAAAATGTAATTACTTAAACTGAAAAGTTGTTTGCAAAACTTTTAAAATTACAAATTAAGAACGACGGTCGACCTCGAGATCGAGTTGAATTCTTCCCGCGAGATAAACACCCCATTGAGAATGGATCTATATTGCATGGATTTCTTATTCCTATTGGAAGGTTTGTTCCCAATGAATATTTTTCATTTATCAACCTGTTTGTTGTCTTGCGAGCCATCTCTTTATGGTTCAGGTTCTTTATTAATACATAAAATGTTTACCTATTCAAAGGATGGCACGAGCCCAACAAGCAGGTTACAGCAGTTGGAGGCTACACGACTGTTAACTTCAGTCAAACCCGTTCGCAGTGCGGATTTGGTTACAAATGGTTTGAAATTAGGTGGTGGTCACGCATGCGCACTAAACCAATCACAAACCTGGTCGCCAACGGTTGGCAACCGTTCCCAACTGGCACCGCGAACAAACCAAATATTTATTGCAAAGGAAGAGTGCTACTTAACGAAAAAAGTCGTGCCTTTCCTTTTCATATACGTACGTACAATTATAATAGATACAAGAACAATAACTGAAATCTTCGAGCAAGAATAAATCAGCGATGAGCATTCTTGTTTACCTACTTCTTTTTAAAACTAAAATTCCATTCATCAGCAGATAAAATATCTCAGCGCTTTTCTTCAACTGCTTTCAGGAAAAGTGGAAGATAGCCAATCAGGGCATTCAACTGTAGATAAATAATCTATCCTGTTTAAAAACTGAAGGTGGAATTAGGTAGGTAAAGTACCTACATATAATGATATACACATCTCGATCAAACCAGGTCACACATAGATGAGTCATAATCATGAGAAAAGGTATTCACCTACTATACCAAGAACATGGAAAACGACCTATTAACAAGTGATATCATCAATAACATCGATATCCCGCTTGATTTATTTACGTCCAACTTATCAGTTTCATTGTTCACGTAATATATTTATGTACTCATCTAGGCATTAAAGACTCCAGCGGATCTCATTCTCACTCGTAGCAACTAAAATCTAATCAAGTAGTAAATTTATCGGGTAACTGTTCCAAATGAATGGAAGTTGAGCAAGTGTAACAAGTACATCCAATTTCGTACCAGGAATTTAGTACTTAGGGCTCACGCTTCTCTACAGGTAGGGTGCCGTTCATTCAGTACGTACCTATGTCTCAAATCTATGTTAGATTAGTAGGTAATGATGTACACGAGTCGTTGGCAACGGAGCCCAGAAGTTCTTTTGATAAATTTATGAGCGTAGCGTGAGTTCTAATAATCATTAAAAACAAAAAACCATGGATAACCGACCATAAGGCTGTTATCAAATTTTGACGAACCAAAAGCTCAAAAGATTTATAATCAGACGACCAGTATATTGTACAACCAGTTCATCAACATATTTATGAAACTAGGTACCTACTATTTTCAGAAAATGACAACAACAGTTGTAGTCCCAATAGAAATACAGTTCCAGACGTTGGTGAACGCCCAAGGGCGATTGTTTACGATAGCTAATGTTTGTAGAAATGCTAGAATGTAGCACAAATGGTTACTTACCGAGGTAAAATAAACACTAAATTTAACGAGTCAAGAATTTTCACTTGAACAACACAATGAACTGACAATGGACAACACAGGGTAACACCCAACTTTTGTACACAAATCACAAAGAAAAGAAGTGTGGAACAGACCAAAAATGGCTGAGAGATGACTCACTTGGGACTGTGAGCTGGAGGAGGGAGAATGAGAATGAGTCATGGATGCTTAGAGTATCCATGCTAGTTTTTCGTGGAGGTCACGAACATCCATGAACAAGTCGACAACAAGTTAGTGTTCACAAACTACATTCAAGCTGATACTTTTGGAATTTTGAATCAATTCAAGTGCCTACCCATGTATTATATTTTTATTCAGTAAAAGATACATTTTCGTATTAGGTTGAGGCATTTCGAGGTTTCAATTTACATCATGAAGGCGGAGAAAAAAGCGCCGAAACCCTTGAATTCAAAATCAAGACTCCGGCAGCAGGTACTTAGGTAGGTACTACTCCTACTTAACTCTGTGATAAGTGTTATGTATCTAAATTTCTATTAGGTACTTTATTAAATTATAAGAACATTTCAATAGGTACTACACCTACATTAGTGGATGGTACATCATCCTGTCATTTGAAATTCATCAGTTCATCTACCTTTGTACTCTGTGGTACCAAAATAGTTAAATGAATGCCACGAACAAACGGGGTTTTCGCTAAAACCATTATTATGCAAAGGATATCAAATTCTATATTAAAAAGCTCCTTTGGGAACCTCCACTACCTACCTCATTATTTAGGAATGGGTATCGGCAGGAAAACGTCGATGTTTGTATCGAATGCAGACATCGATGTGAAAAATCAACCTCTCTCCTAATGTCGGTCAATACTTTTCTTCAAAGGAAATGTTCGAAGAACAACCCCCCCAAGTATTGCATGCGATTCCTCAAACTATTTCCCCAAGTTATCTTCATGGAACTATTTTTTAGCAGAATATTGCTCAAATAAAGTTTATTAACTATAAAATGGAACATTAAAAAAAATTTGTTCAAAATTATGCTGAAAAATGTACTCTAAATTTCATTAAAATGTGCTAAAAAAATCGATAAAAACTCCACCAAATTTGAAAATCCAAAATGTTTTTTTGAATCGCAGAATATTATTTAGAACGAGTTTTTTGCCATAAAATTGGTAGTTAATAATTTATTTTCTCTCAAAGTCCTTAATTTTCAAAACAATGTAACATAACATAGTACAGTAATTGGTAATTGACGAAAATTCGCTCATACGATCATGCTGCATGACTGAAAATTTTCCTCGCTCTGCTGATCTTTGAATGTGACGCGTTCCATTTAGTATAGCTTATTACAAGTTCGTAGATGGGTTTGAGCACATTAGCCAATAGATCAGGTACTAAACCAGTTATCTTTACGAGAAGGTTACATAAATATGAAATGGTAAACCGCTAAGTTATAGGCGGTATAACAATACCAACAATACGGCGGTATAACAATATAAATATTCTTGAAATTTCATTCTAAGGAATTGAAACCAAGTTCATCAGCTATAGGCACGCACACTATATTTCTCTAGTACCTATAAGTAGGTAGGTATCTACAGATGCATATTCAAATAAAGCCAAATCTAGATGCTTGTTTTGAGGAAGTTTCAGAAAAAATCCGATTCAGAAAATTCCCTAGGAAAATTTAAATGCTGTTTTAAATGTAAGAAAAGTTCCAGCCGTGCAGTATGACCTTATGAGCGAAATTGTGTCATTCAATATATTTATGTAGGCTACATTGCTTTTGATATTTGAACATTTTCGTAAAGAGACATTGTTTGCCATAGAATTTATACGCCAAATAACCTTTTATAAATATTCTAATGCTACACAAACCGATTTTAGGACTTTCAACAATTTTTTTAGCATGGAACATAGCAAAAAACGTTACGCGGAAGTGTCACGGAATTTTTAGCATGGAACATGCTTTAGCCTTGGACTAACTAGCGAAAAAGTTACGCGGGTGGGTCACGAAATTTCTTTTGATTTTCACGTTCAGTTCAACCTGGGAAAATGAAACTTCTTTAGTTTTCACCGTACAAAAATCGTTCTCCACTCGTTGGAAAGCTCTCGATTTATCACGCATTTCATTCGTACTTGTTATTTTATTCATGTCGTAGTTTATATTTATTTATGTTATAAATTAATATAGTAAACAATGCCGCCTGTTTTGTTGTCACTTGGTTGAGAAGTTAATATTGGTTATAGTAGATAATTGTAGACGCGTACCATAACAGAAAATTACCTACCCGAAGGGCCGAGTTTTTTAGTTTTTTAAAAGGTTTTAAATTTAAACACTTTTTTGTTTTTAAATAACTTTTAAACATTTTTGTTTAAAATTTAAGCACATTTACAGCAAAATGATGAGCAATTTCGAAATGTTCTGGTTCATGGTTGTCAAACTAAGTAGGTAAGTAATATTATTTTGAAAAATATCAGTTTCATTAGTTTTGTTTTAAGAGGTTATTGGAGTCTACCACACTAGTTGAAACTGATAACTTTATCGTGCTCATTCATACTCTCATAGTTTTTTGTTCAAGGAGCTCACCCTTCTGTCCAAGGAACTCAGCTTGATTTTTTAATTTTCTAATCTCAATTATATATAAGTAGAGATATCGTCTGAGATGACATATAGGAATATGAAATATTGTTAAATTCCAGGAATCGTTCCAGAACAACCTACACAGGATATTTGGTTCACGGCAGACGAAACTTCAGGGATCGATCCTGGAGCTCTTTCTGAACGAAAGTTCCTCTTAATGATTTTTCGTATTTTGTACCTTATGCCATTAAAACGGCCATAACTCACCTTAGGGTCACTGTCATCTCAAAAATGAAGGCATCGTTGAAAGGAGCGTTAAATTTTCTTTTTTGCAAATTTCTCAGAATTAGACTTTTTTCCGTTTGTATTTTTGCTTTGGTTACACACTACCTATTTTGGAAGGGAACTGTACGGGGGAAACTTCCTCAAAATCTCAAATTTCCAACGGAATAGACAATTTTACTTTTACTTTGCTAATTAGGGGAGGAAATTAAGCTGAAAATGTTGAAAAACATGTTTTTTTTTAAATCATTGAAAATGAGGGTTTTGTGAAAAATGACCTTATATGAAAATACGAGTTTGCGGCCAGTTTTTTCGTATTTTTTGATTCTGAATCGAATGGAACCACTTCCAGATCTCCCGATCTCCGATTATAATGAGTTTTAAACTTTAACTCACGAATTTTTAGTTTATTTGTTATGCTCAATTTCATGTGATTTTAAGGGTAAAGCTAGTTAGTTAAAGTGTAAAACTCGGCTATTACGGAGTTGGGGGGATCTGCAAGTGTTACCATCGAAAACAATACATAGAAACCGGCCCCGAACTTTTATTTCCATACAGGGCTATTTTTTACAAAACCCTCGTTCTCATTGGGTGGGATGAGGGGGGGGGGGGCATGTTTCTCAACATTAAGTATAATTTTCTCTCCTAATTAACAAAGTAAAAGTAAAACTGACCGTTGGAAAGCTGATTTTTGAGGAAGTTTCCCCCATGGAGTGCCTTTTCCAAAATAATGTGTATTAACGGAAAAAAGTCAAATTCTGAGAGATTTCCAAAAATTTCTTTTTAGCCTATTTTTCACAAAATTATTAAATAGGCTCAAAAATATCGGTTTGGCATAAGGTAGATAGGAAATTTAACGCTCTTTCCAACGATGTCCTTATTTTTGACTTTACAGCAGCTCTAAAGGCAGGTCATGGCCGTTTTAATGTCATAAGGTACAGAACACGAAAAAATCTTAAAATTTGAATAACTCAAAAACTAAGCGATAAAAAAAAAAAAAAAAATCTCTAGATGGAAATTTTGATTAGAAATGAGTTTTAAAATCAACCCCTGAATGCTGGCTACCTTCTGTGGGACACCCTGTATATAGAGGGGTCTGTGAAGGCAAAAAGACAAACGGAAAAAAGTCAAATTCTGAGAAATTTCCAAAATTTGCTTTTTAGCTTATTTTTCACTAAGTATTAAATAGGCTGAAAAAATATTGGTTTGGCATCAGGTAGATAGGAAATTTAACTGTCTTTCCAACGATGTCTTTATTTTTGAGTTTACAGTAACTCTGAGTTATTAGGTAGGTACTCAAAAACTAAGCATTAATAAAAGGTCTCTGTCAGAAATTAGCTCTAGAATTGATCGAGTTGCTAAAATCGAATCGAGAATCGAGTTTCGTTCGCCTTAAACCGAACACCCTATATAAAACCAGATTTCCATGAATTTTTTTCGGAAACATTGCAGTATATTCATTTTCTTCGGAAATTCGCCAAGCCCTAAATGGCTCCATGTAAGCTGAAGAGATGCATGTTAGAGAAGTCGTAGGTATCTTTGGCGTGGGTTTCTCAAAATAACAACTTGTGTTTCCTATATTACCATCATAATCATAGTAATGTCTAATAATGAAGAACAGATAGTTACTTGGGTATTTGAGGAGTCGAGCGCCACAGGAGGACTGGAGGCCCCCAGATGGCTGTAGGGGCAACCGCCTGCCTTGCCCTACATACGGGTATCAACACTCTCACTCCTGCTATATATGGACATCTTTTCTCGTCTCCTTCTGCAGCGCATTTGACTGATGCCCCTCCCCGTCTTCCAGTACCTACCACCATATTTGAGGCAGAGTTGGGCGTAATCGTAATCATAATTACGATTACGATTTTAATCACAGGGTTTTAGAGTTGTGATTACAATTACGCTTACATTTATAATTACGATTTTAATCATAGGATTTTAGAGTTGTGATTACTGTCGTGAATCATGATTGACACACGAATCAAATGAATGTAATATGAATGTGAATAATTATGAATTGAATGTATAATATGAATAGGTCTACTCTCGTGACTCATATATAGTACTTCAAGAGTAGGTACTTGAATAATGATTGTCTGAATGAATCTCAGTCCTCCTGAATATAGGGGAATTTCCCCTGACGGTCTCCAATCACCCCTAATAACCGCCCCTTTCCTCTCTTAATGAAATAATAGTGTTTGAAAGCTATCTCACACCCGGAATATAAATAATATGAATGCTTTGAACTGCATGTCCTGAAAATGTTGCAGGCTGTTTCGCCCTGAGTTTGTATGAACTGCACCCATACCGTGAAAGAGAATTTCCTTCATGAGGAGGTCCTTTATGATGATGAGGACCTTGGGCTCCGATCTGTGTGAGATCGTACTACTGAGCTCATGTGTCTGTATGAAACTTGATTGTACTGAGATGTACAAGTCCGACCCTGTGTGGTGGTAGGCTTTAGGCTCTGATCTTTGTGAGATCATGGTATTGAGCCTCGAGCTCCAATCTATGTGAGATCGATTTGCTGAGCTCAGTTTAATATTTGACTACTGAATTTATTGAAAGTATTCCTAGTGTGAGATGGTCTCTATTTTTGTGGATATAACTTTTTATACTGAAATTTGAATGAACTGTCTTATGAAGGACTGAGATTGAAACATATTGATAAATAGTTTGAACATGCAGAATAATGTGTAAGTATGTCGGTATGAATACGACTCACCCTTTAGTCTGGAGGCGCGCGCCCTTACCGTGAAAGGACTTAACTTGCACAGACTAGGTCTTGCGCCAAGCTAGGGGATAAATGTGAAACCCCGAACCCCTACTCTCCATTCATACCGCCATTTTGTTTAATGCTACCTACCTAAAACCTAATGGCTTTGGCGACAGTTACAATTACGATTACACTTATGATTACGATAATGATTACAAATAAGCTTTGGTCTCTCGACAGCTTTGCTCAAAATAAGGTTTGTTGGGGCCTTGAGGTTCAGTAAAAAAATTATACCACGGCTGTGTCTAGGCCAACGTTTCGGTATATTTGTATACCATCCTCGGGGATACTATGAAATGCACCAGTGGACTTCAGGAACTGATGCCCTTCCCCGTCTTCCAGTACCTAACACCATATTTGAGGCCGAGTTGGGCGTAATCGTGATCATAATAAATTACGATCACGATTTTAATCATATGGTTTTAGAGTAGTGATTACAATAACGATTACACTTATGATTACGATTATAATTACAAATAAGGTTTGGTCTCCTGGCAGCTTTGCTCAAAATAAGGGGTCTTGAGGTTCAGTCAAAAAATTATACCACGGTATGTATAGGCCAACGTTTCTGTATATTTGTATACCATCCACTGGGATACTATGAAACGCACCGGAGGACTTCAGGAACTGATGACCCTCCCCGTCTTCCAGTAGGTACCTACCTCCATATTTGAGGCAGAGTTGGGCGTAATCGTAATCATAATTACGATTTTAATCGTAGGGTTTTAGAGTTGTGATTACAATTACGATTACATTTATGATTACGATTTTAATCATAGGCTTTTGGGGTTGTGATTACAATTACGATTACACTAATGATTACGATTACAATTTTAATCATAGGGTTTAAGAGTTATGATTACAATTACAATTATGATTATCATTATGATTACAAATAAGGTTTGGTCTCTCGATAGCTTTGCTCAAAATAAGGTTTGTTGGGGTCTTGAGGTTCAGTAAAAAAATTATACCACGGTATGTCTAAAACAACGTTTCGGTATATTTGTACACCATCCTCAGGGGGTACTATGATATGCACCAGAGGACTTCAGGAACTGATGCCTCTCCCCATCTTCCAGTACCTACCACCATATTTGAGGCAGAGTAGGGCGTAATCGTAATCATAATTACGATTACGATTTTAATAATATGGTTTTAGAGTTGTGATTATAATAACGATTACACTTATTATTACGATTTTAATCATATGGGTTTAGAGTTGTGATTACAATAATTACGATTACAATTTTAATAATTTGGTTTTAGAGTTGTGATTACAATTACGATTACACTTACAATTACAATTTTAATCATAGGGTTTTAGAATTGTGATTACAATTACGATTACACTTATTATTACAATTTTAATAATTTGGTTTTAGAGTTGTGATTACAATTACGATTACACTTACAATTACAATTTTAATCATAGGGGTTTAGAATTGTGATTACAATTACGATTACACTTGTTATTACGATTTCAATCATAGGGGTTTAGAGTTGTGATTACGATTACAGTGATGATTACGATTACGATTTTAATCATAGGGTTTAAGATTTGAGATTACAATCACGATTACACTTATGATTATGGTTACAAATAAGGTTTGTTCTCTTGACAGCTTTGCTCAAAATACGGATTGTTGGGGGTCTTGAGGTTCAGTAAAAAAATTATACCACGGTATGTCTAGGCCAACGTTTCGGTATATTTGTATACCATCCTCAGGGATACTAGGAAATGCACCAGCGAAATTCATATAAGCATTGAGTATAGGCAGGAAAAACAAACATAAAATGTATATATGCATTTATATATATAATTGTATAACTATGTATATTAATGGACAAGCAAATCTTTCATATATTCTTCTTAACAATTTTCATATTTATAAGTAGGGGACTATTAAATAGTCACAAATTTTGTTGTAAAATGATTAAAAGGAATAGGTAATTAAACTCATAAACTCATCACTCATAGGGTGTGGGTTAAACCTTAATAACATAGGTCATCAGAGTTCTTGAGCATATGATCACCTAAATTCGGAATCACAGTTTTTCTGTGATTATATTCGTAATCACAACTTTTTGTGCGATTATGACAGTAATTACAAGTTTTTAGTATAATGTGGCCTTAACAACCAATGTTCCCTACAAATAAGCCCGTGACTGCAGATTTTCCCTGTAATTAAGGGGTTATTTCCGCAAGTAGTATTGGTAAAATAATCATTGACATACCTGCCTTTTGAAGGAGTCCGTCGTCACTTGTAATAAGTTGAGTACCAGGGGTGAATGGATTTGATGTAAGGACATGATCAGAAAAGACCCAATCAATTCAATCGTCTCTTAGTGTCCCTGAGAGTCATCGTATCTAATTTCAACTTCCTAGGATGAATAGGAGAGGTTTTAGCTCGCTCAGCTGATAAGGAAAGAGCCAATAACTGCAATCGTCTCTTAGTGTCCGAGAGAGTCTCCCTATCAAATCTCAAGTTCTTAGGATATACAGGAATTCAGCTCACTCAGCTGAGTAAGAATGAGCTAATCTTTTCAATCGATTCCTAATGTCTGGGGAGTCCCCATATCAAATCTCAACTTCCTAGGATGAACAGTAGAGATTTTAGCTCACTCAGCTGTTTATAAAAGACCCAATAATTGCAATAGTCTAGTACCTACTGCTTACAAGTACCTACCTACTACTCAATAGTATACCTACCATGTACTTAGTGCCTTCGTTTCACATCACTAGTTCAGTATGGTTACTTAGCAATAATAGTTTGTAACTTGGCGTTTTAAATCAGCTTTCCTTGACAGTCCAATGGATTAGGGATCATGAGACGTTCTGATAAAATGAGAGCATTCCAAAAAGTGGCGAACGATTTTCCTGCTATGAAAACTAAGGGAGTTACACTTCGCTAGTAACGTTTTGGTTGAACGTGAAAATCAATTTAAATAGGAGAACCTAAATATGAGGAAAAATCCGTTTTGACATTTTATGTCTTTGCTATGGCACATAAACTAAAAAAACGTCACGGGAATATTCTGATGATTTCCGCTTACAACTGAGTCGTTGCTAGGGAAATGGTACTTTGTCGTTTTTCATCCCACAATGACCATTCGTTCGAAAGCTCTCGATTTATCCAACCTTATTATGTCAACTACTGCGAAATGCGTGGACAACAAGCTGAGTTATGAGCAAGGTTATTTGAATAATTGTGTACACTCAGATGATCATTCTCAATAATTGATATTGTGAACATAATTGCAACCGCTTGTTAAATTCTGACGATACCAGTCTGCAACTAAAGACAAAAAATGTCCCAATGTGCTGCAGACTCGTATGCAAGCGTTTCCAGACCTGCCTTTTGGCCCATTTTTGGCTCATAGCATTGATGCGTGTGAAGCGATCAGGCTGGCTAGATTCTAGGACCAACTAGACCCCAAGTGGACTCCATGTGGGAAAGGGCGTATTTTTCACATCAAGTTAAAGGCCTCTTATGGCCTGGATGGCGGACGGTGGACGGACATAGCAGTTTTGGATTCTACGCACCTTGAATTGTAAAGTGACAAAGTTTGAGAGAAAATAATTTTTTTTCCTATACAATACAAAGGCTTATTATTATCACTAATAAACCAAAATCATATAGGTTCTTAATTAGATGTAGATTGATACCACGTATTCATCTTTTCAGTAGGCAGGTAGTACCTACTTAACTGAGGTCAAAAATTGTGTCCCAAGGTACACTACTCTCTCCTATGAGTTCTTCGTAGGTTTTAGCTCTGCAACACTCCAAGTACATGTCAGTGAGTGCCCAGAGTACCTACATAAGATACAAAGTTCAGAGATTTTTCCAACTTGGATGTTCAAACCTTGGAAAATCCACATATATTTAACGTGATAAAGACCGGACTTTTGCATATTCAAAGGAAAATCAGAAAAAATTGTATAGAACTATTATAAAGTAACTAGGTAAAAACAGTGTTCAACAATTTTTAAAAATACAACGACATATTTTCACGAACTCAATTTTCAGCCTCTATCAGTGATTTTGCACAGTTTTTGTACATGTAGTTAGGTATAGTATTAGATATTGTATAGGTTTCCGATTATTTCAAAAACTGTGGGTGCAAGACTTTTCGACCAAAGATTCGTATTCAGCCCAAAAAAAACATAAGGAGGGTATTTTCGTTCAAATAGAGAATTTTCTTGCAGAACAGTGTGATTGCAGGGCTCGTAATTTTGTTGATAAAAATCATTTATGTTTATCAATTAATAAAATGTTAATCTAAACAGGATGTCCACATTTAAGGTTCTTAACCTCCTAGGAATCAATTCTACAACTAATTTGCAACAACTTTTGTCTCAAATATCTAACCCGCTTAGAAAAAAGTTACCAATTTCAATTTAAATATTGTTTTTCGTGATTTCGATCTTATGTCATTAAATTTGTCATCTCCCTCAATTTGCATGTAAATTCAAATTTTTGGATACAATTGCGAAGAGCGTTACATTTTTTTTTATCTCCCTCATACCTACATTTTCCCCAGCAGACTTATGGAAGAAAAATTGACCCGGAAAGTGATTTCCTCACCTCTTCAGAATCGCTGGTTTTAGCTTAGCTTTTTAAACTTTTAGTTAGCTTTAAAACAATTTGCATTATAGGTACATATATATAGGCCAGACTGCACAGAAGGGCGCTAACTAATAGGTAGGTGCTTACTTACTTACACAGTGTAATAATTTGTACCGCTTTCCATTCGTATATATAGGTACTTACTACTCATATTCCGATTGACAACAAAATGTTTCGTTTTCATCCGAGTTTCACAATTTAATTTTGACTATAAGATGCGTCAGGTCCTCTTAGTAAGTTTGAAATATTCTCAGGTGTGTCGAGGTTGGGTCGAATACTTGAGTTTGCCATGTAGGTATTCTATATCCAACAGCTAGAAGCAGCAACAGGGTTTTTTATTATCTTCCCGAAGGCGGATCAATGTGGGACGGAGGCGGCATACAATATTGAAACATCCCTAGGTCCGGTGCTGCGTTTCTTCCTAGAAACTATTCACCAAGCTTATTAGGTAATAGTTTCGTTACATAAATATATGAAATTAGTAAAGCACCCGTCCTTCGTACGCTTATTGCATTCCGAAATACAAAACAGTGATGAAATAAGTTAACTCTGGGTTTTAACTTATTTGTTAACTAGGTATTCAAGGCCAGTGGGGCGGTGCCTTGATGGAATTTCAAAATAAAAATAGGCCATAATGTTGACCAGGGATCCTAAGAATGTCCATGAACAATTTCAGCTCAATGGGTCCAGTAATTTTTCCGTGATTGAGTAACATAAGTAACACAAGGGCTATCAGGACTTTCCTTAAATTTTTAAAAAATTAATCTCCAACGTTTCTCCCCAGAAACTGGGGCTTCTTCAGGGAGAAAAATTTCGAAATATCAAATTCAAAATTTGTAAAATAAATACCTACTTATCGTTTCCTTTTCGTGATAAACAATCGAATTCAAAGTTATCAGTTGTGTTTAAGGAAATCAATTTAAAATTGTTTAAGTTTCTGCTGGTAACAATGTTTTAGCGAATTTTCTTAGAAAATAAAGCTATTGCAATGGCTCCAAAAATTTTAAAATAAAAATTTTCAAAAATTTTCTTCATTGAAATCTGTTTTGAGGCATTCTGAAATGATTCCTGGATTTTAACGCTTTATATATATATATATATATATATATATATATATATATATATATATATATATATATATATATGTATAAGTATATATATGTATGTGTCATTCCAGACGATAACTCTCGATAGAATTGAGATAAAAACTTCGTTCTTTCGCCAAAAAATCAAGCATTTCAAAAGAAAGGATGAGTTCGTTGGACAAAACTTTTTGAGCACATTAAATTGGTCAAATTTCAAAAAATGTACTTAAAAAATCACTAAAAAAAGGCAAAAAACCGCTAAAAATTAACAAATTTCTATTTTTTAGCAGAATGCTACTCGAAAAAAATTAATCGAACGTGAACTAGGACAATTAAAAATTTAAGCACAAAATTGTACTGAAAAATGTACTTAAATTTCATTAAAATAAGCTAAAAATCGATAGGAACACTTGAAAAAATTGTAAAATCCACAAAATCGTTTGTTCATTGGAATATTACTGACAAAAAGTTAGTTTGCTATAAAATGTATAATACAATTTTATTTGTCCCCAAAGTGCTCAAATTTCAACAGAATTTAACATAAATTTAATACGACCATTTATGAAAATTCGCTCATACGATCATGCTGCATGACTGGAACTTTGTTTGCGTATATTTTACCTAGTTCCCTAGTGACGGTAATTATAAATTTAGAGTCCCTCAATCAAATACGAGTAAATTTTGCCCAAGTTTTGAGTGTCTTTTTGGATGTTAATTGAATTTGAATTTGTTATCTTAACCATTTCTAGAAATATTCTTTTTGACATTGAAAAATGTCTTAATCGACGGGTCAATCGGAAATTTTGTTACGCAAAGAAAAAAACGTCACGCAACCTTTGAACAAATTAGGTGTTGTTATGATTGTATATTCTAGCAATGAAATCAGTCATTTAATCATATGATGCTCGGTTGGAGAAATCAGTACGAGTTGTCACCACTAAGTTTCATGTGAAGCGCTGTTCGGACAAAATGATAGAAAACTACAAAACATGAATGCTGACGAAGCACTTGAAAATTCCTGAGACATTTTCAATTTGCAAAGTAAATTCTCTTCCTACAATTTTGAAATTGCCTTAGTCCACAGTATATCATAAAGATCTGCAATGGGCTACCACCGCGTTTTTTGTATCTTCTTGTCGTAGATCCGATTTTCGTTTTGAAAAACGACGCCGAACGGACTGAGACGTTTCCCCCACATACACTTTTCCACACCCACCACTACCAAAAGGGATCTGGTAGGCCAAGTCTGATCGTTGATCATTCGGTGGAAATCTTTTAGTTTGGAGAATAGTGGTCTGTTCGTATTATGTGTTGAAATGCAATTTGTACGTGTTTATAAGGTTCGAAAATCTTTGTCATGTGTTCTGCTACCCCTTTCACGTAAGGCATTGAATAATAGTGGACTGGTTGTTGTTGTTGAGTTGGAGGTATGCTGTTCTCAGTGTTTCTTTGAAGTGTATAATGTATAGTTTGGTCTACCATTTTAATGGGGTAGCCATTAGCCGTTAGGATCACTTTTAATTTTTTTATTTTGTGAAATTTGGGGTCCGAAAGCGTGTGCCATCGATGTACAATATTTTTCACATTTTTTGGACCCCGATTTTAGGGCAGAAAGTCCTTTTTTTGTAAAGTCCTTTTATAATTTGTACTGTCCAAATAACGAAACGTCGCATTGAGTAACATAAAAACACACACGCACGCGCACACACACACACAGACACAATTCGATTTGTAGATAGAGCCAAATTTGGGCAAAAATCGAGGAGTCAAATCTAGAGCTCGTTTCGAAAGTTCCCCTTAGAGATTTTTTTTAAACGCTTTGTTTTCGAGTAATTCAATTTTTAAGATTTTCAGTGTTTTGCACCTTATGACATTAAAACGGCCATAACTCCCCTTAGCTCAAAACTAAGAACAACGTTGGAAAGAGCGTTGAATTTCCTATAAACCTGATATAAAATAACGTTTTTTTTAATTCGTTATAGATGATTGATTTAAAAAAAGCCGAAGCACAAAATTAGAAAAAATAATTAAATTAACGTTTTTTCCTCCGTTTTTGCGATCAGTATGGAAGTTTTTCGGTGGGCGCTCTTAAGAAAAAGGTTCCACAAACCGTCAGCTTTTGAACAGTCTAGTCAATTTTACTTTTACTTTGATAATTGGGGGAGAAAAGCATGTTTGAATGTTGAAAAATATGGTTTTAGCGAATTTTCATAGAAAATGAAGCTGTTGCAATGGCTCGGAAAATTTTAAAATAAAAATTTTTGAAAAATATCTTCATTGAAATCCGTTTCGAGGTATTCTAAAACGAATCCTAAAGTTTAACGCTTTTTCATAGGTATACATATATATGTCCTTCCAAAAGATAACTCTCCTTAGGATTAGATAAAAATACCGTTCTTGCGCCAAAAAATCAAGATTTCCAAACGAAAGGACGAGTTCGTAGGCCAAAGTTTTTTGAGCACATTAGATTGGTCAAATTTCAAAAAGAGGACTGAAAAAAATCACTAAAAATAGCAAAAAACGGCTAAAAATCGTCTTATTTATCTTCGCTTAAAAGGATTCGAAAAAATTCGCGGAGAATTCGCTTAAAGGAAGGGGTTGTTTAGAGAATCCGCGGGACATCCCCTCCACGGCGGGGAACCTGTTGGCCGGGGGCTTCTTCCCTCGGCCGCCCCCAAAATACCCCCACCCTCGCGCCCACCACCCCTCCCCTCCCCTCCCCCGCCGAGCAGAAATCGACCAGAGACCCGCTAGACTCCAAGCAGGTCAACGGAAAACCAGGGTGAGTTCACTTACCACCTTTCACTCCATATCTCCTTTCAATGCACCCCGCACATTTTTTTAAAAACTGTAAGTCATCACGTATTTTTATTTATTTTTACGACGTATCAAAAACTGCAAATATCGTCTGAGAGGTTGTTTTCTTTCCCGAGAAAACGCCTGAGAGACTCGTTTTAACAACACGCGCTCGAATTATTATTCAACATCCCCTCCCTTCCCGATGTCAACCTGGATGGGAGATGAGAGTTTCGCAGCATCGTACAAACCACACCCCGCCACCAAAACCAAACACACTCTGAATTTTCAACAAACATTCTCAAAACATAGCCAAAATCTATCCTAAAATCTCTCTTTTTTCAAAATTTAATAATTATATTTCAACAACAACGAAAACATTGGTAAGCTTTCAATCTTAAACCAACCAGTAAATTAATAAAGAAGTCAAATTGTTCAATATAATGTTTTCAAGTAAAATTATAAAATTGAGTCGATCTCTGTGAATCACGTCGTCTTAACCCTTTACCGAGTAGTTGTGCGCAAACTAAAGAAATAGTGTTGGATCTTTGGGAGCATGTGCAACACACCTTCACCTCCCCAAGTAACTTTCTCCAGTTCAAATCCTGGAAAATCAATCCGACCCTCGAGACTATTTACGATTCTTTGAACTTCACATGCAGGAGATTTTGAACGCTCGTATATTTTGTGTTTACTGTTTGAATAGAACGTAGCCATGTAGTACGTAAATACAATTTGGTTATAGGTCTGAAATAATTAGAAATGATTTCAGTATTATTGGGTTTTAGGGAGGGTATAATGTGATCAGTTTATTGACAAAGTGATATTTCATTTTTAAAAAAATATCGTGCTGGTATCCTGTCTGTGAATAAATTTGTCATTTTAAAAACTAAATTGAATTTGGCTGTTTCACGTTGCGGGTTGAATCTTATTAGGAAGTCATACTGGTAAACATGTAGGTACCTAAATAATGAAAAATATATGTTTGTAATAATCGAGTTGGAAAGCACAAACAAAAATCACATACAAAAAATATTTCCCTTCAGCCAGTTCACACCGTGCATATACATATAGAGCAAACATGCATTTATTAGAATATAAAAACATAATTTATAATTAGATAGATACATATATGAGTGTATATGCAATGGGCCAAACCCGTTTGTTAGACGTGCATATATAAGAGATGAAAATAATTGTCAAACTAGTGAGATAATGGATTATTTTTGTGAAAGAAGTTCAGCATCTCGGGCTATGAAAGTGAAATTTCAATTTTTCTCAGATGACGTGAAATTGTTAAGTATAGTCTCGAAGGAAATTCACACGTTGAAGAACGAGTTAAACGTAAAATTGAAGCCTTAAACGCACACTCGGTGGTTAAATATTGAAAAAATGTACGAGGTACGAGACCTATGTAAAAGGGTAAGAATGGACGAATTTCGGGTGTTGGGTGGGGGATGTTGTGAATGGGCGTGTTGTGAGCCCCTGGACGGGTTCCGACCATCGACATCCACCGAAACATTGAGAGCAAGTCAGCAGACTTCCACCCCCATCCCTCCCCCTCACGTGCTGCCATCTTACGTTCACCTCAGGGTTGCCAGGGGCCTATTTCATTAAACAACAAGTTACAAGTGTACAAGTTAACAAGTACAGGTACTTGTAATTGACGGTAAACTAGAACAAGTGTTTCACCAAAACAAAGAGTACGAGTGTAGAAAAGTTACACTTGTAGAAGTTAAGTTTACAAGTGTTGCAGAAAAGAAAAATGGCGTGTGGGGACAAAAGAAATGAACAACGTCAAGCGGGATGCCGAAATTGAAGTTTCGTGAGCGAATTATAATATAAAAACGGTGATAAGTACCTACACGATAGGATGTTTATCGAACATGGCAAGGTGTAATGATTGGAAGACAGACAAATTATAAACTGAAAAGTGGAGAAAGTGTCTATTTGATTTCAACTTATTTTGATGGCTGGCATAATCGGATTTTTCTCCTTCATTCAGCGGAAATGATTAATCGGTTCATCAAGTATTAATGCTGCTGGGTTAGGAATGTCATCTGTAACTTCGAGATGATCTTCACACTTCACTTTCAATGATAGGGAGATCCTCAATACCCGATCAGGAAAAATTGCACGGGGTCACCATTTGAATCTTTCAAGGGTCTCGGAAGACATCCTAAATCTCTCGTTAAACTAAAAAAACCCACGAAATGAGCGTTTATTCGTGGCCGAAAGAATCTTTGGCGTCTTGTACGTTGAGTGCTTCTTTCTTGCCTGTATTCTTCAGTAGAAGATGATTCCTACATATTAAACTCCGAAAAATTGTCGACTCACAATGCTGGAAAATAACAAGTTTACAGGTAAATGGACGTAGGTTTATAAATCGGCCATTTTTTTACAATTGTAAAACAGTGACTTGTTCAAAATGATGGGGAAACACTTGTAAATTGTCCTAATTCGCCTGTACACTTGTTAATTTTCACCGTGCATTACAAGTCTACACACGTACCTTAATGAAACGCTTGCACACTCATATTTTACAACTTGTACATACAGGTAAGTTTTATTCACAATCAACGAAAATCGGAAAAATAATTATCAAGTTTTAAAAATTATGTCATTTAAAATGACGACCCTGTGTTGTAACGCACAGTCCAAGACGGTCCTTGAAGTTCTGCATCACTCTTTGCACCATATCTTCCGGTACTTCTGCGATTTCTCGTCTTATTGACTGCTTCAATGCTTGAATGGTTCGTGGTTTCCACGTACACTTTAGATTTCAGGTGGCTTTTAGCGAACGATTTTTCCCGATGCGTGATCTCCCGGCATGGGGATGTTCCCTGGCCTCCGCGTACCCCAGACCTCACCCCCTGTGACTTTTTTCTATGGGGCCACCTGAAATCTAAAGTGTACGTGGACAACCACGAACCATTCAAGCATTGAAGCAGTCAATAAGACGAGAAATCGCGGAAATACCGGAAGATATGGTGCAAAGAGTGATGCAGAACGTACATAAAATCGGCTTGTAACTTGTTGCTTTATGAAAGTGGCCCCAGGGGGTATGGGAAAAATACCGGACGATTCGGAAAGGCAGATTGGAAGAATTCATTAAAAAATTATACAGTGACAAATGCCAGTCATGCAGCTCGATAATTAACCCTTCAGAACTCGCGTGGTTTCCACTCACGTTAGAACTCGCGTCAAGTCATTGTTGACCCATAATGAAAATTATCGAAAAATAAATTAGTAAAGGCGTAAATTAATGAAGCAAACAGGAATCGATAATCTTTAATAAAAAAATACAAAACTTCACATAAGTACTTTAATCACAATATTTTCTTTGATTCGAAAAAGTCCTTCGATTTTGCAAGTTCTCCAAATTTACCCATTTTAAATTTAATGCAGAGAACCACCAGGAGATCTTCCGAAGAAGAGTCAATTAAAATATTGAACCCCTACATCTAGTTTACAAAAGAATTCCTTCAACATGAAGAATAAAATGATTTATAACAACAATAGAAGCCCCTAAAGTAAGCTGTCTTTCGCGTGTTTACGAATACAAAATGAATCGAACACCCAGTTAGGAACGAAAAAGCTGAAAGCTTTTGTGCAGATAATAATGACGTGGGTTTTATCTATTTCCAAACGTAATTTTTCAATTAAGTATCAGTATTGGTATAGAGGCTCTATACCAAATTTCAGCCTCCTAGGTCTATTTAAGAGAGAAATGAGCTACCAAGCTCGCTCAGCTGATCTGGATGGTTCCTCACTTTGTCAATCGTACACAGCATGCTTCAATACCAAATTTCAGCCTCCTATTACAAATCTATAAGCTTGTTACAAGTCTATTAAAACTTGAAAAACTGCTACTTTTGGACTGTACTTATCCCATCAAGTTCAATGCAAAAAATGTGTCTAATGTCACGGGTAGATGTGCCTGGTGTGATATAGGAAGATACAAGGAGAGTCGGTTTACAATCAATGGTGGTTTCAATTGCAAAAATACCTTCATCGCCATTATGTGCTGTAGAAATACTCTTCACAGTAATTTCTCCTTTATACAACTTCAATATAGGCTCAGTTTAAAGTTTTAGCTTCATAGGACAAATAGCATAGAAATTAGGAATCTCAGCAGATTAGGGTGGTTCCGTACTATGAAATTCAATTCTTTCTGTCTCATAGAGGATCTGTTTCAAATTTCAGCTTCAGAGATTAAAAACCATAGAAATCAGCTTTAGGGGCCAATCAGCCGGACAGAGGTCTCTGCACTGTCTAGTACTTACTGCATACAAGTACCTACAACTCAATAGTACCTCCCATGTACAAGTGCCTTTTTTCGCATCATGATTACTTAGCAATATTAGTTTATATTGTGGAATAATAAATCAGCTTTCCTTCATACTGCAGCGGCTTAGGGATCGAAGCGATGCTGTGATAAAATGAGAGCATTCCAAAAAGTGGCGAACGATTTTCCTGCTATTGAAAACTAAGAGAGTTACACTTTCCTTGCAACGCATTGGTTGTAGGTGAAAACCAATAGAAACCATGTCGTCTCGCGCTGAATTTCGCTGAATTTTCAAACGAAAAACCCACTGGTGAAACACGATACATGTTAATATCTTCATCCGTAGCAAATAGCGGGATATACCTCATAAACGTGAGAAAATGAAACGAAAAATGAATTACATGCTTCATATAAAGTGCGTGCACCCTACCTAGGTATAGAGTAGTCTAGTTTTGAAGGGTCGTTATCGGTTTAATGATACTATAATGGTAAAAAAGAAGCGGTGGCCAACAAACCTTATCCCTTCGTTTCCTCGGTTCTCATTGCATGGAATCCTAAAAAGTTTATTTACTACGAAATCCCTACGATTGAACCGGTGTAAACTTCCAAAACAAGCAGGGAGAATAGATTGGCGTGAGTCAAGATGTAAAATCATTTTGTAGGAACGTATCGGGCGTAGGAATATCTAAAGCCAAGGGTTGAGCTTTCCCAATGGCCCATCTCCAATGCAAACAAATCAACTGAACCTATGTAAACAAATAAACGGGAGTTGTATTCATACCACCGAAACGAACCGTTGAATGTTTTTCCCCCGATTGGATCATGAGAAACCCCATGTGATATTATTTTATCGATTGAAAATAACCGGAAACGTCGATTTAATCGTATAGGCGTGTATATACATAGTGTATATCCATAAAAATAAATAGTTACATACGGTAGAGTTGCAAATAATGTTCTTGTATGTATAAGTATACCTTCACGAAACAGGGGAAAACTATGGTGTCCCATGTCAGATAACTTACGCCCATCTAAAACCAAAATTATCGTGTATAGATGTATACTATACTTATCTCTTCATGGCATTCAATAGTATACATACAGTACACATGTACATACAGTGTTTTACCGTAGTTTTGAGCTTCAACCGTATGTGCTGTTCTAAGGGCTCATAATTTGGGGGAAGTCAAAGTTGATACAACCTTGCCATATGATGTATGAGGTTGAAGCTGATTGACGCTAACAATGATTCAAATTGAGTGACATCTGTAGTTGTAAACCAGATTAAGCGGCGTCTCTTATATATTAGCATCCGTAATGGAAATCACAACCTACAGCGCCCTTGTCTGATGCTCATAACGTAAGGGTTTCCCCTTACAAGTTGCGGGTCTGCACCTAGAAAGGCTATGC
This sequence comes from Adelphocoris suturalis, assembly GCA_030762985.1. Lineage (NCBI taxonomy): Eukaryota > Metazoa > Arthropoda > Insecta > Hemiptera > Miridae > Adelphocoris > Adelphocoris suturalis. The sequence continues at coordinate 71,644,683 of CM061044.1, forward strand.
GTAAATCGACAATAGGCTTCGTACACGTCCTCAGTGGATCATAGCCTGAGAGAGTTGAACCAAACCACCGGAACCGGTTGGTGGATTTTTGAATCTAACGTTAAATCTGAGCTCCTATATGGATGTAAGACTTGGCTGGAATCCGCTGAGATCAATAATAAACTCCAGGTATTTGTCAACCGATGCCTACGGTCCATTTTTCGGGACTTGTGGCCAGACAATTGGATGTCCGATCTTGAGCTGCACCGAATGTATTCTTAACGACCCATCTCTGAGTGTATTTGTGAGAGAAAGTGAAAATGGATGGGACACACACTTCGAAAAGATGTTCACGAAATTCCAAGAGAAGCCCTTAATTGGAATCCACAAGGAGCCAGGCGTTGTGGCCGGCCCAGAGAGGCTTGGCGCAGAACCTTTTGGCTAATGCATCAGACGTGGGCCCATCGCTATCCTGGCAACAGCATAAGAGGATGGCTGCCAATAGAACTGGGTGAAAGTCTTTCATTCAGTTCACTAAGCACCTACAGTTCGGTGCGACAGCAACAATAAGTAAGCAAACCTCAAATGTAGTAAGCTCCTTCAGATGTTGTGAAATGCATTCAACTTCTCACCCAATTTCCATTTCATATCAACTGTGAGGTTTTCCAAAACTGTATTCTCCTTATTAGCAAAAGGCCTCCGCAATATCCTACATTCGACTATTAAACTTTGTTCGCTCGAAGATTGGATTTTGTTTGAAACGGACTTGCTGAAACTCAAGAAAGTTTGTTAAGCTCCAGCCTGAGAAAACGCTCACCCTAACCCACGATTCAAACCAAGAAACTTTCAGAGAACTTGGTAAATACCAGTCCCTTCTCCTTCGCCAATAGCACCGTTTGGTTTTTTGTTACCCAAATTCATTGCATATCGAACAAATTTTATCTGGATAAATGACTATGCTAACGTTCAGAAAGGACATTGAGTCTAACCCACATCAGTCTTTAACATTTCTATATAGAACAAAAAATTGATATCTTCACTTGATTACCTATGTTCCTACTTTGAGAACGATAATAATAGATCGATACTTGATAAATGGAATTATAATGAAAACACAGTGAGGTGGAAACAGTAGCGTTCTTACTCGAGTTAAATATTTACAAAAAATCCAAAGTACAAGAATGGTAGAAGAATGAAACGGTATCATCTAGAAACTAATCTTAGTGGGAAAAAAAGGCATCTAAAAAATATTGGATATTATTTATAATTCCAAGTAGATTTTGTTCTGTTGAAGGGAAAGTTCAATTATTCACTGATTAAACCTGTTTTCACTCGTGTCGACATATATTTTCTTCTCAAAGACTTATAGCAATGACTAATAGCAATCCAGATTATACGATTTATTCAAATGAAGTATATGAAAATAAAAGTGGAGGGTTTAATGGTTCCCGTCAAAAACAAGGTAATGTGCAAGCCTTGCCTCTAACCGCGCGACCAAGCGTTTTTCTCGAGTCTTTCAGGTGCAGTACCTACTTAAATGGGGACAAAGTTTCATTGAAAATATCCTAATGTTGCAATTAATGAGAATGGATCATTACGACTGCGATTTCGTATTTCTTGAAAGAGCTGTAACTAAGAACTTACTTTTTGCCACTAGTTGACAGTATCCAATAGAATTTATTCTTAATGGACTTCCAACCGGGGGAGGTCTTATTCTTCGGAGGAATTACGGTTACACAAGATACCATTCACAACTGTCCAAAACATGTTAGTCAGTTGAATATGATCAATCCAATGAGTACCTACAATAAATTCAATGAAGCAATAGGAGAATAAAGGTATTAGTGCATACAGTGACGGCTGGCATAAGCTTCCGTCGTAGGTACTTGAGCAAAGGCACCGGGGGGAAAAGGGCGGCAGGTAGGTAGGTACCCACCTACTCAACACTTCCTACATCCACTGTACTTAAACAACATCACTGTATAAATGAACTTTGTGTCCACTGAGAAGAATTGAGTCGGTAAAACGTTCAAGGAAAACCTAATGAAGATATCAGGTTGTTTTTGTTTCGGTCGGCTCGCTTCAATACCTATTTTTTTTTAGGCTGAGCGAATTACATTATGCATTACTTATCAATATAAAATATCTTTATTTGAGAAAAATTTACTTGGAAAAATGTGCAGTTATTAACGTTAGTGGTTGTAATATATTTAATGTGTATATTAGATTGGGTACCCAACGAATCGAAATGAAACTGATCAAATGTGGTAGTGAATTCTTGCTGCTAATCGTATGAAGTGTCTAAAAAAGTTCCTACTACATCAATTACCCAAAATAATACTAATTAGAAGAATTAACTAACATTCTTGGTGGATAAGTACATAGGTAGGTACTTTTTACGTCTATTGACGAAGTCTAGCCTCAGAGGGAGGACGTCCTAAAAACAAAGTTGGTGCAAATAGCCGTAAGTGATCGCACTTGTAGATCAGTGATCTGTAGGTACAGAAGAGGTACCTATTTAATACAAATATAATAAGCTTTTACTTAATAGTTAGTACCTACCTCAATATTTTTTTTATATGCCCTGTTTATGTCTTCCCTTGATTCATGAATCGCATTTTTACATTAAGACACTCATATTTGCATTTCTCTGATACGTGCGTCGCGTCGTAAGACATTTTCAGTTCGGATCCAGGCCCATATATTGAGGGAGCTTAAGGAAAATTCGTTCAGGGCTTCACTCTTGTAAAAATATGTTATCTAGTGCAAATAATGGATAACTAAATCACGTATTGGTCAGTGATTTTAGCAATACGACGCTGTCAGAAACACTTATCTTAATCAGCAAAACCAGAGGCCTCAGAAAAACAGTCACATATCTCTATTATTAATCTCTATTATTAATAAGAATGAAACTCCGTCCGTTTGTCTGTCCGCGCTATGCACGGCCAAACGGCTGAGTGGGGGGAGTCCACGAGTGGGGGGATCTTCTTGGGATTTTCCAAAAGTGGGAACGAGCGAATTTAAAATTGTCTAATCCCACCCGAACCATGGGCCGTAGGGCGGGAGGGGGGTCGAAGTAAGAATTAATGTGCGCTTTTTGGACTTCCCCGCTTCCCCTACCCCTCTAAACGGCCGTCGAAAATTCCGGAAAAATACCGGTTTCGTAGGTTTTCCTACGAGGAAGACGACGGCGCGATCGGATAGTTTCGGGAAATACGTCGCGTCGTAAGACATTTTCAGTTCGGATCCATGCCCATATATTGAGGGAGCTTAAGGAAAATTCGTTCAGGGCTTCACTCTTGTAAAAATATGTTATCCAGTGCAAATAATAGATAACTAAATCACGTATTGGTCAGTGATTTTAGCAATACGACGCTGTCAGAAACACTTATCTTAATCAGCAAAACCAGAGGCCTCATAAAAACAGTCACATATAGCCTATATATATGTATAACACCAGCAAGAAACGGTTCCGTTCTATGTTCATGAATCATTCTTCTTCCTACTACCCATCGCACAATCTCTATTCGTAGGTACTTGCCAAAATTACATCCGCAACATAGATATTTGGAAATTTCGTAACAGCTTGATCTAAAAAATTTAATTTATGATTTGACAGTCTTATCAGAATAGTTATTAGACATAAAAACAGTTCAATTGTGACATCGCTGTTTTGAGAGTAGTCAACGCATTGAGTCGTAACAGTTTTCAAGAGCAACACATTGAAACTTTTTTGTCAATAGAAGTTTCAAAGCAGTTTCGAAATAGTTCGAAATGTTAGAGATATTTTTGAGTCCTTGAAATTTCATGATGCAATCATTGAGAGTTGCACATTTATAAGAAGTGAATTTGAACATTGGGACACCTATTTAAAATGGTGTCAACGAAGGTTGTAACATTTTTATCGCTGGCCGCTGTGATAATCGGCTTAGCTGGTTCACAAGAAAGTAAGAAATCTTTTATTGTTTATTTTATTGATGAAGGCCTAGATGGGAAACATGCCTTTAAACCTTAATTTACAAGGGATATTATATGATGCGTTTACATGGTTAAACATACCGAATAATGCGAAAGAAATAATATATATCCTATGATTGGGTGGTGTTTTTTGAAAGGCGCGAAAGAATAAGGAATTTTACATTATTTATGCACAGTTTTCAAGGATGTTGTTTAGATGCTACCGTAAATTCAATTCGGGCTCACACAGGGTGTATATTTGTACACGAAACTAACTACCTATGTTTGCTTCCCAACTGAAGAAAGATAGGGAAATGTGCATTCAGACAAGAGGACAATTTTAATTTTTTTTCGGAGAAAATAAAGCTGTTGCTGGGTCGGAAAATGTTGAAATCAACATTTTTGAAAAATCACTTCATAAAAATCCATTTTCAGGCAGTTTGAAACGATTCCTGAAGTTTGCGCTTTTTCATATATAATATATCATTCCAGATGATAACTCTCCTTAGGATTGAAATAAAAATCCTGTTCTTGCGCCAATAAATCAAACTTTCAAATTGAAAGGATGAGTTCGTTGACCAGCACTTTTTGTGCACATTAAATTTGTCAAATTTCAAAAAATACCCGTTGTTTCTAAAAAGTACCCGGTAAAAATATCCCGTAGATGCAACGCACGTGTACCTGGCAAGTTCTTATTAAATATTTCTGGGTCACCACAACGGGCTCCAAAGTCGTGCTGGAAGAACATACAGCAATAGGTACTGATTATGCTGATGCGTAATATAGGGAGCTCTTAAATTCCAAACTTTACAGTGTTTTTAAACGTGAATAGACAAAAATTGGCTTACGGACTCGTTTGTTAATAAAATTGATGTTGAACTCCTGATCAAAAGTGAGCATGTTGCAGTTAGGTTCATGAATGTTCAGCATCGAACCCAAGCATCAAGTAATTACCGTAACTCTTTCTTTGCAAAGCACAGGGGTTTCAAGCCGTTGGAATTCTTTGAATATTTACCTTGGAGTGTGCATTTCATTCAAAAGTACCGGAAGACAAAACAAATTTGATAAACTAATTAAGTAAATCACAAACATTTATTTATCATATACGTGATGTGTAATATATAATACATAATAATATGTGCATGTAACGTCTTCCTAATTAGCAGTCTAAACGATGCTGATGGTTAACTGTAGATAAAAGGAGTTAACCTTATTCTGCTAAATAAACTATAGCGATAATCTTGGAAACGTTTCACACTAACAGAGTTTCCTGCTAATGACAAGGAAAATCCGCACAACAATAAAAACAACCTGAATATATGAATCAGCGCACCTCGCAAGAGAGACCCCAGACCCCCTTTTGTGATTCTTTTCTAGACGACCCAAGGGTTCTCTATTTCAAAGTTTAGCTTCAAAGGTTAAATAGTAAAGAAATTAGCTCTGAATACTCAGCTGACCTGATTTATCCCAGTATGGTGACCAGCGCGAATTGATTCCTCGAGACCGGAAACACCCCCCCCCCCCCCCCCACCCACCACCAAATCGAAGATCCTTGGACGAAAAAAAAAAAAAAATAAAAAAAAAAAAATAAAAAATAAAAAAAAATAAAAAAAAAAAAAAATAAAAAACTGGACCCCACGGTTGCTTTTTGCTTTGAGTCTTCGGCTAAAATGCTAAAACATGGAACACGCTTTCTTCCAGCTAATTCGCAAATGTAAATAAATTTAAAACTACGACAAATATTTTACTAATCGAAATTAACACAGAGTACCTAGGTAGGTAATTTTCTGTTATGGTGCTCGTCTATAATTACTATAACCAAGATTAACTTCTCAACCAAGTGACAACAAAACAAGCGGCATTGTTTACTATATCCATTTATTAACATAAATAAATATAAAACTACGACATGAATAGAACAACAAGTACGAAAGAAATGCGTGATAAATCAAGAGCTTTCCAACGAACGAAGAACGAAAACTAAAAAAGTTTCATTTCCCCAGCAACGGCTAGGTTGTACGTAAAAATCTTAAGAAAATTTCGTGACACTTCCGCGTAACGTTTTCGGTCAGTTAGCTCAAGGCTATAGCATGTTCCATGCTAAAAATTATGTTCGGGCAAAAAGTGCTTATTTTATAGTATTATATAGTATATAGATTCTCCATCAATCGACTTAACAAAGATTTTCCGTGTCACACAACCTTGTCACAGGACAGCAGAACGGGACGGTGGAAGTGATTGATATCGTGGAAGCTTATCTCACCCCTGCAGAGGAGGCAGCTCTGGAAGCTGTACAAAATGACGGACAATCAAAGCGCTGCACTGTGCATCGTGTCAAGCTGGGAGGCAGGCGAATATACTGCTGCTCCGATTTCGCTTGTTGTTGAACGTTTACTGTCACCCGCAATAAATTATCGTGCCTTTTGGATTTCACTAACCCACCCCTGACGGGCGTTCCTGCGATCGAATTAGATGCCATTACATGCATCTGATTCTGGGGATTGTGCCCTCAATAACTACTGTTGACGGTTTTACCTGAAGGCAATTTTGAAATAAAATTAAAGAATCTGTCCTCTCACGATCTGAGAGTCTTTTCTTACTTGTTCCAAGTATGCATTCAATAAAAATAATAATATCCAAACAAAAAAGAAAAGAAATTCATAAAAAAGTGAATGATCCTTCTGGATGAGGTGTGGCTAAAACCATTAATTTTTATAGGTATTTGTGTTGGTAGCCATCATTTCTCACGGGAATACTGGTATGAGGGTAGAAGTTCTTACTTACATAACAATGTATACATATATAATAATACTAACATACTTGCAATGTCCTACCCTAACTGTAAGTATGCTTCTACCATCTAGTTAGTAAATTTGTATAATATGAACAACCCTCTGTATATCTACCATAAAAACCATATTATTTAACCTTGTAGTTCCTGAAGAGGCCTCTTATAGGCGAAACTGGTTGTGAAGAAATAAAAATATATAAAGGAAGAAGCCGCCTAACTTCCACCCTCATTCCAGTATTCCCGTGATTATTATTATTATTTTTGTTGTTGGTAGAATCGGTTGGGATGCGGCCCAGGGAAAATAAATGAATTTATTGACACACCAGTTGATGCGACCAGGGAACCCAATTTCGTGCAAAAATGAAAATTTGAATTTGCACAAAGAGAGCAGAGTGAGGTAGGACTGAATAAACCCTAGTGCTTCATTTCTAAAAATACGACAGAAAATTTATTCATGAGGTTGATGAACAATATCTCACTTAGGTAGTAAAACCTAAACGGACCCGTATTTATATATGTATGTATGTATAAAATAAAATAATTTCTTCTCGACTCCTTAAATTATGATTTCTTTATATATATATATATAAATATATATATATATATATATATATATATATATATATATATATATATATATATATATATATATATATATATATATATATATATATATATATATACACACATATACAGCCATACCGAGCGAGACCAACAACCCCTACACACGTCGGATTTCGACGAGGTTATTCCTACACATATACAGCCATACCAAGCGAGCGAAGCGAGCAACATTCCCTACACACTACTAGTAGTATAGATATTGTGGTTCACATAAAAATGATGCCTTATTCACCGGCAGCCGGCCGAATATGAATAGCATTGAGAACGGGGTATCGGCTTTTTAATTCCTTTACAGGACCGAAAATAGAGAACCCCTCCGTATTATTTGTCAAGGATAGGCCCCTTCCACCAACACGCTTCAATACTGCGATATGGCCGTTCGAAAATATTAAAAAGAAAGGAGAAAAAATTGAGTCTGTTGGAAGAGAAGGCTGTGCATGTAGGTGTATCGGGTAGGGGGCTTTTTTTCTATCTCAAGCTGTCAGAAGCGATTGCTATCTCCAGCGAAGGAGAACATCAGCATTTTTTTCTCTTGTTGAGATGCTTTTTTTTTAAATCTTTTTTTGCAAGAGAATACCCCTTGAGTGAGAAACAATGGAAAGAGGGGGAAAAATCGAATTATACGGTTTTATAATTCTGGGCCGTTGAGATAAAATATGGGAAGAAATGAGGAGGTACTGCACGCTAAAATGTTCGATTTTAGACCAATAGTTTACTGGGGATTTCATGGGAGTTCGTGGAAGTGGGGTCGTTCCAAATCAAAACTTACTCAATCCATTGAAAACAACCGATACAAAGTTGAGTTTTCAACCAAAAAGTACTTTGTTGATGTATGTTCCAAGCAAACCGTATAAATATGTACGAAGCCCAATTATATTATTAATATTACTAATAACAAAATCAACAGTCGTCTTCTGAAAATGTCATGGTATTGGTAGATTGTTGGTATTGTTGAATGGTATTGGTATAGTTCGGCATCTAAGCCGAAATATTAAAACTAGTCGGCGAAGTGTATTTCAGTGTTTCTTTCTTTATATATATATATATATATATATACGTGTGTGTGTGTGTGTGTGTGTTTGTGTGTGTGGTGTGTATAAGTGTCATTCAGACGATAACTTTCCATATAATTGAGATAAAAGCTTTCCAAACGAAAGGAAGAGTTCGTTGGCTACCACTTTTTGAGCGCATTAAATTGGTCAAATTTCAAAAAATGTGCTGAAAAAATCACTACTAAAAATGGCTAAAAAAGTCTGAAAATTGTTAAATTAATTTTTTTTGCAGAATATTGCTCAAATAAAGTTTATTAACTACGAAATAGAAAATTAGAAAATTTATTTGCAAAATTATGCTGAAAATTTAATTAAATTTTATTGAAATTTGCTTTAAAAATCTGTAAAAACTGCAAAAATAGATAAAAATCCAAAATCACCTTTTGAGTAGCAGATTATTATTTAGAAAACGTTATTTGTCATATAATTAACAGTTAACAATTTTTTGCACTCAAAATGCTCAAATTACAAAACAATTTAACATTATAAAATACGATAATATACGAAAATTCGCTGATACGATCATGCTGCATAACTGGAACTTTTGGATTTGCTTCGGATTATGACATCAAATTTTATATGCATGAGGGAACAACTATTAACATAGATTACAACTTAAAACTAAGAACCTTTATTAGAATTTGATAGATTTTTGTCGTGAGCGATTACAATGATTTGGTATTTGAATAATAAATGGAAACACGAAAGTGAATTATTTATTCACGGCAAAAGAAACTTTCACGGGGGAAGCGGGTTAAGGACGGCAGGAGAAAACCTAGCGAAGAGAAATACCCTGTCCCCAAAACATTGCTACTAGGTCAGAGATATTTGGTCATGTTTTATAATTCAGTTGGATGGTTATAATCGCAGTAACAAAAGGAACATAGGTTGTTTTTATAGATGCTAGAAACATGGGTGAATCGTAAATACGAAAATCCTCTCCGTTAGATTGCGGGACGTGTAGAAGCTAATGGGACCTTCGCTATATGAAGTAGTGTTATGAAGTTTTGAAACACGAGTGCTCCAATAATAGGTTTTAGGAAGTTGGTTTCGGACAGGATTTTATTTTTCTCCGAAAAGAACGATAGCAAACCGTACTGAACTCTAAATGCAGCTACTTTTAGTGGGGGGACGTAACAGTCTCCAGTAAAAGAAAACGTTCTCCATTGCCAAGAAATCTTTATATATTATCTGTGGCTTGAGATACATTCGGGAAATTCGTTCTCACCCCAGCACTTCCCATTTCCCCGGGTTCCACGGATTTTCCGTTCTAATCCGGTTCGTGGGTAGCCAGTTAAAAAGCGTTGTTTATCTTCTTGGATCGATAACTTTGTTACCTCCGGGAAAACAAGGGGAGGCGTCAACAAGTATAATTTACGGGACGGTTCTTCATTTGGGAAAGGCGCAGAGTTCCGAAAACAAAGTGATAATGGGAGTTCAGAGCGAGAACGAGTTAGGGACAGTTTGTTTTCTGTGTCAATTCGCGCGTTTTGATTCTTTGTTTGCTGTAGCGGAGAAAGAATTTATGGCTTGGAAGCCAGTTTGACACGATATTCGTATCCTTCAATGTCAACTTTCTGAAGGAAAACGATCTTCCAAGTCATTTCTCGTGTTGCTCAACATATACAACATATAAAAAACGTCTACCAAGTTGGGTGTGGCACATAGCTACCTCGTTTACCTAGCATGAATGTATAGATAATTTTAAATAATAGAAAAGTTTTTTATGATCTTGAAAAATTCCATAGCGGAAAACAGTAAATCAAGAAGTAGCGTGAAATGTCATATTTGGTCAATTAAGAAACAAAAAATGATACTCAATGTAATTTACATTAAATGTAAATTACATTGTAATTTACATTTACATTACAGTAAATGTAAATTGTAAATTACAAATTTTGTGCAAGCGCATAATGAACTGATGAGTTGAAAACAATGAAATAGGTACGGGACCACCAACAACCTAAACCGCGCATTCGCTGACAATTTCATCAAAATCGGATGAAAACTGTGGACATTAAGGTTATTACGAGTATTTCAAATTGGCGCATTCGCAGTAGCTATTAATGCTGCAATCGTGTTGAAATTGATATGAAGTAATCAAGCCATCTTCTTCCAACTATCATCCAAATTTAAACAAAATCGAACGACTAGAGTGTGAAAAAATGGAGCTTAATGGAATTTAAGTGAAGTATTGATTGATGAAGTATTGAATTGGCAACAATGAAACTGATAGGGGACCATCTAAAACCTAACCCGCGCATTCTCTGACAATTTCATCGAAATCGGATGAAAGCAGTGGAGATTAAGGTCGTTACAAGGATTTCACATAGGCGCATGCGCAGTAGCTATTAATGGTACAATCACGTTGAAATTGATATGATATGATCAAATCGTCATCCCCCGAGTACCATCCAAATTTGAGCGAGATCGGACGACTAGGGCGAGAGAAAATGACGCTTGGTACAATTTACGTTTGCGCATGCGCAGAGTGTGGTATCGAGTCAAGATTGATGAAACTGATAGGGGACCGTCTAGGTACCCTCTAGCCCGCACATCCTCTGAAAATTTCATCCAAATCGGATGAAAACTGTGGAAAATAAGCTTGTTACAAGGATTTGCGGACACACGACAGACAGACACACACACACACACACACACTCACACACACACACACACACAGACGATGAAACTGATAGGGGACCGTCTACTCTTAGCCAACACAACCTCTGAACATGTCATCCAAATTGGATGAAAACTGTGGAACATAAGCTTGTTGTTACATGGATTTACGGACTCACGACCGACACACACAGACAGACATACACGAGACCAAAGTTGTTCAGAATGGTCTAATACGTAAAATGCGATTTTGGTGACCAACATTTTTTTTTTTTTAGTCTACCTTTAGGTAGGTAAACTCAGACGCAAAAAGTAGAAATCGAATACACATCTTTCAGGTTATTCCTGGCCTCTTATCATTTCGAACCTATAGATGTCGATGTAGTTTTGTTGGAAAACTATCGGAGAACGGATTTCGGATCTTATACAGTATGCAAGGAGCAGGAGTGAAACTAATGAGAAAACATAAAAATAGCTTCTACCAATAAATAAATGAATTTTGAGTAAGATCTTTTTACAAGGAAAATCAAATCACTGTGGCCACATACAGAAGTCTCAGCATTTACTCATCCCAGAAGATTTTGGTCGCCATTCTCTGGCATTGCACGTAGAAGAGATTGAACGTGGCGAACCGGAAAGGTTAAACCGCCTTTTCATTATGGGGAGTTCCCGTAGTGGGTAGGGACGAAACCAGGGATATCCTGTCGGCACGAAGGAGGCAGACGAGCGCGAAATGTCAGATCGTGGAAAGCATCAAAGTTGAAGGGCAGTGTTTGCATTATGAATACCGCCAGTTTGGATGGGCTGGGCTTTTCAATCAGGGACAGCACAAACAGTAAACAGTTGATGTACATTTCGACTGATAGAATCCAAGTAATCAAGGGAGATGTATACCCAGTTGGGGTTAATTAACTGGTAGTTAATAGAGAGTTTTTGGCGACTTCAACTTAACGTTACCCGTTACCATAACCTTGAGGGAGCAAATGAAGATGCTAACCCAAATGGAACCGAGTTGCCTTACCCAATTTTGATGTCACGTTAACGGTGGTTGGGCAACGCGATATTTCCCCCCAGCTGTCTTCCTGTCTACTAGTTGACTAATCAACTTCTTCATTTCGATATGAAACGCCGATTTTCAATCCTGAATTCAGTTAGTTTCAGTACAAATACGGGCTAGGTAATTTCTCATTTTCGTTGCCAATTCGTAAACAGGGCACGGATTTAACGCAAAGATAGCAAGCCTCAAGTGTGGAACACCGCGGTTTAGTTGCACTCATAAGTCATTAGTCGTTACGAACTTCATGTTATTGGGTTCTCTGTTGGGTAAATTATCAACAAGTATGAAAAAGTATTTATCTCTTTGACGAAGAACCAGGATTTCACCTGATAATCATAAGTGGAGCCAGCACTTCACGAAATGTTCACGAGAAAATAGCTGAGAGATCAGGCAAACTAAGAACAATACTGCGAAGAAGTAGTGTCTTAAAACACTGTTTTCTCCTTTAAAATATGTGAAATAATAGTAAAAAGAAGCCTCTAAGCGACCAAATAGAGCCTGTGCGCAAATTTTTTTCGATTGAGTTGAAGGTTAGTAAAGCTAGACAGCGGAGGCGGACTTCAGATGGCATATTCGGTTTTTACACGACGACACGTAAAATAACCAAGTTTGAGGAGTATTCAAAAACCTACCCGCTACATCAACATAATTAGTTGGTAATGAGACATTTGAAAAGAAAAACTATTATTATTTACTCCACCAGTATTCGAGTAATTATGATGTGCCCAGTAGTGTTACATTTACAAGAAGGTCAGGCTGGTGTCGAGTGCCTTTAGGTCCCCAAACGGGTGACGTTAAATGAGCCATTCTAACGTACGACGTTGCTAACGTCCCCTCAAGGTCGAGTACTCATGAGTACGTTAGGGTGACGTTAAGGGCACGTTAGTCGTCACCAAAAACTCTCTATTATCTTCAGTATGAAAGAAGTGCGTTTTCGGATGCACTTTTCTCAGCTAAGGAATAAAAGCGGACGATAAATTGTGGGTTAAGCGGTAAAAATTGCGATTCTTCGGCATCCAACCAGAGATAGACCAGAGTCCCAGTATCCCATCTGATTGGTTAGTGAGGATTTTTCTCACGGTAAGTACTTACTATTGTTTGGTAATCGACCAGAAAAACACTTATTTCACACCCTTCAAAATGTCTTAGTTTACGTTCTGTACTTACGGCGTAATCATACGACTCAAGTGAAAATTACGACCGTTTCGCGTGTTTTGTGCAGTTATGAGGCCTCTCGGGGAGTTTGCACCATATCATCAAGGAGGTGTGACAAATATAAATTTGTCTACCGTCGAAACTGTCAATCCTTCCGACTGTGAAGCGTTTTCTGCCTCCAACACTCAAAGGCTTATCGATACATCTACTGAGGCAGATGATGCACATGGCCCCCCCTCTTATGGAGGGGGGGCCACTAATAAGGAAGAGGAATAGAAAAAATTAAGAAGCATCGCTTACATTTTGAATTGAAGCATTACGAATTACAATTACGAGAATCACAATTGCTTGTTTACCACTGTGATAATTATCATCCTTCATACCCCGCACCTTATACCTTTTCATTTTCATTACCGTTTTCTTGCCCTCCAGTTTATTTTATTAAATTAATCCACAGCCATCGAATGTTTTGAAATTTGAGCACTTTGAGGGCAAAGAAATTGTTAATTACAATATTATATAGGTACATTTCAATTAAAATCTCTCACAGAGGGTTCTTATGGAACATTTCGCTCTGATTCCAAATTTGCCTACATGTTAGGGCTGTAAACTAGTCCGTTGACGTTAATATAGCGGAAATGGCTTTAAAAAACTAGTTTTTTTGGTCTACATTTGAAAAAAAAAGTTTCATTTCTGTTGACATACACAATTATTTTCTTGGAATCATTTTAGGGCGTGAGATTAGTAGTTCATTTTAAAACGAGCATGATTTTGGATATTCCAGATCCAGGCTTACATAATTTCGACATTGGTAAGATTTTTTGGTGGTTTTAATGATATTACTATTAATCAGACAAAGTCGGAACAATATCCATTATATCGAGGAATAAAATAATTATTCCCTGCTATCTCCAAGGGACAAGCTCTCACCGCACAGTTCCACCTCTCGTTCAGTTCATTGTTATTGGGAACGCGACCTGGAACATTTTTTAAAAAATACATCGTTAGAAAAACTCGGCCCTTCGAGCCTCTAATAGAAGAACAGGTACGAAAGAAATGCGTGATAAATCGAGAGCTTTCCAACGAATGGAGAACGATTTTTGTTCGGTGAAAACTACAGAAGTTTCATTTCCCAAGCAACGGCTTGGTTGTACGTGAAAATCATAAGAAAAGTTCGTGACACTTCCACGTAACGTTTTTCGCTAGTTAGTCCAAGGTTTCATGACACATCTGCGTAACGTTTTCCGCTAGTTAGTCCAAGGCTAAAGCATGTTCCATGCTAAAATTCGCTGCTAGTCGCAACAAATTTTAGTAAGATTGGGTCGAGAAATGGTTGTGGAACACATGGAAAAAAGTCTGCCAAGTTGGGTGGGCAGTATAGCTTAATCACATATTGTAACATGGACGTATAGAATTAGTTGAAGAACACAGAGCCGAAATGATTGGATGCCAGATAGAACAGTATCTTATACATGTGCATGTGTTGCTAGAATGCAGTATAGGGTTATAATTTGAGTTTGCGCATGCGCATGACACTCCGAGAATAATGGACAGATTATACACGGGGTTATTTACTGGGGTACCTAGTAGAACACACAGAAAAAGTTTGGTTGAAATCCACGACCCCACGACCTCCCCTACTAAGACCCAGCAGTCCCCAAGAGGCCTCAACTCAAATTTCAGCAATCAAATTTCACGTTGTATCTAATTAATTTTTCAACTAAATGTCCCCTCAATATAATTAACTCATTGTAACCTCAGTTTCGTTAAAACTATTCCTGACCAATATTGCTGCAGTTAATAAGGCGTTTTGAATATCAGGTTTTGAACAGGCATCTTACGAATAAAAAACGCTCGACTCAACCCACCAAAATCGTTTTGGTATCGTCGAATTCGTTATCAAAAGTTTTTACACAAGACCCCGCCTTATCCTGATTTGACTTAAGTTCGACGCGTGTCGGCTTTTCCTTAATTACAAAGTTCTTACCGGGAAAGCCGAGTTAGGAAGGAATAAGTCTAGAGGATTGTAATATTATAGTCTTTGCTTTAACCAGGGACCCTATGAATGTCCATGTACGATATCAGCTCAATGACTCCAGTAGTTTTTACGTGATTGAGTAACACAAACATAGACACCATTATATTTTTATATAGGTATCTAATAGTATCGTTTATATAAAAAATGAGAGAAATTGTATGTTTTTATTTTTGACATTTTATGTCTTTGCTCTGGCACATAACTCGAAAACCGTTACCAAATTTGTTACCAAATATTTTGATGATTTCCGCTTACAACCGAGTCGTTGCTAGGGAAATGGTACTTCGTCGTTTTTCATCCCACAAAATTCGTTGACCATTCGTTCGAAAGCTCTCGATTTATCCAACCATATTATGTTAACTACTGCGAAGTGCGTGGCCAACAAGCTGAGTTATGAGCATGGTTATATGA
Organism: Adelphocoris suturalis; assembly: GCA_030762985.1. Classification (NCBI taxonomy): domain Eukaryota; kingdom Metazoa; phylum Arthropoda; class Insecta; order Hemiptera; family Miridae; genus Adelphocoris; species Adelphocoris suturalis. The sequence goes on from CM061044.1 coordinate 71,660,372, forward strand.
ATAATTGTTTACACACAGGTGATCATTTTCAATAATATTGATATTGTGAACATGTTAATTGATATTGTCGCTTGTTAATTTCTGATGATTTCATTGAGCTGGTGTTTCGATGATGTGATTCATGGCAGGTGATCCGAATATTGCGAGAACGGTTTGATTTGTGAAGCGGTGGTTAAATCATTTTAATTGGTAATGTCTATACTTTACACTATAGGAAGCTGTAATTTCGTATGTAGCCTCTTTAGGACATTTACTTGACCATGCCCAGGGTCCGGATCAGATGAGTGGCTCTTAAAGCTGATTTCTATGCTTTACACTCTAGGAAGCTGTAATTTCGTATGTAGCCTCTTTAGGACATTTACTTGACGATGCCCGGATCAGATGAGTGGCTCTTAAAGCTAATTTCTATACTTTATACTCTATGAAGCTGTGATTTCGTATGTAGCCTCTTTGGGACATTTGCTTGACGATTCCCAGGGTCCGGATCAGCTGAGTGGCTCTTAGAGCTAATTTCTATGCTTTACACTCTAGGAAGCTGTAATTTCGTATGTAGCCTCTTTAGGACATTTACTTGACGATGCCCGGGGTCCGTATCAGATGAGTGGCTCTTAGAGCTAATTTCTATACTTTATACTCTAGGAAGCTGTGATTTCGTATGTAGCCTCTTTGGGACATTTCGACGAAGCCCGGGGTCCGGATCAGCTGAGTGGCTCTTAGAGCTAATTTCTATGCTTTACACTCTAGGAAGCTGTAATTTCGTATGTAGCCTCTTTAGGACATTTACTTGACGATGCCCGGGGTCCGGATCAGATGAGTGGCTCTTAGAGCTAATTTCTATACTTTATACTCTATGAAGCTGTGATTTCGTATGTAGCCTCTTTGGGACATTTGCTTGACGATTCCCAGGGTCCGGATCAGCTGAGTGGCTCTTAGAGCTAATTTCTATGCTTTACACTCTAGGAAGCTGTGCAATTTCGTATGTAGCCTCTTTAGGACATTTACTTGACGATGCCCGGGGTCCGATGCCCGTATGTAGCCTCTTTAGGACATTTACTTGACGATGTCCCGGGCTCTTGGAGCTTGTATACGAGTCTGCAACTAAAGACATAAAATGTCCCAATGTGTTGCAGACTCGTATGCAAGCGTTTCTTTATACACTAAATAAGCAGCTACTTTGCGGAAGCGAAAATTTAAATTTTTTTTTTTTTTTTTTTACTGAGGGATTGACTACTTATGTTATGTATTTTTGAGATGCGAGCTTGCGAGCATCCAGACCACCAACTATACAGTTCATTCTGACCTACATGTCCACTAATCTGCATTTTTACTAAGGGATTGACTACTGCTCTCAACGAAACCGGTTGAACGGAATTGAAGAACTCACAGTTCTTCTTGTAGGGAACGGTTCCAAGTAGTTGCCGGGGTGGGGGACAAACTTGATCGTTGGAGAAGGTCTCGTTGGAGAGAAGCCACTTCAATGAGTTGTTGTTAACAGTCGACTGTTGTCAAGAGGATGAAAATGTTTCCTATGGATTGGAGTAAATGATGCTATTGCTTTACGTTAAGAATATTGTAACCGGCTTATTAAAATTTTTTTATATTTTAGAACTCCTTGCAACCTGGTCCACTATCATTACGTCACAAGCTGTCAATATCCCAATATAAGAACGACTTGATATTGGACGGAGGGTGGGCGGGACCACAATCCATAGCAGAGTGGTTAGCATACTGATTAGGATACCAACTCATACTCCAGAGGTCTCGAGTTCAACCCCAGGTTCTGCAAGATTTTTTTAACTCATAAGATGGAGTTCCTGAAACAGGAACCCATCTCAGTAGGTCGAACTTAAAATTCGACCTTAAAATTCGACCTTAAAATTCGACCTTAAAATTCGACCTTAGGATTCGACCTTAGGATTCGACCTTAGGATTCGACCTTAGGATTCGACCTTAGGATTCGACCTTAGGATTCGACCTTAGGATTCGACCTTAGGATTCGACCTTAGGATTCGACCTTAGGATTCGACCTTAGGATCCGACCTTAAAATTCGACCTTAAAATTCGACCTTAAAATTCGACCTTAGGATTCGACCTTAGGATTCGACCTTAGGATTCGACCTTAGGATTCGACCTTAGGATTAGACATTTAAAAAAAATTCGACCTAAAAAAAGAAAATAAAACAATTTTTTTACCTTAAAAAATTCGACCTAAAAAAAAAAAAAAAAAAAAAAAAAAAAAAAAAAAAAAAAAAATTGGGCCTTAAAAAAAATTCGACCTTAAAAAAAAAATTCGACCTTAAAAAAAATTCGACCTTAAAAAAAATCGACCTTAAAATTGTGGGCCTTAAAAAATTTGGACCTTACAATTTTGAACCTTACAAAATCGAACCTTAAAAGTTTGACCAGATAAACATTTGACCCCAATAAACATTTGACCCCAATAAAAATCTGACCCCAATAACCCCCATTAATATGAAGCCCCACTATCCTTCGAAATGGACTCCACCTCCCACATAGACTAGACCTCCTTAATCACCTCGACCTCCAAAATGGATCTTTAAAAAAAATTGCCAAAACCTTAAAAATCGACCTCAAAAAGGGCGTATCTTTGAACGTAAACTAAAAGGTTTGGTGGAGGGGAAGGGGAGCATTCTAAAAGATATGATGAGTTCATAGAACAGCAGTTTTTGAGAAGAATAAAGTACTCAATATTCAATAAATGTGCTCAAAACATACAGTTTTTTTTTTCAAAGTGTTTTACGTCTTATGCTTTCCGTACATTTTAATTACATCTTTTAAATACAGTTGGTGCAATAAAAGTTTTAATTACCTACCTACTTCATATTCAACCCATTCTTCAACATTTTGTGATTTAAGAATCAGAACACAGGCTGAACCAAGTAAATATGCAAACAATCATCAATTGGTTTTATTCTGAATAAATCTTAAAATGAGAGGAATTGTTATGGTGGACGTCAGCTCGTTGGTGTTGAGGTTGTTCCAACGTGATAGCTGTTTCAAGGCATCTTAAATACTCGTAGATGAACTGCTCGTAAGGGGTGTCCGACAAGTAGGGAAATCTACTCGCGTGCGGAGCGGAGCTCTGTATGCAAATTGAAACCTAATAACAGAGCAACAGAATCTTGATTTAGATAGGCACTTAAAAGGTTAGACGATGCTTAGAATTAGAATAACTGTTCTAGATTCAAATTATAATGCGGCATTTGATCACCGTTTGAGGGCGATTTAGTTCACACGAAGAACGAAAAATTTCGCGAAAAAGAGACTTGTGGATATAATAATATTCAGGGTGCCTACTAGATCTGTAAAATAAAAATCGGGGACTTTTGGGGTTCAAAACTTTAAAAATTGGTGACCTTTTACAGGCTTTAGTTTCTTTAGGAATAGCGTACCGAAATACTTACCAGTAGATCTACTGTAATCATGAGCCTATATATGTACAATTAGATCTTCATACGTTTTTATTCATTCTAGCCTACTTATAAAAGTACAGAAGTCTAAGACTACTTACAGAATATTAGTAAAATACAATGTACAAAATATTTAATATTACAGATTCAAAAATCTCAATTGATTCTTTCGTATGTTTTGTGAATCCCGGTACTGGAATTATAATCATTATTTGGTTATCGACGCCATAAAAATCGGTGACTTCTATATTAAAATCCGTGAATTTCGGAAATATCCGTGCCCAACTATTAAATTCGTGACTTTTCCGAGACTTTCCGGGAATCCGTGACCTGTAGACACCCTTTAATTCGATACCAGCTTCGAATATTGCATAATTTCGTACATTATGTAAGTACTTGGTAACTCAATGTAATTTTGATCAACATAAGTTTACAGGAACTTTTGTCGATGAGAAAATATAATTATAGGGATCTGTTCCCATACCAGGATGAAGAATTAATGTTGTTTCCACACAGTGACGGATTAATAGAATTTCGTGGGTGGGGGCGGTCATCCTCTACCTAACCCCCCCCCACGAAATTTTTTGGAAAAAGACCTTGAAAAACTAGCAGTTTTAGAGGTTTTAGACCCACACATTACATTAGCTATGTAAAAATTAACATGAAAAACATAATTTTTATTTTCACGCACATTAGCTTGATTACTAAACATCCATGTACACACAAATAAATAAATAAATGAATAAATGAAAAAAATAAATAGAATTAAAAAGAAATAAAATGATTATAGGTATTTTTTTTTGGCAAAATTATATCGAAATTAATATAAAATGCTCATACATGAACAGATAAAATAATTAACGCTTTACAACGTACGATTCAAACTGCCATTACACATACACCTCTTCATAAAAGTCAACCCTAAATGAAACAGCCAAAAGGAAAACTGAAATCGATAAAAGCGATGAAAGAATGTGAAAGAAGCGATTGTTAGCAACATGTAGGGGTGCCAGGAGAGGCCGCCATCGAAAATGGCAATCGGCGGCCCGTGTTTCCGGAAGGGTTTTCCTAGACAGAAAGTTCACAAAACGGTTGAAATATGAATGAAAAACGTACCTTCCTGGGTGGTCTCCATTTTCATCTTTCGCTTTGCTTTTCGATATTTAGCTTTTAATTTGATGTATTCTTCTTTTACCCTCTTTAATTCCTTTTTAAAAAAATTACATTTTTTCCGAATTTGTTTATTTCTGGCTGCCCGGTGAAAACGCCTCCGCCATTCTCTTCTCTTTTCCAACATATTTTCGATATCCAGCTTTCTATACGGCCTTCCTTCTCTATTATTTTTTTGTGTGTCCATATCTGCGGTAAAACCAATTAGAGGGTTAACTAAATTTGTTTAAAACTATGATTTTATGATAGTTTAAATTAGCCTAAAACCTTTTCACTAATGCATAGAATAAATAAGTCAGTGCATTCGTTTTCCAGGAGTAGGCAGCGTAAAATGCCATCTTGAGCGTCACTGATAGACACACACAAACAGACAGACAGACAAAAATGAGAATACTAACATGTGGTATATTCGGAATCAGCGTAAAATTTCCTATAAGAATATGTATCAAGTTTTCAAAAATTTCAAAGTTGAAAATTCAGTGAAAAAACCTTGACCCCCAGCCAAAAGACATATCCATGTCAAAACCACCTAGAATCGATTTCGTGCCAACTGTGCGCCTTTTTTTATGACAGATGTACCAGGGTGAATGCAAACCTAATCAAGCATTTTAATTTCTCCCTTGATGGGAAAAACAAAAGATCATGGATATGTCTAGTACCTACTGCTTACCAGTTGGTACCTACTACTCAATTGTATACCAACCATGTAGTGCCTTCTTTTCACAAGATTATTCCATTATGGTTACAAAACAATATTAGTTTTTAACTTAGAGTAATAAATCATCCTCTCCTAAATTCTCCTCCTTTGGTTACCCCTCTTTGTCGACTGCGGTTGTGGGAAGTGTCTCAGGGAAGTACCTACCTCACTACTCAATTTTGCCCAAAAAATTAAAAAATTTTTTTTTTTTAATCGTTAATAATTCGTAAGTAATTATTGTAAGTAATTCGTGTAGGCGAGGGAATGGTGAGAGCAAAGTTGAGGCGCGTTGAACGGGTTAAGCTCCATAATCGTTGCCCCATTTTTAAAAACTTGTCGCAAATGGAAACGGTAGGCAGTGCACGGAAATCTCTTTGAATGAACTTACTTTTCTGGTCCGGAATATCAAGGAAGGAATATCCAAGAGCAGAAAGTGCCAACAACGGGTGCTACACTCTTTCCGAATGCGATTCACGTATTAATTTTAGTTCTAATTTTACATTCATAAATTGAATTTACAGTTTAATTTTAAATTTTGATTTCTATCTCACGACAAGACGGGATACTGAAAGCACATGTTTGTGATAGAATGTTATACAATTCTATCACATGTGATACAATTCATGTAGGTAGGCAGGTACGTTAAGGTTGACGGATTAAAGAAGCCAATTATCTATTCACAGTTGATCATAATGTAAATGAGGAATAATTCATTAAGGGCCTTCCTAAGTCATAGGGTAAAATTGTATCTCCTTTGAGACCCGTTTTCTCAGCAACTATATGACCTAGAATCCTAATTTTTTTTTGTTTCCTAAATCTAGATCTGCTGTGTTTACTGAGTTTTTTTCATATATACACAATAATAAGTTATATTTTTTATCCTCATTTGCCCAAACCCTTATTTTGTGTTTCAGTTTTCCCGCCATTTATAACACTAACACAATTTTTAGGACGATGAAAAAAACTCAGTGTAGAATTTAGCTATTTGCCAACAAAACAAAACAAAAAGCAGCTCGATCGGTTCGGTAGTTTCGGAGAATTAGGGACAAACGTGTATAAAAACGTAGTTTCGAGAAAACGGGAGAAAACTTCGGGGGCGTGGAACTGCGTTGTCCGCGTGCTTCTTGCTCTACTCCCACTGACGGCTTCACTTTCACAATGAAGAAAAAATATCCATCCACATTGTAATAACTGAAGTTATTACATCTCTAGTCCGTTATTGTCAATTCATGGAACTGTCATGGATGCTATGTACTCCTACTATCCTAAAAACAACAACAATTATTGAAGAATTCACATGTATGGTTATCTTTTTGGTCTGAACGTTGTTTTGCTTCTTTCTCAGCCTTTCATTTCATCTCATTGCTTTCTTCCAATCGAATTGAGTTTTATAAAATAATGCCCAAAAGTGGTCGTGTTTTCTAAAACCGAAAAGGGAAAGGTGGGCGGAGAAAAGTGAATGTGGAAGGCAGAAGAAGAATCACTAACGCTTCTACTTTTTTTTCCAATTTTGTTTATATATACGTAAATTTTTTATGTAAATATATTTATGTACCTATCTATGGTTCATGTTCATTACAGTTCACTCATTATTTACACATCGAAAGTTGTAATCCCAAGCAAAAGCTCGGAAGAATAGAGTAGAGCAGGGCGTTTGAAAAGGTGCTTCTAGAGGAGCGCTAGAGTGAAATGCTCAACTTTGAGAGCTGTTTACAGTAATTATATAGTGCCAAACCACCAACATATTGGTATCAAACGATTCAGCATTGAATAGAGAATTTTTAGAGCTAATAAAAAAAAAATTTTTTTTTCTTTCATTTTTCGACTTAGGAAGGCCCTTAAATTTCAACTCGGAATATAGAATGTTAGGAGACATGAACTGGTTATTAGACGCTTGAGGTAAAACTCGAACTTCATCAGTGTTTGGCCATTAGTCATTTCACTTTTTCCGGCAACAGAAAATCGTGTTAAATTCTTCAAAAATAATTAGGTATGTTTTCGTAAGCAAAATCAAGTTTCCGAATAGAGATAGGTAAAGTGTAACTAGGTGAAAAGGATTTAGAACACTTTTATTTTTTGTTAATTTATCCCATTTAAATTGATTTAAAGTAGCAGCTACTGCGCCTATTCAGCTTTTCATCTTTCTTTATAGTCTTTCCTTATTCCTCTCATAATCGATGGGTATACGTAATGCGGATCATCGCTTTCACTATACTGAACACATTCGCCTCCTTGAGCCATTTCATCCTCAAGGTTTTGTACACGAATTGTGGAGAAGTTTTTTCAACGTTCGTATTTTTAAATTGTATACCTAATTCGTTTTATTGGGTGTACTTTTGTCAAATTGAATATATAAATGAACACTTTTATTATAATTATAGTTCAATAACATAATTTCCAAAATACAACAAATTTATTTTTTAGCAATAACAACAATTATAACACGGTTGATGATAATTGGGAGCATCAGAGTAGTGGCTCGTCGGTCGATGTCCTCTCGTCTACCTGCGAAGGAGTGGCAGAACGGCTCCGTCCTCCAATCCGAGACGTCCGAGGAAGTGTATTTGGCGTCGGGCTCCTCTCAGCCGCAGAGAGACTGCTCGGATGAGCGTCAGTTGAAGCTTCACCCGCACCCACCCCATTACGAACGAGAAAGGCTTCTGCCACCTTGCGCTTAGGGTGAAAGCCAGATTCCTCTGGAAGGCTCTATACTCTTTATGGGGGACCCCATCCACTGAGCATATCAACGGTGTAAAGGAGCTGCGGAGGTCTTCAGCTGCAGTGTCATATTTTTGATGTTTTTCTCTAGCAGCTGTGTCGAGGACAGACATCCAGGTCCGTGACCGGTAGGAGCAGGCGTCAGCATTCACAATGCGATTATCAAAATACGCTGCTCTTTCCCGGTCCCAGAAGCCCAGGACTCTAATATCTGCGACAAGCCTGGCCAATCCTGAGGTTCCTTCCCGCAATACGGGCTCAATACCCACTGCTGAGGGTGTCGTTGCTAGCCCTGCCAGCCTGGCGCACTCGTCTCGAACAAGATCATGACCTAACTTCACGTGCCCCCAAGGCACGCAGAAGCTTCTTTTTCATGCAGTTCAAGGTATGGGTCATGGTCATGGGCTCGCCTGGGCAGCCATCACAGTACGTTGGTAGTCCTTCTATGCTTTTTCCGTAACGAATGGCCAGTGCATCACGGAACTGGGTTGCAGACAAGTCTAGTCCATCAGCTGCAAGCGGAAGGACTGTCAGCCACTGTGATGCTTCTCCTTCTACGATCCTCCTGATGCTGCGTTGAGTCTCTACGGGAAGTGCTTCAATCGCCTCTTTTGATTGTACTTCGTGTCTCTGCTTCCTCTCTTTTCGCTCGGTCATCAGTACTGCGGAAACCCGGTCCTCGTGTGCCGCCTGATCATACAGTCCGCCGTTCACTATTCTCTCAGACAGGACCGTCGTAGCCTGTCTTGATACTTTGAAGGCTGTATCAGCTGTTACCACGGGGTCCTCGAGAGCAAGCCCACCTACTTTACGCCAGGAATTATGGAGTATACCATAATTGGTATACTCCACTTTTTTTTTTTCATAAATAGAAAATACAAATCTAATGATTCATCGAAAATTAGAAATGTGTAACGAGTATTAAGCATTTTAAATCGTATACGATAATAATACACCTTGGCATGTCACACGTATTTCTATTCTTTTAATATTTTTAATGTTGTTATAAATTAAGATAAGGTTATTAGCAAGTATTATAAAACCATTTAAGTTACCTTTTAAGTGACATGAACTTTTGATTCTTGGAAGAAATATATTTTAACGTTGATTTACAGTCACACAATAACAACCTGTAGAATTAACTCGATTTGAATCATTGACTGACAGATATGCATTTTCATAAACCTTTGGAAAATTTTCATTATCAGCTGATCTGTAATACTCCTAACAGAGTGTGGCGAGAAAGTAAAGTCGCTCACGTCTATCTCGACTTCAGCGCATTGTGTTTCAGGCTAGTGAGCCGAAACGCTCCCAATCTAACACATTCCTTGATAACTATGGCGATTCCATTTCACTCAACTTTCTTAAAATAATATTATAATATACAGATTTACTAAATTTACAAACCAGGAGTTTATATCACGTTCTCTATGTAACATATAGGTCAGGGTGCACTCTGGCAAGCTCAGTACTCTCTTGAGGAAAAGCCTAATTAGTTTTTCAACATCTTTGCACTTTCAAAAGCACCAAACCTTCCCTGCATAGCCTGTTACACATCCTACTGTTGCATTAAACAATTTTAATTTGCTCTCAGAAGGAATATCTTGCGCCAACAGTCTCTTCCAAACATTGTTTAACCCAAATTGAATTACCGATATCATTTTATCCAAGTGCGTATTCCAATTTAGGGATGACGTGAATGTACAGATAAGTGTACTCCCGCACGGTATCCACACGGACACCGTCCAGAAACCAACTCTCATTTATGGCCAATACACCACCACCCTACTAACTAAAAACTAATCTAAAACTATTATTTTAGATTTTCCCAGGTTTACCTCCAGATTTTTTGTTTACAATATATTTCGAGTTTTTGTATCATATCTTAGAGTGCTCTAGCACTGTCGGCCAGCAGTACTAGATCATCGGCGTATTTTCAAACCTTAACTTCTACCAGCCCAAATGACACCTCAACATACAAAATCCCATCAATGTCATCTAAATAAAGGGCAAACAATAACGTCGAAATCTAACATCCTTGCCGGACACCTGTACAACATTCAAAACACTCTGATACTTCGTTGTTGTACCGAAGCGTCCATGTGTCTTATTGTCAGCAATGACTCAAACTCTCATAAAAATCGATTGCTTACCAAATTTTGAGCCGAAGCGGCCACATTACGAAGATTCCTATTTAAAAATCCATGTCAAATTTCTCCCCTGATGGGAAAAACAAAAGATCATGGATATGTCTAGTACCTACTGCTTACCAGTTGGTACCTACTACTCAATTGTATATCAACCATGTAGTGCCTTCATTTCACAAGATTATTCCATTATGGTTACAAAACAATATTAGTTTTTAACTTAGAGTAATAAATCAGCATTCCTTGACACTACAATGGCTTAGAGGTCATGAAATGTCATGGTAAATTGAGAGCATTCCAAAAAGTGGCGAACGATTTTCCGACTATGACAACTATGGGAGTTACTCTTCCCTAGTAACGCCTTGGTTGTACGTGAAAATCAATAGAAAATGTGCCGGTCGGGAAAAAAAGTGTCGGTCGGGAAAAAAAGTGTGAATGATGGTCGGTCGGGAAAAAAAAGTGTCGCGAAAAATTCCTTGACCCCCAGCCAAAAGACATATCCATGTCAAAAAATGCAGGGAACGAAACATGAAACGCTGGAGATATAAATCAATACTACATAATAACTTCAGTCCTCGTGATGTAATAATATTTATAGATTATACATTTATATTGTAACACAGGATTAAATCATTTTTTCAATCTACTTTAGATACAAAAACGTTTAATAAACACTCACGATGAAATTAAATGAACAAAGTACCTACATTTTTGATGAAAGATGAAAATACAAATAAAATATTGCATGTTAAACATTTTTTGTCTATTACTGCGGTAACTGTGAAACAGTGAATAATTCACTTCAATCGAAAAACACTGGTTGCAATCAGTTAAGAAAACATAATTAGTTAATAAAATTAATTAATAAAACATTTCTTTCTTCGTCGAAACAGAAGGTAGGTACCTATTCATCATGTACTGTTACCGTTACCGAAAGCGGTAAGCGAGAGACAAATACAGTAGGTACCTACCTACCGTAACTTGTTAAATGAACTGATGAACACCAACTTATCCCTATTAATAAAAATTATATTCCTTACCTGCTGCCTTATGTATTTTGAAGAAGAAAGATGTTATCTTCCATGATTGTTTCTTGACGGAGCTAAACTCAAACACTAAAATAAACTTTAGTTCGCTTTTAACCTGAAGTTTGGTTTCTACTGCTTTTCTACCCACGAAAGGGCGACGATGGACGTCACAGACTCAACACCACCGTTGCCAACCTACATTGATGATTTTTCCCTCAAGTACTTCTGGAAATCTCCGAGGTTACCCACTGAAAATTCTACGCAGTTTGTAGGCCTACTAAAATTCAAACGAACAGATTAGTATATTGGCTGTGACAGATTAGTAAACCGGTACCTATCATCCCAGTTTCCCCACAGTATGAAGTTCCTTAATCTATACCCGTACTTTTGTCAATCTACAAGCGCGAGAGCGTGATTCTTTTCTGGCGTTCCTTGGCAAGAATTTGTATCTTCTGCCTCCTGGGGGGGGGGGGGGGCTACCGCCCCCCTTTAATCCGTTCCTGTTTCCACATACTGTAAGGCTGAGCGCAATTTCACATTTTTTGTGTTCTCTGCTTCACGACAACTGAAATAACATTTTTACACTGCTTCAGGCTCACCTGGGTTTTCTTCCTTTTTTTCAAGTCTATTTTGCAAAATGTTATGAATTTTTAAAGGGTAAAACAAGTTGGTTAAAGTGTAAAACTCGGTTATAACGGAACTTGAGAGACCTGCAAGTGTAACCATTCGATTCAAAGTAATAAACTAGAAACCGACCCCAAACCCATTGGTTTGTAGTACGTTATTTTTATAGAAAACCCTCAAAATCATTGAAAAACCTTGTTTTATAACATTAAAACATAATTTCCTCCCTCAATTAAATAGTAGTTTTTCCCATGGAGTGTCTCTCAGAAATGTAACAATACTGAGATTTATTATAACTTAAGTTGGTGATTCCTGCGAATTCGTCCCTGAAGGGTTGTGGGGAGGGAAGATCGTCAAATTTATTGAGAACCGGTTCGATCCGTTTTTTTCCAGACTTTGCCTACACTTTTTTTGCTTTTCTCCTCACTAAAGTTTTGATGGATGATGTTTTTTGTTAAATTTTCTTTATTGCCTACTGATGATTTTCAAGGAGTATTGATCTCTTCTTCTGTTTTTAATTTGCCTTGATGAGTTTTATTTTATTGTTTATCTGTTGACGTTAATGCCTGTGTTTTTTGTATCCTAGGGTGCTCAGTTCTTTCTGGGTTTCAATTTGCTTTGTCGCTGAAGAATGTCCGTGACTGCAAACCAAAACCGGTTCTCGACGAATTTGACGAACCCTTAAAGGGGTTAACATAATAACGTTAGTAAATCGAGAGCTTTCCAACGAATGGAGAACGATTCTTGTGCGATGAAAACTACAGGGGTTAATTGTACGTAAAAACAGAAAAAGTGGTAACGATTTGGGTAACAGAATTTTGAGAATAATCCACAGCAATAAAATATATTCATGTAAAAAAAATAAATAAAAAATAATAATAAAAATAAATAAAATAATATAAAACTGAACTATTATAATATGCCTACTTACCTCTCTTCACTAGTTACTTACTCACCTTTATAGTTAACAAAACATTCGTTGTAAATATACTAAATTCCTATCTAACATCTAGCAAGGCGCTAGCCTCGCATTGCCAAGCTTTTAAAAACGAACTAGCCGCTACTGCAATGAACGAGACGCTTCAAGATAAGTAACAAAGTAGAACTTCCACCCCCTCCCGACATCACCCTGTTGGCTCAAACTTTATTTCCTTTGCTGCCACCTGAGTCGCTTGATGGCAAATATGTAACGTTAGATCGATTCTATATAAGCTTTAACGAGGCGTCAAAATGTATGTATTTGAACTTGCGATTTTTCCAAGTTTTTGTGACCTACCAATCACTTGTCGAGAATTTCTATGGAAGTGAGTAAGTGAAATAACTTTGACAAATAACCAAAAATCGAGGAAAAGAGTTAGAGAGCTTGCAATGGTCTCATTCGATGCAGAATTCCTTCCTCTACAACTTTTCTTTCGTAGAAAAAAAAGAAAAAGAATTTAGGAGAGCCCATCATTTTAATCGTCTCCTAATGTCCCATTGAGTCTCCCTATCAAATTTCTACTTCCAAGTTTCTTTCCAGTCTAATAGTGGTTGCAATCGTGTTTACAAAATTAACTGACATTCAGTCAACAGTCATTCAAAAAACCGCTCATACCTCAGATTGTTCGCCATGCACTGCGTAGTGTCTAACATAATACGGTTAGGTAAATCGAGAGCTTTCCAACGACTGGCGAACGATTTTTGTACGATGATAAATACCGAAGATACAGTTCCGTAGCAACGATTTGGTTGTAAGCGATAATCATCAGAAAATAAGAGCTTAATGCACTAAATGTCACGTAACGGTAGTTTTGTCTCATTTTCGGCCGGGCTATGATGGCAAAAACATGTTCCATATGAAAATAAGATCAGTAACTAAGGTTAAAAATGAGAAAAATCGTCAAAAATCGATTTCTTGGGTCGAAGAAGCTTGGGGCATGGGGTATATTCAGAATCAGCGCGAAATTCACTATACGAATGGAGCTACTACTTTAGTAGTAGCCCTTTTTGCCCCACTGTGCCCCATAAATATGCCGACTAGTATCTATTTTCTCTAAGATACTTCTAAATCGTCTAGTCTACTGCTCCAATTTTATTGCAATTTCATAATTAAATTTTGCATGTCCATCTAGGAGCCGTCAGGCTCGTAATTTAGTTGAACACTGCAGACTTAGTTCTACTATTCTACAGAATATGTAGAAGTAGTACACTTTGATGGTTCTAGCTTGAATTCTTTTACTTTGGTTCCTTTCCACAGATGTCATTGAAGATTGTTGGTTTCGTTGAAGCGTCTTTTCCGTTCACCGAAATGCTTTGCGAACTACTGGCTATATCCGATTTGATTTCTTATATAGAAGATGTACCCGACTCGGTGGTTTCTTATTCTTCCATAAGACGAGGATGGGCAGGAAATTGAAAAAATATGTATTGATATTCTACAAGAGCAAACAAGGGATTCAAGTTGGACGATATATGCGATGGAAAATAACTTTATATTCATGGACTCGCCTCTACTCCGGTAGAGAAACGTACCGAAAGGGGATATAAGGTTGTTTTTAGTGGCTTAGTATTTTCCTAGAAAGTTTTGAGCAAGAATAGCAGATACGCTTCGGTTTGAAGATTTATGACGGACATTTGATCGTTAGAAGGATTCAAGTTACTGGAGTTTCTCTCGGGGAGGAAAATTTATAGGGGAAATGACTCACCTACTTTGCTTGCAGATATAAATAACGTCGTATGTATTATACATAATATGTGACTGTATATTGCATGTGGACTTGTTTTGAAACTTATGTCAAGAAAGTTGTAGGAGTGATTTCGGAAAGTTTTTTGAGTTTTCGGAGTTGGGTTTGAAAGGCGTGGCGTGCTCCGAATCCGATGGTAAAGTCACGGAAGGCTTTCACTGGCGGGAAACTCCTTCGAAAGGGATCGCCGTCTTGACACTTTGACCTATTTCAGGGCCCTTGAGAGATCGAGCCCCTCAGGGCGGCTGAAACTGATCGGCCAATTGTTGGCTTGTTGGGGGCGGAGTCGGAGGGCGCGATTAGGCCACTTGACGAAAGTTGGGTTGTAGCGAAGGAACGCAGGATACACAAAGAATTCTGTAGGGGGAATGTTAGGGCCAGCTTATCAATCGCATTCGCTAGCCCGATTAAAGCCTGATTAAGGGCCGGTTTATCAATGCCCTACATTAACCGTAGGATAGCTATAGTACCTACTGAGTATAGCGCTATTATACCTACTTTAGATAGAGTGTCTTAGGAATTAGTCGGGATGCGGCCCAGGAGAAAAAAATGTGAATTTATCTCATGTTATTATTTCTCTCTTTGCCGCACTCAATTTTTATTATTATTTTATATATATATATATATATATTTTTTTATGTTACTTATTTTATTACTATATTTTTCTTGTAAGAAATACATTTTTTTAACAGTGATGTTGCATGGATTGTTACTTCGTTTTTTGTTTGTTGGCAACTATGGTTTACTTTTCAGTTTGTTGACGAATGGATAGATGAAATGTTTTTAAATTCTATATTTTTCTATATTTCCCTATATTTTCGTTTTCTTCCTTTATATTTTCTCCAGTGACACGATTTTTCTTAACTTTCTTGATATTCTCAAGAGTAGTAGCTTTCGATTATTTGACTTGGTAAGTAGGTACTACTTCCCAGCAAGTTCACCCTGCTATACCTAACTTTTTGTTGTTGTTTTTACTTTTTTAGTTTCTTATTAATGTTTTATACCGTATTATTGTTATCCATTAATAATATTTCAACATTTTATCTATATTTTTATTGTTTACTTATGCTGTTTCAACACATTTTTTATAGCTTGTTTGGTTTGTTTTTTTCCTTTGGCGAACCACCGTTATTGCCTCATATTAATTGACAAGTCCGTTATATTCGGATGTTTGAACAAATTTTTCCTGGACACACCAGTAAGTTTGTTAGTTCAAATTAGTTTTTAACTATTATTTTTTGTTTTATTCTGTTCAAGATAACAATACCTACAACATATAATAATGCCTGTTTTGTCCGTGTAGGATCCTGAAGATGTCATCAGCAAGAGGACGAAACGTCGAATAAATTTAAAAAAAAACATGAGATAAATTCACTTTTTTTTTTTTTTTTTTTTTTTTTTTTTTTTCTCCTGGGTCGCATCCCGACTAATTCCTAAGACACAAGTACTTACGGCCGACTAAACTACTAACATTACTTTAGATAGAGAATGCGAGTCGTTTATCAATGCCGAATTACCTTGCAGATAAAATTATCTCTCAGATAATTATTACTGTACTTCATCGTTCCCGACCCATTAGTAGCCTTTGCACATGCGCAAACGAAACATCTATCAAACAAATGTTCTCATTGCCCATTTGACCGATTTTGACATTTTACGCTCTAACTTAATTTACTATTTTCCTCGACAATAGGAACCCGCAATAGAATCTTTTAAGATTATTTAAAACATTTCTGTAATCAGCACATTCATGTTACGGATGCGAGGAAGCTCTGAGACACACCCAACATGGCAGATGTATTCTTTCTTCTAAACTATAAGCAGAAGAAAAATAATAATAATCAAATAAATGTAAAAAATATTGGTAATAACAAGTACATTACGCACAAAAACAAAAGGCATGATCCCGTTGATTCAAATAAATTAGGTGCGTAAAATGAATTGTAGGATATAAATTAAAATAACGCTTAAGAAGTGACATTACAATCGTACTTGAGTCAGCTGAAGAATAAAGTCCTCAAGGAAAGGGTCTCCATAGCTCACCAAACAGTCCAATTTCCAATTGAACAGCAATAGCTTAAAATGTGGGAAAACAATGAACTGCTACTCAGATTTAGTTGGATCTGCTTTTTCCATCCATTGGTGAATGACTTCCTTATCTGAAATTACATGGCTGTCGTTTCCTCCAGTACAGTGAGCTTCTGCTCTCTCTTTCTCTCTCTCTCCCCTCACTTTCTCTTCCTCTTCCATTCCCTCTCTCATTCCCCCACGTACCATCAGCCGTCATCAATTTGTCTTACTTCTTGTATCGATAGCTGCCTGGTTATCTTTCTAATTTCACGCCCCATCCCGCGCATCAGCACTTTCACGGCGCTGTTAATGGTTTTGTTCAACCCCTGTTCTGCGAGTAGATTCAAGCGGTATTTATTAGCTTTTCCCGATCAATTATTCTCACACTCACTCTTGAACTGCAAATTCAGTTACAAATCAATTGGTGTGTTCTAAGCAGTTAGTCAATGTGACAATCTACCGATTGTCGTGATCAAAATTCTTGGACTTCTATAGTAGGTATATTTCAATCTTTCGATGTAATTTTGGAACTCAGGTGAAAAAAGTAGAACAAGATTTCAATCACTGGGATAATTTATTACGCTTTTCTTTATGTCGCTCCAAAAGAAAGGTTTTTTCTATCTAAACTGTCGGTTGATTAGTTTCTTATACCTATTCACTTCTTTTAAAGATGAAAGAAATACCGCAGGGAGAGAGAGTTATGCGGGATAGCAATGGGAGTTTATATAATATTATTGCTATTAACGCAAATGGAAGAGAGAGGTAGACTCACCGTTCTGAAGGTTGAACAACGATACAGAGCAAGCGGACCCGTGCATGTTGGGGGTACCAATGGGCACGCCGTTCCATTGAACGGATCACCGTAACAGTTTTTGATAG
This sequence comes from Adelphocoris suturalis, assembly GCA_030762985.1. Classification (NCBI taxonomy): domain Eukaryota; kingdom Metazoa; phylum Arthropoda; class Insecta; order Hemiptera; family Miridae; genus Adelphocoris; species Adelphocoris suturalis. Next base: position 71,677,859 of record CM061044.1, read on the forward strand.
CTGTTACATCAATTAATCATTGTTTGTGGCTCTCAGTTGTGTAGAACTTCTTAGGCTCATCAGTTGTGGGGTATTTTCCAAAGGATGGTTTCATTTTCGGTCAAAATATTACTCCCCATGCTATATATAGGAGATTTAGAGCAGATTTTGCCCTTGTTCCTACAAAAACACGAAACAGCTTGATGAGTTCAAAAACACGGTTTTTGAGCTAACCATCTTCTGATCAAACGATTATGATGAGAAGTTCAGACTAACAGAAGGTTGGAATGCAAATTTTTTAAATAAGTAACACAATTTCCATTTACTAAATATAATTATTATTTGGTTTAAATTAGATCAACACGTAATAGAGTGTGTCCATTGTTTAGCTCTTTTGTTCTTCAAGACAGCTGACCTGATTTGGTTGTTCATATTGAACTCTTTTTGATGTAACTTACTTGCAAGGAAGTTGAAATATGGGTTCACTGACGCTGAAATCGTTTTGAGAAAGCCAAGAGCGATATTGATGGAGAATAGGGAGGGTGAAAAGATGAATTATGTCTTTCATCCCTCCCGTGGTAATGGGCGGGGGTGGGTCGCCTTTTCGATCGATCCCGAAAACCCTAGGGTTGTTCCCGCTTCCTTAGACGTGAATAATGAGAAGTCATTGTGATCTTCTGAAAACCTTCCGGATGGTTGGAGTGGAAAGGTGGAGGGGGGCCTTGACCCCGCAGCCATAATGGGAAACTCCGCTGTTCTCAGATAGGCCTACGCCATTGTGGTTGGTCTCGAAATGATGACCTTTTCAGTTGTATCGGAGAAACTGTCATTTCAGGAATAACTCCTGGGTGACGGAGTGTTCGTACCAACGAACTTTTTGGTACCGACTGCATTAAAAGGTTTCTGAAGCAATTTGTTTTAACCCTCAGCGCCCGCCGTATAGACTGATAATCTATAGCATCGTAATAAAACTCTGTATTTCTTAATAGGGCTGAAGCTGTTACAAATGTGAGCTCTAAACTGTGTAGTTACCGATTAGGGCTTGTTCGCTTTTTCCATAACGACGAGAAATTCTGAACCATACTATTATTGATTTGACAAATACAGCTGACGAGCATTCCAACAAATATTACTATAACTACATCAAGTAAGAAGTTGCTCCTACTTAAATGAAGAGACAACTTGAAATTGTTTGACGTAGAAAATAGCCTACAAAATTCCTATACTGGGAATCCTGAGTAGCATCAATCCTGAAAACCTGATTACCCGATGTATTTCAATACAAGTTTAGATATCGCCTGAAGTATTAGAAGTATGATGAAGCCTGAAGTTGGAGTTACTGGCATACCAAGGCATCAAAGATGTCGCAGTGACTAGAAGAATAGTTTGAAATCAATTCTTCCCATGGCGTAGTTAATCCACAGTAGATCCATTGAATCGTAGCGGAAGGTTTGCTAAATTCAAATCCGGAAACCCTCTACCATAAAATGGGATAGTTAATTATCCATGCTGAGAGTCACTGCATTTGTATCGGTCAGAGAGATGAAGTGTGGACATTGACGTTGATAAGTGGACATTAACAATTTAGCAATAACAAAGGGCTGAATGTTCGAACTCCTTGGTTTGTAGCGCTCCGAAACTTTCGTAGAAATACAAACAAAAATTAGTATCTGCTTACAATGGAGCTCGGGGAGTTGAAATGTGATTGTAACTTTAACCATTAATGGTGTAAACAATCAATTAATCTTGATTGACGCCTCGAGGCCACACCGATTGGGGTCACCTTAAGTGGCTATATGGTGCTCCTATATCAATTATGATGCGCTCGTATTGTCGTATTGGAAATGCAAAACTCCAGTTGTGGTATAATCACTCCAAAAGATCACGTCAAGAAAGACTTTCTTCAACAACATATAGGTATCTTTCTACTTTTATTTAATTTGAATTCCTTCATATAAGAAAGAACGGAACCAAATATAGCAGTTTTCTGACGCTAAGATATAGGTCGTTAATATTGTATTGTTCCGTAGTACTATGCGATTATAAGGTTCTCTATTGAGGAATATTGAAGGAATATTGTTCACAGTGAATGCATTTTTGTACTCTGTAAATGCTGTTTACTGTCACAAACATTGTGGACTTTCGCTCGTTCGACTGAACGAATTGCCTAACTGTTCATTTATTTTTTCGGAGCGTGAGTGTATCAGAATCGACCTCCGGTGTTGGTTAATCAAGTACAGATTACAATCACATAAGTACATATATATAAAACTCATATATCATGTTACATCGAGTTTCGCCCTACTGTCATTCACCTTTCCCGAGCAGGTGGTATCGATTTCTAATTATAACGAATGAGCTGACCCGGTCGAGGATTCTACGCGCTATCAGAAGTTTACCCTCCGTTTTTACCTATCGTTAGGCGTTTGATTTGAACGCTAACTTCTGCTAACATACTATTATGTGTGAACCTACTGAAGATGTTAATATGTAAGTATGCATTTGTGTGGTATAAATTATAAGTGAGTGAACGTGTGTTCAGTGAAGTGAATGCATTGACGCAATGCATAGATGAAATATGAAGTTAATGGAGGAGAGATTGACAATTAAATTTTACCGCTTGGAAAAAATCATGGAATGAATGCGTCTCGTAAACACTCGGCACTTCCTAGCCTAAGAAACTACCAGTACTTATGTTTTTCTCTGTATAAGTTCTATGTGATGATACTTATTTGCTAAATTAAGGAGTTGGTTTCCAAAAGGTACTAAACGCCATTTTAGTCGAAATTGAGATAACACTACCATGGGGTTTCAGGGGGGTAGTTCTTCACAAAAATGCAATCAGTTTGGAGCTAAAGATTCTATATCCACTTGAAAAACGAGGTTGAATATTCGGTTTCATTTCAAATGGTACTATATCCAACGGTCGAAGAGCGCTTCATCTGTTTTGTTTCAAAAAGTACTTAATCCAGTATTTTTGATCTCAAGCTTCTATTGTTTTGAGCAAAAGGTACTATATCCATCGCATTGTCAAAATTCGCTACTTTTCTAGCTATTTTTAGATTTTTCAGGCTGTAAATTCCGTTTGTTTTTAGTTCTTTGGCATGATTTTTGATAGTTTGAATGTAGGTAGCACTGGTATAACCTCCTCAGTTGCTTCCCTCGACTTACAAACACTTACAACAAAGCCTTGTTTATGTCGTGTTTGTTCAGTATTTCCCTTCAGTATTTTGCTAGTTTTTGAAAAAACTTGTGGGTGCATCGTCACAGAAGTGCGTGGAAATTAAACTGTGAAGTTCTACGAGTGACTGGGGAAAAAATGAAGGACGAGGCTGGCGGCAGTACTTCTCAGCAGCCTACCAATGTAGACCAGCTTCCACCAATGCACAGCTGTTGTTTACCATTATTCGTCGAGAATAAAAAATACTGTCAAGATCTAAATATTTTTTAAAAATAAATGAATAAAATATAATTACAGAACATACCAGTATTACAGTACTTCCATGATTTCGGAAACTCTCCCTTTGACCTATTCAATAAGATGTATAACTACTAAAAAGTATTGCCTATCCTGCAGAAAAGTACTGCGTACTGTTTGGATACTTTCTTTCATTGAATCAGATACCATGACATCACTACACACCAAAAGGTATTAAGTTTTGTTTTCAAAAGGTACTATATCCATTTTGTTTCTTGTCAAAAGGTACTAAGCGCCACGTTTCATTTCAAAACGTACTATATCCAGAAATCTGAAATTTCCAATCTCAGCCTAAAATATTCTAAACAAAGAATTAACACGCATTTTTTCCAAAATTTTATATTAAAGTTCAGAGAATAAACAGAAAAGAAAAATCGTCGAAAGGTAGGTTTTTCAGAATGTAACGGTTTTTTCATTTTTCTCGCATTTTTGTAAAAATGGATGTAGTACTTTTTGGAAACAAACTCCTAAATTGTTAATTAAAAGAGAGAGTGACTACCAACTAGCCCTTCCAGTACATGCGCGCGAGTTGGAATACCTGATGGGCTTAACCTGCGAGAAGGTCTGGGATTCTGTATAACAAATGAATTTGTTAGTGTTTCGCAATTTATATAGTTTGTTATTTTATTGTTATTATTCTGACACTATTGGCTTCCTAGTAAGTATTCCAGAAACATGCCCGCGAGCGAGTTGCGAGTTAACCTACTAGTTAACCTGAATCCCAAACTACTTTAGAAGACAGAAAACTTTTAGGGTTAAAGAAAACTCTCATTGAATGAATATGTGCTATATTAAATTTTTAACTGAAGTAATCAATTTTTAGGAATAATTTTACTGAATTTAAAGTTATAGTATTTCTTATGGTAAGATATATAGGTTTGAATTTGGAATGTTTATGAATTTTTTCAATTTTATATTAGGTAAAGGGGAGTAAGTGAGCTTGAAGGCCGGAGTCTGTGTTTTGTAAGAGAGGTTGAGGAGAATTGGAATGAGTGCTTACCGAGCGGGAACTAAGATCCCTGATCGCCATTTTTTATTTTATTTTAAATTACAATACGGTTCAAAGTACCAATAATTACAAAGTTAAAAAAAAGAACAAATCAGTCATTAGTCGGCACAGAAAGACGTCACACAAACAGGACGCAAAAAAACCAGAAGAACTTGATCATCACTGATAAGAGCATTCTTAAGGCTGTCCGTCCAGTGGACGCGATTTCGCGCGAAGAGGCGAACAGGCGAAAAGAGGCAAATTCGCGCGAATGGTTCGCCCCCCCTTCAAGCACACTGTTTTAAGTAAGAGCCCGTCCACTGCAAGCGCTGCGGTTGAGCGAAGTGGGGCGAAAAGGGGCGAACGCGACGAGAATCAAACCAGTTTGTTTTTCAACGCGTCAACAAGCGAAATGGATGCCGAAAAATAGGAGAGAATTTAGCTAAGTCAGCTGATCTGGTAGGAACTCGTCATTGCATTCGTCTCTTAATGTCCTAGAGAGGCAACCAGTCAAATTTTCATATTCCTAGAGTGAATAGGAGAGAATTTAGCTAAATCAACTGATCTGGTAGGAAAACGTCATTGCATTGGTCTCTTAATGTCCTAGAGGGGCTCCCTACCAAATTTCATATTCCTTGAGTTAATAGGAGAGAATATAGGTAAGTCAGCTGATATGGTTGGAACCTGTTATTACATTCGCCTCTTAATGTCCTAGAAAGGCACCTTGTCAAATTTCACATTCCTTTGATGAAAAGGAGAGAATTTAGCTCACTCAGCTGGTCAAAAAAGCGCCTGTCTTTTTATTCGTCTCTTGATGCCCAAGAGGGCCTTCCTTCAAATTTTAACTCCCTCCTCCCGTGAACAGGAGAAAATGTTTAGCTGTCTTGTTTCCGGAAACAAATTGGTCTCTTTTTTTCGCAATAGGTACCAGAGTCCAACGCATACATTTGCCATATTCTCGATAACATTTCGAACTACTAATTACCTGTCTACGGTAGAAAGGAAATTAGTTGAAAACGGTCGAAGTGGACTGGATTCGTCTTCAATGGACGGGGTCAGTTCGCGCGGAGACAAAGGGAGCGAACTAGGCGATTTCGCCTCTTCGCGCGAAATCGCGTCCACTGGACGGCCAGCCTGAGCGAGGAAAGAGAAGTCCCGTGGAAAGTAAAATCCAGCTGGTCCAGGAAGGCATTCGGCTTACGTGGTAGTCTGAGTTTAGGGCGATGGAAAAGGTAATTGCGATCGGCAATCGCCATTTGGGATATTTGCATCCTGGCGATCTCCCTCTTTTACCTCGCTCGGTGGTAAGGGTCCAGGATTTGCGGGAGGGATGTGGTTAGCTCAAGAGTGTGACCTGACGGCCGTAATATGAACTTCCGACTATTTCCTGCTCCAAATCATTCTCAGAAATGTGACGGCGAGCATACAAAGATGGTCGCAGCAACGTCTTTTGGCTTCTCAATTCATGTTTGAGACCGCGTGTGATACGTTCAATTGACGATATTTTATCTGACACTCTGACGCTCTCAATTTATCTAACACGTCGCTGCATCTTTCGCTGCCAATTTATCCTTCTAAACATCAATTTAAACGTTACATTTTATGGGTGGAAAAAATATATATATCTCACGAAATTTATACATTGACGCCCGGCCAAAACCAAAAGACACATCCATTAATTTGGAAATAGGTAGGTATATCCCATTCTGCATAATCCAATAAGTATCTTTTTTCGTAGTTCTTGGACTTCTTGGAAACTTGAATTAAATCAAGTAGAAGTTATATTTGCAACAAAGTTCCAATGTAATTCTCACTAGAAGTCATCCTGTTAGTGAAAGTATTACTGTTAATTAGTGTTATAAGTATTAGGTAGTGAAAAAATTTAGGCACCTACTCAGTCGCAATATGTTGGGTACAGCCTAACAACTAAATGATCCTATAAGTATCTTGCCTAATTTATGCATATTGACATATAACCATCAAAATTTCGGATTCTGGAGATCCATTAAAATAGTTAATTAAAACTGAATAAAAGATCTGGACGGAGTTCATCATTTCATTTGTCGTTCCGTGTCCCAGAGAGGGTTCTTACCAAAATATCCACTTCTTAGGCGTACAGGAGAGAATTTAGCTCACTAGCTGTTGAGATTGGAGCCCATAACTTCATTTGTTTCATGATGTTCCAAAGAGGTCCCATATCAAAATCAATTTCCTGAACGGGAGAGAATTCAGATTTCTCAGCTGATCAGGATGCAGCCCGTCGTTTCATTTGTCTCATTTGTTCTAGTCTGTATCAAATTTTAACTACCGAGTGTGAACAGAAGATAATTCAGATCTCTCAACTGATCAGGTCGTATTATCTGGTCCTGTCTTATCAGTCGTATTTCGTCGTCCCAGAGAGGCTTCCTGCTGATCAGAATGAAGCCCGTGGTTTCATTTGTCTCTTGAGTTCCAGAGAGGCTTTCCATCAAATTTTATTTTCAAGTGGGAACAGGAGTGAATTTAGTTCAGTGATCAGAATGAATTCCGTCATTTCATTTGTTTCTTAATATTCTTAGGAGGTTCCCTATCAAAATCAAGTTCCTGAACGGGAGAGAATTCAGATTTATCAGATGATCAGGATGGAGCTTGTAATACCAGTCGTCTCTTGTCGTCCCAGAGAGGCTCCCAGCTGATCAGAACGAAGCTCGTCGTTTCATTTGTCTCTTTAGTTCTAGAGAGGCTCTGTATGTCTGTATCAAATTTTAACTACCGAGTGTGAACACGAGGTAATTCAGATGATCTCTTAGCTGATTAGGATGGAGCCTAATCCAGGCGAGACGACTAGTCGTCTCTTGTCGTCCCATGAGGCTCCCAACTGATCAGAATGAAACCCGTGGTTACATTATTTGTCTCTTGAGTTCCAAAGATGCTCTCTATCAAATTTAATTTCCTTGAATGAACAGGACAGAATTCAGATCTTTCAACTGATCAGGATGGAGCCAGTCATACCAGTCGTCTTTTGTTGTCCCAATGAATCCCGTCCTTTCATTTGTCTCTTGAGTTCTATTAAGGTGAACAAATGCAATGCATTAAAAAAGAAAAAAAAGTTATCAGGATGATAACAATAACTAACTCCCTAACAGTAACTTTCTCCCTATCAATTGACCTACTTTACCCGAGAAAGAATGCGATCAATCTAATCTCTAATCTAATCTCAAAATAATCTTTTAATACTCTTCTTAAATAATACCAACTAAAATGGGGCTCTAATATATATATATTAATTGATTAAGTCAGAGATGTTTACAAATCGGTGCATGCTATACTTTTCTGAGCCGCCTCTTCGTATAGAGAAAAGATCAAGTTTAAAAATGTTTGACATTCTACGTGTTTTCATGCTACAAATTCATATCGAGAAATACCTAGATTTGATACTGCCATAGGTGAGTTCGGAGTCATTATTCGGAATTATGCTCCCAACACGCGTGCAAATCCAGGTCGTAAATTTCGGGGCGGGTTTCCACGTCAGGCGCGCGTGGGGGTGACGGGCGATAAAAGCAGCTGGTACCCGTTCCGAGAGATGAACTCCTGCCGCGGCGTGTCGGCTCTGCCCATAAAGTATATTCCGGCGCAATGCAGGGCGGCGAGATCTCCCGCTCGCAGTCAACTGTTATAACAGCCCTCTAGGTTTTGTAATCAGTTAGGGGGTGGTTTCATTACACGCCACCCTTCTACAGTTTGAGGTCTCCCAGTACAACTTAGGCAATTCGCAAAGTGTAGCTCGGTGAAGGATGCGACCAGTATTATAGTTTATGACAGTGCTGGGTAAAAAGTAGGTACGACTAATAATTACAACAACTAAATTAGTTACTTCAATGGTGAATAATAACTACTATTCATTTTTTCCTTCCGAGACTACCCAAAGGTAGCGGAGGCATTGTTTTCACTTTCGGGAGAAAAAATTGTTGGTCTCCAAAATCAAAATTTCCACTCGCATTTTACGTTTTAGACCATTCTGAACCCCTTCGGTTCCGTGTCTGTGTGTGAGTAGCAAATCCTTGTAACAAGCTTATTTTCCACAGTTTTCATCCAATTTGGATGACATTTTCAGAGGATGTGCGGGCTATGGGGTAGCCGGTTCCCAATCAGTTTCATTGCTGCGAAATCAATACTCCACTCTGCGCATGTGCAAACGTAAATTACATTATGCTTCATTTTTTCACGCCATATTCGTCCGATCTCGCTCAATTTGGAAGATATGGGAGGATGACGGTTTGATCATCCCATATCAATTTCAACATGATTATATCACTAATACCTACTGCGCATGCGCCTACGTGAAATCCTTGTAACGACCTTAATTTCCACTATTTTCATCCAATTTCGATGAAATTTTCAGAGAATGCGCGGGTTAGGTTGTAGATGGTCCCCTATCAGTTTCATTGTTGCCAAATCAATACTTCAATCTACGCATGCGCAAACGTAAATTCCATCATGTTCCATTTTTCACTCTCTAGTTGTTCGAGTTCGCTTAAATTTGGATGATAGTTGGAAGAAGATGATAGGTAAACGAGGAAGCTATGTGCCACCCAACTTGGCAAACGTTTTTTAAATTATTATTTATTTTTCAATTTACAAATATACGTGTGAAATATTTAAATGTTACAAAATAATACACTCCGCCCGAGGAAGTTTCCAAGCTCGATCAAACTCACACTTCAGCAAAGGGTGTGCCTTCTTGGCATCACTTTCAATCAACCCAATGATGTGAAATGCAAGGGATTAAATGTTCAAATATCAGGTTCTCAAAAACTGTTGTTAAAATTATAGTAGTTTTATTAGATTATGATAGATTTGATTTCCATAAAACGAATGAGACCACTCTGAGCGCAGTAAGATAATAAATTATGGAATGCATGTGGAAACTGGAAAGCCTAGGAGTGTATACATTCAGCGTCTCTCTGAGTAATGTAGAGGAGGCAAACAGCAGAAACTGGTGGTTACTGAAGCACTTCATGAAATTAACTAACCCATTACAGATTCTGGTCGCATGCAAACACACTTCGCCTAACGTACCCTCAGTCGGGTGTTTTCCTGCAATCTCGGAACAGCTCCTCCAATCCACTAATTGAACGTCCTTATCTACCCGAGCACGACAACACGACACCAACGATTACCATGTACCTCCTCTTCAATTCAAATTATGTATTTAAAATGCTGCAAATTATTACACAAAGGTTTATTTCTGAGTTAGATAGCCCTTATACGCTGATCATTGGTCTATAATTATTAAATCCTTATGAAATATTCAGAACATGGCGCATCGTGCTCATAAAGGGGTTCACACCTTTACAGTTCCATGACCTCGCAATTTTACTAACAAGTTTTACCCTTAAAAACACATAAAATTGTGCATGCAAACAAGTAATATACTAAAAACTAGTTAGTTAAAGTATAAAACTCGGCTATAACGGAGTTGGAGAGATCTGCGAGTGTTAACATTCGATTCAGCGTGAAAAAATACTTAGAAACCGACCCCAAACTAGTATTTTCTTAGGGAATCATTTTTCACAAAAACGCTCAATTTCATAGAAAAAACCACGTTTTTCAACATACAAACATACTTTTCTCCCCCAATTAACATAGTAAAATAAAAGTTGATTATACCGTTAGAAAACTTAGATTTGGGGCAAGTTTTTCCTGTAACGCGTACTGTTTTTTTACAATTTTGTTTTATTACTTAACGCACCTCACAATAACAGTAATTAAAAAAAAGTGAGAAATTTTCGCGTTTAGTCCATTTTTTCGCCCACGTCAACTACTGTAAAAAGAACTCAAATAAATTATGGAGATAGAAAATTTAATGCTCATTCCAACGGTTTCCTCAGATTTGAATTTACTTGATATGGGAGGGTATCATAGCCGATTTTGTGATGTAAGGTCGAAAACACGAAAAAAATCTTAAATCGTGAATAACTCGGAAACAAAGCCTCTAAAAGAAAGGCTAAGAGGCACTTTTTGTCGGAAATGAGCTGTAGAATCGACTCTACTCGTTTGTGCCACCTTAAGTGTGTTCACCCTGCATATTTAGTTATAAAAAAAGTTCCAGTCATGCAGCATGATCGTATGAGCGAATTTGCGTAAATTATCGTATTGTATAATGTTAAATTGTGTTGAAATTTGAGTTTTTTGAGTGCAAGGAAATTGTTAAATATTAATTTTATCGCGTAAGACATACTCTAAATAATAATCTGCTATTTTAAAGGGGTTTTGGATTTTTACCTTTTATTGTAGTTTTTTATCGATTTTTTCGCAATTTTTAATGACATTTGAGTACATTTTCAGCTCAATTTTGTACATAAATTTTTGAATGTTCTATTTTATAGTTGCTGAACTTTATTTCAGCAATATTCTACAAAAAAATATAATTTTAACAATTTTTAGCCGTTTTTAGACATTATTAGTGGTTTTTTCAGCACATTTTTTAAAATTTGACCAATTTAACGTGCTCAAAAAGTGCTGGCCAACAAACTAATCCTTTCGTTTGGAAAGCTTGATTTTTTGGCGAAAGAACGGAATTTTTATCTCAATGCTAAGGAGAGGTATCGTCTGGAATGACACAGATATATACATACATACATATATACATACATATTTATACAACATATATATAGCTTTCAAACGGTACAATCAATTTTTATTTTACTATGCTAATTGGGGGAGAAAAGTATGTTTTTATGTTGAAAAATGTGGTTTTACCTATGAAATCGAGCGTTTTTGTGAAAAATTAAGCCCATCAAACTGCCTATACAATTCCTTGGTACTGAACCGTAATGGTTTATGAAATGCAATTTTAATTATGGCATTTTGCGTATGTTTCTATTCACCGAATATTCACTCGAATTCGTCCTTCCAGTGCACGTGTCGCGACTTATGTTGCGTAACGGCCTCTTTGAAATCCACGTGTCGCGAGCGGATGAGAGGAACCCCAGCGGACATGGCTGCGTCAGGAGGCGGGGAGAGCGTTGACAACTCTCTCATCACAATCGATCCTAACCAGTGTATCGATCCGGCCCATCAAATATTGAGCACCTAGAGTTTAGTTTATGGATACTCTTAAGACTGAGTCGTTGCAGGAGTTTGAATTATTAAAATGATGAATCGATGAAAAGAAAAACTTCATTTCCCGCCTGATAGATGCTTCGATAGGGCTCGAACTGATTTTTTTAAAACAAGGAGATGTACCAGTGACCATCATATACATCAGAGAACAGCACCAGTACCTTGGCACTTTCTTTACCTAATTAACTCGCATTATTAATTACTTGATGACGAAACGCGACAGCGTATGCTGTGGAACTTTAATTTGAAAATAATGTTCAGTTGGCAGCTCCATACTTGAACTACACACACGAGTTACACACAAGTGTTACATCCCTTCTACTTTTCCCACATTCCTGAGCCCAGAGGCTAGTACGAGGCGTCTAGCAAATTCAGTTCGTTTTGAACAGTCTCCCTAGTTACAAACTCCCATTAAATGTGTTTCTATATTCTTTAAACAAAATGTTATTCGATCAAAAACCCATTTCCTGATATCATTGGTTATTTAAAGACTATTTTTAACGATATATATATATATGACCGGATATCAGCAGTGGCCAGCTGAGCGTCTGTGGCCATCAAGTGACGTATGAGCCTATGGTTGTGTCTATAATAAAACCTAGTCTACGGAAAACCGAACTTACGGTTCTGAGGAATACTCACCGCTGTAAAATGGGTACAGTTGTAGGTAACCTAAAACAAAGAAATCGATTAATTTAATAGAATAATAAAAAATCTTCGCGTTCTATTTACTCCTTGAGTCAGTAATGCTAACACCATGCAGCTTTTTGGGTAAGATGTAGTTACTAAATATCGTAGAGGAACACAAACACACTCCAATTGACCAACGGAGTTTCTCTACGTTTACTTTGTCTGCATTTATCAGTGCATCCGAAGGCTTTCATCCACACGAATAGCAGCCATAATTATGTTGTTGAGTTCATTGTTATCGCAAATAAAATTTTCGCCATCCGTCGTATAATTATTCGAACTTGCGTTATTATATTATTCTAAATCCAATATTGTCTGGGTTCTGTGGAATTTGTGGCATCACTTTACGGCACCATTCCCATATTTGCTTTCTCACAATGCGGATATCGTCTCCAAGTACGTGCTGGGCAAATTCGTTCACACTTGATACTTTATTCGCATAAATTCTCAGTTGTCAACTGAGAATTGGAATGAGAACTAACAGAATTGAAATTCTTTTAAAACTGATTGGATGTAAGCGAAAACCAAATATCTCCTGGCACAATTCATCTTTTTCTTTGAGCGGCAACATTCCTGAGGCCTATTTCATAAAACATCTAGTTACAAGTGTACAAGATAACAAGTACAGGTACTTGTAATGCACGGTAAACTAGAACAAGTGTTTCACCAAAACAAAGAGTAAAAGTGAAGAAACGTTACACTTGTAGAAGCTAAGTTTACAAGTGTAGCAGAAAATAAAAATGGCGTGTGGGGACAAACGAAATGAACAACGTCAAGCGGGATGCCGAAATTGAAGTTTTGTCAGCGAATCATAGTGTATAAACGGTTCTAAGTACACGATAGGATGTTTATAGTACATGACTAAGTGTAATCATTGGAAGACAGACAAATTATAAACTGAAAAGTGGAGAAAGTGTCTATTTGATTTCAACTTACTCTGATGGCTGGCATAATCGGATTTTCCCGCTTCATTCAGCGGAAATGATTAATCGATTCATCAAGTCTTAATGCTGCTGGGTTAGGAATGTCATGTATAACTTCGAAATTATCTTCACTTTGTCCTTCAATGATAGTGAGATCCTCAATACCTGATCAGGGTCACGGAGCATTTGAATCATTCAAGGGTCTTGGAAGACATCCTAAATCTCTCGTTAAACACGAAAATACCCACGAAAAAAGCATTTATTCATGACCGGAAAAACCGTTGGCTTCTTTCTCGTCTGTATTCTTTAGAAGAAGATGAATCCCACATATTAAACACCGAAAAATGGTCAGCTCACAAACTGGAAAATAACAAGTTTACAGGTGAATGGACGTAGGTTAAAAATAGGCCATTTTTTACAACTTAGAACAGTACCTTGTTCAAAATTATGAGTGTTCAAAACACTAACTTGTAACTTGTCGAAATTCGCCAGTACACTTGTTAATTTTCTCTTTGCATTACAAGTCTACACTTGAACCTTTATGAAACGCTTGCACACTCATTTTTTACAACTTGTACATAAAATCGGCTTGTAACTTTATGTCACTTGTTGCTTTTTGAAATAGGCCACAGGTGAGATCAATTTAGATCCTCTCTTCAAATAAGAATACTGATATGCAGTGACTGTACGATTATAAGTAAATTTGGTTACGATGAAAATTGATATCGATAAAGACATAGCAGAAAGTACACACTCCAACAAGATCGTGCTGATTTCTTGTAATCCCAAGTAGCTCATTAGGGTAGGTTCCAACTTTGCTCGCGTGCGCGCTTCAAAGGAAGCAAAGTTCTCCGATCAATGAACATTCGCCTCACGAGATGAAAGCATTATGAATAGAAAATCATTATTCAACATAATTTGCACTTGAACTTGAATAGAAAGTTTACGAAAGCCTAATTCGCAACCCTTTGCATGCGCTGCCTCAAATTATTCCACGAATATTTTCGTCAAGGTTTCCCTCCCTTGCCCCGAAATGTAAAACACAATCTTTCCCATTTAAATATTTCGATCGATGCCTCGAGAGTGGCAATTTTATTGTTGAAGCACGTTGTTAAAAGTTTTGACCTTCTAATGAGGTAGTTAGTATAAAAAAGTTAGAAAAGCTCCGGTAGTAGAAAATTAAACAACTGCTGTGCTCCAAATGTCTAGAAGATGGAATTTTTGATATCTGTTATCATCCAAATCCGTTTGAAGAAGAAAAATGGATAAAAGTCTTTGAATTTACATTTTACTAGAAGATTACATGGAGTTATTGTGAAAGTGATAAGGTTCTGTGGACTAAAATTAACAATTAAATTAACAACAGAATAGCTAATGAACTTGAAGGTACGTATCAATAGGTACATTATGGCATATTTTAATAATACAGTTACATTACCTGGATGTTATATTATTTTAAAGAAACTTGTAAATTGGTTGATGCCTGTAATCTTGGTGGGAGCAGGCAGTTTAACAAAATGCCTTCTTCTACGGTTACTGTGAAGAGGAAATTGAAAAAACACACACAAGCATACAAACACACACACACACACACACACACACACACACACACACACACACACACACACACACACACACACACACACACACACACACACACACACACACACACACACACACACACACACACACACACACACACACACACACACACACACACACACACACAACACGCACACACATGCACGCGTGCACATACATTTATTTATTTATTTGTTTACAAAACACCCCTAAAAGGCGGAAAACCACCAAATTGAAAAATAAACAAATAAATAAATAAAAAGTGGGGAGGACGCCCAGGTTTACCCGACGCCCTACTGGCTCTAGGGATGAGGGAAGTAGCAGAAGGATGAGGAGGAAGAATGGGATGAAAGGAAGTACCACCTATAAAAGTACCACCAGTTCAAGTAAGAACCCCTCAGGCACTCCCGCCGAGAAGCCCTACTCGAGTAACTCCGTGGCGCTTTTACCGCACCACACCCCGCGCCATGATACGGTCGAAGCCATGACCTTTATGATAATGGTCGCCACTCCTTTAAGCTCGGAAATCGCTTGCCGCAGGTTGTGTCAGTCACACTTATTTATTTTAGGCCATCAGGTTTGCTCCATGTCAACGCTGCCATTGACAACCTGGACATCCAGGATTACGGCAGACCCATCGGGCTTGACGGCAACGTTATCCGGCTTCTTGCCCCGGTCACTTGGCATGTGATATAGTCTCTCTCTATCGACATCCCAACCGCTGGATGACAAAACGCCTACTGTCTGCTTGGCAACCGTATCGTGACGTAGAATGCGGTCACCGTGATTACGAGGACACTGCTGCACCACATGATACTGATTCTCATTTTTACCCCAACAGGCACGGCAAAGGGTGTTGAGTTTAAAATTGTTGGAGCCATTGCAACAGCTTAATTGTTTACGAAAATTCGCTGTAATCTGTAAAAATCGCAACAGTTTATTGTTAAAAATCCTAAAATCGGCAATTTAAGGTATTTTATTTTATTCCATCGGCTAACAGATCCCGAAGGAAGTGATCCAAAAGTGTGCAATATGAAGGGAATTTAGATGATTGGAATTGCCCAAAACAGGAATGTAAAAAAGGCCGATTTACGTCATTGGGAAACACCTCATCCTCTCACCATCCGCGCCCACTTGTGAAATAACCCCAGCGCCGTCCACCTATGACGTCAATTCATTTTCTCTCTTTTTTTCCAAACCGTTTAGGAGTTTCGAGATGAAAATTTACATTAAGCAATTTCCAAGGGCGTAGAATCCAATTCTAAGATAGAAACATATTGGTAAGTAATTCATGCTTTTCATGGACTTCCCTATGAATGGATTGTATGTAGTTTTTGTGAGAATGGCGAATAGATAGTGATTGTACAAGATGTACCTCCTCTATTAAAACCTAAAATGTATATGTTACAAGAACCCCCCCCCCCCCTCCTCCACACCACTCTCACAACCATAATAAAGTAATAATAGCTTGAAAAGAGAATGAAATTGTTGAAAATATCACAATATATCGACATAAACCCTCCCCCCCTACTCTCGTTGGAAATCACAAACCGGTTGGGAATTGCACTGAACACACATACACACAGATAATTTTCGAAAATTTTGATTTTAAAATTTGTGGAGCCATTGCAATAGTATAATTTTCTACGAAAATTCGCTAACAGTCACTGAAATGGAATGAGTATCGTAATAACATCACGATTTATCAGTATTACCCTTTCCATTCACATCCTTCCATAACTAAATTCTAAACTTCCGACATATATTCCAAGACAATACCAAATTCATAATTGAAAAAAAAAAAAAAAAAAAAAAAAAAAAAAAAAAAAAAAATCGGTCGAGAGTTTTAGGTTATACAACGCATGAAGGAATCGGTATAAACGACAAATAGAAAACCACGTGAGGAACCTGATCAGCGGACCACTAGTAAGATAATTTGTTAGTTTATAGTTTCAGAATCTTGTTCGGACTCTGTGCTATTACTGCATTTCCATGATTCATATCACATGTGATATCATTATTTTATGTGAAAACACTTAGTGATTATTCATGTACAAACTTAATTCACACTGTGTTCAATTTTGCTGAATAAAACCTACGTTTCATGTAAGAATGTTTTATTACTGACCCAACCACGGAGTATTTGTTCTACTTCGAATCAAAATCGGTTTATTGAATAGGGTACTCAGGACGTTGGCTGAATAAAAGGGAAGTAAGACCTTTAATTCATTACTATCTAGAGAGTATTATGACAATTAATGATAACGCAGCTTGGATAATAACAGCTTGATTATTTAACCAACCTAGTGAAAAAACCCTTGTGATACGTGAGTTCGGGTTTTTAACTTGGTTTAATACATTAAAGATCATCCCCTGTAGAGACCAAAAGCCGCTCAGAGCTGATTAAAAGAGAAAGAGGTAGGAAAAAAGCTTTATAAAAGTGACCTACATCTACCTTGGCCCATCAACCCCCTGCTCATAACTTCCGGATGCCGCGCCTAGCACCGATTTCATCAAGTAATGAGAAAGCCAAGAGAGAAAATACAACGTTAGAAATTACCCAATGCAATCATCATAAATACTAGTAATTTTCCAAGTTCTCTCGCGGAAAAACCGTTGAGATCGCTATAACTTGGAGTCTGAGAATCACTGTATTTTTCATCTCTTTGTTCTAATCTCTCTAATTGATTATTTAATTATTGTTTTTCATACTGTTAAAGTTCAATAATTTGGTTTCCTCACTACTGAAGGTTCGTTCGTGCGAGAAGTCGAAAGAATTTTTGCCCTCCAAAATCAAAATTTCCAATTGCTTTTTGCGTTTCAGAGCTTGCTGATCAATTTTGAATCCGTGTTTGTCTGCCTGTCTGTCTGTGCGTGGTAGATCCTTGTCACGCCCAAAACTATACCAAGTTTCAGTCCGATTTCGATGGAACATTCAGGGATTGTGCAGGTTAGCTCCTAGCAGGTCCTCTATAATTTTTAATGCCGCCGACGAGCATGCGCAAACTTGAAATTCTTATAACATCGATTTCTTATCTTCTGTTGGTCCGATTTCGTTCAAACTCGGTAGGTAATTGGTATATGTTATAGAAGAATGCCCTATAAATTGTACCGCAATAGATGAAGTAGTAACTATCGCGCATGCGCAAAACATTTGATGAAATGTTCAGGGATTGTGCGGAATAGCTTCTATGTAGACGGTCCCCTATAACTTTCATTGCCATCACGTGAAAGATAACCACCGTTACAGTGACATTAAATTCAAGGCAACCGTGTCCCCGGTTCCATTTCGTTTAGCATCTTCATTTGCTCCCTGAAGTCTGGTGACGGGTGACGTTAAGTTGAAGCCGTCAAAAACTCTATTAAATCCCTCATAGGTCACGTCTAAGTAAGGTGGTATTTAGTTCTTCAGTAGGTAGGTAGTAGTAGCGTACGAGTATTTCTGTTGAGAAATGGATTTCAAAGCTAAATACGAATATACGTACTTGTTTTATTCATGATAGAAACTAGATACCTATATCGTTAAACAGCTGTGATCCTCCTGGTAGAAGTCTAGACCTGTTTTTGGTGCATGAATCAGCTTTGACAAAAATAGAAAATCGATCATCGGCAGTAGTAAGTATTGCCCGAAGCGAAAAATAGGCTGGTCCTATTGTGATCTAAATTACCGCACAAATTGGTACGTGTTGGCATCTCTCAAATCATAGATCATGTTGAACATTGAATTTGTACATGAACAAAGTTTTTGGAGTAACTACACAACTTTGTGAATTGACCCCTGCAATAATAAAACGTCTGTCGAGTCGGGTGTGGCACATAGCTTCCTCGTTTACTCATCATGAATGTATAGATCATTGAAAAGTTTTAAATGATCTTGAAAAATTCTATAGCGGAAAAGAGCAAATCAAGAAGTAGCGTGAAATGTCATAATTGGTCAATTAAGAAACGAGAAAATGATACTCAATGTAATTTAGGTTTGAGCTGAAAACAATGAAATAGGTACGGAACCATCTTCAACCTAAACCGCGCATTCGCTGACAATTTCATTAAATCCGATGAAAACTGTGGAAATTAAGGTCATTACAAGTATTTCACATTGGCGCATGCGCAGTAGCTATAAATGATACAATTGTGTTGAAATTGATATTAGGTAATCATCTCATCTTCTTCCAACTACCATCCAAATTTTAGCGAAATCGAACGACTAGAGTATGATTAATAGAGCATAATGGAATTTACGGTAGCACAAGCGCAGAATGAACTGATGAGCTGAAAACAATGAAACAGTTACGGGATGGTCCCCATCCCGTACCATACCGGGGGTAAGTTGTAACCATACCATGGTTACAACTTAACCCTCGCATTCTCTGACAATTTCATCATGATCGGGCGAAAACAGTGGAAATTAAGACAGTTACAAGGATTTCACATAGGCGCATGCGCAGTAGCTATTAATGATTCAATCATATTGAAATTTATTTAAGATGATCATATTGTCGTCCCCCAACTATCATCCAAATTTGAATGAGATAGAACGACAATGGCGTGAGAAAATTATGCTTGGCAGAATTTACGTTTGCGCATGCGCAGAGTGAGATTGGATCAAGAACGATGAAACTGATAGGGGACCGGCTATCCCCTAGTCCACACGTCCCCTGAAAATTTCATCCAAATCGGATGAAAACTGTGGAAAATAAGCTTGTTACAAGGATTTGCGGACACACTACAGACACACACACACACACACACACACACACACACACACACACACACACACACACACACACACACACACACACACACACACACACACACACACAGACAGACACGGAACCAAAGTTGTTCAGAATGGTCTTACACGTAAAATGCTAGTGGAAATTTTGATTTTGGAGACCAAAAATTGTTTTTCTCCCGAAAGTTAAAAAAACGTTTCCGCTACCTTTAGGTATACTTGAAGCAAACGTAGTGAAGTAAAGTAAAAAACCATCGCAGGTTGGGGCTTTACGTTTGATTGCCTCAGGCGTCGCGGACATCATTAGCTGTCCCCAAGTGGAGGATCAGAATTCGTTCTGATGATTTCGCTTAATGCTACTCATTACCTCGCCCCCTTGAGTGGAGAGGGGTTCGCCGTACAGAAACGTCAAAACTACTTGGACGTGAGACCATTACCTGGGTGGTCGCCCATCCAAGTACTCACCACGCTCGACGTTGCTTGATCATTGAAAATGTACATGCGAACAATGTTTTTGGAGCATCTTTACAACTTTATGATTTGAACTCTGTTATAATAGGTATTCTGTTGAAAACTCGAAATTCTGGTACAATATAAGGCTTCAACCGGCACCAAGGTACACTAGGTGAAAATTCGGTAGATGTACCGCAATCAGTGTTGGGCATAATCTTATCGTCGAATACGAATACGATTGTAATCGCGATAATTATTCGTTGATTCTGAGTCAACTGCGATTATATTCGTATTCGTGTAGTCGTATTCGTCTGTCTGCGATTACACGAATACAACCCATAAAAATGGGTCACGTCCTTACTAATATTACTTAGCTTCAGAGGGACGTCCTATTGAAATAGATTTGAGACAAATAGGCAGGGCTCCAATCATTGAATTCGCTTTGAGGACGTCCCTCTGAAGCTAGGTAATATTAGCAAGGCTTCGCATATTATAGGAAGGACGCCCTATTGAAATATATGACCGTGACGCATTTTTGTGGGTTGTATTCGTGTAATCGCCGACAGACGAATAAGATTACACGAATACGAATATAATCGCAGTTGACTCAGAATCAACGAATAATAATTATCACGATTACAATCGTATTCGTATTTGACGATAAGATTATGCCTAACACTGCCTGGGCGGTCACTCATTCAAGTACTCACCACTCTCGACGTTGCTTGAACATTGAATTTGTACATAAGCGAACAAAGTTTTTACAGCATCTTCAAAACTTTATGATTTGACCCCTGTTATAATAGGTATTTTGTTGGAAATTCGAAATTCCGGAGCATTTGAGGCCTAAACCGGCACAAAGGTGCACAAAGTGAAAATTCGGTAGTTGTACCGCAATCCAGGTATGTTTGGCAACACTGCAAATAAACATGTGAATTGTGGATTGCTAGGGATAATCCAGTGTTGGGCATAATCTTATCGTCGAAAACGAATTCGATTGTAATCGCGATAATTATTCGTTGATTTTAAGCCAATTGCGATTACATTCGTATTCGTGTAATCGTATTTGTCTGTCGGCGATCACACGAATACAACCCATAAAAATATGTAAAGATCATCAATTATTTCAATAGGGCGTCCCTCCCTTGCTAATATTACCTAGCTTCAGTGGGACGTCCTTTTGAAATAGATTTGAGACAAATAGGCTGGGCTCCAATCGTTGAATTCGCTTTAAGGGCATCCCTCGGAAGCTAGGTAGTATCAGCAAGGCTCTGCATATTATAGGAGGAACGCCCAATTGAAATTGATGACAGTGACGCATTTTTATGGGTTGTATTCGTGTACTTAATCGCCGGCAGACGAATTCGATTACACGAATACGATCACACGAGTACGATAGTCGCAGTTGATTCAGAATCAACGAATAATTAGCGCGATTACAATCGTATTCGTATTTGACGATAAGATTATGCCCAACCCATCCAAGTAGTCAACACCCTCGAAGTTGCTTGAACATTGAATTTGTACATGCGAACAATGTTTTTGGAGCATCTTCACAACTTTGTAATTTGACCCCTAAACTGTAATTTGACTACATTTGAGGCTTAAACAGGCACCAAGGTGCACAAAGTTAAAATTCGGTAGATGTACCGCTGTACAGGTATGTTTGGCAACACTGCAAATAGACATGTGAATTGTGGATCGCTAGGGGTAAACGTACCCGAAGGTACGCGCGAAGGTTATCGGTCACACTCGGGGAGGTTGCGGTGAATGGGCGGAGAAGACGAGATCTGTGGCCCGGGGGGTAGGCGAGGCGGAGCTGGGGAATCAATAACTTCACTTCCCTGAAGACCCACCCCTTCACCGCCCCGACCTGTCTGATCGTGTTACGTATCAAATCCCGTTCCGCGTTAACTCGACGTCTTGGTTTAATGGTTACCAAAGCGATCATTCGCCTAATCGAAGGGAGGATCTTCACGTACAAAAGACATGACCAGCAATGGGATTTGCTGTGCTTCCACCGTAATCCCGGAGAAACTTGTCAACACGCGTGAAAAGATTACAGGGTTTTGTAGGCGTAGGGTTTTAACCAGACTCCTGTCTCAATTGTTGATCGCTACTGGAACAACATTATGCGGTCCTCTGAAATCCCGAGAACGCGTCAAGGTACAGATGAGAAAATAATCATGACAATTTGACATGGATATGGGCTGGGGGTCAAATTTTTTTTAAATTCAAACCAATTTTCAGATAAAAAATTGTAACGCGTTACCGATAAACAGGATCGGTAACTATACAGCAAGAATGAAATCAGAAATCATTAGACATTTATTGGGAAGTTCTCAAATTGCATGGCTGTTTAAAGTCTCTTTGTTAGTGAGCTAAATTGTCTCCTGCTCATCCTAGGAAGTTGAGCTTTGATAGGGAGACTCTCTGGGACACTAAGAGACGATTGAAATTATTGGCTCTTTCCTAATCAGTTAGTAAGCTAAATTCTATTCTGTTCATCTTGGGAAGTTGAAATTAGATAAGGAGACCCCATGGGACACCAAGGGACGATTGAAATGATTGGGTCTTTTCTGATCAGCTGACTGAGCTAATCTAATTGAGGCATTTTTAACTTGGGACACAAAACACATATTTCACTCGGGGAAAAATAAGACATATCCATGTACTCAACTTTCCAAATACGTTTTTTATGCCTTGTTTTAAGCAAATTTGTTGTATGTGAAAGAGTCAATGAATACCACCCTTTATTATGGGAAGCCGAATAACTTGGTAGCCCACAACCTTAGTTGTTTTTCTCAGTGGCTGCTCTATCAACATTGGTCCACTCTAGCATGCCTAGGTCCACTTGTTTAGATTGAAGATACACTAGGTAGAGTCATAGGACAGGCTGACAAAATTTACTGTGCTTTCTTTGCTATCGAAAGTGATGGCTTTACCAACTTGACGCGTGAGGTGTTGACAGAGTTGATTGAATCAATTGATTAGAGGCTGGATGAGGTTGCAGAGGTAGGTACTTCACTCACGGCATGACATAGGTACCTGGCAAGAAGTTCTACGTAAACCAACAAATAGTTTCATGAACCTTTATGCTGTAACCCAATCGCTCGAGAATAAATAATATTGAACCCAATCGCTCGAGAATAAATAATATTGAATCCACGAAAGATGACTGCAGCGACATAAGTGTACACCAATTATCTTGCGAAAGAGGCGTACGGGATCAAGTCACGACAGGGGTAAGCTATGAGTTAAAACATTTTTTTGGTGATCTGGATGCTCGCAAGCTCGCATCTTAGAAATACATAACATCAAGCAGTCAATCCTTTAGTAAAAATGCAGATTAATTGGACAAATTTACCACTTACCCTCACCAATAGCTACTGTTTCCTTATGTACGATTGTATGATGACTCAGGGCCTCGTGCCTAGAAACGGAAGCTAGTGAAAAACGTTGTCTATTTCCACGAAAAATAAAGAGTTACACTGTTAGATCGATTTCGACGGTTAGGCCATCATCAGTAACAAACAATAACTTATTAGTTATTGTAACAATAACTTATTAGTTATTGTAACAATAACTTATTAGTTATTGTAACAATAACTTATTAGTTATTGTTTGTTACTGATGATGGCCTAACCGTCGAAATCGATTTAACAGTGTAACTCTTTATTTTTCGTGGAAATAGACAACGTTTTTCACTAACTTCCGTTTTTAAATGGGTTTCCACAACTTCGTCGCGAGTGATTTAGTTCGTATCGTGCCTAGATTTCCATCAGAATCTATCACAGCCACACATAAAGCGCTCAGATGTGACTTCTCCATTTCCACATTCGCAGAGCGGAGAAGGTACCTTAGACATTATAAAAAGGGTCCTCTTGAAGCTAATGTGCCCTGTGAGGACCCCGATTATTTGTCTCATTTGTGTTGAGGCTCCGATATAATCCAGTCTGAGCGATTCTTGTCAGAGCCAGAGATACACACATCCTAGATTGTTTACATCTATTATCCTCTTTTCTCTATAATTCTTCTATAGATCTTTGAGGTGTTTGCCTTGGCTTTGCACTCATTACGCGTTATGCCTAGCGCTGGAGCCAGCCTATTGTAATTTCTGGACGACCCTAACCTAGTAATGCGATCTACCTCCTCATTTTCCATGTCTCCCTCGTGACCTGGCATCCAATTGACATACACTTTGTTGTCAAATTGAGTGCCTAATTTGGTAAATTTATCTTTACCCTCTTTCAACATTTTCGAGGGAGTGACCGGATTCATCCGAGCTTTGATGCAAGCCTGACTGTCTGTATGTATAATTATTTGTCTATTTCTCATGTTATTCTCTAATAAGCTGACGACATATCTGATAATGGCATACAGCTCACTCTGGAAGACAGTGGTGTGTGCATCCATTGTGAAGCACTCAGCTGTACCCATCAGATATATATATGCCAGCACCTGTCTTAGTTGTGCTTTCAGATTCCACTCTAGAGCCATTTGTAAACCATGACAGTCTTGTCCTTCGTTTTGGTGGGGCTATCCTGTTCCAGTTTTCTCTATCGTGGGATCCTTCCACATGTGAGTTTTCCCAAGCTCGTCATGTGGCATTTTCATTTCTGGGATTAACCCTAGCGTAGGTGGTGCTATCAGGGTATGACTTGATTGTCTATTGTGAGCGGGTGTGTGTGGTAAAAATATGGTAGTCTGAAAACGATATTGACCACTGCGTCCAGTCCCGTCAGGGTCTCAAGGGATCGGCATACCATTCATTAATCTCCAACGCAAGTCAATAAATTAATTTTCTTTTTTCAAGAAACCAGTAGGAATGTACTTAATCGAAGAAAGAATTTGCAACGGTTTTAGGAAATATAAACATCATAAACAACATAAATGAATTTCTGATAATATAAAAATTATCTTCTGCTACACACAAGTATGCTTATCATGAGAATTTGATGTGTCATGTAATGTAATTTGATGTAGGTCCACAAACCTCGTGTTGTTCGACTTAATATCCGCTGTTTTGATTGTCGAGATTTGAGGGGTCATCTACACTACTATCCTCCCAATTGACCTAAGTTTTTTCTATTTCATGTTGACGTTCTTAATATGAAGATCTTACTATGACAAAAACACTAGTCTTCTGTTGACACTAACGAACTATGGATAGAAATTATTTCTTTCCTAAAGTCCTTCAACTTTCATAATTGACCCATCACCGATCCTAATTTGACGCAGGTGTTGGTCTAGCTGTGCCCTTCAGGTGAAATTGGAGTATTCTGACGTTTTTTGGGTGTGATTTTATAGGAAATGACGGCGAAAATGAGGTTTTGAAGTCTGGTATTTCTCATTATGTCTTGTAAGTTGGTTTAAAAATAGGCTTCGTTTTGGGTTTCAATGTAATTTGCCAGTCGTCACAAGCAATTCATAAATGGAAGCATCGTGTATGATGCTAAAACGTACGTATTGCTTCCGTACTTACGTTATTACACCATTATGAAAATTGTGAGTAAACTAGCTTTTGCATGCACAGCATAAAATTTTCATAATAACGCTGAAGCGTCGATGATTGCGTGGTATTCGTAACACAATACAAATGTGCTGTCAAACAAATGGGTATTAAGAATCTCGAATGCTCCAATCATCTGTGGCAGAAATACTGCCTTATACTGACAGGAACTCTAGGATGGATTCGAGTTAAACACGGAGGGCTGATTGGTCTATTTACGGCTATTCCGTGAGCTCGAGCCGTGATCAACCGAACTGATACTTCTTATGTCTAGCGTGTATTAGCCGTTTTTTCCAATTTGACCTTGCTGATTACTAACAAGCTTCGATTCATTCAGTAATAATTGCATTGTATTAAACTATGGTGCCTAAATTTATTGTATGTTTCACGAGCTCAGTTCATAGCTTTATGTCTATATGAGTTTGATACTTTTCCGGCACTTCTTGAATAAACCTCAATAAAACGAAACGATGAGGTTTCATTCAGTACAGGTTGGCTATAGGTAATGGATGTACTCTCGTATGTATGTATATATATATATATAAGGGTGAAATTTCTTATATATAAAAGCCGAAATATCATTTAAGTTTTTCCTTATAATTTATATATATGTGCTATTTTTTTCTGCAAATCTGTGCCAAAATATATATATACCTATATATATATATATTCGGCCGAATAAAATTGTTTTTTCTTTAGTCGATCACGGAGGTTTATTATTGATAATAATTAAACCAAAACAGCTTATGTACTTCAAATAACACATAATCATAAGTAGCTGATTTGTACATTACAAGATGAACACAGCAGACTACGTTTGTGCATTAAATGTTAATACCTACTATGCCTAGTATAAATAATTTATTATGATGTTTGATTTTGGTTTTATAAACTCTTAATTGGCACTTAGCTACAGTGTATTACTATAATCACTTTTCTTTGTTTTCCAGGGGGAGTAGTCGATGAGGTGATGGCTAGGTAGCGATGGAGGTAAAGAGAAGTCGTCACGCTGGAGCCACTCACGCAAGCTGCTGCGCTCGCTTCGTTAGCTGTAGCCATAATTTTAGCCAATGTCACCATCATAGCCGCATTCGTCAACTCAAGAGGTAAAAGTCCTGAACGTCAGTTTATAACAACATTTCAATATGCTGGTGTATGTCGTAAAAGTCAATTATTTGATAATGCTTCCAATAGTGCTTTATGACATTTTTTCTTCTTCAAAAACTCAAGATCCAATATCGGACATTGTTTGGAATATATCTGAATACTTAAAAAGATTGAATTCAGGATTGTTTCAAAATATCTCAAAACGAGCCACCAAGTAAAAAATTTTCCAGGATTGAATTTTTATTTTAAGCTCCGAAGTCAATTCTTCGTAAATTGGCTTACAACCCAAACTTGGAAAATAATTGCTCTTGAGGTCGCTTTGTGTCCGTTGGACTTTATTTAAAGGTAAAAGTTTTCTTGTTACCCAGTTACTTGTATAAGAGAGTTGTGAATATGTAGTCATTGTTGGAAATATTTCGAACCTACAGTAAGTCCGCAGATTCACGCAGACATTCATTGAAGCAGGCAAATCACCAGCGGCTGCGCGTCTCGCGAGGGGCTCCGCCCCTTGACCTCGCTGGGGGGACTCCAGATCTTCTTTTGCTTTCATCTTGAGCCTCGGCTATACATTGGAGGAACGTGGAGCATGCTCAATTTCAAATATCAGCTTCATAGGTTGAATAGCAAATAAATTATATCCGCCACTACTTCAGTCTCGTTTTTTTCGTGACATTTTTGTGTGGCATTTTTCACTTTTAGGCCCCGGTAAAAGCGGGTTCTACACTTAAATTTCCTTTCTTACAACTCACTTTTTGGAGAATTAAAAATTCATTGACCGCTGAGCGCTTACGAACAACTACTATTCCGAACGAGAATGGACGGGAAAACTGCAGCCACACTTCCCAGATGTTTTGCTGGTTCAATATTCACAGTGCTAGTAAAAGGATTGCACTCATTGATTCACAAACTTGTGAATATCGTACTGAAGATGACTACTAAAGTCCTCAAACTCCATTATTCCCTCTGACAAAATGAGAAACTGTGGGAGCTATGTGGGTAAGGTAATGAGTATTACCATTCAAGATTATTTATTGGCACAGTATGTAGAAGATCACAATACTTGAAAGAAACCAAATAGAATATTATTTGACAACGTAATATACACTTGTGCCCACAGATACCTAAATTCAAAGACTTTGTGTCGCTCTGTAGAGTTGCTAAAACCCAACTTGTTATTATACAGTCATAGACATTTTAAAACAAGAATACTATGTTAATATAACTCACATCATGGTCCCACTTCCTTTAGCCTATCACATATAGCTACTTTTTAAAGACTATCAAAATGCAAAAGTTACGAACATCAATTCTATGGTAGTAAAATAAATTCAAGGCAACAACATATGAATTCCTCCTGGATAATTCAAGATTAATTTTGGCCAGTCTGATGTCTGACCTATAAGCAGTTCTCGTAAAATCTACCTGAGTGAGAAAAATTGCTATAATCAATTCCACTTTTAAAAAATGTGCAAACAAGACTTATAAGAGCTCCAGTTCCTCATAGAGTAAATTTGTTGAATACATAAATGACTTATTTAAAAGTATACACAATATGGTGTTATGCACAATGTCCAGAGGGCGAAGGGAGCTTTAACAGCCCCACCCCAAACCAAAATTCCATGCTTAATGAGAGAATAGCATAGACCAAAGTAAACCATTTTCAACAAACTCAAGTTAGCAAACCTCTGGGCGATGACACCGCTGGTGGTAATATTACTAAATCAACCTTGAATGGGGTAATAGAGGCAACAGCACTTAGGAAAATCGCACTTTATGTAGACCATAAAGCATCTAGTTTATACCTCGCTGAGCTGGATTGCGCTGGTGCTGCAGCCTTCTGTATTTAAGGCCAGGCGCTCAATTTACGCTCATGTTTCTCGCAATATCCAACTGACTGAGTACCACCCCAATCAGCTGAGTGAACTCTTAAAACTAATATTTCTATTCCATTTATCGTAGGAAGCTGAAATTTTAATGGAGCCTCTGTGATTCAATTAGGATAGGATTTCAACTTGTCGAACCACCCCAATCAGCTGAGTGAGCTCTTAACGCTAATTTCTATGCTATTTATCTTACGAAGCCGAAATGCGGAACGGAGCCTCAATTAATTAGGAGCAATAATTAAGATCTGAATAATTATTGTAATAATAATAACATTGCTTCCTTCTAGCGTTGGACGTCCCCCCCGAATTCTTTTCTCGTCATTCCTCATGAAACACCAATCTATTTAAAAGAAAATGCGCTCAACATGTGGCTCACTACGTGACTATTAATCTAAGTTTGTGATTGAAGTAAACAAAAATTGTGTCCTCCAAAATCAACATTTTCACTGGCTTTTTGTGTTTCAGAGCTTGCTGAACAATTTCGATCCCGTGTCTGTCTGTCTGACTGTGGTTAATCCATTTCACGCCCAAAACTATACCAAGTTTCAGTTCGATTCCGATGAAATTTTTAGGGATTGTGCAAGTTAGCTCCTAGACAGTCCCTATCGAATCAACAGTAGTCTAAGAGCACGCGCAAACATGAATTTCTAATAACGTTGATTTCTTATCATCTGTTGGTCCAATTGGTTTCAAACTCAGTAGGTATTTGGGTATATATATTCCACGAAAATGCCCTACAAATTACATTGCGATTGGTTGAGTAATAACCATTGTGCATGCGCGAAACTAATATCGATTGACACAGTTAAAATCCGAGTCTAATGGAACGATAGCTTCTTGACGGTCTCCTATAATTTTTATTGCCGTCACAATAATATTAGTATGTGCGCATGCGCAAACATTAATTTATTATAACGTAGATTTCTTATCATCAATTCGATTTCGTTCAAAGTCGGGACTTATATAGAAATACGTTCTAGGAAGATTCTCTAAAATTATAGCATGATTGGTGGTTTAATAACTATAGCGCATGCGCAAATCTAAAATTGATCGATTCATACAAAAATCCATGATTAATGGACCGATTTTTATGAAATTTTCAATGATTGTGCGGTTTAGGTCCTAGACGTTTCTCTATGAATTTCATTGCCGTTGGATTAATAGTAGTCTGTGCGGATGCGCAAACGTTAATTTCTTATAACGACGACTTATTAATCATTTGGATTTGTAATTTGTTCTCCGTGTATATAGTAGCATGTATATAGTTATTAGCCTATTTTACATCTAGTCTTAGTTGTATTACTTTATTTTTGGGGTTTTTTTAAATCCACTTTGGGGCTAAACAGTGGTCATCACTGTACCCCTCATTTTTTTTCCCTCCGAGATGCCAGTGGAGTCCATGATGGCGGTCCTTTTTAGTCAAGGATGGCAACATGACTCCCCTTAGAATCGTGCCACTTCCAGAGTCCCTTTAGACACCTTGTTCAATGCCGCTAGTGACCCTTCTGGTTGAGGTGCGGCTTAAACCTTAAAAATAAAAAACTTTGTTCTCCGACTAATTCAATTCGTCCATTATACAATGTGTGAGGAAGCTATACTGCCCACCCAACTTGGCAGACATTTTTTTAGTTAGTACAGCTATAGTCGTGTATTAAATAGTAAAATACACTGTGCAGATTCACTCTGTGTAGCTACTTTGATTAGTATTGGGAAGTAATGTCGTTCTGTCAAATTACCTATGCAAATTTGAATTCCCGCTCCATCGTGGCGTGCTGTTATGTATGTACATCCGTATTGCTGTTTATAAACATTGATTATCTTGAAAGATCTCCAGCAGTTGTTTATCCGCAGTCTACAGTGGCATTAAATCGAAACAACGGTGCCAGTCGATGCCAAGGAGCCCAATTACAAGTCCTGGCTCAGTTCTTAATGGAAAGACCCATTTCGGAGCTTTCCGTCCCACCCTCCTTTCCGGACCTCCTGCTCGGTGCTGGGAGCGGTAGATTAGACCTGCCAGCAGTGACGGGGGTGGAGGCCCCAAAGGAAATAGAGGGTGGTGATGGTTAGATGGGGGTGGAATTCCTTATGTGGGCATTGGGCAGACGGGGTGGATACAGGCACCGAAAAATCGTTCCACGGCCTTCCGACCCAATGACCCCTTTCTTTTCTTTATCTACCTTTACCTTTCTGGCTTTTTTTGCTATCTACCGCAGCGCAATGTCTTTCACCTAAATGCGGTGCAGGTGTCCAAGAATCAATAACGAAATAAATGATCAGAAAATGATGTTCTTTAAGAACCATTTACCTATGTCAGTTGCGTGACCAAAAAATAAACCACCTTTATGTATTAGGCGTTTGATGATCCCCCCCCCCCCCGTTCCTCTTTCTCCTCCATGGATTACAACGAGCAGTATTGTCATAAGAGAACATAAAAGGTAACAAAGAGCAGCGTAGTGCATTAGCACTTAGCTCTTCGTCTTATTTACATTCCCCCTGTTAGACTAATGGAACTATTAGCGAATTTTCGTAAAAAATGAAACTATTGCAATGGCTCCAAAAATTTTAAAAACGAAATTTTTGAAAATTTTCTTCATTGAAATCCGTTTTGAAACATTCTGAAACAAATCCTAGAGTTTAACATTTTTTCATTTATATATATTTGTGTCCTTCTAGACGATAACTCTCCTTAGGATTGAGATAAAAAATTCGTTCTTGCGCCAAAAAATCGAGCTTTCCAAACGAAAGGACGAGTTCTTTGGCCAGCATTTTTTGAGCACATTAAATTAGTCAAATGTCATAAAAAGTGTTGAAAAAATCACTAAAATAGCAAAAAACGGCTAAAAATGGTTGTTTATAGTTCTTTTTTTTTTAGCAGAATATTGTTAGAGAATGCGCGGGTTAGGTTGCAGATGATCACCTATCAGTTTCATTATTGCCAAATCAATACTTCAATCTACGCATGCGCAAACGTAAATTCCATTATGTTCCATCTTTTCACTCTCTAGTCGTTCGAGTTCGCTTAAATTTGGATGATAGTTTGAAGAAGATGATAGGTAAACGAGGAAGCTATGTGCCACACCCAACTTGGCAGACGTTTTTTAAGTAATTTATTTTTCTGTCACATTCAATACCTATCTTTGTGACGTTCCTTTATTTGGACAGCCTTTCTGTCCTTAAATTGGTTTTTTTTTTCTTCATTACACTCCAACGTTTCTCCCCAGGAACTGGGGCTTCTTCAGGAGACGAAAATTCAAAATTGTAAGAAAATCTACTTACTTATAGTTTTCTCTTTGTGATAAAAATTAAATTTAAAGTTATGAGGTTATGAAAATCAAATGTAAAAATTGTTGTAATTTAATTAAAAAAAAAAAAAAAAAAAAAAAAAAAAAAAAATTAAAGACAGAAAGGCCTTTTTTGTAAAGTCCAGACAATACCGTCCATATTGTGTCCGTGAAGGCAGCGGAATGGGCAGATAGAAGGTCGAGCGATCGGCCAAAAAACACGCTCTAATCGAGGCTCCCACACCCCTCCAGCCCATAGTACGGGTGGGGGTAGAAAATTTTAAAATCGCTTACCACCCCTTTCGGAAAAATCCAAGAAGATCCCCTCTCACCTAAACACCCTCTACCCGGCCGTTTGGCTGAAAACAAACAGAGTGTCATTCTTTTAATATAATAAGATTAGATGGCATGGGTGATGGGGCAGGATGACCATGCACTTCCAAACCGAATCACGCCCGTAAAAACATGTTCCACGCTAAAAGAGGGAGTTTTGAAGAGTCCATATAGTATTTTCAAAATGAGACAGTGATGTTTTGAATGCGAAAAATCTCACGTCGAAAATGCGGGGCGGTAGTAAAGCACACCCTTTAACTGGCGTGGAACGTCTCTTGTAGGTACTTGAATCCCTCACCCAACACATCTCTCATTGAGAATCATTTCATTGACTATAACAACCCATTCCATTACAGCTTGGCCTTTTTACTCACCAGTCATCTCGTTTCTCAGTCAATCAATTGTTAGCTTTGGTTCACTCTCCCCACTCTATTATATTTGTCGTGCTTTTAGCCAACATTTAATTCGAGAAGTGTAGTAGGAGTTCTTGATCGATTAACAAGTCTATCATTTCTCGTTTTTAACCGCCATATTTTCTTTTCTATCTCTCAGTTCTCTTTCACAATAAATTCCAACTTCATGAGCTAATTCATTTTGCCTTCAAGCTTATTAGGTATACTTCCAATATTAATTGAATTATCCTTAGAAAATGTTTAATTTAAAGATTTCTCTTATTGAGCATTCACATTCCCCTTTTCTTATTTTGCATTCTTCTTTCCTTTTTCTTTTTCAAAAACTAAAGTCATATTTATTTGCTTACTTTTTAATGTAAAAAAAATCATAATAGATTTTGTCTGGAAAGGGGTTCAAGACGGAAAATTTGAACTATATAAGCCATCCTGTATAAGTAATCCTATTTCAGGGCCAGGTGAAGTAATCAACTGCTACCTTCTATCATTGGCTGTTGCCGATCTGCTGATCGGTCTCTGCGTCGTTCCTCTGTCAGTCTACCCCGCCCTCATCCAGAAATGGGTCTACGGGGATTTGGTCTGCCGGCTCGTCGGCTACCTCGAGGTGACGCTCTGGGCCGTCTCCGTCTACACCTTCATGTGGATATCTGTCGACAGATATCTCGCCGTCAGAAAACCACTCAGGTAATCAGCAATATGGAAGCTACCTATCAAATATTAAATGAAGTTTATAGGAAAATGAAAAAAACTGAAAAAACGGAAAATGTGCTTGCATTTTTTGAAGAACATAAGATAACCACGACACTTTATTAACTCAAAAAACGCTGCAAATTATTTCACAAAGGTTTACAATTTTTTCAATTGAGTATGATCGTAGTTTTAGTTGGCTTGCGGACGTCATAAGGCCCGTCCAGACTCCTCGGGGTGTCCTATTTCGAGTTGCCACAACCTATACTTCTATAATTATATACACGTGTTTATATTTCTCGATTTGAGCTCCTATCTATTCAAATAATTATTGCCTTAATAATATAATTATCTAAGTACGTAGGAAAAGTCGAGAGGATATGTTATTAAATATGCGTAGGCAAAGCATTGGTATTAACACACAAATATTATATAAGAAAAAAACATATATTCCTGCCTCGAAGGAACATGAAATTCGAAAGCAATACAAGTGTAGGAAGTTTTCCACGCCACCCTGTAGGTTCTCCCTAGGTCTCGTTACCTCACAACCGGAGGTTCACCACCCTATTACGCTTACACTATCATATCACTCATATTTTTCCATCAACATTCATTTGAAAGTTGTGCATTTTGAGATGAGTGAATTTAGTCCTAACATGAGAATAATCCTACTGCCCATTGTTATCCTAACCGTGGAATATTAGCTTGCGCAGTTGTGGTTGAGCAGGTTGGAGTTTTAACTGCATGAATTATACTGTGCATAGAAATGGGAGAATAGATAGAAACTAAAAAATGAAATGGTGATGAAAATCATGCAGGGTGGTAGGATTGTGAAAGCGAATAAGATAGTCCTATTCGGTTTAAATATAAGAAGAAAGCTTGATTTTTCGACAGAAAATCTACAACAAATTTAGCTTAAAATCAAGGAAAGGATTGAATAACAAAAGTTAATTGAAATAAACGAAGCATTTAACGAAAAATAATTCTACAATCTGATGATTTGGGATCAGGTGCAGTCTACGGTGCAAAACCAACAAGGAAAAGATCGCATTACACGTTGACAGCGATAATGTGCTTTTTTTTTTTTTTTTTGGCTACAGGTTTGTAAGTTTTGCACACGGAATAACTGAACAGTACCCATATCCTAAACACTCAAAACAAACGAGCTAAAACGGAAAAAAACTGGAAACATGGCTTAAATCCTATTGTAACATAAATAAAAGTCATGGAAACCTAATTAGTTTACGGCTTAAGTGGTGCTTAAACAATTAACAGTGAACAATAGTTCCAAAATACGGTGGTAAGAGGGGGGGGGGGGGGGGGGGGGTACGATTGCCTGAGGAGGGTGAGAGCATGATAAAATGAACACCTGAACGTTCCGATTTACGGGACAGAAATTGAACGGCGAATTTCTGTAATACCTATTAATTTTCACTAAACAGCAGACATACGGTAACGAGTCATGGGAAAGTATGAAAAGGGTTGCGAAACTAGCCAAAATGGTGGGGAATAAACAGAACAGATGGGTTATGGGGAATATTTTACAACTAAAAAATAGTACCTATTTTCAGACACTTTTTCACCTATTTTTGGCTCATAGCACCCATGGGTGTGGAGCGATCGAGCTGGCGAGAAGTTAGGACCAACTAGACCCCAAGTGGAGTCTATGTGCGAAAGGACGTATTTTTTAAGTCAGTTTTAAGGTCTTTTATGGCCCGGACAGCGGACGGGGAACGGCGGACGGACATTGCAAATTTGGATTCTTCGCACTTTGAAACGTAAGTGACGAAGTTTGAGGGGGGGTTATAAATTTTTTTTGCTATACGATCACATAGCCTTATTATTGAAAATAATAAACCAAAACGTCTCCCACCAATTCCATAGCCAAACATACAAAACAGACATATAATGAGAAACCCACTCACACAAACCTAGGTAAATATCGCCACAACGAAAAACTAATCCGCTTTGCGCGTTGTAATTGTAAGGTTCCCCTACACTACCCACGATTCCTAATTTCTCTTACTTTAATTACAGTCGCACTAACCCTTAGAACATAGAAACAACGCATAGTTGTTTGTTCTATGCACTAACCGTGATAGATATGGGTCGTTCCTCCTTCTCGATTCTTGCAACCGCCGTATCTTGGGATAATTCCTGGGCTTTTCAGCTTTCAGGATATCCTCAGGGTATATCAGGTTAATCGCCTCTACCCTTTGAAGGAATAAGTATTCCATTTCCATCATATCCTTGTTTTATGCAGCAGGCTTGTTTCACGCTCAATCAAAGATGACTCATTCAATGACGATTCATCAAGACATAGCAAATCAAACATTTCCGTTGTGGGCAAATTTTATAAAATATGATTTGGGCCAGAACCTGAGCTGTAATGTATGTAACTAGATATGCTAGAAATTAAATGATGACATATTGGTGTTTACGTATTTTCTATTATTCTTCGCAGCTAAAGAACCATAAACAGGTCTGCGTATTTTCTGCCTTATCGACTTACATCTATTTAGCAGCTTTTTTCATTGTCGGCAAATTATTTTAGAACATTGTTTCCCAGCTTTGTCAGATCAACACTGAGTCAAGATAGAAATGTACCCATAATTTGTAGGTGCCTGTGTATAAATTTATTACTCTACCAATCCCAGTGATAGAACCAGAGTTCAGAGTTAGGTACCTAATTCGTTCTAAATTTAATGAAATAATGTTTAATAATTGTTCGTTAATAATTTAATAAAAATTTAAACGATATAATGAAAAATACAATTTTTAGATTGTCGCAGATCTAAGTATAATATTCTTACCAACTCATTTACTCTATATTTTTATAATAATGCTTATTCAACCCTGATGATGAGCCTGATGTAACTTATTTTGAAGGTATGACACAGTGCAAACGAAAATCAGGTGCCAATGCTGGATGGCCCTGACATGGGTGTCCGCAGCAATGATGTGCTGCCCTCCGCTTCTTGGATTCAACCAGCCGACATTTGACAACGACGCTCTCGTATGTCTTCTCGATTGGAAGAATATGGCCGCCTACTCAATAACACTCGCAGTCCTTATTCTAGGTGAGCACTTGGGTATAAATTAATACACCTAGCTACCTAGTTTTAAAATTATTGGGGTAAAATGTGGGTAGTTACATCCACAATTAATTGGAACAAGGACTTGACAAAAGTTTTGAATAACTATTTACAACTACCTATCATTAATATTTTTAGCGCATTTTTTGTCAAAAAAGGTTTCTAAAAATCTACATCCTAAATCAGTAAGCTGATGTTGAGTATCTCCACTACATGCAGATCCATCGGTACATGGATGTGTCTATAAAATTAGCTTACTCAGCTGATTAGGAATGAGCCAATCCTTGCAATCGTCTCCTCATATCTCAGGCAGTCTCCCTATCTAATCTCAACATCCTAGGATGAACAGGCGAGATTTTTATCTGAACGAGAGATTTTATCTCTATCTAGAGTATCTTCAATCTAAACAAGTGGACCTAGGCATGCTCGAGTGGACCAATGTCGGGTATAAATTTATTCTGCTTCCCATATTAAAGGATGGTATTCATTGATTCTTTCACAAACAACAAATTTGCTTAAAACAAGGCATAAAAAAACACAGTTGGAAAGTTGAGTACCTACATTACATGCAGATACATCGGTACATGGATATGTCTTACCCCCCCCCCCCCCCACTCTGAAATATGTGTTTTGTGTCCCAAGTTAAAAATGTTTCAATTAAATTAGGTCAGTCAGCTGATCAGAATTTGAACAGAAATTAGGTCAGAAATGAACCACTCATTTCAATCGTCTCTCAGTGTCCCAGAAAGTTTCCTTATATAATTTCAACTTCCCAGGATGAATAGGAGGGAATTTAGCTTACTAAACTGATTAGGAATGAGCCAATCATTTCAATCGTCTCTTAATGTCCCAGAGAGTCTCCCCATCAAATCTCAACTTCCTAGAATGAACAGAAGAGAATTTAGGTCACTCAGCTGATTAGAAATGAGCCAATAATTTCAATTGACTCCCAAACGCAGTCAAAAAGAGCGAGAGCCCGAATCGGATGTTATAATGCATTTTGTGGCTTGACATATTTTCGACACGAAGCCTCTTTTTTGAGGGCGGGGAGAGAGAGAGAGAGAGAGATGCATACTCGTTCGATTATGCTGGGCGCGACCACGTGCACTTGTTCGCAATAGGAGACGATCACGCATAGTCAAAACATTCTTTTACTTCGTACGGGGAAGACGTCCTCCACTTCCGCAGCTTTTGGCACCTTTCCGCTCCTAAAGGACGAGAGGCCTTACGTCAAATTAAGTCGACGGGGAAGATGTAGGCAGGTACCTACCTGCTTAATGTGGGTAAAATCAGTCGTGGCTGCTGGTTTCAATGTAATGCAGTGTCTGTTCTGAGCTTTTGATTGCTTCTATTACAGTCTTATGATTATATAGAAAATGACTAGGTTGTCAATCATTCGTTGCATTCTGGTAAGTTTTGTTTTTTATCATGCAGGGCCGAGCGTGATAACGATAGTGTACACCTACACTTACATATTCAGCATGATGAAGAAACTGAGAAGCGGAGAGCCGATGCACGACAAAGAAACGGCGACGGCGCTTTCTGAGGCCTGCGCCAACCCTTCGCACATCATGAGCTTCGTTCTTGTAGTTATGTTCTGCGTGTCGTGGGCTCCCTTCATCATGGTCAGGGCTTACGAAGGCACTACAGGCAACAGGTATAAATGAAACTTAAACACTTACTGATTTTTTTATTGGCAAGAAAAAATGTCAAAAACAACCACACTTTAGGGAACAGTACATTAGCCCACTGGAAAAAGTACAGAGATGAACATGTGGTAGCCGGTGGAGTTGATTAATAACAAAGAGAATAAACTCACAAACTTATAAATTGGTGCCAATAATTACACTAATTATACAATATGAAAGTTAATGATAAATTTTACTAATTTACATTAGGGTTACATTGCATTTTATTAAAGAAGTTTCTTCATACAACTGGCTAAAGCCCAAAAATTGAAATAATATTCTTTTTAAGCAACAAAGAGCTTGGAAACGTTCTCAAATTCAGCTTATTTGCATAGAAGAATTAAATCTCTCCATTATAGGGATTTATCTTGAAGAATTATGCGAATACTGTATGTTCGCAGAGGTTTCCAAACTGGTTTCCAACAGTCGCGGTCGTCTAATCGGGCAGGGCTTTTTCCAGTAGAACAATTTCTGACTGTTTGCCCACCCCCATTTCAAACTCACAGCAGCCAAATAAATCATTCGAATTTTAACCTCTGTTTTCGCCACTGTTTCACGTCTCTCGAGTTTTTACTCAAACATTCAATCATATAATGGAGGAGCTCCAATCCCCAACCGATTTGTTTATTTGAATAGATAAAGGCGTAGCCCAATTACAATATGCATGAAAAAAAAAAAAGGTACCAATATAACAAAACAGAAAAGTTCATGACACGGATGCTCTGGATGGCACTTAACCAAAATTACAAGGTACAGGAAATATACAACAACAATTGACACTAATTTCAATAAAGAAGGTCACTTGACATGAGAAAGCAAGACCGAACTAATTATTAAATTAGGGACAAAACCTGTTTCCTGAAGTAACTAAGACCGGAGGTGAACAGATCTAAATCTTCGGACGATGAAGCTAAATAATTTATATGTCTCTGAATTCTTGTTATAGGGCTTTTTAATAAATAATTAGTGTGGGTGTGAGGAATAGAAAAAATGAAAAGGTGGCGCACGTTGTAGTTGGGGACATTTAAATTAAATAAGGATAAGAGTGAGGGACAGTCGATTCTACCATTGAACAGCCTGACAACGAATGCTGCATCCATCCACCTTCGTCTTGTCTCTAACGGAGTCAGAAGACCTAGGCCCATCATCGTATCATGTAACGAGTCACCACTGATCGGAACTCCCACTCTAAATGCTAAAAATCTTAGAAATTTATTCTGGACCTTCTCCAATCTAACTCTAGCTATATAATAAAAAGGAGACCATACTATAGCGCAATAATTCAAACGTGGATCGGACAAGTGCGGTGTATAGAAGAGTCATGGCCAGGCATTGGTAAAATCTGATGTCGTTCTCTTCAAGAAGCCCAACATCCTCATTGCCTTATTGCATCTGAAATCGATATGATTCGAAAAGCTCAGTCGAACATCAAATAGTACACCCAGGTCCCACACCACCAACTGACAATCAAGAACGTGTCCATCGATATGATATAAAACTGTAAAGGTTCGCGTCGGGAGAACGTCAATGTCTGACACTTGGAGATGTTCAATGTCAAACCATTTGCTGAACTCCAAGCACTAAATCTGTCCAGATTGGTTTGTAATAGTAGGTAGTCAGACTGATCATTCACCTCAGTAAAAAATTTTACATCATCCGCAAATAGCAAAAACTTGATTTGAAATCACTTTGAAAGTTGGTAGAAGTCATGCATGCACACTTGACCAATATCCAACCAGTTCGAAATGGTTTGCAAGTCACTGCAAACTGCCTCAGCGAACAAGCTTAATATTACCTTTAAAAACGCAAAAATACATTCTGTGTTTTTGTAATTTCATACGGTGTCTTCTTCTTCTTCCAATCCTAGTAACGACCTTAATTTTTTTCTTCTGCGCAGAGCGTCGCTCGTCCCCCACCTTCACTTCGTGGTGTTCTGGCTCGGGGTGCTCAACTCGGTGTGGAAGGCCCTCGTCCTCGTCTCCCTCAGCCCTCAGTTCCGCCTCATGCTCCGCATCCTGGGCTTCACCCTCTGCTGCCGCCACAGAGCCAGAATGCAGATGGAGCTCATCGGGATGGACGACGACTAAACCACGAGGAAGAGATACGACCGGTTCCCATACCTTAACCGTGGAAAGTCCCCTCTTCCAAGAACGGTGAACGAACATACAGGACAAGAACACCAACAACTTAGTAGTTACGAGTACTATCACTATTTCAATATAATGTTAGTTTTCTCTCGTATTAATTTTCTATTCGGAAAAAAATTGTCTCTTAGAAAACTATATCGATAAGTTTTCAGTTGGGTATTATCTCTATTCGTTTTAAAACTGTTGGAAACAATAAAATGAAAAAGCAAAAAATACAAATAAGTTCTCTGAAAACGATCATAATCAATGGAAGGTATGTTATGGATTGATTGCTAGCTATGATAAAAAGTCAGTGCCTAACCAATGTATTAACATGTTTATTTCAGAGTAGTTTCATCGGGAAAATGTTAATTGTGGAGAAGAAGTGTTTGCGGGGTGGGTTTGGCATGGTGTGAGGGGGTGTCATTCCAAGGGGTCAAAGTGCCCTTAATCTTTCTAATATATGGGCGTAAATGGGGGTTAATCAACTACAGCGCCACGCGTTCTCCACCTCTGACCCCCCCCCCCCCCCCCTATCTATCATAGTAGATCACCAATCATCAAAAATGTAAGTAGAAGAATACAAAACAGATCTACAAAATAACATGTATTATAAACACACATGTAGCTACAGTGCTTCCAACAACTTTAAGAAGACCCCTCAATTTACGCTCTCGTTGCAGTGTTCTAAACTTTCTGATACTACCTCGGTAAACTTTTTTCCTCGATATAGCATGGAAAACGAAACATTTTCGTAAGAAAACGTTCTTCCCAAGTCTTTTTCTTCAGTTTCTATGATAAAAACAGTTGTTTTTGAACTAGCGGCAAATTTTTGCAGTTTTTTGGGGCAGTAAATTTTATATTTCGGGACAAAGTTGTGATATTGCAATTTTGTTTTTTTTGCGGTTTTCTCCTGATTTGATTCACTTTCACGTGAGTAGATACAAAACGTTTTATTCTCTGGTACCTATGACTTTGACAACTTTTGTAGGTTATAAGCTTTTGCGTAATTGTTACCAAAAGTGTGGCCGTGGAGTCACTTATTCAAAGTTGTGAAAATTCACCGTGAAGTTCCTGTTATCAATTCTATCACTCTAAAATAACCTTCTGCAGTTGAATTGACCGAGTACATATATACAGGGTGGTCCACGGGAACCTGACGGTTTTTAAATGAGTAGTACACATTTTTTTGTCAACATAAACAATTTATTTTCCATATTCTTACAGCCAGTACTATGCCATTTAAGAAATCAAACCTTAAAAATAACATCTGTCATGTGGTGACCTTCTTGCTCGTAACATTTTGCAAGTCTGTTCATAAACTCTTGGTGAACGCGCTCCAATAAGGGTGTGTCAATTGCGTGGACTTGTACTCGAATCGCTTCCTTCAGCTCGCCTAACGTTCTCGGTTTGTTTTCGTAGACACGAGATTTGAGGAAACCCCACAGAAAAAAGTCACAGGTTGTCAAATCAGGTGACCTCGGAGGCCAGGGCATGTCCCCAAACCGTGAGATTAAGCGCTCTGGGAACATTTGGCGCAATTTGTCCCTCGTTACTTTACCTGTGTGAGAGGTTGCCCCATCTTGCTGGAACCAAATGCTTTCAGCAGGAAGTCGTAGTCTGCATAACTCATGTCTCAGGAAGATGTTCATCATCTCAACATAGCGGGCTGCAGTTACAGTCACTGTTGCCGTTTTCCTAAAAAAAAAAATATGGACCAATCACACATTTAGACGATGCTGCACACCAAACCGTTACTTTCGGACTGTGTCCATGAAGTTGCTGAGGGTTTCCACTGGCATAATAACGACAATTTTGCCGATTGACAAAACCGTTCAAATGGAAATGAGCCTCATCACTCATAAACAGTACAGCAACTTCGTTAACTTCAAGCATTGAGAGCATAGACAAACAAAAATCATTGCGTTGTGGAAAGTCAGTTAGTTTTCAGTTGCTGGACAATTGCGTGACTTGGTGATGTCCAGCAATTGGACAATGGTGATTTCAACTGCAGAAGGTGATAAGATTGATAACGGAGTTCAATTTTATTTCCCAAAATTTAGAATTTTTTGACCCAAAAAAACTTGGGGTTAACAAAAAAAAAAAAAAAAAAAAAAAAACGTTTCTGAGATAGGTAGCAAGAAGTGTAGGAACGCTGCAAGGGGAGAGTAAAATGTGGGGTGTGACTAAACTTTTTGGAAGTACTGTAGGTTCATAGTTGTACTCAGTATAATATAAAATTCAACGAGTGAGAAATTTGAACATCCATATTGAAAAGTATTGTTAAAACGAATAGAGCTATATATTTCAACTTTTAGAGTAACATTTTTTTTTAATATTCAAAATTTATTCTAAAAGCACTTATTTTAATAAGATATCGATTGCTAATAAAGAAGGTCGCTCAACTATTCATACACATGTCTAAACTCCCTATCCCCCTTACAGTAATAGTGGTGGCTTGTTCCTTCCGTATATTTTCAATCATCTAAATATAATTCATAGGTTATCTTTAATTCAGAAAAGCTCCTAGAATTATTCATTAGA
The DNA here is from genome assembly GCA_030762985.1 of Adelphocoris suturalis. NCBI lineage: Eukaryota > Metazoa > Arthropoda > Insecta > Hemiptera > Miridae > Adelphocoris > Adelphocoris suturalis. The sequence continues at coordinate 71,720,453 of CM061044.1, forward strand.
CTCTAAACAAAGAGCTATTCACTAAGTCTTGGCGTTAAAAAATATTTATAGAAAAGATCAGAACGAAGGAGTTTTTTTTTAACCCGTTGCTAGATATGTATAGAATATCGAAATCATTATGAAAATAGCTGATTTAATTCAAGCCATAACCTTCCTGATCACACTTTACCTCAACGTAGGTAGGTATTTAGTTGTTAACACACAATCCTGAACGCCAAAAGAGGTGAACTAGACTTGACTAAACTTCGAAAATAATTTTTTGAACAACATACTTTGTTAATCAGAAACAAAGAACCCGTTTTAAGGAAGGAGTTTCCCACAACTTTTTAGACTCGAGTAGACGTCATTGTAAGCTACAGATTTTTCTTCAGGCACAGGAACTTAAAACCAGAATAAAACAACTAAATTTCGTCACAGTGGACCAAGTTCACTTTGAAATTCAATTTAAAATTTACAAAAAATAGGCGGTAGTTAGTCAAACGCTAATTAGACTATAGGCAAAAAATCATCTGGGAGTTGATATTTTAATCATAGTTTCAGAAGAATAAAATTACATTCTTTATAATAAAAGCTTCAGAAAAAATATACTTTTATTTTGGGAAAAGAGAAAATAATTTGAGAAAGTAACGGACAAGTAAGCGTAAAAGTGTTGAAGAACGAAGGTAATGTATATGGATATTTTGAGCTAAAGAAGTGTAGTAATCATTGTTATTGTAGAGAATCATGTAATGGTAGTAGTTGCCGTAAGGATGTCAATGATAGAGGCATATTTTTGTGTGAATTCTATATAGGAACGAATTTATGTTTCCTTGTCGATTTTATAAAAATAATATCTAATCATATAGTACCAAATACATTTAATTTAATTATTATTGTAATTTGTGATGGGATAATTCGTTATTTTTAATTTTTAGCGGTTCGTTTTTCATAAAAAATGAAGGTGGCCAGTAAATCGACTAAAAAGAATTGAGTGAATAAATAATTGATTATCGATTGTTGATTATCGATTAAATCGCTTGGCGTAGCGCTTGCAGAGTTCGATTGTTTCAATAGAGAGTGTTTAGAAGCAAATTGCTTTCTGCAATCCTTGCAGGTTTTCCTTTTGCCGAAAATTATCTCAGTAAGTACATAATTTTTAAAATATTGCATGCATTCCAGTTGCATTCGATTATACATATTTATAATAATTAGATATGATACATCATAAATCGATGCGAAAATTCGTCAATTTCACGACCCTCTGCCCACACATTTCAATGTTCAAAATATTTCCATTAAAATCGTGTAGAGAGAAACACCAATTAAATTTATCAAGCAATAAAAAACCTAAATTTTAGAATTTCTGCTTATCGTCCCTTCAATAGAAAAAACAACTGTCCCTCCCATTAAAAATCGTAAATATCACTAAAGATCGAATTTATTTCGAACAATAAGAGAGTCTTATTCATCTTAAATAGTCTTCTATATTTTATAAGCGATTTGCTCAACTTTCAAACATTTTGCTGTTGATAAAAATTTATGACTTGATTGGTTTGTTGATCCGTTTGATTGATTAGCTTTGCACATAAGCTCTACAACTTGGTAGCCTGGTGCATTAATTTTAGTCGGTGAGTTTTGGAGAGACTGATGAATTATCCGATAAAAAAAAAAAGTTGATTTGAAACAGTAAATTATAATTGAAACATCCGATAAAATTCCTTAGATGCCTCGAGATGCCTAGGTACTCGATAAATTCATCCAGGTTCTGTAAACTGATTGTTGAAAGAAATATAACATTAATTTATTGCATCTAAATTCTAATAAGTACCTAATTCACGGAATGTAGCTGTGAATAATGTAAAAGCGTAGGAATCGTTCAACATACTACTTAATACATTTTAATCATTTTTAAAATCTGATAAGTACCTAATGAATCGATCTTTTTCATAATAATTCGTTCATTTTATGACTTGGCTATCTCAGGAGAGAGGAAAAGTCTCAATATTTCTAGTTGAGAAAATAATTTATCACTAAATATATCAGGTAAATCATAGAGACTCAAAACCGCTAAGGTTTTGATCATATGAGCTCATTGATTGACATGAATTGGTTTTTTGGTCGGTTCTTGATTGTGGCAATACAGGATTCGGTTTGGAGAATTAACTCTTTTCATGGTATCAATTTATGATATTTTTTAATACTTAACATCAACACCGAAAATGCAACGCTCCTGCATAAAATTCGTCATTTCCTACTTAAAATTTGATCAGGTTTAATGGTGCAGGAAATTTATCGTCGTGGAACAAACTTGGCGTATGTGCAATGTTTCAATTTTGAAATTTCGGTAGTTAGGCCTGAATTTTCTAGCCACAATGGTAAAATCAGTTTCGACATTAATGTAAACGAAAACACTTGAATCTTCGTTTTACTTTAATAATGTTAATTAACCGATAACTATATATAAAGTAATAATTATAGTAACTTAACTTAATTCTGAGGGGTAGGTGTTCTGAAATGAGCTGTTTTGTGACTTTTTCTTGATAAGGTGTGAAATGACGAATACGCCAGGTATGTTTGATTGCGACGACGTGGGATTTCGAGCTTGAGGGAAATAGTTATTCGGTGACAATCATAAGAGAAATTAGTAGGAGACGAGTAGGAGTCAACAATGGAATTCTTCGTTAATTTTAATTTTTGGCGAGGCCAACAACTTGTCAAACGAATAAATTAAAACGGGAGGAAGGTTCAGGATCGTGATTATCAAGCTCAAGGAAGACTGATTTAAACCCAATCGTGGACGAGACAATCCGAACTTTATTAAAATCAACCTGGACCTTCAATTTTAAATAGACAACCCTACTGGAACTCAACCTAAATCATTCCATCCTTTGAGAAGTGTGAACAGTAAACCTTTCATTGAATCAACAAAATACGATTAAATCCTACGTGATATTAACTTTGAATCGATCAAAGGGTATAGATTTTTCGTTAGATTAAAATCGGACGTCTCTTCAAGACGGAATCAAGTGTTCATAGATTCTGAAAATGAAAAATTAGAATTATGCTGACATGAAGGTTTGTTCGGATAAACAGTTCTGAATTCATCTTCTGACTCCTTCTAGTTCGGAACCGAACTGCAACGGGAGGGGATGAGAACCGTTCAGAACTCTAGTTCAGAGCTACAAGTCCGAACGCCCGCTTCTGCTATTGGTTACCTCCCTCTCTGTTTCCTTATAATATTCATTTTTCGGAAGCATCCTCATTCCTAAAAGAAATCCTACTTCATCAGCCAAACTTAACTCTGGATCGCTGAAGGGGTTCTCTTCACTTGAACTTGAAGAATTCATCATGATGATTCTGATTATGAACAATGATGAATCATCAACAAGGATCGAATAGGACGAATAGGTAAATAGGCTGATGAAAACAATAAAGAGAAGATATCAACAATATATGTAACTTGACCACCGATTATACAACAACAGTATTTGACAGTATTGGCGGGAGGTGCGACCACGCGAGCTAAAGATTGTTTACAACGCTTGTCTAGAACTACTAGTTCTGGATAAAAGACAAAACTATTTGAACTGGTTCGGGACGGTAACGAACTACTAGATCCGAACAACGAACTGATAGTTCGAGGTCTTTCAGAACTGGTTCTGGTGCTGTCCGAACATCAGTTACGAACGGTTCAGAACTGCTTATCCGAACAAACCAATATTTAGTTTTAACAGAAACTAAATATACAACTTTTTTGTTTAATTTGGCTGTGTATCTAGTCTTTTTATATTTTGTCCAAATCCTTAACAGGTCAAGATCTTCTGTTTCCCATAGAGATGAATACTAGCTGTAAGCACAGCAAATGGTTAATTTTTATTCAATTGAGACAGAACACGTGAAATGTATATAAAAATTATACTATCAACTCTTTACATCCTACTCAACGTTGTTTTTAGTGTTTGATCATCAAAAAAAATTTTAATTTGTGAGACAATAATAGAATAAAGCCAAAAAGGGTATTTTCTTTGGCCTAAGTTTGTCGTTAGGAGTGACGAAATAAAAAACATATCATGGAGGGGGTCGAAACATATTTTTATAGAGATAGAGGTTTTTCTTTTGAGCATTTCTTTTCTTTTTTACTCTGTTCTTGATCAACAATGAGTGTAAATAGGTGAAGTAAAACGTTGAGTTTGATGTACACTTGTATGTTATATATTTTTGTGTTGGCTGGATGTCAATGATTATGTTACATTTTTAGCTTACGATCTGTAGGAAAGGCATTGGATTAACTCGCCTTTCTCGCCTATACCATTGTTGAAAAGAAAGGATTTTATCGTTTATTTTTATTCGATAAATTGTTATAATTAGTTTATAGAGTTAACTGAGTCGGGAGGACGAAAGGGATTTTTTCAGATAGAGATTTGAAGAAAATAAATTAAATTAAAGAAACCACGAAGGTATTGAGGTGAAATTAAATAGAACATTTGGCACTTCAGTGTTTAAAACATAAATTTCATATCCCCCGCCGATTGTAAGGCTGTAATGGATATGGCGTCCTTATGATACGGTATTATTTCACCCGCAAGCCTTACCTGTCGTGCGTAATTAATATAAACAATAATCCAGAAGGCGCTCAGTACTTGATTTGTGTTATTTGATGAAACGGCAATATTATAGGTATACCACAAGTAAATGAAACAATTAGAGCTGACATTTCAATCATCTACTTGTCTTTACTTGAGAAACCATTGGTTGAGAATTGAGGATGTTAATAATAATTACAGATTTCATTTGGAAAATTGAGCAATTTGAACTTTTTGCTAATTACCTCCTCATTTTCTCCACGGGTTATGTAAATGGCTTTCTAACGAGTGGTTTCCGATTTTTGTGGAGCGAAAATTGAAATGCTGCAAATTATTACACAATGGTTTATCATTTCTGTGTTAGATAGCCCTTCTACACAGATCATTGGTCTTTAATTATTAAGCCCCGTACGTAATATATGATCCGAACATAGGTAGCGCATTGTGCCTCTCAAACAGTTTACACCTTTTCAGTTCCAACACCCCGCTATTTTACTCTTCAGAGTAAATGTTAAAAAAACGGTTGATTATTGTATGATGTAAGATGTATTATGAATTTTCCGTAACGCTTTTTTTAATCACAATGTTTAGGTGTACCAGAGGTGGGGCTTCAAATATGTTAGAAAACCAATTACCTATGGCATAAACAACGTATTTATAAATCAATGAATCATATGAAAATAAATAAATTAAGGAGCTCCTTCTAAGTTATTTGTACAAGAGTGAATATGATTATTAAATCTGACGAGTACTACCTAATATTGATAGTGTACTTAGTTAATAATGTTCTTTGAGGCTGCTGAATGACGAGCGATATAATATATTAATATTAGGAATTCTGACCGTTTGGTGCAGGACGGAGGAGCACGCGCCTGTGTAGATTTTACGCAGATTCTGCGTAGAATCAATACACAGCATGCGTAGCGATGAATAGAGAGCGGTGCTGCCGAGAACGTCCTTGATATCTGTAAGCATACGATGTACCGATTTCATGAAGATACGCATGCTCCAGAGAAGCAAGGAAAAACCGACAGCTTGGAAACAAAGTTATGGTTGCGTTATGGTCTCAGTACTAATTTGTACTCACATAGAAATGGCCAAATGTTGTGTCAGCGTCGTCCTGGTAGATATGAGTCTTGGGTACGGGATGCTGCTGACCCTTTCCACAAGAAGCTTTTCAAAATAGTGGATGCTGAAGACCACGAGATTTTGAGAAGTCAGCCACGAACGAGGTTGATCCAGTTTGCACTCTCAAAGCAAATGTTGTCTTGTTGGAGTGAAACGTGGTTATGTTGAGAGATGGATAGAGGGGGGCAGGATTCATGAGAAGATAGGACCACTGAATCGGGTCGTGGAATCGTAGTCTGGCACAAAGAACACTTCACTTCACTGATAAATATTAGAGGTAATAAAGCGCCGGCTGTTTATCATCTTTGTTCGGCAAAACATAAACGAATATACAAACAAAAATAAACGAATACTCTTAGGCGTGAACACACAAATCTATCCGAAACAAAGGAACAATAAAAATAAACTGACAAACTCGAAATTGCCCATTCAAATTTTCACAATCTAGAATTTGCTCTATTCTTCAAACATAATACCATTGCCCAAAAAGTAGTTGGGTTTGTTCTTTGAACTTATAATAATACACCAAAATATTATTTTACTCCCTCGTCCTCCCACTCAGTTGTATAGCTATCGTTTAATGTGATTAAACTCTAAAAGTTATTTCTAATATTTTCTCTTATATAAAAATAAATATAGAATTTGAAATACATCGAACTCAAGGTCATTCCACGATTTTACTTAATGTACTCTTTGCTGTATAGTCGCTTAAAATACCCTCCTCCTATTGTCCTTCTTTAAAAAAATTAAAAACGTGCATTTCTAGTGTGTAGATAGGCTAAACTAATTGATTGTTAATTTCACAGTGTATTGCTCCGTCTCTTAATCCACTTATGTATACCTAATTCAAAGAATCACTTGTATCTCTCATTTATGCATTTAATGTTAAATTAATCTTGTCAGGAATTTTGTTGTCATCAAAATCGCATTTAGGTATATTGATTCTTAGGGTTAAATATTGCATGTTTGTTATAAAACCATTGTACGAGAAAAAAATGAATTTATTAAAGCAATCGTAATTTATAGCTTGTTATGTCGTTTCCACTAAGGCCTCCGTAATGTGTAAAAATAATTTTATTGACCCCTTTGATATATAATTAAAAATGACCGATTATATTTCCTTTTCTTCTTGTTACAAGTTTTTACTGCGTACTCATAATGGTTTTTTCCTACACTTTTACCTAAGCTTCATCTCTTATTCATGAAACTTCAACTATAATTTAACAATATATTTTCAAAACGTGAAATTTCAATATTCATTCAAAACATCAAACGGTCAAACGCCATAAAATTTGGCCTTTTGACGCACAAACCAATTTTTGACTACTTACCTAATTTTTACCGTGAAAATACCTCATAGCGTAAATAATTCGAAATTTGACACGGGCGCATTTTAGCAGATTAAAAGTCTATCTGCTGTGGGGAAAAAACGATACAGCGATATTTTTAAGTCAAATTTCAGCGTTGAACCGGTGAGCGAAATAAATAATAAAAAGTTGAAACTTGAAAATTTTATTTCTGAAATTGTTGATTTGAAGCGTTTCGATTCGTTTTAATAAGAGTTTGCTATAAGCTCGAGGAGAAAGCATCGAAGAAACTGGCGTTGAAATGGGTAGCGTTTGCACTATTCTTTCAGGCTTTCTGAATTAACACATTTAAAACACACCTCTACATCAAGGCAAACCGCTCCTCCTCTACTAAACTGTTAGAACTTGGTATAAGAAAAAACATGCTTTGACATTCATTTACGTTTAGCTGCTTTAGCATCCTTGGATATTATTCGTGAATTTTTAAATTTAAATTTAAACAATTTGAACTTATATACTATGGAAAAAAAATTAAATGAGAAAATCGCCTTTAGAAAATAAACCTTAATTACGAAGAACTTCGTCAAATATAATGAAAGAAAGTAGTTTATTACAAATACGCTTTTGGAAAAATGTCTTAAATTGTAGTTTAACAGTATGATTGACTACTTTTAGGTTGTTCTTCGAGTATAAAGAAATTCCCCCCAAAAATTTCAGCACCTCAAATTTTTAATGCTCAGTATTATTTTGTAACTCTTATCAATTGTTGAAATATTCACTGATAACACGCAACGACAAGAAATTATTAGGACATGTCATCATGATGCCAACGTTTCCAACATCCCTCGATAACTCGTTGTGGCGTGGTACTCTACGTGAAATCTACGTAATTGAAGAAAAAAAAAATTCGTGGTGTCTTTTCGGGGTAATTTATAACTTTTTTTGTACATGGTGTAAACTAAACAATATAGTTTGATAGTTTTATAATAGTTTTTTAAAATCTACCATGTAAAGAAGGTGTATAAAAAAGTTAAAAAGAGATCAAGTGAATAAAGTTTATTGATGAAATAATTTTGACGAACAAAATTGTAAGTAGTTTTTAGTCGAATTAAAGCTGTGTTACCGAATTGTTCGTTTTATTTTCACCCTTGACACGAGTCATCAGTGTTGCCCCTGTCGAGACTAAGGTAGGTTACACGCAACCCTTTTAGATATTGAGGATAGCAGAGCCAAAACTTTTCAGGCTCCGTACCAACCAAAAAGTTCGTGCGCTAAACTGCACTTGTACGAACTTTCACTCAGTGGCGTTATTTCGACAATGATTATCTACCTAATTAAATAACTAACTAGGCTCTTGCGTACCGATTGTCTGGTAGGCAGGTCAGCTGACTGTAAGTGGTCGCTAGTATTCCTCATGTGAAACACCACTGGCGTACAGTGGCCATTTTGTCACAATGAGGAAAAAACCTCGATCCTCATTAAATATTATCAATATTAATTATTACTATAAGTTGTATAATAAAACAATACAACGTGCTCAAAACTGAAGTAGAAACAGCCTCATTACATTCATTAGAGAGGAAAATTGTGTAAGTATATTATGTGATGATAATTATGTTGGCACATTTATGATAGAATGATGAATAGTATGCCCTTATAAGAGTCCCAACGATATTGATTTGATACAAAACTTCCAATTTTGTCTAAAAATGTATGAAATAGGTATGTTATCATTTGGTTATTTAAATGGAAGCCTGACGATCACAGGAGGTTGGTGGTTGTGTTGTTGTGGCTGATTTATTGTCCCGGCTTCAAAGAGTCCAACTTTTTAATGGACAGTGTGTCTTAATCTCCATTAAGGGCCCGTTGCACCTGGGCTGTTGCGTTTTGGTAGATTATATCCTTTGTTTTCAATCTGATCGTAAAATAGCTAGGGGGTTGTTTTTCATGAATCAATGTTACAAGTTGAGATGAAGCCAAATTTTCAAATTTCCCAAACATTTGAATACAACTTTTTTGGGGAGGGATTTAGAGAAAAAAACTCTTCATCTCAACACTCAAAGATTAATTCTAGAGTTATTCCCGAAATTTGATCATGTCAGGTTGAACGGCGTGCAAAATAACTTACTAAAACTGAAATTTTTGACATTATGGGTTCGAGGGGTGCGAAATAGTTCATCACTTTTCCAACAGGTACCGCCACAGTATTTTAGTAAACTTGTGAGTCATTGCCACCCTGTAGAAATAGTGTTGAATAACGCAGGTAGGTAGGTACCTACCGTTCACATTGAAGCAACAAACCCTACCTACCTAATCCTTTCATAATTAGAGGGCTGAGAGTAGAATGGCTTTTTACGATGGGTAAGGTACCTACACGATGAGGAAGATTCTTCGTAAACTGTTCATTGTGCTGAGGATTCTGGCCAGGATAATTTACAGAGTCGAGGATAAAGTCCCCATTATCGTTTTTGGTCAACACGGTTTATGGGAATAAAGCAATTAATTGACCAGATTATGGAAACGTGAAATTTCCGTTGAAGAAGGTAGGTAAAAATCCAGAATATCAGCTATTTAAGATAAACCTCAGTACAAGAATGTTACCTTGTTGATTTCACATCTACTTATTTCATCATGCCAAACGGTTGTGACAGAATATTCTGCCTTTCCTCAATGGTTTTGGGATATGTAGTGGTAATCAAATACATTAGCGTCACTTGGGAAACACATTAATATGTGTGTTAGGCACTTAGAATTCACTGTAATATTGTCCCCTCCTCAGTGATTTTGGGAGTTATCACATGTTTCTACACATTTTAAGTGTCTAACACACATATATAGTTGTTTCCCAAGTTCCGCTAATGTGTGTGATTACCATTACATATCCCAAAACCATTGACTTCTATGAGCCCAACACACATTTTATGTTTCTTAAGACCCCTAGATTACGTCTGTGTACATTTTACTGACCCCATCATTTACGTATGTTGTTCCAGGTGAAAGACGCCAAGGTTTGATCCTCGAGACTATTTTAAATGGAGTTTGGCCAAACTCCGTTAAATAAAATTGTTGGTGAAAGTGGCCCTTTGTGACTTTGCACTTGATGTTCACCGGCTGTACACCTTAGTAATAACGTAACTTCCTATTTAAAAACGCAAGAACAGTTAATTCATATTTTGCTTTATTCAATTATCTGAGTTCTTATACGCACTGTCAAGGGGTTCTTTACCTAATAATAGGAGTTTCTATACAATCTTGCATTACAAATTTCAAGTTTGGGTGGTCCTATCTACACTAAGCGGGACCGAGATTGTAATTTGGAAATGCTAAGTTCCACTTTGATTCCCGGGGCATTCACGGGAGAAAACCATGAGACCAAAACTGCTTTTGAACGAAGTGCCTTTTACTTTGTATTAGCTCAATGTCCAGCCGCTCTTTTTTGAGCATTATCTCATCTTCTGGTTGCGGCGCGACCGGAGGATGTCGCCTCTGACGCCTCGCGAAATAGTTCCTTGGATCAAGAAGAAGCGTGCAATTGTCTTTTTGCCGGGGGAGATCTAACGGAGCACCGCCCTGTGAAGAAAACTAAGACTTACTCCACTAGGCACAATTTCATTCAATTATAGAATTCACAACTGGTTATTTAAATTTATGACAAAATGTATTCCTCTTCAAGGAAGAACATATAAATCATAAATATGTTTCACGGTGTATGTGATCATTTATGATTTTCACCGTACCTGTCAAGGAGTATTTAAATGTCCACTTCCTACGGTGACCAGGAGAGAATTTAGCTCACTCAGCTGACCAAGAAAGCCAATCGCTCATCTATCAATCGCCTCCCAATGTCCCAAAGAAGCTCCCTATCAAATTTCAACTTCCTAGGGTGAACAGGAGAGAATTAGCTCATTCAGCTGATCATAAAAGAGCCCATCATCAATCGTCTCCTAATCACCCAGAGAATATCCCCATCAAATTGAAACATCCTACGGTAAACAGGAGAGAATTTAACTCTCTCAGCTGACTAGGAAATAGCCCATCATTTCAGTCGCACCAATGAGTCTCTCTATAAAATTTCAACCTCCTAGGGCTAACAGAAGAGAATTTGGCTGATTCGGGTGATCAGGAAAGAGCCTATCATATCAATCTATTGTCCCAAAGATTCTCTCTATATAAATTTCAATCTCCTACGGTGAACAGAAGAAAATTTGGCTGATTCAGCTGATCAGAATAGAGCCCATCATTTCAATCGTCTCCCAATCACCCAGAGAATCTCCCTATCAAATTTAAACATCCTACAGTAAACAGGAGAGAGCCTATTGTCCCAAAGAGTCTCCCTTCATATATTTCAACCTCGTAGGATGAACAGAAGAGAATTGAATCAGAACAGAACAGCTGATCAGGATAGAGCCCATAATTTCAATCGTCTCTTAATGTCTCTTAATGTCAAAGAGTGTCTTTATAAAATTTTACCTCCTACGGTGAATACGAGAGAATTAGCTGACTCAGCTCGCGGTTCGCGAAAAAGTAGGTACCGTGTCTAAATAATGTGACGCGAAAAAAGTGTGGCAGCCTCGAAAACATAGGTCCAGCCATTAAACATATTCATGTTAATACCAAGGGGCACTACGCATATAATAAACCGTTGTGCAATCATTTGCAGTGTTTTTTTCGAATCGGGCACTAGTCTAAGTGGCGAACTACGTTGAACGAACGTTTTGCTGGGATTTCGGTTTCGCATCATATGAAGGGGGGGGGGGGGGGGGGGAGAATAAAAAGGAGTTTTGTTCAAATGGTAAAGTGGCAACCTAAACATAAATGTCTACTGTGCATATTTGTGCACTTGAAGGGAAAAACCCAATCTAAACCAAAATTCAATTGAATTGAATTCATTTTTCAATAGTTGAAAAATTCAATGATTTTCCATGCAGTTAGGAAAATAAATTCAATTTGTTTCTACTCTAGACTACACATTGAGAAAACCCAACCTCCAAAATAAAGACTTACCGATAAGAGCAAAGGAAACCAAAACCATTTCTGTATCAAATGTAATTATGGACATTGCCTGCGTTTGTAAATTTATATTTAAGTAAATGTTATTTGTTAATGCGTGATTAAGGAAGGTAGGCTACTTATTTAAGATATGTAAGCTATGCTTTGGAACACGCTTTTCTTCTGGTGTCTGTAGTTGAGACTCTCATCCAAATTTCAACGTCCTGTGGTGAGCAATAAAAACTTTAGCTCACTCTTCCAGTCAGGAAAGAGCCTCTAAATTTATTCGTGTCTGGATTACTCAGAGAGACTCCTTAACGAATTTCTAATTCGTAGGGAGAAAAGGGAGAATCTAGATAACACAACTGATCAGCTTGCAGCTTGTTATTTCAATCGTCTTTTAATGACCTACACCAGGGGTGCTCAAACTTGAACTGCTGGCGATCTACCTCAATATTTTTAGACTACTTACGATCGACTCTGAGAGGCTGCAAGTATGTGTGATGCAGGGTTGTCGTACATACACCCTACCTACCTAGGTAGGGTGTACCGTAGCATATATAGATATTAGCTTTCCGCACAATTTACATTATTTTAGTCAAGGTTTGGGTTAAGTTTACTTAAGTTCTTCTCTACAATATCAATGAAAAAACTCAAAATTGCGAGTTTATTCGTTGTTACAAAACAAAAGAGTTACATAAATATGGTGTTAAACTCAACTAAGGAGTGACTTTGGATGTTGAAGCGTGGCACTGCATGTCCTCAGCATACTTTTCATAAGATGGTGCGTAACCACTGAGTGCCAATCGCAAGCATGATGACATATGATCGTCAGTTAGTCGATTGCGATATTTTGACTTAATTATCTTCATTTCAGAAAATGCAGACTCGCACAAGTAAGTTGACCCAAACATTGCCGTCAGTTGAAGGGCGATTTGCCTTAGATTCGGATATTTATCTTCAGATATAAAACACCAGAAATTTGTATCAGATGCTGTAGCTTTGAGATGTATATCTGATATAATCTGCACCAACTCATTTTCAACAGAACATGAGTTCATATTAAACTGACTTGCTACTTCAGTTGCTAATTCCTCAATGTTTTTACATGAAAAAGGATAACTCATAAATGATGCTATATTTGCCAATTTACTGCAATCATAAAAACGCATTTCGAATTGTCCCAAAATATTTGATAATTCAGCCTCATACGTATCATAATTCAACTGAGGAATCCTTGCTTTCAAAGACGGAAAATATTTCAGATCCTTTCTTTTCAGTTGATCTATCATAAGTTGCAATTTACTTTTGAATGCGTTTACTGCGCTGATCATCTCAATAATAGTTTTCCTTTACCTTGAAGCTCCAAGTTAATGGTGTTTAAGTGCATTGTGATGTCAGTCAAAAATGCCAAATCAGTCAGCCATTTTTCGTTTTTCAACATCTCAGTGTCATCACCTCTTTCGTCTAGAAAAGCTGTTATTTCGGGAAATAATTCTTGAAACCTTTCTAGGAATTTTCCGCAACTCAACCACCTGACGTCCGTGTGAAGAACTAAATCAGTGTGTTCAGCTTACTCCCTATCTTCCAACTGCGACTTAAAGAGCCGCCGTTGCAAGCTACGTGCACGGATGGAATTCATAATTTTTGTTGCAATGCCCATATTTCCTCCGTGTTTAAAACTTTTGAACACAAAACTTGTTGATGTATAATGCAATGGAATGAAAAAAATGAAGGAATTCTTCATTAGCTCGACACAATCCCACAAAACCGTTCTTGTTTCCAGTCATTTCTGGTGCTCCATCGGTTGTAATGCACACTAATTTATATATTGGTAGCTTATAGTTTTTTACAAAATTGATGAAAACGTCATATATATCTTCGCCACGGGTCTTCCCATTCAGTGGAATGATTGTCAAAAATTCTTCCTTAGCCAACATGTCATTGAATACCATCCGAATAAGAATACACAGCTGGGCAGTGTCTGTCATATCGATGGATTCGTCGAACTGTAAAGAAAAGTATGTACATTCCATGGTATCATGTTTTTGTTTATCTGCGATGTCCAGACTCATGACTTCAATACGCCTTGTGACAGTCAGACGAGATAACTGAAGTTCTCTAATAGCAGACATGATTTCTGTTTTATTTTTAAAATCTCCAAATAAAGTCTCACCCGCTTCAATAAATGCTTCCTTCACAACCGATCCATCTTCGAATGGTTTCTTGTGTTTCGCCAATATATGAGATATTTTAAATGACGCGATCGTAGCAGCTTTTGATTGTTTGGCTGGTCTTGTGAACATGGTTTGTTATTTTTTCAAACAAGATATCAAATCACTTACTTTTCGTTTTCTTAATTCACTCTGTGGCGGAAAGTCCTTTTCATAGTTTTTATGAACCGTTTTATGATGCCTCTCTAAGTTACCACGCTTAGGTAGGCAACTGACGCACGACAAATAACACAAATGCACTTATCCTTCTCCATACAAAAGAAAAATTCTTCCTCCCAATTGTTATTAAAATGATACGTTTTAGATTTCTTCACTACACTCATTTCGCACTATTTAATAATAAACTTTGTATCGACGTAGTATCGCCTTCAAGTTACAATTCAGAATGACTCCAATTCCTGCAGGCGCAACATTTATATCGGATCGAATGTTCCCGTCAAACGCGCCGCCCGAAATGGTCTAGTACAGTCTAGTCTAGAAACAACTCGGCTTTTCTTTGCAAGTACCGCGCGTTCCTTTGATAAAGCCGCCTTTTGCCGCAAGCAGTGTTATTACGTAATAAATTTTTGTAGTTTAGTTACCTACTTATTAAAAATTTTTTTCTTCTCGAGATCTACTCAAAAAGCACTCGCGATCGACTGGTCGATCGCGATCGACTGTTTGAGCACCCCTGACCTACACAATCTCCCATTAACTTTTAACTAACTGGGGTGAACAAGAGCAAATTTAATTCACTCAGCCGATCAGGAAAGATCCTGTCAGTTTATTCGTCTGTGGATTATTCAGAGAAGCTTCCTTCCAAACTTTCAACTTACTAGGGTTAACAGGAGAGAATTTAGCTTTCTCATCAGGATGGAACCTGTAATTTCAGTCGTCGCTTAATGTCCCAAAGAGGCTCCCTATCAAATTTCACATTCTTAGGGAGGAAAGGGAGAATATAGATAGCTCAGCTGATCAAGTTAGAGCCCGTCATTTCATTCGTCTCTCAATGTCTCAGAAGGCCTCCAGATCGCGTTTCCACTTCCTAGCGTAAACAGGAGAAAATTTAGTTTACTCAGCTGATCCGGAAACCCAAAATTTCTATCGCCTCTTCATGACCCAGACATTCTCCCTATTAAATTTCGAATTCCCAGAGTGAACAGGAGAGAATTTAGCTTTCTCAGCTGATGAGGATGAAACCCGAAATTTAGTTGACTCTTAATGTCCCGAAGAGGCTCCCTATCAAATTTTAAATCGTAGGGAGAAAAGGAGAGAACAGCTGATCAGCTTGCAGCTCCTCATGACATTCGTCTCTTAATGTCCCAGGGAGCCTCCCGATCGAATTACCACTTCCTAGAGTGAATTTTGTTTACTCGTCTCATCCGGAAAGAGCCCATAATTTCTATTGTATTTTTATGACCCAGAACGTCTCTCTATTAAATTTCAACTTCCTAGGGCGAACAAAAGAGAATTTAGCTCACTCAGCCGATCAGGAAAGAGGCTCCCGGTTTAATCGTATTTGGATTATTCAGAGAGGCTCCCTACCGAATTTCAACTTTCTAGGGTTTACAAGAGAATTTAGCTTTCTCATCTGATCAGGATGGAACCAGTCATTTCATTATATGAGAGCTGACATTCATGCCAAACTAGCTTGCTCATTATCCCGATAGGAGATCTAAAAAACGTCATCCAGACTCATCTCACTAGTGAATGACAAGCTGACTACAAAAATATAACATTAGAGAAAGGATGTTTTCAATTTGAGACGAACTAAATCACTCGCGACGAAGTTGTGGAAACCCATTTCAAAACGGAAGTTAGTGAAAAACGTTGTCTATTTCCACGAAAAATAAAGAGTTACACTGTTAAATCGATTTCGACGGTTAGGCCATCATCAGTAACAAACAATAACTCATTGTTTTTGTTTGTTGCTGATGATGGCCTAACCGTCGAAATCGATTTAACAGTGTAACTCTTTATTTTTCGTGGAAATAGACAACGTTTTTCACTAACTTCCGTTTTTCAATTTGAGGTTCTGCCAATCGTAGATCTTAAACCGTGGTTCAAATCGTGGAAGCTCAGTAAGCAAAAACTATCAACACTGATTCGTCTTTACATTGGGCATGACCTGTTTGACAGAACTTTGTTTTTATTTAAATACACCACCCAACAGCTCTGTGATGAATGTGATATGCGCATGTCTTTTCCTATTATTGTTACCTTCCTTTCGCAAACAAATTTTAATGGATGTGAATTAAACTGTACTGGGTATGTACTAATTACAATTGCCATACCTAATTTCTTATTTTCCTAATATCAACCGTAATCAAACTTTACTTGACGAGGTCTTGAGTTGTCATTCTTTTTGTTCGTTGACTTCATGCCTTGCGCACCAGCTCCCCTCCGTGCCGTCTTTCGCATTGTGGACATTTTACTCCTTTCTCAATAGATATGCAAACCCTGTAAGTTCCCAAATGAGAGTCGGCATTTCAAAAATTTATGGAATGCCATTCATTCTCTATTCTTATGACGAGCAATGCAAAGGTATCTTCATCAGTAAGATTATGAGGATTTAGATCAGGTAATTGAGCTAACGAGTGAGCTATCGTGATTATTAGTAATCTTACCTTAAACTGGAACCAACCGCAAGTTGCAAATCGATCTCTTGTTCGCCTTTACAAATATACCTAATGTTGGATAACTATATCTTAATTCTCTCCTACGAGGCAAGTTCGCTATTTTTCATGAAAGAAATAATAAATATAATGTGATTATGGAAACATACGCATACTGGGATTGCCTTGTTATAGAGTTGATAGTCTCCATAACAATATTTATAATGTTCTCGATTTGGTTATTGTACCATGGAAAATTTGTTTTTCAACTACATAGGTACTTGAGTAAACTTTTTCTTTTGGGTCAAACAAGGTAACTAAGAATTTAAATTTAATTTAGATAGTGGGTGTATGAAAATGATAGAATTTCCTACCTTATCGTCTTGAACGTCAACTGATTACATCACCTGTCAACCTGCAGTCAATGATTCTCTAATTTCATCATTCATATAATAAATTCATAATTTTGAAATTTCGAATTTGTATATTCATATTTAGGCTTTTGTGTGGTGAGGGCCCTGCTACACTGGAAAACCCAGAGGGCAAGTTTGCCTATGGGCGTTCTGGGAGGCTCCATGCCTTGAATGTGTCACCCCATCGAACGGTCCCCTTGGGTAATTCCCTTCGTATTGCTCGTGCAAGGATATGGAATGCCCTTCCCATTGCCATCCGTCGTTGCTCTGACATTTCTGCCTTCTGTTTGCTGACTGAGAAAAATTTTGGAGCTTGAATTATTTACTTATTCTCAGCCACCACAATTTTTTGATTATTATGTTTTACCATACTTTAGTTTTGTATTTCATCATCTATATTTTTTTACTTCTAATACCTAATTATTAACTTACCTAATTAGTCTCTCAAAAAAGAGCTGATTTTATTTTATCGTAATTTCAATGTTTACAATTGAAAGGCCCACGAGGCTTATGTGTATACATTTCATTTGCCAAATAAATCTTCTTCTTCTTCTACTCTACTTGTGCATCCCAGCTTTTCCTGTTTCACTTCCTTTCAGCATTCCTTTTCACTTCCCAATCAGCTTCCATCATTTAAAATCCAATCTATTATTAATCCTGGTTCATCCAAGTTATTTTTCATAAAAACAATAAGTTTTTCATATATTTTATACCCTTGATTCTTGGAGACGTCCAGAAAATCATAGGAAAGAGGTGGCAATTAGTGAACACCCTGGTTTTTCCACTGTCTTCAACTGATCAGACCAGGACTCCCATTTGGACCCAGGGTTTCCTGCTTTCAGGATTCATAGTTGGTGAGCTCTCACCAATTTCTACCATCTAATCAGCTGGACTTTAATCATATCCACTAATAGGTTTACTATAAAATACCTATTGGTGTGGCCACATTCTTATCCACACTTAAATTACATCTTGCACACCATAAGGACACCACAATTCACCATCTATCATCAAATCTTTCATCTAATCATCAACTTAGAGACTCTGTCAACTGTATAGAAGTGTTCCAATATAAACATCATTCAACATATCAACTTTACCGTCCTGTGCACAACTTACATAATCAAGCATTTAAAGTCACTCTTAGGTAGGTTGGATTATTATTTCCAATTTATCATCTATTTTACTATCAGAAGGGGTTTGATCTGGGAAAGATTAACAATTTATCACTACATCTATCTTTATCTCTGCAACCAACAAAGACTTATCATTGCTAACGCTCTCGCTGAACTATCAACTATATCATTACCCAGTTCTCATGTGTGCATCTATGCTGGTGGTCCATCGAGTTATCATCTCCCACCAACTTACATCCAGTGGGGTACCTTTATTTTTGTTAGTCTGAAGACAGTAGAGATACCACCTAATGAATATTTATTCAACATTCTACAACAAAAAAGTAACCTAAAAAAGGTGGGAGGGTCAGCAGAAATATCCCTGGTACTGATTTCCTCTCTACGAAATCAACCTCTGATGCTGAAATTTGAAGAAAAATTGGAGCCCGAGAATCAGCTGAACCAAAAAATATAGCTCTTCAGTCAGCTGAAACAACTGGCTCCAAATCTCCATTTTCAGAACATCTTCAAACGTAAATTGAAAGCATAACCACAATCAATCATCTGAGGTTGTTCTTATCACATGTCGAAACATAAACTTGAAGAAATTCTCTTGTAGCGTGTCAATCATTATGACTCATTTTGTTTATAGATTTTGCGCCGTGGGCACTTCAAGGCTCACGTATTTACGCTGTTCAAATTAATCATAACTTAATTCCTTGACGCTGTTCAATGGTGGAAATGTCATGAGAATGTTATTTGCGCAAATTGTGAGTACAGTTGTTGAAAGTTGATATGGTTTGAACATTACAAACGCTCTTTTGATAAACGTTTTATTAAATACATGTAATATATATAATAGATTGGAAAATCCGGGACAATTTGTACAATGAACTTCATACGCGTCATGATTGGAAAATCTGAGATCGCAACAAACATTTTATCTATACAATGGGCGGGAGCGCCAGCTTTATTGTTGGTGACAGTTGAGGTTTTAAATAAATTTGGACGGAATGATCAAAATAAAATACCTAAACAAAACAACAAGATATCTTACAGTTAAACAGTAAAACTTAATTTATACTTCTTAACTTTTATTTTGAAACAAATGTACAGCTTATACTTGCTATGAAATAGGTACGCTAATTATTAATTTAAGACATTTTTTTACGTGAAGAAATTTACATGTGTCGATAAATAAATATTCCATTAATACAATCCGGAAGGCAGATCGGCCAATTTGCCCACAGATACCGACAAATTTGCACTGTTCAGTCCGTTTTTGTAGTAATCACCGTTAGCGTCTCTTGTGTTCACTCCAGAATATAGTCCGGCGTTGGTGTAACCGCGTTTCAGAAGAAATGTTTGGGACGCAGAATCATTTTTGATGGGAAGGAAAACCGTTCGGTCGGCGGCATGGCGGACATCTTCAGTCTTCTTGGGAGCGATCGGTGGTTTCTGGACAGGAAGATCTTTGTTGGTTCTGTCGACTGCCGAACACGTTCGGACAGGTACGCTTGGTGCGTCTTGTTCCGCGTCACCGTTCGTCACGACGATGTCCACCATGGTGTCCAGGCCATCTTTAATTCTATCGAGGCTCTTCGACTTGATTTTCCTTTCTTCTGCGCCTTCTATGTAGATTTTGGTACTATTGTGATTCTTTTCAACGTTTTCTGCGTAGTACACGACAGCGTCGAGGCTTCCTCTTCGGTTTTTGATGTCTGGCTTTATCTCAATGGTTGGCGCAGGCGGAGGTTGAATGCCGCTGTAATGAAAAGTTTCTCGCCTTTTGACGTAGCTTCTATGAGACAAGTCCAGGCGTGCGTGATGTTGTAACTGAGCACAGTAGAAAGCAGGCTGGATGTTCTCATTATCGTTCGAACTACTCAGCATCGAGTCAGATTTTCCGTGAGAATCTTCATCTTCAAAAAACTGATAGTTGTTCCCGCCGTGTTCCCTTTCAAAGTAGGAACTCCTTGACCTTCTAGGCGGATGTGGTACCAACTTCACTGGCACAATCTCCATCTCATCATCGTGCAGGCCATGACGATGATTGTTTACTACTTGATGAGGATGGTTGTTGTTGTTATTTATTTTCTGTACATACCGTGAATAATACTTCCCGTTTAGACGGTCAGCGGATCGTTTAGCGTCATGTTCTTTGTTGTAGTCGGTCTCTGCATCGTTTATTATATTTTGTAGTTCTTCGATAACCTCATCAATCGTGGTTTCCTCCTGAAAATATAATTCATGATGAATACTGGGAAAACAGAAATTAAACGAAATTGTACTATAGTTACAATATGTTGAACATATATCTAAGCAAGCCCTCAAATAGCTCTTCTATAGCCTCATCAAACATAAACGGCTTCCAATTCATGAATTTTAAGGTAATAACAACGAATTTAATCTGATAACCCCAATGAGATACCCGAATCGTAATTTGGATGGAAACATACATATCGTTCCCAGCAATCAGAAATCTCATTCGCATTAATTCGCCGTGTTGATACAGAAAAAAGAGAAGATCAAACTGGGTTTTAATGTAAACAAAGCTTTCGGGTTTTACTGACCTATTTAAAGAAATTGACAGCCAACTCATAATGACTTTCCATGTATTACGTCACAGCTCTCTTTCTACGAAAAGTGAGGTTTCGCATAAAGCTTGATTTATAATATGCCTTTGGGAACACCATCACAAGACCAATGGCGATTAAAAAAAGTGTAGATGGGGTGAAAAATGTCGAAGCGATCCTAAATCTCAAACTAGCCAGGCAGCCGACCAATCTTGGGAACACCCATTGTAGTGTCAACTTGCGATCCGTGGCTGTTTCGGATGTCTTTGTATCCTTGCTTGAATGGATTCCATTCAGATTTCCAGGATTCAAAGATGGATCCTGGCCATGGGACTCCACAAATGAGGAGTATAAAATATAAATAAATAAAGCATCGTACTTGGTCACTTGACCGACGGGAGTACACTTAGTATATTACTGTCCCTTCGTTGTTAAAGCATACTGCTGCCAGCATTTCACCATACAGCATGCATTGCATTGCTGCCAGTATTCGGGCATGCAGCATGCATTGTATTTTATTGCGCACTACCTACCTGCAATAGTAGGCACTTACTGATAACTCTTACATATGTTACTGATAGAACAGTAGAGCAATACCTATTACAACCACCACTGATGAGAAGCTCCCTGAATTCATATGGGTCAATTAGGGAGCTCTATCTATTCTGCAGAGATGTTGGCCAGTAGCAATTTCTTAAGTGTTGAATATTGACTACGATAGTGCGTGAGATATCATCTAGAAGGAAAGTTTCAGTTGTATATAACAACTATAACCCTGTGAAATGTTACATTTATTTTTTTATGCTTTATATTATAACCTGCTGCACTAGTGTGTGCACCTGCTTTTACGAAGTAAGTAAAGCTATTCAATATTAGCAGCTTGGTGTATTTAAAATTCTCCCGAAATTTACCCTAGGTAACTTTACCTGGGGGTGTAGAGTGGATGAATCTTGTCTAAATTATATCACTAGGCGGTGATGACATTAGAGGCCGAGTGCCTCAAGAGTTTTGTGTGTTGAAGAATAATAATCTTTCGAATTCTATTCCACTATATGAAAATCTCTTCATCATTAAGTTATAATCTAAGAATCAGACTTACATCCTCTTTCTCTTTGGTATTTCTCTCCATGATGAGTTTATCCTCATTGACTGCATACATTTCGTAGATGAGCGGCTCCCGCTCAATGCCATCGTCCTGGCCAGAGGAGCTGATACCTTCGTCTTCAGCTGGTGTTGAACCTCCTTGGTTAGGGCGCCCTCCCCGCAGGGAGGACACTTCCCGCTCCAGTTCATCACAGCGAGACTTGAGGCGATTTTCGTTGCTGGATACTATAGATTTTTCGTCATGAAGAATCTAAAACAAAATTTACATAGCTATAGGTAGGAATTTACAAATCAAAACTACACAGTAATTTAACTCTTTTTTATGGATTAATTTTAACGTAAAATACGTTTTTACGGAGACCTTCTGGCCGAAAATTGTCATCTACCAACGCAACGAAAAAAGGACACGTGACTACGACATATGCAGGCTGGCTCACAGGAACGGGGGACATTAAAAATCGTACATTAACTTTTTATGATTAAAAATCATAAAAATTCGAGTATTAATTCTTCAAAAATTTTAATTTTGATTTTAAAATTCTAGGAGCCTTCTACGGGAATTCGTTAAAACATCTTAAAAAGAAATTTTGACTCAAGTCTGCTCATTAATTTTGACTCAAAAATGAATTTAATATGCATACACTACGGATACAAAATATGCGTACATGTATGTTTGGTACTCAAATTCTACGCTCTTTCTAAACTGACTGCTTAGAAATTTAGAAATAAATAAAACTGTAAAAATCAGAAATTACAATTATGGAAATTGAATTAATAATATTATACCCACCTGTAGTCGTTTTTCCAAATACTTAATTTTATCTTTGAGTACGTGAACTTCCTTCACAAGTTCGTGTTCCCTCATCTTCATTCGACTGATGTCGCAGTACAGCTTTTGCCATCGGATGATCTCAATTTGGATGCCATCTGTCATAGATTTGTTTGGTACAGCCTGAAAATTTTAAGACACGAATTGAAGTATGATATGCTACGAGTATAATAATAATAATATTATATAATAATAATGATAGTAAATTTCTCTCCTCTAGTAAATAATTATACATAATTGATATTCTTCATTAAGTGGAATCTGAATGAAATGGGTAGACTTTCTTTCACAAATTTGAATCTTTGAAATACGTTGAAAAACTGATGCTGTTCCACAGCAGAGCTGGCATTCAAGTGTGCATGATTATTTCAAAACTAATTTTCTTCCATTGCTAATTTAATCCTGTTGGTTATTGGTTCTTATTGTTTTAATAACCGTTGAGACTTTAAGTGTAAATAAACTAATCAAATCGGAGGGGTTATCATGGACTCCATTTGCAAAACGGAGGGAAGGGTGACAGTGACTTGAGTCACCCCCAGAGGTGCAATGGGGCCTAAATCCGCGCTACATAGAGAGAGGAGAGTGTGACAGTACCATAAGAGATACATCTCGTACTAATAGCGTATGTGCTATGTTCGGAGAAGATGATTTTCCGGTTCTCGGATCCTCATCTATCGCCAAACACAGCATTCCAAGAACTCGAGGATGACACGTTCAACCCGGCGCGAGAGCCGGATAGACGCGCATTCTCTTGGATCTGACGGTAACTGTCACAAGGGAAAAAACTAAGACTAAGACTACATAAAGAATAGGGTTATAACTAAAGGGCCCAGACAAAACGGGACCCACTGAGGGGCTCGATCAAATCGTCTGTTGTTTATAAGTTTGTTAATGATAGTTAATAATTACAGCTGGTTCGGAATATAAGGCAGTTGAATAAGTTTCAATGGGAAGGTGTCTATGAGTCTGAAAAATGAGAATCGAATGTTCTTAAAAGGATGCAATTTTTCGTAAAAATATGAGAGGTATTTTTCTGCGAGTTTTTGCTCATCTTACATAGTCACGGCACGCTAGACAGCAAGGTCCAGCTCTTGCTAGAGGCCTTTGATAATGTAGCTAGTTGTCGAAACTTCGAACAATACAAAAAAGTCTGCCAAGGGCAGCTTCTCCACTAATTGTAGCATTGCCGGAATAGAATTACTGTGAGAATGAGCACAACCAGATATAGTTGGTAAGGGGCGAAACGGATATTTTTGCCTGTGTTTATCATTTGAGCATGCCAACATACAGCTGATTTTACTAGTTGATTTTACTTCGCAGGAGGGTGGGTATATTGTCCAATTATCTGGTGGGTTCGGGTGGGATACGATACTCTCATGCCATAAAAGTTTTGAAGATTACCTAATCAAAATCGGCAAATTAGTAACGAATTGTTATCAAAGCTATTATCGATGTTACGAATGACTTCATACTGAAATGAAAAAATCTTGGAAATAAATTATTGGTATAATTGTGATTAAAAGTCTAGAATTCTAATTGATATTAAAAAAAAAACTCCTTCTCCGTAGAAGAAATAGTTTTAAAGTTCAATGAGCTACGCAGAAGTATATTTGTATATATAAAATCTCTTTATATAAAAGACAGATACATTTATTATAAATGTCTTCGCAAAACATCGCTACCTACCTATCCCATGTGTACGTTTAACCAGAAAATACATCTGAATACTCGTTGGTAATTAAAAATTAACGTTTTAATTTACTACAACGTTAAAATGTGGATTAAAAAAAAAAAAAAAACTGCTAAGTAGAAGATGTGGAAAATGGAAGATGGTGATGGTGGTGTGTGTTTGTGTGTGTGTGTGTTTGTGTGTATTCCGTGGTATCACCACCCGCGTCCTGAGGGGTTCTTACTTGAACTGGTGGTCATTTTATAGGGGCACTTCCTTTCATCCCATTCTTCCTCCTCGTCCTGCAACTTCCCTTATCCCTAGAGCCGGCGTCGGGTAAACCTGGGCGTCCACCCCACTTTTTTATTTTATTTGTTTATTTTTCAATTTAATGGTGTGCCCCCTCCGTCTTTGAGGGGAGTTTTCTTAATAAAAAAAAAAAAAAAAAAGTGTTTGTTTTGGATGATGTAGAAGTGGAAGATGCATGATCTTTGCAAAACGTTGTATTCTTTATGATTTGCAGGTCTAACACAACTGCAGCTGGCTATAACTCACCTTGGCCAGTGCAAGAGGTTTATATCCCGCTTGGTCAAGCTCTGCTTGAATATAAAGCTGGGCCTGAGGTCCGGGAGCCGATTCGATGAAACTGTTGATGAAGGCCAACCCAGCAAGCAGCAGTTCTGGACAAGCGCTGGTGAGGACACCGCAGAGGAACCTTGAAGAAAGAAAAATATCGTTTACCTGAGAATCTGCCGGATCCGTTCAGGAAATGAAACATTTTGATTGATTAGGAGGCAACAATGAATTCATAGAGGAAACAGACAGTATACAAACACATAACATATTATAACTTTTCATTTTGGGCGTTTTTTATTCTACCTCCAGAAAAAAATTGAAATACTTCCGTTACCTAGGCATCTTGGAAGCATAATTCTGCATTACAATGTTTTGCACAATACGTACATCGTTTTGTTGAAATGTTCGTTGTTAATGTCTAGTATGACTGGAATCGGTCCACATTTTCTGTGACTTTAAGGGTTTGGAACTTTCTGAAGGGGATGATTTAGCAGGGGTCAGATACCAAAATTATGTGACACCAGGAAAAAGGAGTCTGCAGAAACAAACTCAAATGAAATCAGTAAAGGAGTTCTGAATATAATTGACAAGTGATTTACAGATAATTACCAATTTAATTACATATTGGATGCAATGGGGACATGAACCAACCTGAATCTTACTGGTTCTCCGAACCTTAGCCTCATTGTGGACATGGCGTCTGAAACTGGGCTGTATCCTTTCCCCCCAGGCTCTTCACAGGTTTTCCGTAAAATCTGAAAGCCAGGCAAAGAATGAATGAATTGAAGTTTTCGTATACATCCCATTATTGTTGCACTATATTACCATCTCTACTGAATGAAGGGCTGAGCAACATGTAGGTATATCTAAAAGGGAAGTACCAGAAGAGTGTATCTTGAGTTGCTTCAAGTTTTTTTCACCCGCACCCGTCCCAATGTTGATAGGTAACTCCGGTGTTTTGAAAGAACCGTTATTGTAATATTCGTTCCTCAATTCGTTAATGGAAAACAAAGAATACAATCTTCCAATCTTCTCTGAGAAACATCAATCACTAGTTCAATTCCTCCTACGAACTTTGACAGCGGCCGATTTAGGTTCGAAAGGACCGGCCCGCGACTGCCATCCACCGAGAAAACATTTCCGAACGATCAAGATTAATGTGTTTTACATGCAAGTGCGGCGGGATCCGGCTTAAAATGTTTACAATCAAACGTTCCGCTCTTTTATGCTGCGAATTGACGATACAGGCTTCTTGATAAGTATAATGTTATATATGTACAGAAGTGGTTAAGAAAATGATGAGGGTCCTCTTTCTTATGAATAAAAAATTGTGTGATTTCTATAACAACAAACTAGTTGATTCAAAAACATGAATTTTCAGAAGTGTATTTTTGTGTCTGCGTGTAGACAGAGACAGCCTGTCCTAAATTGTGATGGCAAGTAGTTTATTTTTGATTATTCAATCGTGATTTTCGTTATTACCCATCAATAATGAATCGAATTTTGGTTTATTGGTGCTTGTGGTTTACTCAAGTACCTATCACATTCTCACCGCAAAGTAGGGGACTGACGAAGTAACTTAGTTTTACTCAATGATTCCGAAACTCAACGCCAAGAAGATGATTTTTTTAGAAGGTTGCAATTCACGTCATTGTTCTTACTAGCCGCTCCGGCTCGCTACGCTCGCCTCCACGTCCAGCCGGGGGGCAAGCCCCCCGGACCCCCCATTAAATTGCTCGCTTCGCTCGCAAAGTGTGGTATGTAGGGAATGTTGCTCGCTTCGCTCGCAAAGTGTGGCATGTAGGGAATGTTGCTCGCTTCGCTCGCAATTGAAACATGTAGGGGATGTTGCTTGCTTCGCTCGCAAACGGTAGATCTCTAAGGGTAGGTTTAACTTCTGGAGGGGATGCTGCTCGCTTCGCTCGCTTGAGGAAGTTATACTGCCCACCCAACATGTAGGGAATGATGCACGCTTCGCTCGCAAACGGTAGATCCCTAAGGGTAGGTTTAACTTCTGTAGGGGATGCTGCTCACTTCGCTCGCTTGAGGAAGTTATACTGCCCAAACAACTTGGCAGACTTTTTTTCTGTTGGAAATTCTTACAAACAAATTAAATCTTATAAAACTACGTGGAACCACAAAAAGTTTATTAGGAAATGCTGCTCGCTTCGCTCGCTTGAGGAAGTTATACTGCCCACCCAACTTGGCAGACGTTTTTTTCTGTTGGAAATTCTTACAAACAAATTAAATCTTATAAAACTACGTGGAACCACGAAAAGTTTATTAGGGAATGTTGCTCGCTTCGCTCGCAAACGGTAGATCTCTAAGGGTAGGTTTAACTTCTGTAGGGGATGCTGCTCGCTTCGCTCGCTTGAGGAAGTTATACTGCCCACCCAACTTGGCAGACGTTTTTTTCTGTTGGAAATTCTTACATTCAAATTAATTCTTATAAAACTACGTGGAACCACGAAAAGTTTATTAGGGAATGTTGTACTGCCCACCCAACTTGGCAGACGTTTTTTTCAGTTGGGAATTCTTACAAACAAATTAAATCTTATAAAACTACCTGGAACCACGAAAAGTTTATTCGGGGATGTTGCTTCGCTCGCAAGGTATACCTGTATATGTGTAGGACAAAGTCCGTATTTATTATTTGAAATGGCTCTCGCTTCGCTCGCAAGGTAGGTACCTATGTATACCCTTCACGTCAATTCTTGAGCCTTCTCTCGTCCACGGCACAATTTTAATCGCTTTGCTCGCTTCCGCTCGTAATTTGACCGAATGAACGTCACTTTTTTCGATATCCGATTTCGGATTCAGATTCGGCGGACCCAAAGCTGTATTTCGCCCGCGAAAACCGTTCCGAAAAACGTACCTTTATGGGGTATATTTTAATCGGAAAAAACCAAGTTTTTCGGCGGACTTTTCGAGAAAACGGGTCCGTACTCTCGCATTTTTTTAACGCATTTCCCGATACTTTTTTCGCGATCCGATCGCGCCGTCGTCTTCCTCGTTCAAAAACCTACGAAACCCGTATTTTTCCGGAATTGTCAACGGCCGTTTAGAGGGGTAGGGGAAGCGGGGAAGTCCAAAAAGCGCACATTAATTCTTACTTCGACCCCCCTCCCGCCCTACGGCCCATGGTTCGGGTGGGATTAGAAAATTTTAAATTCGCTTATACACCCTATCGGAAAATCCCAAGAAGATCCCCCCACTCGTAGATCCGGCCCACTCAGCCGTTTGGCCGTGCATAGACACGACAAACAAACGGAGTTTCATTCTTATTAATAATAGAGATTATGTTTTCAGTCGGAGTTCAATCAAACCTTACTGAAGCAGTACCATACAATTTTCTTCAGGCCGATATCATAACCCTTCGTAGCTTTGGAGGAACAAAATTTGCATGAAATATTTCTCCAAATTTTACTTTTTTCTTCAAGAAAGTTTAGAAGCTCTACCAGGAACATGTTCAAAAACAGCTTTGACGCAATTGCCAGAAAGTTATGTAATAACAATACAAAAGTTCGATAAGTTACTACAAAATAAATTTACGGAAGTTTTTCAATGCTTTTCAAGTTCAACCAATGGCTCTTAAGGAAACGTACGTATATAATTTTCGGCTTCACAAAAATGTACCACATACTCGCGGGGTTGTTGTTGATTGATTATCCAACTTTCTGCCCCTAGTATTTTTACCCTGTAGAATATCTTTTGCTTGTTTAGATTTGTGTACGTGACTCTGTAGGCTCTCTTGGGACAATTCCATGCTTATTCAACTCACGATGCTGAAGCTCAAAACCTAGTGTACCATTGACTGGTGGGTACAACCAACAAAGTACAGAACCAGCCTGATTTAATGGTACTGCTTATTGATATTGCAGCTTTGTTCCATAATATCAACCATTGGGCTTCAAGTGGACTGCATTTCTGGGGTCTGGGAAAGGATGAGGGGGCGGGACAATATCTTAAATTACTCCATACGTTCAATTAATTAGCTACCTAACTAATAATTAGCTTATTGATTAGCTAACGAATTAGGCTTAGTAAATACTTGAGTGGAATATTCATAGAATAGATTGATCATGGATGAAAAATTACTCTGTATCTGTAGTAGTATAGATTTATTAAAGGTTTTACACTCGATAATTAGATTCTCTGCTATCAGAAAATTTTAAGGAGAATTTTGTCTTAAACCGTGTTATGAATGGAAAGAGGCGTACGCAGGGCATTCAGAAATTGAGCAGATATAATTCCTTGGTCCTTTCCTTTCATCCCAGGGGGCATTTGGTCCTGAGCCCTTTTGGCTACTGGTGTAAATAAATAAACGCGTTCACTGGATGCAAATAGGTTTCATCCCTTGAGACGAGCTGAAGCCTGACCTTACCTAATAATAATTATAATTCCGAAATGCTCGGATAAATTTTCGAGTAGTAATTTACCCTTGTCAACAACAAATAGTAACTTCAAACTGAAATTCAGTTTTACGCTCAATGAAGTTACCATCAGCTGAACCCCGGCTAATTGTCAATGTCAAGCAAACCATCAAACTTACCTAAAAATCGTTGAGTTGTTATTCAATAGTTGGAATTTAATTCAACGATTCACAATAAATATGTCTACACGACATTAACACTTCTACATATATCGTCTACACGTACATATATCTTTCCAACAAACAAGATTTTGCCAGTTTTACCTGGAGAGCGAGGACTCGGGATTTGTTGAGGTTGCTCATTATGGACGCTGCAAGGGCGAAAAGACCGGCGGACGAGTTGGCAAGGCGTCTAGGTGTTTCTTGACACCTGCATAAACGATTTAAAAAAATGTAAATATAATTTTTGGATTAATATTGTCAAATTCATGGGTACATATCGAAATAATAGGTTTTTAATATCGTATCGTTTTTAATATAATAGGTGATTATAAATAGAATACTTGTGATCCATGACGACTACGTTAAAGAGTTGAGCTGGAATTTAAATGAATTTTGCATTTTCATCAAAACTAAACAGATAAATAAGCGCAATATGACCTTGTGGGTGAATTTTTCACTGTTTTTCAGAACAATGTGTAATGGTCAAATATATCACAAACCTGTGTAATAGCTTGTTCACCTGTTTCTAGGTGCAACAATTTATAGAAATATTAGTAGCCTATTCCGATATTTTTATTTAACTTTATTCATTCATTTTTTAGAATGATTTTGCGTACTGAAAGTTTTGGCCATTTATTTTTAATACAAGCTTTTTTGTAATAATAATCTACTCAAGAATAAACTTGAGGCGGTCAAATAACTACATTTAAAAAAATTTTTAATTTATTATTCCTGGTTTACCAACTCATAAGCTATGCAAAATATCTTTGAGATGAAAAGAAAGAATATTATACTCTACATAACATTATAACTTAGTCATAACTACCAAACCTCCACCTGTCGATAATTACCCAACGTGTTTCTATTTGGAGGAACATTTTCGCAAGTCGAAAAAGATGTTTAACAATGAGGAGTCGCCCAATTCCAAAATCCAGCAACCAAGTCCCAATTCCCTTTATATGGAATTAAACAATAAACATAAAAATCGAATTATTTCTTAAATTAGTAATTCAGCTGACTTTTTAAATTCGTCTGCTTCCTGTATTATTTTATCAGCATCCTCTATGGTGTTGATTATTTATCTATCGTAAATTACAAGTAGAATATGTTCTTCATCAACATCATCATATTATCATCTGTTTCATCAGCAGCAGGAGGAAGTAGTTCTATTGTTGCACTACCTATAGTAAGGAGGCTAACTATTTCTCTATCGAAAATTACAAGTAGAATATGTTTTTCATCAACATCATAATAATTATCATCTGTTTCATCAGCAGTAGGAAGCTGTAGTTGTATTGTAGCACTATAGTTAGGGTCAGCAGCAGTTGCTTGCTGTGGAAGTGCCAGCAATTTCTCGTAGTTATCCTGTAACACGACCATCGTGTTAACCTGTCCACGGGTCATGGGTTAAGAACTACTGACATACCTAGAGGATATGGATTGTGAGTATGCCTCTAAACAAAGGTTTTACATGTGCCTTGTAATTCACTCAGGCGACGATCCTTCCAGCTCTTTTATCGCAGGAATTTACAGAAATTTACCTTATGTGACCCAGTTTCCTTTACCTTAGACAGTGATTGATGCACTGGAGGCAGGCTAACTCTTCCACCATGCTCGTCCGCCTGCTGGTGCCGCCTTGTGTTGCTTGAATCGTCTTCAATAACTCCAGAAGACCAGTTATTCCGTCCAAACTCGGGCTCACGAACTCCTGGACGAAACTGCAAAAACGAGAGACGACCCCAACATAAGTATGCGTTAAGTTAGCAACGAACATGGAGTTTTGAGGAATAGTTATACCAGTATACCAGGTTTTTCAGTTTATTATTTTTACAATTCAGTGCAGGATGGTTTTATGAACCCAGGAGATAGGAGGAGAATAGAGTTTTACACTTTAGTTTCACTAATTTTTTAGTTCATTTGTTATGCTCAATTTGATGTGTTTTTATGGGTAAAAATACTTAGTTAAAGTGTGAAACTATGTCATAACGGAATTGGGGAGATCAGCAAATGTTGCCATTCGATTCAGCGTGGGGGAAAAACAACCCTCGATTTCATGGAAAAAACCATGTTTTTCACCATACAAACATACTTTTCTCCTTTAATTCGCAAAGTAAAATAAAAATTGATTATACCGTTGGAAAGGTTATATTTGCGTCAAGTTATTCCCGTAACGTGTGCGGAAATTCAGGAGATTATGTATGGCGTCTCGCGATCTAAAAAAAACTAGATTCTCAAGTGACGACAATTTTTTCAATTTGGTGTGAATTTGTGACTGCTGAATCCGCATATTTTCGCATGTTGGGTAGCCTATCCAAAAGGAAATTTAACGCTCTTTCTAACGGTATCATCAAATTTGAATTTATTCAATATGGAAGGGAGTTTTAGCTGATTTTGTGATGTAGGTTGAAAACACGAAAATAATCTTAAATCGTGAATAACTCGAAAACAATGCCTCTAAAAAAAAGTCTAGAAAGCACTTCTTGTTGCAAATTAGTTGTAAAATCGACCCCTAGGAGGTTAGTAATCAAAAGTGTGAACACCCTGTAGAGATACATAGTACCTTCCTTTCAACGCATAAAATAAGCGCTAGCAATACAGCGATATTAAAATCTTTGAAAAATGATCGACATTAATTGAAATTGTGTTAATACAAACTTGAAAGGCAACGGAAAAAAGTAAATTAGACAGACTCAATTAAAAGTATTAGCAAGTAAAAAAAAAATTGATAAAAAATGATTTACACGGGTAGGTTTAACGTGAATTAATAACTACGTGATAAATCAAAGACTACTGTCGGGAGGTCTTTTGAATATTTTTTATTTGCTTCATTTCCTCAGGTCCTCCTACGTTGTGATATTTTATACGGTGAAGGTTGACAGATCACCGTAATTTAGGAAGGTGCAACGGAGCTGGGGGATTTCATCTACATCCAGAAGAGATACCAGGGTTCAGAAGAAGAATGGCAATAAGCCGAATTTAAATTAGATTATACGTACACTGTAAAGGTAAGATACATACGGTGTGAGGCTTCACATTACTTTTTAACATGGATCAAGTTTTTGCCATCATAACTCGGCCAAATGAGACGAAATTACCATGACATTTAGTGCGTTTCGCTCCTATTTTTTGATGATTATCGCTTACAACCGAAACGGACTGTATCTTACGCATTTATCATCGTACAAAACTCGTTCGCCAGTCGTTAGAAAGCTCTCGATTTACCTAACCGTATTATGTTAGACACTGCGCAGTGCACGGCGAACATTCTGAGGTATGAGCGTGGTTTTCTGAATGACTGTTTACATACAGGTGATCCTTCTCTGTTAATTTTGTAAACATGATTGCAACCAATATTAGACTGGAAAGAAATTTGGAAGTTTAAATTTGGTAGGGAGACTCTCTGGGACATTAGGAGACGATTGAAATGATGGGCTCTTTCCTAATCAGCTGAGTGTCCTAAATTCACTCCTGTTCTCCCAAGGAACATGTTCCATGTTCTGTCAAAATTTACTGCTTAGGACTGAATTTGTTTTTCAACATAACTCAATAATGGGTGATTTCCAGTGTATTACTATGAAAATTACGGGTTTTATTTACCAATTTAAGCGATATTTTAAGGGTTTGATTAAGGGAGAGAGGGTGTCTGCTCATATTATCACACAAGCCCGCTTTTTTTTTGTTTGCAAAATGTTTAGCAAAATTTCAGTCAATACAAAATTATCAACAATTAAATAGGACATTAAAAAATCGTTGCACAAAATTATGCCGAAAAACATATATAATTTCATTAATATTAGCTGAAAATTCTATAAAAACTACAAATTAAAAAAAAAAATAAATAAAAAATAAAAACGAAAATCTTTCTTTGAATCGCCGATAGTATGAGTTGTTTTGCCATAAAATTGGTTTTCAACAATTCCTTTTTTCTCGTATAGTTCAAATTTTAATATAAATTGACATGTTTAATACGATAGATGATTTGGGAAAATTCGCTCGCACGATTATGCTGCATGACTGAATTTTTTTTTCGTATTTTTTAATAGAAATTGATTCAATTTTAAGAAATTTGACACCATCCGCGCTCTCTTACGATGAGTATTGCTTCCAAATCTACCTACTCGTAGCGAAAGCATTGTTTTCACTTTCAGGAGAACAACATTTTTGGTCTCCTAAATCAAAATTTCCACTCGCATTTTACGTTTTAGATCATTCTTAACAACTTTGATTCCGTGTCTGTCTGTGTGTGTGAATGTCTGTCGTGTGTCCGCAAATTCTTGTAACAAGCTTATTTTTCACAGTTTTCATCCGATTCGTATGACATTTTGAGGGGATGTGTGGGCTAAGATGTAGACGTTCCCTAATCAGTTTCATTGTTTCAACTCAATACTTTACTCTGCGCATGCGCAAACGTAAATTCTACCAAGCAATATTTTCTCACGTCCTAGTCGTCAGATCTCACTCAAAATTTAGATGATAGTTGGGGTTGACGATTTGATCTTCCCATATCAATTTCAACATGATTGTATCATTAATAGGTACTGCGCATGCGCAAATGTTAAATCCTTGTAACGACCTTACCTTCCACAGTTTTCATTCGATTTTGATGAAATTGTCAGTGAATACGCGGATTAGGTTGTAGATGGTCCCGCACCTATTTCATTGTTCTCATCAGCTCATTCTGCTCATGCGCAAACGTAAATTACATTGAGTATCACTTTTTCGTTCCTTAATTGACCAATTATGACGTTTCAAACAAGTTCTTGATTTACTCTTTTCCGCAATGTAATTTGTCAAGATAATTTTTTAATTTTCAATTATCTATACATTCACGATATGTAAACGAGGAAGCTATGAGCCACACCCAAGTTGGCAAACGTTTTTTCTTTCTAAGATTTCCACAGTTTGCTGGACTGGTGACGACACACTGGGCACGGGGGTACCCCCCAGGCGGGAGACGTGCTTTGACGTCAACAGTGTTCGAAGCGTTGAAAAATCACGAAAAGAAATCATCACATACTAGGAGAGTGAAGGAGATGCCAAAATTCACAGGATGAAACCTTCTTCCATTCAAAAATAGGTCGTGGAAATTTGACAGAGTAACAGAAGAATTGTGACAATAGTCGCAATCGACATCACGCGAAGCAATGTCAAGTCAATCAATGAACAGATTGACAAAACATACGATGGTATCGTTCATAATTTGAACGCTACATTCACGCAACGAATAAAGAGTAAGGAGGTTGACCACTAGTGTAGTACAAATTCCGTTCTATCGCTGTTTAGATCTCGAAAGGTAATCATGTTAACCGCTATAAAGTTACGACCGTAACCAATCAGACGTGATAGTCTTGCGACCCGGAACTATTCACTCTTAACTTTAACGCCTTAACGCTGTTACGTTCAAACTGTTATTTTTAACGCGTGTTGCGCCTTAGATCGCCGCGAGGGATTCAATTACATTTTGTCGTGCGGCCTTGCGACATTGACCCTGGGCCCCCGTAGGAACTTGGCCTGGAATCACGCGTTTTCTCATTACCCACCTTTCCGATCCGTGAGTGGGTAGGCGATCTATTGGTTTTTGATATTATCGCAAAGTGGCAAATCCAATGTCGTTTCCTGGGATTGTAGACCACCCTTAGTGGTGGCACATGAGCTTTCAATTCATCCATTATTACTATTTTTATTTAGTGGTTTAGGCCGCACCTCAACCATGCTTAGCGGCATTGAACAACGTGTCCAAAGGGACAATGCAAGTGGCACGATTCCAAGGGGGGGGGGGGATGCTACCCTCCACCACCAAACGGAGTGCCATCACGGACTCCACTGGCAAATCAGGGGAGGAGGACAAAATAAGAGGTAAATACAGTGATGAACACTGTTTCGCCCCTAGAGCGTATAAAAAATAAAAATAAAACCTCAAAAATAAAATAATACAACTGAAACTAGATCTATAATAGGCTAATAACTAAATATATGTCACTATATATAATCGCCAAATTGAAATAAAACTATGACTAGATTGAACAAAAATATATCACAGATCTGATATCACAGTTCGTAGTAGAGCTCAGCGGCTCTCAGGTACGACAACAGGGACTGGACCTTGTCTCGTCCAGATAAAACGTCAACCCACTGAGGGGGCCGATGCTGGACTCGGAGGTCTATAAGGTGGTGGACAGACCACCCCCACACCTTCCGCACACAACATCTCGAGCTCCTGCTCTAAGCGGGAGTCTGTGAGTAAGACGGGTATGGCCAGTGGCAACCCGGTTGACCACTATTCGGTCGGAAGATGGGTTACGAATAGGCCCACCGGGCACAAGTCCTGAAGGACACCACGCAGACCAGTGACCTCATCCTGCCATTGCTCATGCCAAATGGAATTGGCCAATTCCTCCATTAAATTTCTATTTAGTGAAACAACAATATTGAAATTTGCAAAAAGTAGCATAACAACTACGTAGATAAGGTATTCGTAAATGTGTACACACGGACTGATTTTATTGATTCTAAAGAAAGAGATTGTGATATCATGATGAAGATACCGTAACTGGTAGTTTAAAAAACACCTTTTAGTCGATGTGCCTATGTGAATAGTCCTGATAGGAGACCAAGATAGAGGGAAATTCAAAGACACGCATAAGCATTGTGATGCACGATTCAGGACATGGTCTCTATGGCTGTTCACATGAATATTTCTCAGGTGGGTTTCGAATCACCCAACTTCAACTGTAGGCCTTCCAAGTTTGCAAGTTTAGCAAGGTTGTTAGTGATCAGTGCAAGATACAGCGCGGAATGTCGGTGGAATTCAGGGTCTATGTTGCTTGAGTATCGTTCCAGGCCATGTGTAACTGTGTGCAGTTCAAGCATTAGCTAATCTATATAGCCTTCACAAATAGCTCACTATTTGCGACTTACTAATAGCACAGAACTGAATATGGAATCAAGCACGGACAGTCCTGTCATACACAACCAGCCAATATGGTGGTTCGTGCTTGAGTTTCGTTCCAGCCCAGCCGTCTTTGTGGACAGTTCATGCATCGCCATCGAAAACCGCTCACTGTTTGCGACTAACTTAGAGCGCTGAACTGAACATCAAATCTTGCGCAAATATTCCTGTCAGGTTTTATGCTCCCTACTTACATATTCAGTCTGGAGCTTGATCTTGCTTGAGTTCTGTTACTGCCCAGCCATCATTGTGGACAATTCATGCATCGGCTAATCTGTTTAGCCTTCAAGAACTACTCACTGTTTGCGACTTACTTAGAGCGCTGAACTGAACATCATATCATGCACAAACAGTCCTATTTAGTTATGCTACCCTACATACATATCTAGTCTGGAGCTTGATCTTGCTCGAGTTCCGTGACAGCCCAGCCGTCATTGTGGACAGTTCGTGCATTGGCTAATCTATATAGTCTCCAAGAACTGCTCATTGTTTGCGGCTTACTTAGAGCGCTGAACTCAACATCAAATCATGCACAAACCATACTATTAAGTTATGCTACCCTACATATCCAGTCTGGAGCTTGATCTTGCTTGAGTTCCGTGACAACCCAGTCGTCATTGTGGACAGTTCGTGCATTGGCTAATCTATATAGCCTTCAAGAACTGCTCACTGCCTGCGACTTATATAGAGCGCTGAACTGCAGATCAAATCAAGCACAAACAGTCATACTCCGAGGTAATAATTGATGAACAAATTCGGCCAATATGGTGATTCTTGCTTGAGCATTGTTCCAGCCTAGCCGTCATTATGGAGACTTCGGCCATCGGCTGGCCTTTTTATCCTTCACGAACTGCACACTGCGTCTTGCTTAGTACACAAAACTGACACATCAACTTGAACACGAACAGTTCTATCACGTCGTGCTACCCAACATATATGCATCCAACCCCAGCCATTGTACTTTTTTCTGAAGAAATAACTGTCTCTGCTTGAAAATAAACTATGGGAAATACGCGAGGTCTCGCCTCCCAGATCATGTTTGTTTTATTCACAAATAGCCAACCCTCTCCAATTCATAAATAATGTAACTCACCTCACAAGAGGCGGCTCATAGATTCCAAAGTTAAAAGGGGGAAGGAGTCGCAACAAATTAGATGGGGCTTGAAGGCTAATTACGTCCGGTGCTTCACACTTGGGAGTTTTATCAGGCGGAGATCGTGGGAGCTCACAGCAAAACTGGAATCGGTGAGCGGCCGCACGGAACGAGACAATGCCAACCAAGGTAAAAAGAACGACAACCAACGACCGAGGAATATAAACTGAGAAATCCTTCCATGAAGGCATTGGTAGTCGTAGATTGCAATGTCGTATTACTCTCACAATTGAAAATATAAAACGAGCTTTTTCAAGTTACAGTACAAGTGTATTTTAGTAGTTAAGTGCGAGTTTTTGGCCTGTAAAGAAATGCAACCTTTTGGTTAGGATTCATAGTCCCAGGACATGATAATAGTGATATTATTTTTGATACTTATTATATTACAGCAATTGTAATGGTGGATGCAGTCGTCAAAATGTGGGTCTAAACTATTGCCCGGTTCAATGGTTTCTTCTCAAGGGGATTATTCAAGAAATGATTGCGATGCTTAAAAAAAGATCCAGTCATACAGCATGATCGTATGAGCGAATTTTCATAAATCTAAAGTCTTTTGACTAGTACATAGTTTGTTTGAAATGATAAATTAAAAAAATTATTAGCCAATTTTAGCCCTTTTTAGTGATTTTTTTTTTCAGCAAATTTTTTATAATTTTGACTAATTTAATGTGCTCGAAAATTGATGGCCAATGAACTAATCCTTTTACTTGGAAAGCCTGATTTTAGGCGCAAGAACGGAATCATCTCAATCCTAAGGACAGTTATCGTATGGAATGATATATATAAAAGCGTTAAACTCTAGGATTCGCTTCAAAACGCCTAAAAACGGATTTCATTGAAGAAAGTTTTTGGAAATTTTGATTTTAAACTTTTTGGAGCCATTGCAATAGCTTCATTTTTTACAAAAAGTCGCTTTACCAGAAACAGGGATGATCAAGAGGTTTGATAGAGATTCCTCATAGGCAGAAGAAAATCTGGAATATCCAGTATGTGACCCCTACGGTGTTGGATGAGGACCAGGAATATGTACCCTTGATGTCCTAGATAAAATAAAATTTCGTTGTAATCAGACATACGACATAACTTTTAGCACACTC
Source organism: Adelphocoris suturalis (assembly GCA_030762985.1). Taxonomy (NCBI): domain Eukaryota; kingdom Metazoa; phylum Arthropoda; class Insecta; order Hemiptera; family Miridae; genus Adelphocoris; species Adelphocoris suturalis. The sequence goes on from CM061044.1 coordinate 71,759,342, forward strand.
AGCTGATCAGGATGGAGCCTGTAAGGTCATTCGTCTCTTGTTATCCCAAAGAGGCTCCCTATCAATTTTCAACGTCCTACGGTGAATAGGAGAGATTCGAGCACGATTTTTCCATCATTATGGTTGATATCACTGCTCGAGATCAGCTGATCCTCACCAAAGTCTGGGATGCACAAGTTCCGACATGGTAAAACAACTTATCAAAATTTGGTCCAAATCGGACCAGCGGTTTCGGAGAAGTAGAGAGCATAAAACTTTGTCCATAAATACATAAATACATGTATAGAGAAATCTGAAAATGAATGGCTATTGTAAACGTGTCCTACATCCCCTGAAACGCAAAGAAAATGCATCCCCACCCCCAAGTACCGCTGTGCCGACGGGTGTAATACCCCCTTTTTTACAAAAAGTTGGGTTAAAAAAAAAAAAAGAAAAAAAGTGATTGATTGCTGAACTATTGAGCTGCATCTGTGCACAATGAGCAACGGTTATTATAAGAATCACCATTTAGAAGAGAAACTGAGAATGACTATGTTATTTCTCGTGTTACAAACATCCAGAAAGATATCTTGCTCAATGGCTGAGTCCAAGCATTTTACGGCGCGTTTACAAGAAGCTGAAGAGAGCTGATAATGCCATCTCTACGAAAATGAGGTAAAACAACCTCGAGAATATCTTGTATTTTACGAGACATCTTAACTAGTTGCGTAGAGGTCGACCAAGAACGATGTGAGTTAGATAGTATGTCAGCACTACAAACGTTCATTGATGAAGAAATCATTTCTCAAAAGGGTAGGTATTTATTGTACAACAAAGGGGTGACAATTTTCATAAGGAGTTAGAATATGGGTAATAAAGAGTGAATATGACGGGAGGTTTTCTGTTAAAGGTTTCTTTAAAGGAACGCTCAACTATAAGCTGGTTCGTTATGGGAGGATATGAAAATTTCTTTCATCCGTTTCGAATCGTAAAAAACCGGTCTTTTTAATCTTTTGAAATTAGACGCGGGAAGGTTTCGAAATATAAATAAAAGAGTGGATTGGGGATGTGGTGAGAAGGGGGAGGGGGGGGGGGTGGAAAAAAATTAAAAGCCTCAGACGTCCAGGTGACCCATATTATGGGAAGATGGTGTTCAGGGCGAGACGTGAGAGGTCCGCGGGCTGTTGGACGATTAAGATAAGAAGCTGGTCACTGAGTCAAGTGAAGCAACAAAGGAAATGGGGGCCGGCACCCGTCACGGGAGCTCAACAGGGGATCAGGCTGTTGAAAATCTGTAATAGCCGAGGAACCATTTCGAGACCGTGACGGCTGGACATGCCGGCGTAGGAGGCGGATTGTGCGTGTGGAGATGGACGGCTGTTAGATGTCGGGGAGTTGGAAATGCTAATCGATGGGTGTGAAGCAGATCGTTAACAATTATTTTTAATCGATGAGATACGTCATGTATTGGAGTCCTATGTGGCCGAGTGGTATAAGGCGTCGTACAGAGGGGCATAATGCATTTTTTCTGGACACGGCTATAGAGATTTTTTTTTCTTCCCGTAATTTCTACCCGTGAACGCAAAAAGACGAAAATACCAACTGCGCATGGGCCATTTTTTGCGTCAACGCGTAGAGCTACGCGTGTACGGGAAAGATGCCTACGTACACGTAGGCGGGAAAAATGCTTCCGTTGGAATCCCGTCCTACGCGTAGTCATCATAACCTGACACAAAGGGAACCACAGTTGTAATGGTTCTCCCTCTGACTGCCGTCTAATAACTTTTCCCATTTGAAGTTAAACCTGTGATAAATATAACTGTACTAATAATTCAAATTTCGTTGATTACGTGAACAAAGTACCTACATCATCCAAAAGCCAGTTTTCCTGCTCACCTACTTTTAAAGTAGATACCTACCTACTTGTTCTTTGTAGGCATCTGCATGTACATTTCGTACAACAAAGTTGTATCTGCCAACATAAAGATTCGGACAACGAGCAGGTTCGTGTTTAAATAATACGATTTTATACGAAAGCTGTTGTCAGTTAAATAACAAATTGAGCAGGTTGGTAGTTGAATTTGAGCTAGTTACCCCCTCAGATCATGGAAACGACGATCTGATAAAGCAGGGAAGGTACTCGAAACGAACTATTCCAAGAGGCATGATTAAGTAAACTTGGTGTAGATGGATGAAAAATTGAATGATGAGACAAAAAAATAAAAAAAGGTGCCGTAAATTGTGGCGCTTCCGGGCGGCCACCAAGCCAAGTACAAACCAAGCCCGACAATGCCTAACTTCGGTGATTAGACGAGAACCGATGTATTCAACGAGATATGGGCGTTGGTGAATACTACTTTTTTCTTAGGTGAATGTTACTTTTTACTCGAACTTAGCTATTCGAATTCGATGCCTGTGAAGACAGCTGATAAAGCAGACGCAGAGTGTAAATGTAAAATGAATTCAATCTTCTTCTACTCGATCTCGAATTCAAGCGAATCGTTGACATTGAAATACTAAAGAGACTTTAGCGTGACGATAACGTTTGCTTATTCGTGTACATACGTGTAAAAATACGTGTAGAAATACGCGAAGAGGTACCATCTGCAATTGCTTGCTCTAGACGCTGATCTACGCGTTAAAGTGGGAAATTGGTACGGAAAGAACAAAAACTCTCTGATGTTAAGGCGGGTTTGCACCAAACGAGCATTGTTTGCGAACGTTTGCGTTCATTGCGTCCAGCGCACGCCGGCACGATCAGTATGATTCGCGAGCGTTCGGCCAAGTTTCCGACAAAAGTGCACGAACATGGCACCCTTGGCCATTTCTCTTCTGAACGAGGCAAGCAAAGAATTGATTTTTCCCTTCAGCAATTCAGTATTTATTCCCATTTTAGTGAAAATTTCTTCCCAAGGATCATGTTTCTTCAATTCATTATGGTATTTATGGTCCGGTTGCCAAAGCTCTACCTTCTCTTCGTACATCCCAATTAGTTCAAGGCATTTTTCGTTGTCCCACTCCATTACGAATCTAAAAACAAAACAGGGAAAACAATAACGGCAACACGCACTCCGAAAGGTTTTGAAGATAATTTATGTAGTTATCCACCGGCTGCTCGTGATCTCGCAGATATGCCGTTCACATCGGACGCGCAACAAACACTGAATCCTTCGATGGTTCGCCGGTTTATCGACAAGTGGAACGCTCCCGAACGTTCGCGAACAGGGTTCTTAAACTCTGTTCGGCGCGGGTGAGTGTTTACATCACCCGAGCATTAGCTCGCGACTATTTGCAAACCGTGTTCACAACCAATGTTCGTTTGGCGTAAACCCTTTAGAAGCGATTGTTGAGGAACTTTTGCGCTGATTCCGAATACATCCTCCTACATCCATGAAAATACACACCAAATTATATTTTCTGGCGAAAAAACACCGAAGAAACAGGTTTTTCAACATGTTTAGCTACATACATCTCTTTAGCACCGCTCTAAAAAATTTTTTTGTCCAACAGAAAAGTGTTAGAAAATTGAATGTTACGTCAAATGAGACCAACCCCATCTCTGATGGCAGGCGAGAATTCAGCGGTTGTCAATTGCACAAGTGGGGTCTTTTCTATTAAACGACCGCATACGGTTTTTTCTACTATACGACCGCAAAACAATTTTCTATTATAGAAACAGAACGATATTAAAGTATCTAGTTTTTCTTACCTCAATTGATGAAATTATCCATGAAATGAAAGGTTTGGTTAGGAAAACAAAGAAAAAAAATACAATGTATCAAAAACGGTCGTTTATTGTAAGACCGAATAGCGCGAACAAGTTTCAGATTTTCAATAGAAGTAGAGTTTTTGCTATTTATCGCTTTGTTCATAAAATAAATGTCCAATAGACCAGTTGAGAAGGTATTGTTAAACCTCGAAGCACTGACTAGACACTGATGGTCAACGTACGGTGAGCAACTCGGATAAGATAAGGAAACAATACCTTCTCAAACTGGAAACAGTACCTTCTCAACTGGAAACAATACTTTCTCAATGGATTATTGGACATTTATTTTATGAGCAAAGCAATAAATAGCAAAAACTAGTTATTCATTTTCTTGAGAAAATTGTTCGAGCTATGCGGTCGTATAATAGGAAAGACTCTTGAAGAGAGATTGGAAATTTCATGCTGAACATCATTATTTCGAAATCTGGGGTATTGTTTAGAGGCATCAAAATCGAACTTTTTCAAAATTTCAGGAACATATTTCGAAACGGAAGTTAATGAAAAACGTTGTCTATTTCCACGAAAAATAAAGAGTTACAATTTTAAATCGATTTCGAAGGTTAGGCCATCATCAGTAACAAACAATAACTGATGATGGTCTAACCGTCGAAATAGATTTAACATTGTAACTCTAACTATCCGTTTTGAAATGAATGGGTTTCCACAACTTCGTCGCGAGTGATTTAGTTCGTAACATATTTTGACTTCCCAGATCTTTTTGAGTTGAGACTGAATTTTATGATCTAACTGCTTCACTTTTAAAAAGCTCAATTGCAATAAGCTTATTACGAAATGGTTTATCCGCTTAGCTAATTTCGACCGAAAAGGTCCTCACTAGTAAACAGTAAGTGTGTTACATACTACATAGGGTATATAATATAGTATATAATATATAGTATTTATGTTAACGCCAATTTGTTTGAAATTTATCCTACGAAGCTGACATTTGGAACGGAGCCTCTGTGAGACAGTTAGAATATGATTTTAACTTGCCAAACCACCCCATTCAAGAACTTAAAATAATCAGATCTGATAATGTCACTGTTCCGACCAAGCGTTGGACATCCCTCCGAAACTCTTTTCGCCATTCCTTTTGAAAAACTATCTTAAAAACGCCCTACTTAAAAGAAAATGGGCTCACTAGGCGGGTACTGGTCTATGTTTTTTGTTTATAAATTTTTCTTGGCTTTCATGAAATTTGTAACCTACAGCTATAATAAATAAATAAGATGGGAGAAAGATACGTACTGTATTAAGATACGTTCCTTTGCCAACGATATTGTCTGGATCAAAGGGAGAAATGGTCTAAACATTTGCCAGTGCATAGAAATAAACTTGATTTATACTCAGAAGTAGCCAGCTAAGGATTAATAAAAAAAAGCTCTAAATTGATTCGGAATTAATGTTCATTTGTAATCGATAAATCACTGCAAAGGTCGAATGTTTGACAGTAATAACAACTTAGCCGGCGTTATGAGTGGGCCGAGTTGAATATAACTATGCAACGAATGCAACCGGTGGTTCCCTGGCCCCTGGGGGCACGTCGTAAAGTATACCTTTAAAAAACAGCTGCGATATGACGACAGGAGCCTTCAATTTCCGTTGGGCGATATATCACTCAGACGGGGCGGCCTGAGTCATTGTATTTAAATCTTTTGTAACTGAGACCGACGCTGTTACACAACTTGGGATGAGGTAGCGGGGCGGGTGGTGTCTTCAAGGCCTCATAAACCTTAATGCGATCACATTTGATACTCAGCTGGAGGGAGCCCTTTATGGTGTTGTCTGTTTCATACGGATCCACTGATGGAATCCTGGACAGTTAGCACCTCAGATACTTCGAAAGAAGCGAACTGACAGGCGATACCATAGAAGGGAAATTTATATATATAAAAGAAAGTCGTGTTAGCTACGCTCAAGAACGCTCAAGAACGGCTGAACCGATTTTTATGAGGGTGGGCGCAAATTGACGTGCAAGTTCCGGAATAGAACATAGGCTATAGTAAAATTGTCTAAACTTCCTCCTTCAATCCAGAACCCGGTCTCCCTTAGGAACATTGTTTATGGTTTCCAAGGCCAATCATATGTTCGGTTCCATCAAAATAAAGTGATCTATGATCTACTTCGCAGAGAGAAAATGAAGGCAGTTTAAAAGGTAGGTAGGAGAATTAGGACTTAATCAGCTACGGCGATCTGTTTGAGGACTCACTACTTGAAAACCAGAGGAGTGTTTGGCACTGAACTGTGTGCAGAGAGTTTTTAAGAAGTTCGTACGAAATCGGTCCAGCACCAAATCAGCTGAGTGGCATAAATTCACTCCTGTTCACCCAAGGAAGTTGAAATTTGATAGGGAGACTCTCTGGGAGATTAAGAGACGATTAAAATTATGGGCTCTTTCCTAATCAGAAGAGTGGGCTAAAATCTGTCCAATTCATCCAAGATATTTGAAAGTTTCTACTGTCATTCTTGCATATGATTTAAAGTGCCCCTCAATTTCGAGTATAAGTGATGATATTCATCGAACTTGTTCCTGCTTTAAAATATTTCCTCCACGAGTCTCTTCTTTTTATTATTTTCAGCTAAATAATACAAAAGAGCCGTTGAGCTGGTAAGAAGCTCAAACAAGTTGATCGACGGCATGAATGCAAAATCAAATTGAAAAAAATGAAGTTGAAAACACAAGTGATGAGAATAGAACAGGTGATGCTCGCTAAACTACGAAGCGTTTTTGCGTTTCCACGTAGGACTCCATTTTGCTTCCTAAAGGTAGCGGAAGCATTGTTTTCACTTTCGGGAGAAAAAAATTTTTGGTCTCCAAAATCAAAATTTTCACTCGCATTTTACGTTTTAGACCATTCTGAACAACTTTGGTTCCGTGTCTGTCTGTCGGTCTGTCTATCTGTGTGTCCGCAAATCTTTGTAACAACCTTATTTTCCACAGTAGTTGTCATCCGATTTGGATGAAATTTTCAGGGTATGTGCGGGCTAGGGGTAGACAGTCCCCTGTCAGTTTCATCGTTCTTGACTCAAAACCTCACTCTGCGCATGCCCAAACGTAAATTCTACAAAGCATCATTACATCTCACCTTAGTCGTCAGATCTCGTTAAAATTTGGATGATAGCTTGGGGATGACGATTTGATCATCCCAACTCAATTTCAACATGATTGTATCATTAACAGCTACTGCGCATGCGCCTATGTGAAATCCTTGTAACGAACTTAATTTTTCCACAGTTGTCATCCGATTTTGATGAAATTCTCAGCGAATGCGCGGTTTGGGTTGTTGATGGTCCCGTACCTATTTCATTGTTTTCAACTCATCAGTTCATTCTGCGCTTGCACAAACATAAATTACATTGAGTATAATATTTTCGTTTCTTAATTGACCAATTATGACATTTCACGCTACTTCTTGATTTACTCTTTTCCGCTATGGAATTTAAAACTTTTCAATGATCTATACATTCATGATAGGTAAACGAGGAAGTTATGTGCCGCACCCGACTCGGCAGACGTTTTTCCTCCCGCGCGGTTTGACGCTTGCGGCGGATCCACGTAGGACACTGCCTAAGAAGAGACTCACTTTGTTCGACAAATATAGAAACGGTTATGATCACCAAGCATAATTCTAGCAACCAACAAATGTTCATTTTTTCGTTACACAGTTTGTTTCCCGCCTCCACCCAGAAAACATATTAATGTCAAAATAAACTAATAAAACTTTACTGTCGCATTATTCCGAAGGTCTTTTACAATACTGTTGACGTCAACAGGAAAGAGCTAGCTACCCGTCTTGAAAAAATAAAAACATCGTGGGCGACGCGTAATCGATCCGTTGTCCTCCGTCTAGGAAGAGATCGAAGGAGTTAGCTATTTAAATGAAGAGTCGAAGGGATCTCGAGACGGCTTCCGACAATATCTTCGTCAATGATCGGAATTTGCTGCGGCGGATGTTATGGTGATGAAGTGGTAATCTTGACATAATCCTTCATATGCGATTGCTCTCTAGACGTATATACTAGAATGAACTGGTAAATATTTGATTATAAATTACAGTAAACAGGATGTGGGTTCTGAGTTACACTCTGTTTCCATTCTCAAGAAATAATGTTAGTTGTTAGCATATTGTTAATAAGGAGATTTATGATGGGAGGAGGGGTAATTTTGACCCTTCGGTCACAAATTCGGATCCTGTTATGGGAAAAATCTGAAACTTGCGGACTTTGTTCCTTCACCTTGTAGTTGTTCACTGAATTTTTTAAAAAGATTTTTCAGATAATCCGTTCTATGATTTATATAGTGTGCACTATCATGTACATAGTGACTCCGGGTAAGTGTACAATTTTAGTCTTCAAACCTTCTTCCAAACATTTTTATTGAAAATTATATAAAATTGATGTTCTAAAACCACTTGTATTATAAAAATTAAAATAAGTAAATTACTTGATAGATTATGAAATGGCACATTATGAAAATCACATTTTTTTCATTTTTTATAGGAAGTAGATGGGAAAAAAACCATTGTATCCTAATCTGTGTTTTCATTCATCAGGTACACAAATAACTACACAATTAAAAATTCAGTTAATTTTTTAGCACTAAAAAATATACAGCCATGTATATTTTCAGCCCTAGTGGGGACAGAGAGTTGTCACGAGAAACTATCAATTAAAACATTAACATCGAGTACAATGTTTTCGATAAAATGTGCTAAAGTTGCTAATATTGCAAAAAATTGTTAAGATTCCATTTTTTCCAGCAGAATAAGGTTATTTATATATAAAAGATTTATTGAATAGATGGTGCAACAGAAATAATTTGTTTCTCAATATTGATAAACGCGCTACAATCACGTTCAGCAGATCGCTTGCCCAATCGCATTTCGATTATTGCATAAGAGGTGTGAGGTTGAGTCGTGTGACGTCAATCAAGGACTTAAGTGTGCTTTTTGATGCTTATTTGACATTCTTGCCTCTCATTGATAATATTTGTGCTAAAGCAATGAAATCCCTGGGGTTTTAAAAGCGAAATACGAGGGACTTTAGTGACACAAGTGCTTTAGTAGTCCTATACAACGCATTTGTGAGGTCCATTCTGGAATATGACGCTATTGTATGGGCTCCGTTTTATGCTAATGCTACTTAGCGTATTGAGAGGGTACACATTATGTAGCAGGGTGTAGAAGTTTCGGATTTCAATTATAGGGATATTCTTCAACAAAGCAATCTTTCCACCCTGGAAAGTCGACGACATACTGCAGATTGTGTATTTGTTTTTAAGTTATTTCACAACAAAATTGACTGTCCCCATTTACTACAAAAGCTTGATTTTCATGTACCTCCCTACAGTACTAGAAGTAATGTTTTATTTTATAATCCTACGTCTCCAACTAATTACCTCCTTAACAGTCTGATTCGCAGGGCCCAAATATCATTTAATCGCATAAAGAGCGATAGTTTTGATTTATTCTCTGATTCATTAGTTGCACTTAAGCGGGTACTGAAGTTTTCTTTCTCTTTGCAGTATAGCCAATTTTTTTTCCTGTCTCTTGTTTTAAGATATAAATACATTTTATTAATTTTAGTTCTTCTCGTTTGTCATCTGAATTTATGCTCAATTGTATATTTCACGGTATATAATTTACATTGTAATTGGGCATATGCCCGTGGGCATATATACAAAAAATTGTTTATATATAAATCAGTTTATTTATTTATATATATAAATATTTTCAGAAAAAGGTCGTTTGACATTCGTTTTTGCAAAGAAGAAGTACTCAAATGTCAGAAGTGCAGAAAGAATATTCGATACATCACTGGGACTTTTTTGTTTAAATAACCAGTAAGTAGTAAAATTTTCCAATTTCAGTCTGAAGTTACTTAGGAGTTTTTGTGGAGCTTTAGTTCAATTCGATCAAGGGAATCTGTAATATTCCACGAGTAGGTAATACGGAGTCGCCGATCGGGTCGCCAAGCCGATTCAATCTATATGCAAGCGAGGCAGATGATTATCTCGCTCAATAAGTAAATGAAGCTTATCTATTTACAAATCACTCTTTAATAGCCGGTAATAAGGTTTTACGCCGTATAAACCCTTCCGCGCTCCTTCGAAAAGGTAATCAGGAAGACCCCGGCAAGGTTTTCCCCTGATACCGTTTGAAGTTGATTGCAAAGTGCGCAAGGCCTTTGACTTGAGACTCTTTGGAGTCTCGTCTGATTACAGGGTATTTCGTGAAAGATGTCGGCTAATAAGATTGAAGAAACCCACACAGCGGGTGTCCTTGAACGTCTGACTTCAAACTGGATGGATTTTAAATTTAAAAGCCACGAAAAATCTCTTCGAAAACCTTAAGTTGTTTCTTTTTTTTATATCTTTTAGATTTTTTCTTTTTTTTTCATTTCAACTATTCGGTGTAGGACAAAGACTTCCGAACGTGCAGGGCTGATAACTCATCTATCTACACGCCTGCGGGAATCGTTATAGGAAAGACAGGAGCAGATAGAGGAGTTTCACAACCCACAGTTTTAAATTAACCATTTAATCAGACGCTTAATAATAAAATTTAATCGTTTATGCTGTAGATGAGATATTTCATATTCGTTTAGAACTTGACAACTTTTAACCCTTTGTAATCGGTTTCTTAATGAATTTGTTGGGCCGTGAGGCCCTATCCTCCAATAAGATGATCAAACCTCCTTTTCTCTTATTCAAAACATTTAATCCAGCAACAAAAAACGGTGCGATGCGCGCATTACACATGTACTGGTTGTCTACAAGTGCTCCGCTACGGACAATTTATGTAATTACATAGTACATTGTACTAGGTAAGATGGCTTGGCACCTTGTAATTTTTACCCAGCATTCTCCGAAGGGCTCCAATTCAAATTTCAGCAATCAAGTTTCAACACTGGTACTTATAATTTTTTAACCAAGCGTCCGTCTCCTCAATTTAACCTTAGTTACGTTAAAACTCTTCCCGATCAAAATTGTTTCAGTTAATGAGGCGTTTTAGCATGGAACATGCTTTAGCCTTGAGCTAACTGGCGAAAAGTGTCACGTTTTTTGGGAGACGCGGTTGGGAGACGGCGATGTGTCACGAAATTTTGCAATGATTTTCACTTATAACCAATTCGTTGCTACGGACCTTTATCTTCGTCATTTGTGATCGCCCAAGAACCGTTCACCATTCGTTGGAAAGCCTTGAATTTATGCATAAATTATTTACCTACTGCCAAAACCGCTGTAAATATGGAAGAAGCTGAGATATACTTACCCCTGAGTAAAAATAACAACGGAAATCAACATTCGCGGTAATAGCGAATCCCACGCTAAATTGGATATGTGCGATATAATCTCTCAATATGAATATAAGAATATCTACATTTATTCTAAGCTAATCAAGTTAGGAAAACAAATGTAACCTGAATAAATTCTGAATACTGCTGTTGAATAGTTTGAACATGTTGGGGATCCTTATTGGTATCCTCATTGGTATCCATTGGTATTCATATTGTCAGAGAATGAATTAAACACTTTACTGTTGAGGAAAAACATTATTCTATGACGACCGAGCTTAATTACCAAGATTAATAGCATGGCGTACAGGTAGCTTTAGTTATGTTAGTTTAATGGGTTGATAATCTTATTGAGAAAACTTTCATTTAAATGATGCGAGGGAGGTCGTTTACTCATAGAGAAAGTGCACTCTCGAAAAGAACGCATCTTCAAAGTTCAAACTTTCTTTTCGTAAATCTTTCTGCGGTTGAATTGAATTTTCACGGATACCATTGTAGTGGATTTTGGTTGGGTGACTCAGCAGCTCGTATGAACAGAATAAAGCGTAAAGGGGGAAGTTTGAGCAAACTACCGAAAAATCCCGACTCGGGAGAGATATTCTTCCTTACTCTACCTTTCTTATCCTACCTAGACCTACGAAGATGAAAATTCAAACGGCATTTTCTATTAGGGTGTCCTTATTCTAGCGCCCGTTGTATTAATCAACGGGCTTTCCTGCTACTTTATAATTTATTTATTTGAAAAGTACGGGGGAGCACAATTACAAGGAAAAAATACGCGTAGCGGTATAGAAAAAAATTGGAAAGAAACATCAACAATTCGATAAGTAAACGAGAGAAAAAAAAAAAAAAAAAAAAAAAACGGCACTATAAAAGAAATACACTGTTAGTGCATATAATAAGTAAAGTAAGTTAATTGACAAGATCGCCTGAGGACTTGGCCGCGCCACTTCTGAAATTCAACCGAAATCGGATTAATAGGTGCTGTAATAATTTTTAGCATGGTTAAACAAAGGCTAATAGACCGAATCGAACAAATAACCAAAAGTGTTGAGAAAAACTCGGCGTTACGTACCTCGCAAGGGCCTCCGTCCCTTGACCCCGCTGGGGAGACCCCAGACTCCCTTTTGTCTTTCACTATGATCCTCGGCTAAACATTGGAGGAACGTGGAACACGATCCATTTCAAATTTTAGCTTCATAGGTTGAATAGCAAAGAACTCAGCTTCGGATCTCACTCAGCTGATTTGGGGTGCTCTCGAATTTATGATTCGTTTCTAGACGTCATAAGGATTCTTCGTGCCAAATTTCAGCTTCATAGGTTGGGTATCAAAGAACTTAGCTCTGGATCTAACTCAGCTGATCTGGGGGCTCTCGACTTCATGATTCGTTTCTAGACGTCCAAAGGATTCTCCATGTCAAATTTCAGCTTCATAGATTGGGTATCAAAGAACTTAGTTCTGGATCTAACTAAGCTGATCTGAGGGGCTCCCGACTTCATAATTCGTTTCTAGACGTCCTAAGGGTTCTCCATGTCAAATTTCAGCTTCATAGGTTGAATAGCAAGGAATATACATAGCTTCGGATCTCACTCACCTGATCTGGGGGCTCTCGACTTCATGATTCGTTTCTAGACGTCCAAAGGATTCTCCATGTCAAATTTCAGCTTCATAGTTTGAATAGCAAAGAAATTAGATCCGCTGCTACTTTTCGTTTTTTCGTAACATTTTTCACTTTGAGGTCCCCGTAAAAGCGTCTTCCACGCTAACAGGAGATCCAGATCGCACGAGAAAATTTGGATTTCCAGAAGAAACCGTGGACTTATTTGTTCCATGTAGGTAGATGGTTATGAAGCAATTTGCGGGTGACCTTACTGCAGACGTATAAGCAACAATATTAAACGTAGAGGGTGCGTCATTGGCTTTTTGCGAAGCTCTTTATACCGTGACACCCCGTAACATCGCCGTTGAAGAGGTCGGAAAATCACAGGGTTGTTTCGAAAACGCGCCGAAGTTTCGGCTCAGGTGACTTTATAAGGACATGATCGCTCCTTGCGGCGTTTATTAGCGATCTGGCGGGTAATAACGTAGGTACCTAACGCCGATTTTCGAGGAAGGCCGATTGCAAGGAGAGCGTGTAGGCGTCTCGGGATGAGCCGAGGTCGAGAGGAACCGATTTTGTTGAATCCGCAACCCTCGTAAAAAGAATCATGTAAGGTTATGCCACGCATACCGTTCAATCACAACGGAAGTTAGAGAAAAAAACTGCAAATTTAGTCCTAAGCACGAAATCTTTTTAGGTGCTTTGAAAACAAGAAAAAGCGTGTGTGTGTATCAGTGATCTGCAAAGAAGGGTTACCTAATACAGAAGTGATACCAGTGGCGTAGCTAAGTCTTTTCTCATGGAAGGGCAACAGTCAAGGACTACATTTTATTTTACAGTTTTAGTATTCATTTCTATAAACTGTCAAACGTTCATATAAGTAGATATTCAATGGTTTTTCGTAATGATTTGAAATCACGTACGATTTCATATTCACAAACCTACCTATGGATTATTAAAGCATACCTAAATAATACTATTTAGAAAAAATATTATCCAATTAACTTGTAATCAGAACGCTGAAAACTACGATAAATACGAATACCTACGGAAGAACTGAGGACCACCTACTAGATTGCCCCCCCCCCCCCCCCCCCCAATGCCTAGGTTGCCTGAGTTGCCTAGGTTACCTACCTACTATTACACTAGACTTACTGCCTGCAAAGTCATATATTTATGTATGTGGTCGTTTCTCACTTACAGGTTTATCTACAATAAATTGCTACCTACTTGTTGATCTGGAAAATATCACACAATAAATTGTATCAAATAAGTACGCGGAATAAAAAACGGGGCATGAAACCGAGAACGGCAAACAACAAAATGTAAACAAAACAAACAAACCAGCAATATGCTAGGTTAGAATAGAAATACCTACTGCTACAATAGTCTTTTCTGTTAAACTAATTCAATCGCCCCAGAAAACTTCAATTTTTTTCTTTACCAGTATTTTAACTGTGACTGTAAATGGTATAATAAAAACTATATACCAATAATCCAAATTTAATAAAGAATACAGGAAACAACCAAGCTTGATCAAGTAGGCATTGAAAAGTAGGGGAAGTCCGTAGGAGGATTCGGTGGATACTGAACAATGGGTATTTTTCTAAGAAAAAATCGCACATGGGTTAGCCCCAGAAGGTAGTGGGGAACGACTTGATTTCAGTTTGCAGTATCCACATTTCCGTTTCGTTGACCTAATAAAAATTTATTTATTCCTAAGTAGCAATTGTGTTTTACTAATTACATTCCACAATAGAAGATGTTAGGTACTGAAGTTAGAAGCGTAATATTATTAATTCTGATTGTATCTGCATACCACTAACTTCTGCGTCCTCTGTAATTCATGGAGGGGCTCTGCCCAACCTGCCCCTCCTCAAACTACGCCACTGAATAATACCTAAACATTTATGCAATAATTTGCAGTGGTCTTTTTAAATTAATTATCCAGCCCAGGGATGAAAGAGTATTTACCTCTTCGATAACCTCTTGGGACCGCAACCGATTTTCGTCGACCTTTCGTTGCGTCACCGAAGAATTATGATCTCTACATACTAATGGGAGGCTCGCGCCCATTCGTTTCGGGAGGGACGACCGTAGGGCGGAATCCTTGCGTCACATCGACCTCGTTATTGATTTCCGACTTCGCCATAATATCGATCAAAAGTAAATTAGAGGCAGCGAGAGATGAAAACAAGAGGGCCCACGTCCGAGAACAACCAACGAGACGATTTGTACTGGTAATTAAAAGGAAAGAAAATTCGGGGCTTGATTTCTCATAATTACATCCTCGGAGACGGGAGCGTTGAGCATGATTCATTGCCCGGAAACAATCAGTCCAAGAAGCAGCAAATAAAACGATAAATAGCGTTGAAACAAAAACGAATTACATCAATCCATTAGGATGTTTTAGTCCTCTTTATTGTGCCATCTAATGATGAATGAAATCTATAGTTCATATTACCTATCGTCATGTTCATTCCCAGTTTCCACACCCATCTCTCAGAAAATCTTTCTCATTTTCAAAATCACTGCTACTAGGTAATACAATTCTCATTACGAAATCCCAAGTCGTAGAGTTCTCTGAGACAGAACTCTGATCACAATTTACAACATTTACAAACGTTCTGGCTTTTGGAAATCAAACATCTTGAAATTTGAGCACAATTCGGTACTTATCATGTACCGTGCATACCAATAATAACAGAAATTTTAAAACAGAATTTAGCTTGACCACTGAAATCCTGATACGTCAGATTAGGGATAATTCGGAGGTGAGAACGCGGACAGACGTTCACAGCTAAGATTCTTGAAGTAGCTTATTTCCTGAATAGAATTCCGCTCAACCTTTTAAGGCTGTAAATAAAAACGCGTTTGACCAAACGTGAAAACTGAAGGTGATTCTGTATTCATCGCAGCGGTGCTTGAAGCAGCTGCCTCTTCCCCATAAGGAATTGGAAGAGTCGGCCAGCAAGGGATGAACTTGGGGACCGGGATTCCTTTGGTTTTCGCCGGTAATTCCCGAGTCACATGTCCGAAGAGGTCCTTTTCCTCCAAGACAGCGTTTCGATTATCATAACAAATGAGACCCCCGCATCTGTCACTCTATAAGAGCCATTGTATTCAAATGGAGTATGGAGAGGGCGAGCTGGGAGTATAAAAGGGCCCCGTCACACGTATTTCCCAATCGTCTTGTACGCTGTTGGGTTTTTTGACCGTAATACCCTGAAACCCGTTCAGTTGGTTGGAAAATCACATGGTTCGTCGA
Organism: Adelphocoris suturalis; assembly: GCA_030762985.1. Taxonomy (NCBI): domain Eukaryota; kingdom Metazoa; phylum Arthropoda; class Insecta; order Hemiptera; family Miridae; genus Adelphocoris; species Adelphocoris suturalis. The sequence continues at coordinate 71,775,255 of CM061044.1, forward strand.
ATAAATGTGATCAATACTAAGGCCTGAATATGGGACCTTGGAAAAACGGGAGAGTCGCAAAATTATTGAAA